>OY982937.1:3132500-3757500 GCA_963891755.1 Pyrrhia umbra | reverse complement strand
AGGCTCTTTTTATAAGTGTTGATTTGACAACATTTTTAAACTTTTTATCTGTAAGATCAAGGATACATTTAGGCAGCTTGTTATAAAAGCGTACACAGTTCCCTAAGAATGATTTATTTGACTTAGTGAGTCTAAATTTTAGAACTACTATTTTATGTTTATTACGTGTGTTAATATTGTGAATGTCACTTTTAACTGTGAACTTCTGAAGATTTTTACGTACAAACATAATATTTTCAAGAATGTTCAATGAAGGCAAAGTAAGTATGTTAGTTTCTTTAAAGAAGTCTCTAAGAGATTCGCGAGGGCCCATGTAGTAGATCGCACGAATTGCCCTTTTCTGTAACACAAAAATAGATTGAACATCAGCTGCTGCCCCCCACAACAGTATGCCATACGACATCAAACTATGGAAATAGGCGAAGTAAACGAGCCTGGCCGTAGCTATGTCGGTCAGGTGTCTAATTTTTCTGACTGCAAAAGCAGCAGAGCTAAGACGCCTTGATAGGACAGATATGTGGCTACCCCACTGTAATTTACTATCAATGGTAATCCCCAAAAAAACAGTATTTTTAATTAACTCTAATTTGTTACAGTCGAGCATTATGTTAGTTTCTACTGTAGTCACATTGGGTAAACAGAATTTTAGACATTTAGTTTTGGAGCCATTTAATAACAAATTGTTGGCTGAGAACCATTTCGAGACAGTATACCCAAGCATACCTGTTTAAAAGGAAGTCTTACTAAGTAACGTGTCCGACTGTACCAAGGTTTTTTTGTATTGACAAGAAAGATATTTCATTTTATGACTTAACGGCGTGACCAATATGCATATTCATACCGAATTTCAGGTTTCTAGTACTAAGAACCTCTGAGCAATGCCTCTGACATCTGAGATAGACATGTGGCCACTTATCTAAAAAGTATGTTTTTTCCTTTCTTATTTAAAACATCAATGTATGATCATAGATATTTTTTTCCTATATTGTTATTTTCGTCATTTTCTTTTCTGTGTAAACAGAAGTCAAAGGTTCAAGCTGAAAACGAGCGCTTGTAACCCATTCCGGGTTATTAAGCATAAATTGCGCCGTCACTTCGTGTGCACTAGTTTTTAAGTATAAAATATGTATTAGTTTATAGTTATTGTTTTTATACATATATATATGTATTGTGTTTTATCGGCCCTAGTTGCCTGAAATAAAGGATAAATAAATAAAGCTGACGCTTGAACCTTTTGCTTCCGGTATTATAGTATTGTGTACAAATTCTCTACTACCTGCTGTAATACTGGAGACAATAAACGCTTATTCTATTCTACATGGCGAAACTATAAGGGTTCCTTGTTGACTACAGAATCCTAAAAAAGACAATGTAGATGTATATTATTTATATTATACATACTAGTGATAGTGAGTTAGCGGTACATAAAGATATATGGGCTGTGGGATTGTTCAAAAGAGTTACCAAGGACTTAGAAGTCAAAGGGCAAAATAAGGAACATGGATAAATTTTAGCTTGTCAAAGACTCTTCCTCCTGCTCGGGTCAATTGACAATTTCCTATCACTACAAAGAAAAAGGAAGATATATACAGCTGGATAGTAAAATCGATAAAACTAATCCAGCGGACAATGTAACGACATTAAACTAAATCACAGAAGGTAGTAACTCCAAATTTACGACGCATAAAGGTAAGGGATATGGGGCAAAAGGTGCCCTGTTTTACATAAATACTACCATTCGTAATTCTCATTTATTTGACTGCCCAATATACCCCAAAGTAAATTGAACTTATCGGTAGGTAAATTGGGTTATAACGCATTAATTCATCAATACTTAAAACTGTTTAGGGTTCTGACATAAAATATAACTTTCCGTGATGATAAATGGCTTTTTCTTTTGCATACTGCTTTTAATCTGCACTTTAACATTAAAGCAACGAACCTGTGTCCACTCGGGAATCAAACCCGAGACCTCGCATGTTTTTGATGCACCCAGACATAAAAAGTATTTTATGACCTTCCTCAGGGTTAAAGCTATCATCACATTACAAAAATACATCCAAATCGGTGGGCCGTTTTGCTGGAAAACGGAACAAATACAGAAATTTACTTTCGCATTTACGTATCAGGATCCGGGGCCTTACCATGACATGCCATAGCAGGAATATTTTCGTTGTGAAAAAGAGACGGAGCTATACGATATTAGTAACTGTGTCTCACTCTTACACAATAGTGATTGCAATAACATGTGGTTCGGACCTAGATTAAAAAAAAACTTTAATGTATACAATAAAATTTTACTAATTATAATTATTATTTTACTGTAGAAAAAAAGCTTTTACGTAAATACTAGTTTATTTAAATCATGAGCAAAGCTGCATATAAATTGGTATTTTAACTAGACACCCTAATTAATTAATTAAAAAAAACAAGTGGATATGTCTAGAGGTGAACACAGTATCACAAATTTCAGAGTCCAAAATCCAAATTCTAGACTTAACACGTGAAATGTGATTTTATTTAAATTAGCTATTTCTCGCGGTTTTAGCCACATACTGATGGGAACTGCTTGACGTGCCCTGATAAAAAGTATCCTATGTCCTACTCCATGGTTCAAGATATCTCTTTACCAAATTACATATTTTTACCGTGAAAGAAAATGAGACAGAAAGATAGCCAGAGTTACTTTCACATTTATTATATTAGTAAGAATGCCAAATGGCGTCACACTAAAACGTTGCCTTTATTAATAAAAACTATTTTAATATTTAACCTTATTTACATATTGATAATTTTTTAAACTGGCCACAATAGCAGCCGTATAAATGCATTTTATAGCAAAAAAAAATTAGGGTGGCAAAACTAATTACTGTTCATAGATCCACTTAAGTTTAAAAATATGAAACATAATATTAAATATTTTGGCAATATTGAATTTTTAATTAAATGGGAATTTTGATTCGAAAGTTGAAGTCAACCTGTATCTAAAACATTGACAACTTAAATGGACACATTACACAACGAGTAGATAATTTTATAGTAAACACATCAAGCTCCCGCTATCCGCTATTCTTGACTTACAATAATTAGTAACGAAGATACGAAAAATACTAAAATTTGTTTTATTTTAGGTTTTAAAAGCACGCAATTAATAAGTTGAAGCCGATAACTAACACATTTACCCTAAAAGTCACACGGATTTAAAACTTTATGACATTCTTTATTTAAAAATTTGGTTGCGTCTCTCAGTGAAAATATTTTAAAATAAGAACTTTTGATTTTATAATGCTATGTCAAATGTGAAATGTGCAATAAACACGTGTGTTTTCCTAACAATTAAAAGTATTAAGTATAAGAAAAAGTGTTAAAAGGAATGAATTCATATTATAAGTTGTGAATAAGACGTGAGTATTCAATTATTTTGGCATTTTACTTTTGAATTGCGTATTTCTTAATCGTAGAATTGTATACCCAATTGCGAAAGGAATCCATTCATAATCTTTAAGACATCATCGGATTTCGTCTAGTCCTCCTAATTTCTATAATTGTTGTTGAAAGTAGATACCAAATTAGATAGTGGTGCTCTGAAAAATTGCCCACCTCCCCTTGATTACGCATCGATATCAGATAAGTTGTGATTTTTGGTTTGTGGTCAACGATTTAGAAAAGCTATTTGTGGTTTATTTTTGGGCACAAAAAAGTATGTATGTATTCATAATAATATGTAAGTGCTCATACAATTATAATAAATGTCTTTAAACATTTATTAAAGTTGTCTGGGAAAATATTTCGAGTTTGTAAGTAAAGTTGTAGTATTTGATAGTTTTTCTGATAAAGTTTGATTTCTATTCGGGACGAGTTTTTCATAAGAAAATGGTTGATAGCCTTTGGTCTTATAATAAATTAAACCTATGAGTTTTTGACGATATATTTTATTTGGAACGAAAGTGTTGTGTTAAAAGCTGATAACTCATCGTCATTAGACGATGATATCGATTAAAATAGTTTATTGGTAAATATAAAATATAAATTTAGTTTATTGATAAATATTATTTTTTTATTATATTTGGAATGCCCATTTCGTTGTTGTAGTTTGAAATTGAAAAAAAGGTTTAAATAAATTGTTCGAATTAAAACATGATTTCTTGAGCGTATTCATCATACGGTCCCACGCATTACACGCATTCTATCTTTTGCATAGCTTTCGAATTGCGTCGCAATTGCATCCAGATCTGTACTGCGATTGTGAAATTCTATTGTGGCACTAAAGTATTTGTAATCTAGCTTTAACCGCCGCTGTCCAATTCCAACACAGTGTCGCTATAAATTCTCGATACGTTCTATAGAAGCGGCACACAGTGTTGATACACCGCATTGTTGAAACACGCCAATTGAATCCGCACTGTAATCAGAAATGGATTGCGACCTATCAGCTCCACGAAGCTTAGCACCGGGTAAATACAATGGGTAATTGAGTACGATAGATTTTATATTTGTTTTGTATCAAAAGTCTTCGCGTCTGATGAAAAGTTTTGATTGGCTATCGGTGTGTCGAATTCTGTGGTAGCTCGGGTTAGTTTTATTCGATGTTTGAAGCTTGTTTAACAAAGGCTAAAAAGATAGGATTGTTTAAGAATTTCCCCGGTATCTATTGTTTCAATTTCGTGCAATGTTTCTAATCGATATCGGTATTCGTATTGTTAGCGAAAGCATTCAAACTCTGACTGAAAATGTTTTATTTTAAATAGGCTTTTGCAGCTATGGATACTAAGTCCTATGCTTAGATTCATATGGTGATATAAAATACTTTTTAAAAATTATTATTCTTTAAAAAAAATGAATCTGATCAGTCAAATTGAAACCGCTCAGGTTCACTGAATTTTAAAAGCAATGGCTAGTAAAGAAATGGATTCCAGCTAATTTATGCAGGTAGGTGCCTACATACAGTACTACAGTTCTGCTTTAGATTTATTAATATAATATTTTCAATAAAAAATGGTGATATAAGTAGGTAGGTATTGGAAAAATATATTTAAACACTCTATTTATTAATTAAATCCATTTTTCAAAACTGCAATTTATAACACAAGAGTTAATGAATGAGCCCCAATTACGAATAGCGATGATGACCAAATTAATGTAGCCAAACAAACTGTACCGAAATCAGTAGCGACGTCAATTAATGGAATTTATCAGGAATCTCATTACCGTTGTACTCATTGGTGTATCGGATTTGTTAGTGGGTGTTTATATATAGATTAATCCGTCTATAATCCTCACCTTTTTTATGTTGACCGTATTATTACTATATAAATAAATGACAGTTTTTTTTGTTGTACCTAATGTATATAATATTGCCATTTTATTTTTGAATGTAGGTAGGTACCTACTTTGTTTTTTTTTCAGCAAGTAGTCATTATGGTTTTAATAGTAGTTGTATTGTTTGCTCAATTTCCAAAATAAAAAACAACACATTTCAACTTATTTGGGGAAAATCCATTATTTTGGTACCTAAAGAACATATTTTTTACTCGCGTAGGTATAGGATGCAAAATGATAGTCATATTATAAAAACCCTTTCATTCTTCCAAACATTTCTGAAGAAAAGAAACTATTATAATATGGTAAAACTTTTCTAATCTCAAGACCTACAAACAAACATTAGGTCTTCCCTCCAGAGAATTCTATATGTTTAAAAACAGTTCGCTTAGATGTCGTCGTAAATTTTCAAAAACTATTTTCTTTACAAACTGTTATACACTTCTCATCAAAAAAATCGAAACACCTCGCAGTTTATGATTTGATAAGGATTATCAGAAAAATGTGTATATTTAGGAATAAATGTAAAATGTCATTTAATAGTGAGTAGTATGAGGTTTTTAAATCCTAATGTTATTGTTCTAAATTCAAATTAAGTCTTCATAGATTTCGTATTTTGTATAATGAGTAATTTTTACCCTGTATGGAATATGAAGGAAATGGGTAAAACAACACGCGTAAATGAAAAAAAAAATTAAGAAACGTTTATTTAATAACTTGTATTCCCTCCGCGAGCTCTTATTACTGCTTCCATACGGTTCTTCATCGATCGGATGAGAGTCACGATCACATGTTGTGGTATATTATCCCATTCCTCTTGGATTGCATTTTGCAGCTGGCTAAGTGTTTCTGGGGCTGGATCTCTTGCTCGAATTCGTCTCTTTAATTCATCCCATAGATGTTCAATGGGATTCATGTCCGGGCTTCTTGCTGGCCATACCATAATGGAGATACCGACTTCGGTAAGATAATCTCGTACGACGCCCGCGGTGTGAGCTCTAGCATTGTCGTGCATGAATATGAAGTCGTTGCCAATAAAATGTGCATAGGGCATCACATGAGGTTCAAGACACTGTTCGATGTACCGATGAGAGTTTAGTGCAGGCAGCCGTGGCCCAGACACAAAGGCAAGTTCTGTCTTACCGTCGGCGCTGATTCCTCCCCAAACCGTCCACGAACCGCCACCATAGCTGACCTTTTCTTCAATGCAGCATTGTGCAAAGCGTTCTCCATCTCTTCTGTAGACCTTGTTCCTTCCATCGTTACCATACAGCATAATTTTACACTCATCAGAAAACAGTACTTTGCTCCACTGAAGGTATGACCAAGTTAGGTGCTCGCGTGCAAAGTTAAGGCGCGCTCTTCGATGGTCTGCAGTTAATTTCGGCCCATTCGCTGGCTTATGCGGTGCCAATCCGCGTTCCTTCAACCTTCTTCTTATTGTAGAGTCACTTACAGCTACTCTTCGTACAACGCGAAGCTGCTGCTGCAGTTGAAAAGCGTTAAGGCGTCGATTTCGTAAAGAAGTTGTTACAATAAATCGATCATCTCGCTCAGAAGTGACCCGATTCCTGCCAGATCCTGAACGGCGCGTGAACGAACCAGTCTCCCGATAGCGTTTGTAGACTCTATGAACAGATGATAAGCTTAGATGCAATCTTGCAGCCACAACACGCTGACTAAGTCCAGAATCCAGCAATGCCACCACTTGGGCGGCTTCTGCGGGCGAAGTATCCATATGTTTTAGAAAAAAAAGTTTTTTCAGACGTCCCAAAGTCACAGTAAATGAAATAAGAAACAAAAAGTTTAAAGACAAGCGCTAATTTTTAGTTTTTAAACGAGAAACGTACTCCAACCCTAAATACACATTTGTCTCAAAACAGTGATTAATTTCATTTATAGGATAAACAAATGAAATTCTAATTTCGAATTTTGATTTTTTTCTTCTTACTGTAATGACCAAACTGCCAGCTATACAATAATGTTTTTTTTTTCATGGAATTAATTCTCTTTTGTAAAAAAATAGGACAAAAACAATAAAAACGAAAGTGTTTCGATTTTTTTGATGAGAAGTGTATAAACAGGTTTCGCTTTAAAATAAAATACCTAATCGAAATTTTTCACACTCGCTTTGAAACTTTAATTGGTAGTGATTGACCAATTAAATTACGTGACACAGGTTCGATTTTCGCACTAAAAAAATATCGTTTGATCGTCAGCAGGCTCATATTCGGCCTAGCATGGAGGGCAAACTCGGTTTCTCCATCCTTTTTGTTTATATATAAAAATTGCAAACTTGTGCAAAAAAGCCTATTGTCTACCAAACTACACAAGCGAAATTATCTCCCATACTTAATCATATCTAATGTAATTCGTATAATTGTTCTCAATTATTTGTACATTAATCATGAGGCAGACTGTTTAGACGCAAAGAACGGAACTTGGTTCCGACTCAAGTAAGACGTAATCTTAACCGTTGTTACCACTACCATTTGCTTGTTTTTAATCGGACATAAAAGCACTTTAAGTACCTGCATAAAACTTCATGCTGAGAAACACATATTTAAAAAATCCTTTATGATAATAATATTATACATTCAAGAGTAAACTACGTTTGTTATGCTTTGACGATAAAAACGCTGTATGGATTTGGATGAAATTTCATTCCGGTGCATGAAGTCCCTCAAAATGAGTGGAATATTTGCTTTTCAGCCGTTTTTTGTATATTTAGTAGTTTGAGTAGAATGTCATGATGTTTTTCTATTATCCTCTGTTGTCACTGCCTGCTTGCTATGATGTTCAACCTAGGCAATGAATTGCATTATCGCTTTATTGACTTATATTAAAAGAAAATGTGGTTTACTGTAGATTAGTAATAAAATATTTAGAAAAAATTGACAAAGAATACAAAGATTTATTCATTATTAAATCTCAGAATCCATTTCAAAAGCCACGCATAGTAAGGGTCCAAAGTGAAATTAAATTTAAGTTGTCACTGCATGGCCTGTTGGCAAATTGTACAGCGAGACGAGTTTCCTCAATGTGTAAACTTGTTTTCCTAAGGGCTTAATGACTCTTTGTGTCGTCTCTCTAACTGAACTTACTTAATAAAGACCAAATGTTTCTTTGCCAGAATTAGTAAATAATGGACTTAATATCTGAGACAAAATTGATGGTATATCCACTTGTTTTCATCGTTGTTGTTCTGTTAAATTTGTTCTATTAGCCAGATGAAATGCACACAATCCATTTAGTTGTTTAAAACTGATATAATAAAGTGGAGAATTAAGAACCTCAAATTTTCTAAACCCAATAGCATTTAGCATTGCATCGAATCCATGTAGTTTCTTCTTGAATCCATGTAGTCTTTAGATGTTGATTCTGGTTTTCGGAAACCTAGCAATCTTGGCTTAGGTCTGATTAAGGTTCCTGGGCTGCGGGATGTTCGAAAGAGTTACCGCGCCCCCGGAATAAAAAGGGCTGAGGAAGGAACATGGATTGGATGGTTTTAGTTAGTAACAGTCTGACACCCTTCCGCCCCATCCATCAGTAATTTGATGATTTCCCAGATAAAAGGTCTTATCGAGGTTCATATAGTCTGAAGATAGGGGATGGAGACTCCATAATTTCGCCAGTATTTTCACATTTTTTTCAGATCCTGTAAGACTTCTCTAAAAAAGTTTTGTTACAGAGTAAAAATAGCACACAATTATATTCTTCTCATCTAAAATAGATTTTTATTATGAGTTAAACTTCACAATGCATTTGAAGACTTCACATGGCTTTTGTTACCTCACTTACTATTCTTACTACTACACTATAATTAGCTCAGTCTTTGTTACTTTTGTTCTAACAAGCCTTGCATACCTACCTACATTACGTACCGGCTTTACAAATGTGATAGTGTCTTGTTTTCTCTTTGAGCTGGGAAATGCATGTCTGTACTTAGCTATGAGTTAATTTTAAAGAGATTTTGTAACTAGTTTGAGATGGTTTTAATAAAGTACTAAATAAAAAATTTACAGAAAATTTGTGTTCCGCGACGTTCCTGACTTATGGAGCAAGTGGGTTGCTCTTGTAGTCAGGTGTGGCCTGACCTGGCTTCTAAAGCTTTTTGGAATAGCGATGCTAAACGAGTGTGTAAACTCAGCAGGTATTTAAAATAAAAGTTGGGAATTCTTAATTAATTTTAGTCCCCGTAAATTCTAATTTGATATCTGATCACGGTAAAGCGGAGGTAATGATGGTGACTTCCTTTATTTCTGATACTAATTTATAGATGCATCATCCAGGTGGCAATACGTCAACATTATATTTTTTCAGGTTGCTCCCAAGCTCTATATACCCACCTTTGGTCACTCAAGAGGTTTAAAGTCCGAACCGATGAATACGGTCGCCCATACACAGACTTTTTGCTTCAGGAAGTCGATGCGCTCTGTGCCAAGTGACATATACTCTCGAAGATTGATTACAATCCCCCTGTATGCCTGTCTCACAAAGTATATCACCCTAGGTGGTCGGGTATTTACTCTCCCTGAAGCATGGTAGTTTGCCTATGAGTACCCTGGCCCTCTCGATACGATGCTCAATCCTGTATTACTAGAATGGAATGACTAGTTTTGGTCATATGGTTCTATGTAACCTTTTATTTTTATAGGTGAAGCTAAAACAAGATTTCCAATTTTATCACCAGGAAAATAAATTTGTGGTGTTCTGACGCCAAATAACGTCAACGTCGTTCCCGTATCTCCATTTGATATCAAAACATCATATAATGGCGCAACAAGGCGTTTGACTATAACAATATGTCAGAGTAATTGTCTGCTGGTGTAAGTTTTCCCACGTACTGTCTTGTTTACTCTGATTCGATCCCATCTCTGTGGTCTGGTTTTGCGTTAACTGACAGAATAGTTCTGTAGCTGAAAATTATTTTTGAATTTCAGTATTTTATATAAAATTGAAGGCCAGTCTTATCTGCGTGACTGTTTAGTTCTTACGCTCATCAACTATTTTAAGTAATTTTAACCTCCTCGTTTGAAATTCTCTGTTAAAATTATGCTTACCACTTGATTTTGTTAGACCAATACAATTGTTACTAATAGTTGAAAATCTCAAAGCTCTATATAAAAATCTAAACCGTCCAATTTGCCACCAAACTACACACTGCGCCGTTTAAATAAGATAAACGGTGTACCGGAACTCAAAATATCGGGATTCGTCGGTCTACCGCAAAAGCTGGTTTATCATCATAACGAACGAAATAACTTTGTAATCCAGTATTGTGCGTGTCAAAATAATTTGTCTATTTATATGCGCAATTTTAATTGGGTTTGCTTGATACCTACTGTTTCTTTTGGGGATTTTCATGCTGATGTCGGAATGGAAATTGGTGTTCAGCTTGTCGGTTTGCGTAAGTCAGTTTGAGTTGAATACCCTTTTATTTGGACATTGTTTGGTTTATACATCTTCATTATGGTCGTGTCTTTTAATATTGAACGAACATCCTTCAATATTTTGCCCGGTTTTGCAATATATACCTACCTTGTCGGTATCTCGTTAGTAAATAATATTATGTGAATGTGGGTATCGGAAAGATATATATCTGAAATGTTTTTTTATCATGTTCATCTTATATATCAAAACAATGAATGTTTTATTTCATAGGGTTTCCAATATAATGCCGTAAACTCACACTTACGCGTTTGACTGCTAGTGTCATTTGCTGGCTACGGTAGAGGTTGGTTCTTAACCAGTGTAACGCACAAGATCTTCAGGTGTCAGTGCGACCAATCAAGGAAAACTTTATGGACTCTAATACCTCAAATATGTTTGAATACTTTTAAATTATGGGTAAACCTACCTTATTAGAACTAATCATTACACACTGGAATTATACATCTTTTTAGTCATAGATCTTTTCTTGACACAACGCTGTGTTGCTGTAATGAAATTGATTACACCTAAAGCTTTTAATTAAATTACAGTAGTTGTCCCTAGCGCGAGGATATTTAATTATTATTATAGTGGCCTTGGTGAAATTTTCATTAAACAAAACCCTTTGTTGTTATTATATTATGTCTCTATTATTGGTAGGTACTGTAGAGGTTTTATGAAAACCTAAGACATTAAACATTATTACGCGAACTGGCCACACAATAATTGAAATCGGAATATGAAGAAAGGGTAATTTGCAGATTACATTTAATATTGTCAGTAGATTTTCCCGATCATGAAGTCTTTAAAATTCCTCTTTGATTTATAGTAACGAATCCTTCACCTCTGACTACGCACTCCTTACAGTACTATATGTCAAATTTTAATTGTTTTATGTTCGTTTACATAACCAAATCTTTTCAACTTTTGCTCCTTTTACGTATGTCAAAAAACTTTTGAAATGAAATGTAAAGTTACAAAGTTATTTTGTTTTGGCATCTGAATTTAATAATGAGAATTATGTAATAACATCTACCTACCGATGTTTATCAGTGATCCATTAATCAACACGTTGGTTTCAGAACTCGAACGTAAGATGATCCAACAAACACGCCTAGTCAGGTGTTATTAATTCAGCCTTTAATCAAGGCAACTTGCTGCAATCAGGTTCATTATTTCAGTGTCGATGGCGTTCAGAGTTAGACAAAGTTTTGAGCGATAGCGGTGTCACTGTCACCGATCTCTTGTTTATTGTCTAAACTTCGTTAGTAATAATGCCTCTTTCGTAGTGTAGTATCGTATCGTAAAAAAAATCATTTATAATACATTTTTACACAACTGTCTAGCAAAAAGGAGTCTTGTTAGTTTAGGCATTTACCAATATAGTATTTATATTGATTGATAGAGAGAAAAAAACTGTACTTAATGATATGAACACATTGGAGGTATTTGAGCTCGAAGTCAAGTCGAAAGGCTAGTTACTATTTATACATATACATGTTTGTAGATACATGTTTTATTTATTAATGAAAATAAATTATTCTATAAACATGATTTATTTACTTTTAAATAAATACCGCCTTATTCATAATAACACCATTTGTGTTATACGCCTCTTTTAGTTATTGAACTGTTTTGTCCTTATCTGTCAAAAGTTATACTTAAACCGGTATTTATAATCAAGTAAAAATAATTACTCAACTGATGATTCTTATTCTATAGATTAATAAATGACACACCAGCAAGTAATTGCTTATTTATAAATACGAGTTTAAGTGTTAAATCATAGTCTTCAGTGTACGGTACGCTTATGTCTTAGTCCAAACCACATTTGGAAGGCATACGATTTCAAGCTATTCGCGAAATCAACACTTTGACGACCGTTTCTAACGACGCGTCTTCTAGTAGACGGTTAGTTAATAATTTACTAATTACACTAAATTTATGTGATTTTATATTGTTTAATTTAAATTGTGGTTACTTATTGTTTGTATTAGGTATTTGTGTATACCTAATACCTATATAAATATTATCGATCTTCTTTTATAACGTCAGATCAATAATGATGGTGAACTCTTGTTTCTTCAGTCTATGAAAATCCTGCAATCGAAAATCCTGTAATACGTTGCACAACTTTGTCATTGCCTGCAAACGTAAGTAGACATGAGTCTTGCTAAGTTAACGAACTTTGCAGGCTGCACAGACATTTAATTTCCTTGATTTCATTAAGGGAACATGAACCAGCATGATTCAGAACCGGTTTCGGTATAAGTCTTGGGTTGCACTGCCAGCGTTGTTCAACAAAGTTAGATTTAAATATTCTTTGCAATATTCTGTACGATAAATTAAGCTTTGCTACGATATTTTAGACGCATATCCATAGATAGATAGATAGACTGTCATGAATATTATATAGGATTTGATCCCCAACGCGTCTTGGGTCTAGATAGGAAACACTGACAAAAAAAGTGAGCACAACTCACCCTTCCTGCAGAGGATCAAATGTTTTTCCCAGTTGTTCGAAATAGTGTTTTATATTTTTTTAATCTTTAGCGACGAGTAGTGTTGACGATTGTTGGAGAATATTGGATACTGTCATTTTTTTCTTCTTTCAAAGCCCTATATGGGCGTCCTTTGGACTACCTGTATCATTTGCGCGTTTGGCTACTGTCATTTGCGAGCGACGGTGGAGGATGGTACTTCCCTTAGTGCCAAAATGATACTTTTATCTTGGCGGAATAACCAAAGTATATTACAAATTTATATTAGCTGAAAAAAAAACAAAGAATACACTCAATTTATTGACAAATTTTTATATCCTCATGAAATTAAAATAAAAAAATGACATCGATTAAAATGCCCGCTAGCAGTAGCACCAGGATAGGACTTCGCACTCGTACCCACCGCTAACGAGTCTCACATTCAGTCCTATTCAAATTAAGCTTTTGACTGAAAAAATTCGTCGCATTTAGGCCGTCTATACGCGGCGATGCTAAATGAAAGCCTGGTTTGAGTTCAACTCATATTTTTGAAGATTCAATTTGTACCAAACTTTTGGTCTGGAAATAAATAGTGAAGGTATTACGAGTATTATTATCAGCTTATTATGGGTGTTTCGGTAGCAATACTAATTTGTTTTCCAATAATTTCACCCTGCCACTTGTTTTGTACACATTAACATGACAGTCATGTTATACACTTAACTTATGTATAATAAAAAAATGCAAAATTATAGAATCTTCTAGATTGTGCCCGTAACCTGATTATTTAAACAGTTTTTAACAATATTGAAAAAAAATTGAAATTTAGTTGGTTTTAAAGGAAGATGTTTTATGATTTTATTTAAAACATCTAAAAAAATATGAAAATTACAGTAAGGTTAAGTTTAAGGTTTTTATATTTGCACCATTTTTATTTTTCTGCGGCTGCAGCGGCTGCACCAGCTCAGCCCGCCGAACTGGGAACGTAGGATGGAGAGCAAATGTGTCGACACAAGTTGAATCCTACACCAAAGACCTTCCCATTTTCCATGGCATTTTAGACATACCATCCGACTTACTCGTACTATCATCGCGTGCTAAACCATTGGGTTCAAAAACGGCTGGCACCCTGGCGGTGTTAAGAGCACGACGGATAATGTCATTAATACTGGCGTGCCGTGCTATACGACCTGCGCTCTTACTGCAGAAAAGATGGTAGCATGGTGTCCAAGGCAATCCACGGGTTCACCACATTGGCAGCGATGCGGAGCTTCACAAGGAGCGCCTAGGCGCAAGCATGTAGCTAGCTGGAATGTTGTATCACTCAGCATAGTACTTAAACAAACTGTATTTTCTCACCTATATTTTATTTGCGAATTTCTATTATTTTTCTGGTGCGTGATTAAAAATGAATTCATTTTAGAGCCTCTGGGCTTGGGCATTTTAGGAGTCTTTAAAGCTAGCTCTTAATTCGGTGCCTAAAATTTATTTTAATTAGAGAACATTTTAATGAATGTGTACCCGTATTGTTACGGCACAACGTACTTTAAATGATTTAAATGAAATAACTTCTATTTCAAATTTTTACTACTACTTGTTTTGAATCTGTTCTTTGTATGAATGGATAATAATATAGTTGGTATAAACTACATATTTGAATAGAATATAGGTTTTTTTTTATAAAATTAGCTAGCTAGCTATAATTATTCGTCAAAATGTTTATCATATTCAGATTTAATATTCTTGATTGAATTTCATATCTGGTTCTCTACTTCAATTTTGCAATGGCGAAGCTTGTCAAGAGTTTGACTCCTATTCATCAAGAAGTATAAAAGCGTCTTTAGAATTTGTTTGGTATTTTTTTTATCTGAAATCTGCTATTTATTAATCATTTTCAAAATCTGCAGGATTATTAGTTGCCTATATTTTTTTCTGTAATTGATTTCTTTTTCATTTTCCAACATTGTTAAATTCGCGATTTGTAATAAAGAGGATCATAACATATTTATTTTTTATGTCATCAAAATATTCTGAAGATACATAAAATATCATTTGTGCATTACACAATACTTTAAATGTTTTTTACGCCAACTTTTAATTTAGAACAGTGATTAACTACTGTTTACTAAAATAATTACCTTATTAGATTTAAATGTTTTTTTTCTATATAAGGTACTTTTTCCATATAGGCTAGACCTTTTTTCCATATTAAGTAAGACTTTTTCCTTTTTTACTTCTAAATAGAAGGAGATTCTCAATTCCACTTTAACTTTCGACTTTTTACTTGTGGTTTCTTATCAATTTCAAATGTTTTAACTATTCAAAAAACACTCTTAATAACATCAATAGGTGCACAAGTCAAGCTTCCTTAACTAAGCTATCACTTCTCAAACCTAGTTTAAACCAAGTTGTATTCAGAGTGAAGCAAGTAAGTAAACTCTTCAAAGATAAAGTGGATGCCGCTCAATGAATAAGACATGAGTTGAACGAATTAATATTAATGAAGTAGGTACAAGATGTTTGCGATTGTTTTAGATCACAAAATATGTTAATAGTGAATGTTCGAAGGATTTTTGGTAGGGCTATATCATTTGATATATCGACTCGACGAGATACTAAGCTACCATACGCTGGTCCAATTTGACACTTCCTTTTTTAAAACACACAACTATGGACTGTATTTAAGTCTGAAATAAGGTTTAATTATTTCCTTTATTTAATTTTTAAACATACTCTTTACATTTTTAGATATTCATTATAAAAAACATACAAAAACAAAAATTTAAAAATATAAAAAATAGGGATCCACCGATGTCGGGAACAGGGTCCAAGCTACCGGTGGTTAGGGCTGAAATATGTAAAATATTTGTACTTTCAACTTTTATTCCGAGAAAAGTTAGTCTGCAATTGTTCAATGGCGAGATGATAGAGATACAATAGTTTCTTTGCTACACAAACAAGAATACATATTTGTTTCCTTATCCACTTTTTAAAAACTTGATGTGTTATTTTAAAGACATGAGATACCTACTGTTATTTTTTTTAATATATTTAATATTATATTTTAAAAAAGGCTTCTGAATACAAATTATAAAATATATAATTATTTATCTTTGACTAATCAACTATAATCGAGATACCAAGCAACTAAGTAATGCTCTGCCACGCAGAATGTCATCTTGGTTTCCCAAAAATGACGTGCAGCATTTAGTATAGGAGTCATTAGCCAGGTCCTCTGTGGGTATCCAGAATTACCTCAAAAGTAAAATAGACAATGGAATAGGGGTGGAGGGGAATGCACTTAGCTGACGCAACACTAGGTTCTCACGCATTCCTAACGCGTCGCCAGAAAATGGCCATTCGGCATTTTGGCGGAGATTTGGTAGGTGGTGACCAGGCAATCCTCGCACACCCATACATTATTTTATATCGTTTGAGACTGTGCCCTTTTAATTTGTTTTGTACTTGATTTTT
This sequence comes from Pyrrhia umbra, assembly GCA_963891755.1. Taxonomy (NCBI): domain Eukaryota; kingdom Metazoa; phylum Arthropoda; class Insecta; order Lepidoptera; family Noctuidae; genus Pyrrhia; species Pyrrhia umbra. The sequence continues at coordinate 3,740,794 of OY982937.1, read as the reverse complement.
CTTCATTATTTAACTCTGATGGTGAGTGAATTTATTTAAAAAACCCTGAGCTAGCCATCCCGACAAATACTTCCATTATACTTGGTATTTCTAATTATATTTACACCATTGTATTATGTGCCGGACCCGGAAAGAATTGTACATTTAAAGAGTGGTATCCATTCCTCTTGAAGAAAATAATTATGCTCTTCTTGGGTAGGTTAAATGCATGCATAATACACTCGAGAGCAATGAATCCGGGTCACTTAAAGAATGTTAAAAATCTCGGAAACTAAAAATGATAGGTTAATGCAATAAATTGTATTTAATAGACAATGTAATACTCCTTAAATGAAAGTAAAAAAAATATGAGTCACCATACATTTTATTAACACAAAATTACATAAAGAAAAAAACTGCTGATCTCTCCTTAAAACAAAAATAGGAAACATGAAATTTTTGAACTTTATTACGATTTTCTTGAATTTTAATACTTCGTATTGCCTCCTCGTGCTTCGATTACTGCGTTTACGCGGTTTGGCATGCTGTACACCAAGTTCCTTATACGATTTTGGGGAATATTCTCCCATTCCTCTGTGAGAGCAATTTTGAGCTCACGAAGCGTGATTGGGGGAGGGTTTCGTTGTTTTACGCATCTGCCTAGCTCGTCCCAAGCATGCTCGATCGGGTTGATATCCGGGCTGCGCGCTGGCCACTCCATACGAGTAATGTTCATCTCTTGAAGGTAGTCATTCACAATCCTACCCGTATGAGGTCGGGCATTGTCATGCATAAATATAGCATCCTCACCTAAATTGACCATAAATGGACCAACGTGATCATTGAGGATTTCTTCCACATATCTTTCGCTAGTTAAAGAGCCGTTTTCTATGATCACCAGCTCTGTGCGACTTTCAGAAGAAATTCCGGCCCACACAAGTACAGACCCACCACCGTAGGCTACTTTTTCTTCGATGCATGCTTGCTTGAATCTTTCCCCTGGTCTTCGATACACTCTGTGTCTTCCATCGTGCTTGTAGAGCATAAATTTTGATTCGTCGGAGAACATAACTTTTGACCAATCTTCAATACTCCAATTTACGTGGCTCTGGGCATATCTTAGTCTTGAAATACGATGCCCACGCTCCAGTTTAGGGCCGTTTGCAGGTCTAAGGGGTTTTAAGTTAGATTCAGCAAGCCGACGTCTTACTGTCCATGCACTTGGGTTACTTCCTCCGAGGCGTCGAAACTGATTTGTGAGTTCAGTTCCTGTGAGAAAGCGATTTCGAAGCATGGTGTTCACCAAGTATCGGTCTTCTCGTGCTGTGGTACACCTGGTTCTGCCCGTTCCTGGTCTGCGTAGGTTAGAACCAGTTTCTTCGTAACGTCGGAGAACTCTTTGTACTGTTGACAGCGACACACCGACAGTCCTGGCTGTATCGCGCTGACTCCGGCCGGTTTCCAGCATTGTAAGTATTCTGGTGCATTCTTCAGGCGTAAGCGACATAATTTCAGCTTGAATAATGAATATAGAGCACTATCAACATGGTTTATGTACCCACATAAATGACAGATTACAAACAAAAGCAAAACCGAATGCTGTAATTTTGTAGTTCCATCTTCGAAAGTGGCCCTTTTTCAAATTTGATTTTTTTATGATATAACTTTACAATAACTAAGAAGTTTTAATACCTTCATTTAAGGAGTATTACATTGTCTATTAAATACAATTTATTGCATTAACCTAGCATTTTTAGTTTCCGAGATTTTTAGGATTCTTTAAGTGACCCGGATTCATTGCTCTCGAGTGTATTATATTAATTTATTAAAACCCGTTAAACGCATGATATAGATAAACATTAACAGATATCACATTTCTACTCAATACTATTAGTATTTATGCCTCTATTACTTCCTACTACCTTGGCAAATATTGGCTGACAACCACGATCACGATCCTGTTAATAAATATCCTATCTTATAGACAATCCAGGACAATTAAATATTATTTTTTTTTATTGGACATGGAAATATTAATAAATAGGTAATAAGGATTTCTCCCACTATATGAGACCATACACTACCTGACTCTTGGGAGATAACGAACGTTATTTTTATTTCTTTCTTTAGATCCTCATCACTACGGAATTCGAGACAAAGCTTAAACGTTTGCTTATTTAATCTAAACATCTTCTGGAACAATAAATTGAGCATTACTCATATTTTCTCCAGACATGAATTTCTTTTCTGACGTCTAAGCCACACTTCCTCGTTATGGGCAGCCTATAATAATTTATGTGAGTGCACTTTAATATATACATATTTGTTCTAAAGGGAGTGGACTGTATGCAATATGGGTATTGAGTCCCCAATAGAACCCCAGGCTGGACGCACGGGCAGAAGTAAACGAGTACGGCTCACCTTTCCTCTGCTTCAGCTGCCTTTCCCAGATGTTCAAATTTTACTGACACATGGTGTTTTAATTAACTGAAAAATGTGTCACGCACGGCGATGTCTGCTCGTGGGACCGGGTTTTTGAGAACTGTATTTTTTCTCATTTATTCTTTTAAAGCCTCTATGGGCACTCGTCCGCGCATTTGACCAGCCAGTGTCATTTGCTTCGACTATATAGAGGTTTGTACACAGTAACTAAACATTGGGCAAGTGTGACGCACAACATTTCCCAATGCAAGTACGACCACACCCAGGCAAAACTATATGAAGCCTCAGATAGGTACCCAATAATATTAAAATTCCCAAATAAGTCATAAAAATACAAAATGTACCAAAATACTGATATTGACAACGGCCATTTTGAAGCGTTATTGCGTTCAGATGCTCACAGTAAAATTCTCTTGCCAAAAAATGCCACTTAGCTACGGTTTTGTAGGAAAAGTTTTGTACTTAGATGACGTTTTGTTTCATAGAATAGAAATAATGCCACTTTGTTATAAATTTTAAGTGCGATACGCTTGTAGTGGTAATCAATGTCGCATATAAAATGGGCTCCATCTAAGAATGCAAGACGCAGATCAAATAGCTAGTCGTAAATGAATGTCAATTCCATACAAAATATTTTATTCTACAAACATTTTTGCCACTTGTCTAGGCTCCCGAATAAATAAAAAGAAATTAATTTAAATAAACGCTATTTCTATAGAATATAATTGTTTGCACTCTTTATGATACGTCTGAGTACATTTAAAAATATTTCATGAAATTGGATCCTCTCCGATCCGATCCGATTTGTGTTTTTTTGTTTGGTCCAAATGGCCGATAGTTAAGCGCTCCAGGGCTGTCAACAGGATGACTGCCGAATTTACATACAATATACTTAATCTCGAGGACAGTTGTAATGACTAATGACTGACTGACTGACTATTGTTTGTTAGGACATTGGACAGTAATTTCAGCAGTAACATTTTTTTCTTACATACACGTTCCCAAACTATTTGGGGTCAGATGTGTTTTTCTCTTCCATTTTTCTCTGTAATCCACCATACTATATTATTACTTCCTTCTCATTGATATCGTCAGACAATCCATCCATGTTATTTTTTGGTCTAACTATATCCACATTCTCTTTGCATGTGTGTCGTTTCTCATCATTACAGGTTCGAAGTTCGAACCACGACAAATGTTTGCATGACAAGACCATGTAAATATTCGATCCCCTCCGATATTAGGTTCATTGATTCATTGATATAGTTTAAAGGCATCGGGACGGAAATAGGATCCTTAGCAAGATATCCATTGCCTGGGGCTTTGTAAAACCGGACCGATGTAGTACATGGATATTCAGTCCAATTGGATTTAATTTGCTTAAATCAAAAGGTAGTTTTATAGAATATTGATTGATTTAACATCTGAATAAGGGTGTTTCCTAAGACAGCCAGTGTGTTAAAAATATGGTCTTTATTTTTCCTGGATTTAAACATCTTCTTGATTATTATTAGGTACTTAATGGTTGTTAAATCCAATATAAATAAATCAGAAACATTTCGTAAAACTTTTAAACATTGTAATGGATGTAAGTCGTGTTTTGTATAATACCTTTTTTAAATTCTAAATTCCAATACAAAGGAGAAACGCGTGCGCGTTGCCTTGCACGGAAAAAGATTGAGAATTATATCATTCCACCATCTAGTATAGGAAAAGGTAAACCGATTGAAACTTCTAATAGATTATTAGTAAAATAAAGATTTATGATACTTACTACTATCGAAAAAGTGTAACTTAAAATCTTGTTAATTTTTATAAAACCTCTATATATTATTATACTACTTAACTATGTGCGTAGTATCAGAATATTATAATCAATTAATTATTATTTCATAATCAATTTATTTTGAATCTGCAAATCACAATATTTTATACCTGTTAATAAAAGCTTTTTTGTGAGTGTGGAAAAGGGATGTTGCTATTTGTTATGTATAGCTGCATTTTTTATCTATAGGATTGGTATCTAGATCAATATAATAAGGACTACGTATACATTACTGAATAAAACAAGCCTTGACCTATTTTGCATTTTCATTAAAAACAGTTCTTTAAATTTTACTCCAGTGGATGACCGGTAAAATTATGCAAATTTCGATTCCCATAATTAATATCTTTTTAACGGCACATTGAGCTTCGTTGGCCTAAAAATATGCAGGACAATAGCCACATCAAGCTGTTATTAATTGAACAATTATTATGAAAATGGTCAGTTCAGTTTTATAAAATTAGTACCCGTGTTGCACATGTTTAAACATGACTTATAAAAGTGTGTGGTTAAAGTTTGAGTGTAAAATTGTAGTAGAGTATATTATGCTCCTGTCTGTAAACATACATATAATCCGGGTTAATGTAGCTTATTGTATTATTAAGATCTGGCAAATTCCAAATCTACTTTCCTGAAGCAGATTCATTATACCTAATTTGGCATCAAATAATTTATAAGCTGCGTATCCAGCGCACACATTAAAGCCTTATTTCTTTTATGTATGAGCCAAGACAGTAATGATGGTCTTACTTTTACTGGCACGAATCGATATTTCTAAATCGCACAATCCAGAGTACTCATTTACTCCTTACACTAAGTAATTACTAAACGCACATTTTGTAGCTCTGTCATCGCTTTCCGCCTCAGTGACAATGGATTGTGTTTGTATAAGAGTGGCTCGTATCACATTCTATGGCAGAGGTACTCAGGACTTTGCTTCCTAGCCTATCAAGTATAGCGTCATCCAACATAAATTATGGTTACGCTGGATAACCTGCACCTGATCCAATAATCTTTGCGCCGACACGATGACAGCTGGCTCAAGTAGCTGAAACAAGCGAGTATCTTTCTGCGATTAGTTAATTCCCCCCTATTGTAGCCCCAAATTACGTCTGTATGACAATTTCATTAATGGATAGTGTCCATCGCATGCGCTGCGCACGTCCGCTGGGAGATTCCCGTTTGGCCTTGAGAGATCTCATGCAGTCCGATAGCCAGTGTCCTTCTTGCCTTGCCTTGACGTGTAGAGGTGAAATAGTCGGATGGTGGGAGAAATATTCGTCGCTTGTGTTAGACGTGACTGCAGCCACCGTTGACACTGGAAATTCGGGATTTGGTGGTGGCAAGGTGGAGTTGAGAAACGACTCTGGAGGTGGTGGTGGGCATGCTCTTCGGCTGGCAGCTCATGTCAGCATCACATTTATAGTTCCTTTACTGTATGAGTTGTCTTCTCTCGAAGAAATCTCCGTAGAGTGATGAGTTATCCTTGGTAAAGGTGAGTGTTTACCTAATTTTTTTCGGCATCGTGAGGGTTTGAGTAAGAGTCTGGGACAGCGAGGGATTCTTGAATGGACGTCAATACAAAGATATCTTACTAAGATCTGAATAGTAAAACCATTGTTTCGTAATTAGTGAATAAAATAATGTAAGTAAGTAATATAACTCCGTCATAATTTTAGATCAGTTATTTTGAAAGCTAAAGTTATTCTCGATAATAAGCATCGCACCGACAATACCTTGAGGTTTATGCAACAATATTTCATGGTTAACTTTGTCAAATTCCTTCAAAAAGTCAGTATATACTGCATCAACTTGCAGATGCTAGTGGACTGCCGATATTATATTTGTAGACTTATATGAATTTATGATTAGTGGACATTTTAACATGATCATATTATTTTTTTTGTGGTCAGTAAAGAGTATTTAAAAATCGTTTCATCTCGTATTGTAATGTTTTTATTTCATTTTAGTAGGTTGTGATAATTTTTACTAAATCTTTTGGGGAATAGGCTTTGTTTTGTTCTTTTTATATTTCAGTTTAGTTTATTATGGTACCAAATTCAATTTTTTTTAAATGGCTAACACTGTTTAATTTATGAAACAAATTATTATCAACCAACAAAAACTGTCTACAACATACAATTTTATTTTTATTTTAAAATCATAAAGCCATTAATTTGTATGACCATATTACGTATGGAATTAAATATTATAGAGTTTAGTATAATGTAGTTATCACTTACAATATATTTTTAATTTAATTTAATAACCATATTATTTCAGAATCTACAGCCACACAAAGTTTGGTAGCGTCGGCTACATCGGTGGCGTCGGTCTTGTCGGTGGTGTCGGTCTTGTCGGTGGTGTCGATCTTGAAGGTGGCTGCGTCGGTTGGGTAGGTTGCGTCGGTTGCGTTGGCTGGGTTGGCTGGGTTGGCTGCGTTGGCTGCGTGGGCTGCGTCGGCTGCGTCGGCTGCGTCGGCTGCGTCGGCTGCGTCGGCTGCGTCGGCTGCGTCGGCTGCGTCGGCTGCGTCGGCTGGGTTGGCTGGGTTGGCTGCGTCGGTGGTGTCGGCCTTGTTGGCGGCGTCGGTGGTGTCGGCCTTGTTGGCGGCGTCGGTGGTGTCGGCCTTGTTGGCGGCGTCGGTGGTGTCGGTGGTGTCGTCCTAGTCAGCGGCGTCGTTGGTGTCGATGGCGTCGGCCTTATCGGCGGCGTTGGTGGTGTCGGTGGTGTCGGCCTTGTTGGCGGAGTTGGTGGTGTTGGCCTTGTCGGTGGCGTCGGTGATGTCGGCCTTGTTGGTGGCGTTGGTGGCGTCGGCGGCGTCGGAGGTGTTGGTGGTGTCGGTGGCGTCGGTGGTGTTGGTGGTGTTGGTGGTGTCGTTGACGTCGGTGATATCAGTGGCATCCAAGAAACCATAATACTACCCAAATGAACAAAAAACAGAACTTAAGAGTCATTGGAAAAGGTAATTATAAAAAATATAACACTGCAAAAATACTACCTGATCATCACCATCATCTTCGTGCCCTTACACCCAACTGTTTGGAGCCGGCGAAGCATGTTTTTTCAATGACAATAAATTAATAGGATCACAGTTCACTTTTCACTGAAAGTATCAAGTTTTTGGTTGAAGTACATACAAAGTCACTGCAGCTAGTTCGTATGAATTTATGAGGTGTTTAATGCCGAGTCAAACGTATTTATACATGCAGGAGTTAAATACATACTACTACCCATCGTTTAATGATCCGATTAATTTATCTTCTTTGTTATATGATTTCATCATTTTATCATGTTAACATTGTCTATCTGTGGACACTACAGCGTATCAACCTATCGGAATTTCAAATACCTACATAATGTATGACTGATTACAAGTCATCCTCGGCGTGACACAATCTCTGTTTACAACTTAAGGTTAGATTTGGAAGGATATAATAATACCCTAGCTTTTTTTCTTTTAAGGATGGGAAATCATGAAATGCCTCCTCTCGCTGTTGTCGGAGCGGGAGATAGTATCACTCTCACAGGAAGCATCACAGTTGATTTTGAGGTACCTAGGGGTATTAGTAGGTAATTATGGTAGGTACCTTAAAATCAACTAGAATAGAAGCTAAAATAATCCTTGTTTATTTCTTATTGGACGTGGATTAAGGATTGTGCCAGTGAACTAAGACTGTTATTTTTACGAACTCCGAGACATTATTGAATAATAAATTGAAAGTGTTCTTGTGTACCTTGAAAACAATGTTGCCTCTAATTGAAGTACCACGTGGGAGTTTTTTGACAACCCGGTAACATCTAGCTTAATTTCAAACAATATTTTCTGCCCACGACTTACTTCCTAATGAAATCTTTTATTTACTTAAACATTTATACAACATTTAAACTCCCTAAATAATTATATAAAAACATTTTTTTCCTAACCAATCATATAAAAACACAACGTAACAAAAGTTCCTTTAGAATAATAGCAAGGTTTGCAATTAGAGCATAGAGCAGATAAGTTATCTCTCTGGTAAAGATTAAACTGTTCTTTAAAAGAAACGGAATAGTGTTCCTAGAAAGAAGAAACTTAATTAATTTTGTACTCTTAACCGGTGGTCGTTCGTTATTGTCTTACAGTTGAGAAATCTGCTTGCGATGTAAAAAAAAGTTGTTGTACTGATCTGGAAATAATTTATCAATGAGTTCATCGATAGAAAACTATTGTTAAGATTGCTTTTAATTTGTGGCTATTGTTTTCAAAAACCTTTCATTCATGGTGTTGGCTACTTTTTTTGTTGGCTGTTTTCTCGTGTTCCCATTTTTGTTTATCAACCAGATTTTTCATAAAACTGGGACCTCTCATAAAATTTATTTCTTGTCGACCCTCTGGTACGATCAGTTGAAAATTCAATTGTTCTGGCTCTATCATCCATTTTATTGTTTTTTCTTACATTTTGTATAAAGCAAGTATTAAGATTCTTTGCACATCTTAAACATGCACCTGCATTAAAAAATTTCAAAGATAAGTGGTTTTGTTTTAAATTATTTATTGGATTGTACTTTTTATTTTATTTATTAGGATCTCCAACAAGAAATAAACTATAAAACATAGAAAATATGAATAAATTATTTAAAAAAAAACCTTGTGCTTCCTTAATTATCTCCCATAATTAAGCCCACCACAGCATGACTCTTATTATTAAAGTCATAGTTAAGAAAATTTAAAATATATAATTAAATAATTAAAATTAAAAAAAGAAAGATTATATAACTAGTTCAACATATACATATCAGTAAGCTGAGAGCATATACAATTAATCTCGTAAAAAAAAAAATAGAAAAGAGTTTATTTTCATTTGATGTTTCAAGGAAACCAGTGGATGTTCCAGACGGGTTTTTTATTTAATGAATAGCACTTTTTATATATTCTTGGAAACTCCGCAGGCCGGGAACATTTGCTTTTATGTAGAACTCTTGCTTAGAACAACGCTCAAACCACGCAGCCAATTTGGGGTACCTAGAAAATATGAGGAAGTTAAATAATATTGTATGTCTAGAGGAAAATTAATTTTGTGGTTAGAATTTTGGTGAAGGAAAGTGGTTCGTTTAATTAATCTTAATATTATTTAGTTGTGTCTGTTCGGTGACTACAAAAATATTATTAAACTAACTCAATACGTTTATGTATCATAAGAGCATCTATTTAGTGGCTGGACAAGAAACGCCTTAAAATGAAAGTTATGACAGTTTTTATTTCATGTCTTGTTACAAAATCCTCATTATGTTCTCTTTTTCTAATTTTAATTCATATTATAGGCATTCGCTTAATAACCCTATTAAGCCAACGAACTGTTTTATCTCTTTCCGGCAAGTTTAAAATAAAGTTTGACAGAAAGAGACAAAACAGTTTTAGAGCCTTCAATATATCTCCATACGTCCCTTTAAATGGATACTCAGAAGGTTGGTTGCATTACCATGTTATATGGCAAGGCCGATTTTCTACTAAAATAGTGCCCTTTTGATTGCGTCAGTAAATTTGAGAAAATACTTTTTTGATAATTTTAATCTAACCATAATATTTCTATAGGGTTACTTACAAAGCTTTATCAATGGGAAGAATTTCATTCAAACCACTGATATTAGCAACAGAGCAAATATCTGCTAGTGTAATGGAGTCTCCGGCTAGCCAGGGCCCGGTGAAGAAGTTTTCAAGGAACTCATATCCTGACTTTATTTTATCCAAACTCTGCTGCCTGAATTGTGTTTCGCCTTGATATAGGATGGGTAGCTGAAAGTTTGCAGTTGTAATTTAGTGTCGCAGTTCTTTTTTATACACACCAATGATCGTCAATCGCGTTAGTAGATAGAAGTTTTTTCATCGATCCAACAAATGCAAAAAAATATTTGATAGATGAATGCGGTTTGGCTTTCATGGGAAAAAATAATATTTTTCAATAAAATGTTGCACACACGTTGTTTAAACACATAACTTGAATTAACACTATTTTTTCGAAGACCACGCAAACAAAGTTAAAAAATACTCCGGTTGCATTGGAAATCTGATGGCAACTATGCACTGATAACTGAAATTTCATCAATGCAAACTCAGCACTCGATGTCGCAACACTGAGCAAATGCTGAGTTCGTAACTCTTTCGGTATAGGCTATATGCTCAGCGTAGAGTGTCCATGTTATGTTGTTTTATTGTACTGCTTATTTTGTTAATTTTCTTGTGTGTACTTCTGTCATTGTTCCGTATAATTGTGTTGTGTCTACTATCGAATAAATGTTTTTCTATCTATACATATAAAATGTTTTGTCCTGAATGACTGACGGAACAACGCACAGCCTAAACCGCTGATCGTAACTACCGGAAACTTGGGAGAGTGTGTTCTTTGTATGACGCAGGCATCCGACAAAGTTTGTATGAAATTCTGTTTTTTTTAGTCCACGCGGGCGAAACCGCTGGCGGAAAGCTAGCTCTATTATATGTGGGCGATAGTTTGTAATTTTAAGGTATTGACTTACCATATTCTCTTTCAGAGCTGCAAAAAGTATGGCATTATCAAAATGAAGTCTCTGATCTACTATTGCTCTCTTTTTTGGCTCTTTCGGGTAAAGTGAATCATCTTTAGCATATTGGTTGACTAGATATGTGGTGATGGCATGACTGAAATCAAAAACCGTTTTTTATTTGAAAATGTTTTCTTGTCTATAATGTAAGCGAAGAAATTATCTAAAATCCTGATTGTTACGTCAAAATGATGGATTTTTACTAAATGCATATAAACGTTTAAATTAAATACAAAAAAATAATAGTACTCCAGCTTATTTTCAAAAAGTCGATTTCGAGGGAATTATGCATGCTGGGAGACAGTTGAAAAATAAGTTCTTACGAAAAAAATGATGATATTGAATAACGAGGGCGACGCCGCATGGGGCGCTGGTATCTTTACAATAATCAGTAGTGATAGACAGAGATAGTTTGACAGAAAGACAGACAAATGAACTCGCATCCTAAGTGTTCCATTTTACCATTTTAGTTAAAAGCCCTATAATACTCAGGAACTAAATACCTACATAGAATTTATACTTTCTTACCTGTCCCATATTACAAAATCACCATCTTTTAAAGTCGGTACGGTGTGTTGAGGGTTTATCTGAAATTATAATACGTACATTTACTATATTTAATAAAAAGTGTTGAATAGAATTAACAATAATCTATCCCTTACTTCTATCGGTATAACAACACGCTTTCCTAACTTTATCCTAACCTGATATTATAAATTTGCAAAAATGAGTTTGTTTGTTACGCTTTCACGCTCGAAAGCCTAAACCGATTTGGATGAAATTTAGTAAGACTACATTTTATCCGGGTACGTTAAGTAGTTTGGGACGCGAGTGAAATCGCGGATAATTTATAATTATTGTCAATAACATCTAAAATATGAATATTAATGCATTATTATCCTTTACTAATAGAGTAACCTTCATATTTATTACACCTATCTGTTGCACTTTCTTAGTAAACGACTGAGCTGATTTAGATTAAGATAGGTAGATTAAAATCTGTGGAAAAATGATTCATTGCATAATCCGATAAAAATCTGATTAAATGACGATTCGAATTCAATTATTGCAGAATCTCGCTGAATATTTATTGCATAATATATTTAAAATATTGCCCAATACGATACCTTCAAAAATTCATCCTTGAATTGTTCGCGTTTAGCTAAGTTCATTTCAATATATTCGACGTCAGGGATGTTTAAAATTTCGATCACCATATAAACCGACCGACAAGGTGCGCTAGTGTCTTTCTTGTATAGTTTCAACCCCATTTTGAATCTGAAAATATTTCAATGAGCTCATCAAATTATCCCTCCCACTTTTCCGCATAAGATGTCATTATGATATGGTTTAATGACCCTGGTTAATATTGCTAAGCTTTTTCTGTATATCTATACTTATATATAAATCCTAAAAGTTTGAGGATGTATTGATTTAGATTGGCACACACATGGTTTAAGCATATAGGATACGTTTTTATCCGGATGTGCAACGTGATTTTCTCAGGATATCGGTGAAGTCGCGGTAAACAGCTAGTATTATATAAGAAGATAATAAGAGGCTAATACAACAAAAAATACATAGGTAAATTCAACCAAACCAATCACACATGGTTTAAACATATAGGATACGTTTTTATCCAGGTGTGCAACGTGATTTTCTCAAGATATCGGTGAAACCGCGGGAAACAGCTAGTATTATATAAAAAATAAATACTTAGGTACATTCAACCAAACCAATCTACAGCCGGATGCACCAAACTTTTTATCATTTATCGAATATCACAAAACGTGATCAATAATAATTAGTATTATTTTAATATTTTTTATGATATCAATACGATACATAATCAAGTCAACACAATATTTATATCATACGTATTTAGAAGAAAAACGTAAAAAAAGGGCAAAACTATTCAATTTTGACAGTTCTTGAGTGTCAGTTCTTCAGTGACAGTTCTTTAGTTTTCCGTATCATCAACCTTTGGTGCAAATGGTTGTTAATCATTATACGGGGAACAATAACTTTGCTTCCTATTTTAGTAATAGATTGTACGTTCAATCAAATTTGAGCTAGAACTACCGTGACATTTTTACCATTCAGGGTGTCTTTAAATTAATAAATTGTAAATTACGATAGTCATATTTTATTTTTAGTTGAACTCTCAAGATTTTTAGGGTACTACAAAACGGGTCCGGTATTCGGAGTCCTTATCTTCCTAGTCTTCATTGGAAAAAATATAGTAACTGCTTATAAACGATGTCTTTAAATCGATTGAGAGGACGACCCTGTCTTCGACTTACCCTTTACCCTTAAATGTTTATGATTTACGTTTGAGGATGGGCGGCTGATAATAATATTGTCTTTAACAAACAAATTGGCGAATAGGGACGATCTTTTTCAAGAAAATACGACGCACAACCGAATGATTTATTTAACCAAGCGAAATATTTAAAAAAAGTTTATTATAATATAACTTACCTGTTATAAAACACTCACTAAAACAGTTCTTCACCGACTGGCAGCAAATAATAAGATGTTGCTTAAAAACTAGTTTCCAAATTATAATCATTGTTTTGCCAGTTAACTTCTTATCAAACCAGACTGATCCGTCTTGTTTGGCGAGTGTGTTACGCAATAGCGATAAACGAATTATGCCAATTCATGTTGTTTTAATCTTTTGGATACAGTTCTTTATTTTGCTATGTTTTATATAAATAAAACGTCGCGCTTTCCGTCTCGAGTTGAAAGGTGATACTATACAGATAGTGGTGCGGAACGCACTTTGCTATCTATGAATTTGTGAAAGCCACGTAATTCAGCCAATCCTTATGCTTTCACGATAGAACTGCTGAACCGAATATTGGTGCTTAATGTATTGTAATTGGGTGTCTAGCAAAATAAATAAGTTAAACAAAATTTAAAAACAGGTGAAAAAAAAATATTTAAATCTAAAACACAAACTAAAACATTTTTTATCCAAACCTATTACTTTAATGTAAAATTTCATTTAATACATCATTTTTAATTATTTGCAGTGTACAGCTAAGCATCTAAAAGATATGTTGGTCTCTTGTGGGTTAGCCCCCCAACCTCATTTTGACTATTTCCCGGATTTCCCCCAGGCCAGGTTCATTACCTTTCTTGAAGAACTCTTGCTGTTTGCAGCGATTATACCAGTCCAAGAGCTTTGGGAACCTAGAAGTATAAAAATATAGACTTCATTCACTATTTTAACAAACTAAAAAAGGAGAAGAATTACAGATTTATTTTATTTTTTTACCTATTACCTATTTGTGCAAAAAATATTAATGTTAGTTAGCACTTCAGAAAGGAGCTTGTGGCTAAGTAATAGCCGCACGGGTCGACCAATCAAAGGCTAAGCTGGTGGATGGGTGACCATCTACGTCATAGCGAGACTCCTCTGTGCCTCGGAAAATACGTTAAGCCGTTGGCGGGACCAACTGTCATTTGTAGATCTTTGACAGTTGTTACGGATTGTCAGAAGCCATAAAGTCTGACAACCAGTCTTACCAAGGTGTATCGTGTTACCAGGTAACTGGGTTATGGAGGTCAGATGGCAGTCGCTCCATGTAAAATACTGGTACTCAGCTGCATCCGGTAAGACTAGATGCTGACCACAACATAGTTGGGAAAAGCTAGGCAGATGATGCTAGTTAGCACTTCAGCCGAGAAACATTCGCTGCTGGACATCACTAGGTCTCTCTCAAGTAATCCATAAATTTCCGCAACCTGGGCCGTACCTACTACCACGTGTTATTGCTATCACTGTTCAGGGGGGTTAGACAAGTGGCAAAACGCTAACGCTAACGCTAACGCTAACGCTAACGCTAACGCTAACGCTAACGCTAACGCTAACGCTAACGCTAACGCTAACGCTAACGCTCAATGTATGGGAATGACATATAGCTAGTCGTAAAAGAATGTCATTCCCATACATTGAGCGTTAGCGTTAGCGTTAGCGTTTTGCCACTTGTCTAACCCCCCAGGAATGTCAGCAAGACGGAGCTATTACTGCTTTGATACGTAGTGGTGAGAGAGAGGCTTGGGTACAATGTGGGTAGATCTTCAGTCCATCTTACCGAAGTCACACCCACATTGCACTTTTTGGTCCAATTTCACCAAAACTTCAAAATTTTCGGTTTTCGTATTTAATACTAGCTGTTTCCCGCGGTTTCACCCGCATCCCGAGGGAACTTCTTCGCGTACCCGGGTAAAAAGTATCCTATATGTTAATCTAGGTTAAAAGCTATATGTGTACCAAATTTCATCCAAATCCGTTCAGTAGTTTTTGCGTGAAAGAGTAACAAACATCCATACATCCATACATCCATACATCCATACATACAAACTTTCGCATTTATAATATTAGTAGGATTAGTAGGATTGTACTTACGAATTTCCATCTATAGGCAAAATCTCATTCAAGGTGCTGATGGTGGACACACAGCAAATGTCCGCCAATGTAATTTTATCGCCAGCCAGCCATTGTGATGATAAAAATTTGTCGACAAATTCGTATGCAGACTTAACCTTGGCCAGGTGTTCGGGTCTGAATGCTTTCTCTCCCATGAAGAATACTGGTTCCTGAAAAAATATGTTTTATTTGGTGTGTGTCCAATCCAACATTTTCGACACGAAAATCATATCTTGATTGAATTTGCAGAGCGACCAGTTTTGCATTTTCAGAAATGGACGCATTTTATAGTCATCGTATTTAGGAGTTCAAATACACTTCTCATCAAAAAAATCGAAACACCTCGCAGTTTATGATTTGATAAGGATTATCAGAAAAATGTGTATATTTAGGAATAAATGTAAAATGTCATTTAATAGTGAGTAGTATGAGGTTTTTAAATCCTAATGTTATTGTTCTAAATTCAAATTAAGTCTTCATAGATTTCGTATTTTGTATAATGAGTAATTTTTACCCTGTATGGAATATGAAGGAAATGGGTAAAACAACACGCGTAAATGAAAAAAAAAATTAAGAAACGTTTATTTAATAACTTGTATTCCCTCCGCGAGCTCTTATTACTGCTTCCATACGGTTCTTCATCGATCGGATGAGAGTCACGATCACATGTTGTGGTATATTATCCCATTCCTCTTGGATTGCATTTTGCAGCTGGCTAAGTGTTTCTGGGGCTGGATCTCTTGCTCGAATTCGTCTCTTTAATTCATCCCATAGATGTTCAATGGGATTCATGTCCGGGCTTCTTGCTGGCCATACCATAATGGAGATACCGACTTCGGTAAGATAATCTCGTACGACGCCCGCGGTGTGAGCTCTAGCATTGTCGTGCATGAATATGAAGTCGTTGCCAATAAAATGTGCATAGGGCATCACATGAGGTTCAAGACACTGTTCGATGTACCGATGAGAGTTTAGTGCAGGCAGCCGTGGCCCAGACACAAAGGCAAGTTCTGTCTTACCGTCGGCGCTGATTCCTCCCCAAACCGTCCACGAACCGCCACCATAGCTGACCTTTTCTTCAATGCAGCATTGTGCAAAGCGTTCTCCATCTCTTCTGTAGACCTTGTTCCTTCCGTCGTTACCATACAGCATAATTTTACACTCATCAGAAAACAGTACTTTGCTCCACTGAAGGTATGACCAAGTTAGGTGCTCGCGTGCAAAGTTAAGGCGCGCTCTTCGATGGTCTGCAGTTAATTTCGGCCCATTCGCTGGCTTATGCGGTGCCAATCCGCGTTCCTTCAACCTTCTTCTTATTGTAGAGTCACTTACAGCTACTCTTCGTACAACGCGAAGCTGCTGCTGCAGTTGAAAAGCGTTAAGGCGTCGATTTCGTAAAGAAGTTGTTACAATAAATCGATCATCTCGCTCAGAAGTGACCCGATTCCTGCCAGATCCTGAACGGCGCGTGAACGAACCAGTCTCCCGATAGCGTTTGTAGACTCTATGAACAGATGATAAGCTTAGATGCAATCTTGCAGCCACAACACGCTGACTAAGTCCAGAATCCAGCAATGCCACCACTTGGGCGGCTTCTGCGGGCGAAGTATCCATATGTTTTAGAAAAAAAAGTTTTTTCAGACGTCCCAAAGTCACAGTAAATGAAATAAGAAACAAAAAGTTTAAAGACAAGCGCTAATTTTTAGTTTTTAAACGAGAAACGTACTCCAACCCTAAATACACATTTGTCTCAAAACAGTGATTAATTTCATTTATAGGATAAACAAATGAAATTCTAATTTCGAATTTTGATTTTTTTCTTCTTACTGTAATGACCAAACTGCCAGCTACACAATAATGTTTTTTTTTTCATGGAATTAATTCTCTTTTGTAAAAAATTAGGACAAAAACAATAAAAACGAAAGTGTTTCGATTTTTTTGATGAGAAGTGTATTAGTGTCAACTTACTTTATACTTTTTATTTAAGCTGTTTTCACAATTAATACTTATTCAAAAACTAAATCAAACTGCATCTACATTGATAAAACGATAAGATACGAGAGTTTAAAAGGCCGTTCACACTCAGGGTCACCCCTAGGTGTATAGAGAACCCTGAGTGTGAGATTGTTCGAACGAGTTACAGCACAATCTACATCTAATAACAGCCTTATTGCTTATTCTTTGTAAGAAATGATCATAATTGTAAGTCTACTAGTACTAGTGTCAAGTTATCTAATTGTAGTCAAGCAAATCTCAAAAGTAAATTATTATAATATGTCGGAGAGGTGAAGTGATAGGCTTGTTTACATACTAGTAACGCCATCTGTTAGCGTTTGTGACATTTAAGTTGATTCATTGAGTCAGTCGTTCGAGCCGAGGTTGTCTATGCATTGTCACATGTGACGTTTGTCATCTGTCAAATGTCAAAGTAAGACTGGTGAGTGAGTGACACCGTGACACGACATATTTGACTTCAGGAGCTTGACTGCGCCGGTTGTGCGCACTGATTCTCTGCCTAAGAACGAGCAACATGGCGGATACGGAAGATACTGGAGATAAAAATTCCTATGCATCTCCGACATATAGTATTTATTACCTATTTTTTTATTATTTGGCACAAGAATTGTTTGTATCGAAATTAATTCAAATCTTTCATCCACAATACTTACAGTAACCGTACGCAAAGTCGGAAACAGTATTCCACTATCGAAATGTAGACGTTGATCGCTATCTGTTTTGGATCAATTGGGTATAGTGGACTATTTTTCCATGCGCAGTCACCAAGTATGCTGCAATCGCGTGGCTGGGAACAGATGACAACATTAATTAACCGATTAGCCAAGTTATTTGCGGTTGTCGAGGATAACAATTTTGAAAATTATGTCACTATTAAGGGGATTTATTATGGTGCAAGTAGCTTATAATTTAACTGAGGAGCTCGTGGCTTAGTGACAACCGCACGTGTCGACCGATCAAAGGTAAAGCTGCGCTTGGCGCGGTCAGTCCGTGGATGCTTCTTAGCTTATATTATGTAACCGAGTTATTGTGAACATCATTACTTTTTTGAAAAGAGTATCCATGGAGTTTCTTGCCGGTTCTTCTCCATAGGACCTACTCTTTGGAACCGTGCAACTAGTGTGACTTTTCGTAAGAGCCTGCAAAGGCCTATTTGAAATAAAAATTTTGACTTTTGACTTTTGACTTTGGTGGGATGACCGTCTGTCATAGCGAGACTCCTCCGTGCCTCGGAAAGCACGTTAAGCTGTTAGTCATTTGGTCACTCATTTGTAGATCTTTGACAGTCATTACGGGGTAGTCAGAAGCCAGAAAGTCTGACAACCAGTCTTACCAAGGAGAATCGTGTTACCCAGTAACTGGGTTCGGGAGGTCAGATAGGCAGTTGCTCAATGTAAATCACTAGTACTCAGCTGCATCCGGCTTAGACTGGAAGCCGACCCCAACATAGTTGGGATGGCTGGCATGGAAAAGGCTAGGCAAATGATGACACTTTTAAGGGAATTATTTTGGTGTAAGTAGCTTAATTTAACTCCGTATTTCGAAAGCGTAAATTAAACAGTCGGTCGGTAACAAAGTATATCCTCAAGCCATAATTATCCTTAACCCAGTTTTGTATTTCCAGTTATCATTAAGGTATAGTTTATAAGATAAGTGCATAATGGCCGCGATTCTCTTGACACCATCTAAATTAAATTTAGTCTATAATTCTCTCTTTCCATCAACAAATATAAGAAAGGGATAGCAAACTTTTAACACCTGTCAAATTAGAAAAAAATAGTTTTCCATACAAATTAAACATCACGACGTAACATCTCGACTAAATTAACAAACCTGTAGGAACAAAATGTCATCTGTCATTTAATTTGACAGCACTGAATTACTTGCTATCCTCTTCTTGTATTTCGCAATAGAAAAAGAGCATGATATTTTAAAATTAGTTTAGTCGTGTGTAAGTCAGAATCGGCACCAATGTTACATACATTAAGGTTCACTAACCTTTTTAAAGAACTTCACTATCCGCAGATTTTACTAATAGAGATAGATTTTTAACAAAGGTTTTCAAAATCTAAGGACGTTTATGTTAGTAATAGTATCACAGACTGGGTACTGAAGCCCTATTCATAAGTTTTTGTTTTTAAAGTTCGATTTATGTTTTAATTAAAATAAATTATTTTTTATACAATAATTGTTTAACGCCCATACCTGTCCCAAATACAAAAGTTTTCATCTTTTAGCACCGGCACCGTATGCTGAGGATTCATCTGGAAATAGTAAAGAAAATAATATAATAATACCTATTTTATGGTATGCCAAATCTTTCTTTAAATCTCGCTCGCAATTACTTGCCTTAAAATCAAGCATACCTTTAAATAGTCTTCATTCAGATGTTCTCCTCCCATCAAGTTGACATCCACATATTTCACATTGTGGATTTTTAAACTCTCAATGACCATAAGGACAGACCTCACTGGAGGACTCCTGTCCATCTTGTAAAGTGTCAGCACCATCGTATATTATTTTCTGAAACTTGATACATTAAGGCTAATTAGATTCGGTTACAACCACGTGTTTGTGCCATTAAGAGAGGAGGAATAGAAATTCCCTATCTACAAAAGTAGTGATAGTACTGTATGTGCCGGTGGACCCTACACCCCGGCTCGGCTTTGGCGTCGGCTTTGGCGTCGGCGTCGGCGTCGGCTTCGGCCTTGGCATCGGCGTCGGCGTCGGCTTCGGCCTTGGCATCGGCGTCGGCCTTGGCGTCGGCGTCGGCCTTGGCGTCGGCGTCGGCTTTGGCGTCGGCTTTGGCCTTGGCATCGGCGTCGGCCTTGGCGTCGGCGTCGGCCTTGGCGTCGGCGTCGGCGTCGGCGTCGGCTTTGGCGTCGGCTTTGGCGTCGGCTATGGCGTCGGCTATGGCGTTGGCTATGGCGTCGTCTAAGGCGTCGGCTATGGCATCGGCTTTGGCGTCGGCTTTGGCGTCGGCTTTGGCGTCGCCGTCGGCGTCGGCTTTGGCGTCGGCGTCGGCGTCGGCTATGGCGTCGGCGTCGGCTATGGCGTCGGCGTCGGCTTTGGCGTCGGCGTCGGCTTCGGCCTTGGCATCGGCGTCGGCCTTGGCGTCGGCGTCGGCTTTGGCGTCGGCTTTGGCGTCGGCGTCGGCGTCGGCTATGGCGTCTGCGTCGGCGTCGGCGTCGGCGTCGGCTTTGGCGTCGGCGTCGGCTTTGGCGTCGGCGTCGGCGTCGGCGTCGGCTTTGGCGTCGGCAAAAATTCAAGTCTTATTCTTGACGCAACTGTTTACCAGATTTTTATTTCTGGGCAAAGACGCGAAACAAAAAAAAAACAAAATGAATAATACTAGTATACCTTAGTTCCAAATATAATCGTAGCAAGTTGCCGGCTGAAGTACAACAACGCCACTCCAACTAGTTCATGTGAGTTTGAGACTCAAAATGTTGAGCCAAACATTTTTATAGATGCGTCGGTTTAATCGCTAATACGTGGTGCTAATACTATCAGTTAATTATTCGATATATTTATCATGTCTCATTTATCTTTACTGTGTCATCATGATCTATTCAGACACTAAACAATGGGTAAACCTTACGGAATTTTTAATACCTACGTACATCTGATAAGTTACCACAAGTCATCCACGTTTGCATTAACAGAAAAGAAAAGAATGATGAAAGTTGTGGGCTTGGTTACAGCCCAGTTCTGCCATTTTTTCGGTAACAGAGAGTCTTCTAAGAGAAGTTTCTGTATATTTTCAAGTAGAAAATTCTTCTTTTTATCGTGTGGGCTGCACGTTTTACCAACGTACCATTTTTTCGGATTCGGTAAGCCATCAAATTACTCCTCCCGCCGTGGATTGGACGGGAGAGAGTGTCGGACTCTTACTAACTAAAACATTTTTATTCCCAGGGCACGGTAACTCTGAACATTCCGTAGGCCCTGTGGGGAGGGCCCTGTTGCCTAACAAGCTCTAGTGTCAGAATTTTCTCAGATCCGCCTAACGGCCTCGGTTGTTACAACAACCGTTATCAAGATAGTAGCCAGGGTCGACGGTTTAGCGTACCCTACCAGGCATGGCAGTGTAACACCACGAATTTACTGACACCGGGCTGCTTTATTATTTTTCTCTAAAATCCACAAAGCGATTTCGGCTCGACCCAGGAATTGAACCTAAGACCTCGTTTACAGCAATCGCACTATGCAACCATTAGACTAAAGAAACAGTTGTAATTCTGCTTATCGCTTTTTATTTCATTCATGTCAATTTCAAGCGTTTGTGTGTGTGATCATTGTAACAAAAAGAAATTCCTACGATCCTATGATTCCCATGGTCCTGTGATAATGGTCATAATGGTCATAATTGTTTATTAATTAGCGTGTATTTTTTTAACTTTATTCTAAAACTCAAATAAAGTCGCATCAATTTTGTTATTAGTTTTGGAATAAGTCTGTATTGTCGTTTTCGTAGAAGATCCGACCCTACATCGACATTCATCGGGTTGATAATAGAATCAAACATATTTTATAATAAATTTCGTATAATAGAAAATATATTAAAAGTGGGTTGACAACAAAAATCCTGGACAGAATATTTTAAATTATTTTTTAAAAAACTGTTTTTTATAAAATTTTGCAACATGAAGATAATAAAAAAATTTTATACTGGACTTAAAGTATAAAACATATAGAATGTGCAGACGTAGGGTTGACTATTATTTACCTGGACCAACTACTGGGTTGACAGGTATGAAAGGTATGTAAATTCTAGTTACTTTCACTGATTTGATAATAGAAAAAAAATTATATCAGCATAAGCGCTGTTTTATTCCGAACACGATGATATAGGGTTGACTGCAAAAAAATCGGTCCTAATAGGGGTATACAAGTTTTAAAGATTTAAATTTCAACGCGTGTGGAAATTAGTGACAGAGAGATCTGAGGTAAGTATACCGTGTGATAATAAAGGACCGAACATTGCAGTCGTGTCTGATGGGATCGTGAATATAAGAAAGTGCACATGCTCGGTATATAAACTACATATATGGAGAGTAGAGGTACCCCTGCTACCCTCCATATTGTAAACAGTACGCGTTATTTTGGAGCAACTGACATTTGAATTCAGTATGCGTTATTTCGGAGCAACTGAAAATAATTTTTTGTCTTATTTTCTTGGGAAAAATTTAAAAAAATAATAAAAATGTGAAAAGGTAGAAATTGAAAAACAAAAAAAAAACAGGCCGAGGTCCTTCAGAAAAAATATTTTTCAAATTATTTGTTTGATAAAAACGAATTCAACGAACGTTAAAATTGTGATATATTTCGAATTCTATTAGATAATAATTGGAGGAATCATATATTATGTACTTACTGAATACTCTGTAAAGAAAAAATTATAGTCTTCAGGCTATTTACTTCGTAAAGCAGTTATTTTTTTGTTGGTATTGTAACCAACGAAATTGAGTGCTGCTTTAGTTAGTTCAACTTCATGATAATTCGAGAGGTGAAAGGTAAAAGGCTTTAAGCGACATTTTATAAACTTTACAGGAGAGCCATTTAAAGATCTAAAATTTCGAAAAACAAACGTTATAAAGAAACTACTACTCCTACTTTAATGAGGATCGGGAATCTTTATTGCAAACAATCCACTGATGTTTTGGTATACTTGTCATAAAAAAAAACTGCTATAATATCGAAAAGAATGGTCGCTTAATACAAAATGATCTATACTGTCTTATTTCTAGAGTAAGGAAAAAAGATTAAACTGCCAACAGTGTCTATCAGTTGACGGCAAAATGGTTAAAGTGACTTTTCAGTGTTATTCAGTAAAAAGCAAAGTGATTTAAATGACTTAACTCAATGATAATGGGAAGGGCTATTTCGTTTTAACCACCAATTAGGTTTTGATAAATACTCACATTAGGTGGCTTAGGACACGCTTATTATACTAAATGAGTTGTTTAGAGTCTCGTCTTTGAAAAAAAAATCATAAAACATAGTTTTTTATGCCAAAAAATAATGAATGAATGTTGCTGACAGTCAAATGGTTGAAGCGACACTGCATAGTGTTAGACGAGGAAAGCAACATGTATGAAGCGACTTAACATTAATAGTTAGCTACATCGAACACGGTTAATCTGCCATTTACTTGTAATTTTAGGAAGAGAATAAAGGCTATAAAGGCTTAAGCTCCGATTCACTATTAATGAGTACAGCTTAAGTGAAGAACTAAATAAAATTGCCAAATTTGATGTCGAATTGAAAATTGCATTGTCTTTAGCGCCAAAAAAATGCTCAGGATCGTGCGAAAAATCGCTGATTCTAAACATATATATAAGTCAATATCGCCCAAAATGTTTTACCTTTCACCCCTCGATATTTAAAGTTTTTTTTTTACGAAAAGCTAGCTTTAACGAACAATTTTTAAAAGCTTCATCTGTAAAATCACTTAAAGAATCGTCCAAGTCACATAAAAAACACTTTTTAGCCATTTTTTATCACAACGATACAGAATAATACGTATTTTCGATAAAATATAATATCATAAGTCATTAGCTACTCCAAAATAACGCGTACTGTTTACAATATGGAGGGTAGCAGGGGTACCTCTACTCTCCATATAGTTTATATACCGAGCATGTGCACTTTCTTATTTTCACGATCCCATCAGACACGACTGCAATGTTCGGTCCTTTATTATCACACGGTATACTTACCTCGGATCTCTCTGTCACTAATTTCCACACGCGTTGAAATTTAAATCTTTAAAACTTGTATATCCCTATTAGGACCGATTTTTTTGCAGTCAACCCTATATCATCGTGTTCGGAATAAAACAGCGCTTATGCTGATATAATTTTTTTTCTATTATCAAATCAGTGAAAGTAACTAGAATTTACATACCTTTTATACCTGTCAACCCAGTAGTTGGTCCAGGTAAATAATAGTCAACCCTACGTCTGCACATTCTATATGTTTTATACTTTAAGTCCAGTATAAAATTTTATTATTATCTTCATGTTGCAAAATTTTATAACAAAACAGTTTTTTAAAAAATAATTAAAAATATTCTGTCCAGGATTTTTGTTGTCAACCCACTTTTAATATATTTTCTATTATACGAAATTTATTATAAAATATGTTTGATTCTATTATCAACTCGATGAATGTCGATGTAGGTCCGGATCTTAGACCATATTGTATTGCACATGCATATAATCTTATCATGCGAGAACGAATATAAATAATCTAGATTAGATTTCGCACTTATCCAAATCAATATTTGTAAATTATTCCATCAGATGATATTATATTATTTATGAGTCATGTAGCTTTAAAGATAATTTGGTAATTTATACCTACCAAAGTATCTTTCAAATAACACGCACACAATTATCTTTAATGTAAAGACACGCGATTTTTTTAGTATAAGAAAGACGCAATTTCTCTTAAAGGTTTTTTTTTATAAGTAAGGTGTGATCATTTTTATTGCGTTTATGTTTTCGACACACAAATTAAATACATTTTTAAATAATTATCATACATAATATGGAAAAAACGTTTAAAACAATGAAAAACACTGAACCAGGACCTTCATACAACCGTCTTACTAGAGCCTCTTGAGATGTTGATCGAGGCTTTTGGCTATCAGGCTATTCGGCACGATGATAGCCGAATCGAAATTTCACATATCGACAACTCAAAGAAATTGATGACCTGTGCATTCAGATACCAATAATGACTTGGTCGCTTTGGGCAGAGCGGGAGAAATGTCAGACTGCTACTAAGACCCATCCATGTTTTTCCTTCACCGCGTTAGCGTTTCAGGGTCGCAGTAGTTCTTTAAAATAATTCTGCAGCCTCGACAACGTATATCCTGTCCAATAAAAAAAATATCAAAATCGGATGACCCTATAAAAAGTTATCCGTGTCATATTTATATTTCTAAAACTATTCATTGCCTTGAGAACCTCGCTCTTTTAGTTTTGTCGGTTAAAATGTAACCCAAGTAACTTAACTAGTAAACCTTGCAGGATATGGGAGTATATTTAATTTCTCAATAGACAACGTCGTTATATTAAGAAGAGTAGGTATTATATCCATGGAGTTTCTTGCCGGTTCTTCTCCATAGGACCCACTTTTTGGAAACGTACACCTAACTTCTTTTCTTGAACGTTTAAGAAGTAGGTCCCAAAAATTGGTCCATATGAAACAAAATTTTATTGTCATTTTTACTTTTGACAAGGTGTAATACTGCATGTACTCGTAGGTATTTGGAAATATAAGTGATAATTATTTTTATAAGTGTATTTTTACCTTTTATTATTTAACTAGCTTCTGCCAGCGACTTCTTCCGCGTGGAATAGTGGTGCTCCGCTCCTATAGGTCTTAGCGTGATGATATATAGCCTATAGCCTTCCTTGATAAATGGACTATGTAACACTGAAAGAATTATTTAAATCGGACCAGCGGTTCCTGAGATTAGCGCGTTTAAACAAAATGACAACATTTCCCTTCACTGCTCTGCTCCTATTGATTGTAGCGTGATGAAAAGTATACTATAACCATCTCAGGAGTGTGACAAATAAGTGTACCAAGTTTCGTTAAAATCCGTCGAGTAGTTTTTGTTTCTATAGAGTTTATACAGACAGACAGACAGACAGACAGACAAAAATTTTACTGATTGCATTTTTGGCATCAGTATCGATCCCTAATCACCCCCTGATAGTTATTTTGGAAATATATTTCATGTACAGAATTGACCTTTCTACAGATTTATTATAAGTATAGATATAGAAGATAGAAGATAGATGACTGATAGAGTGACATTTTAACCTCTAGACTGATACCGTATTGCTGAATTATAAATGCATTTACCGTTCATCAATGACTGATTGTAATAATTAACCTCTATCGATATTTTTTCTTTGTTGTAATTGCAGCAAGGTTAGAGCTGGCAACGTCATGGAAAACAAATATGGATGGTTTTTGAATATTGAATATTAAAATTACCTTCTTTGTTTCTCTCTAGCTGTCCTAACGCGCATTTTGAAATTCAGCAAAGATGAGCTTTTACTACTGCGCATTGTGGGAAAAACTTTGAAAACTAAAACATTATACAGGAAAAATCAAACTGAAAATGTACTTTTGGGGTAGTTATGGTGGCTTAGTAAATACGGTGGCATGTGACCACGACAAGAATATTTTTTGTTTGATGCCTTTCTGTTTTACTTTGTTTAATTTATTCTGGGTTTTATTTTAAAAAAATGCGCGTTTCTTGTAATGTGCTAATTAAGCCTTTTCGACGACGATGAATATTTGGAAACAATATTCTGGACTTTTTTGGATGTCACATACATATGTCATACTTATATTACTCGGTGAAAAGCGGTCTCTGCATTGCGATACTCCTTAGGAAGGTCAGAAGAAGTGTGGTGGGGTAACCGAAATAATTAACTTGGGATAATGAAATAACTTTAGCCTGGACAAAAAAAAAACTTTATTTTTTAACTGTTATGTACGTAACTTAGGCCTAAGTTTACAGTTACATTAATTTAAGATAACAGTTCGATCAACTAAAACAGCTGTTTACAGTACATTCTAACTTCCAAGTTTCAGAGAGTAATACTGTCATTTGAGCTTTTTATTCCTAAAACAGTCTATTACCAACACGAGGAACAAGAAGTGTAATATTTTAACGGCTGTGAATAGATGAGAATCAAAACCGGGATGACTTCAACCCTTTTTGTGGGATATCATACTCGTACGTCATACAATCTAATCCTGTAAAATTTTCTTTCCTTGTCGGGAGGAAGTTTCCAGAGCTATATCAACAGTCTACCAAGTGTTATTGACATCATGATGTCATTACCAGAAAACCTTTATCGCGCATGTTTCATATGCTTTTGTAGCGCTACAAATACGCCAATTTATTCAGTGCTCATCGTGTTTTGGCGCGCGGTATATGATTTGACCTAATTTAATATTTTTATTTACGTTTACGAAATATTAAGAACTTCATTTTTTTTTCTTCGTTGTGAAAAATAAGTGATATTTTATTTTTATTTAGTGTAAATTATAAAAATGGAGTTCTACAAATTAATGTTGTTATTTACATTTATGTGGATTGGGTAAGATTATATTTCATAATTGTTTATTAAGTTCACTGTTCACGTTCTGTGTTGCTGTTCACGTCAAGTCAAGTCAAGTCGTTGTTGCTGTTCACGTTCGGTGAAAATTCATGTGACTGTTGGTGACCAGCAACCAACCTCTTTTGTATATCTTTCTTATATTTTTATATTTAGAATTTAGAAGTTTATATGAATTCAAACATTGGTTAAAAAAGGTAGTTCTCTATCAACTCTCTTGTCACTAACATTGTTCTCTCTCAACTTTCTTGTCATTAACATTGTTTATTAAAATAAAAGGCGATTCTCTCTAAACTCTCTTATCATTGAGTTAACAGTGACATCATGATTATTGTTTTCGTAGGGTAAGGATATGTATGTATTTACAGGGTAGACATTTCGTTCCAGAGTTCGTAGGGAACCACATACATATATCTAAATAGAAGACATATACATACGTGTTTTAGTACTAATGTGACTTTTCTAAAGTCATATATACTTGCAAAGTGTATTTTAGACACTACTGCCTAATGGTAAACACCGTGAGGAAAACTGGACTAAAAGTCTGAAACCACTAATCCGCCTTGAGCAAGCATGATTAATAGTCATGCATTATCTGTATGAGAAGAGGTCTTTACCCAATAATGGTACAATTAATAGGCTGATAATAAAATTGCATTCTCACAATAAGATACCAATATGTAATTTATGTCTAATTAACTTTCCTTCTATTTAGATTACTTTGTTCTCCTCCCATCTTGACATAAACATTGGGATCATCTTCACAGTGGGATTTTTAAATCCTCAATGATTATAAAGGCAAACCTTACTAGAGGACTTAGGTTAATCCTGTAAAATGTCACCAACATCGTTAATTAATTCTGAAAAGTTAATAAATACACCAGGCATTATCACTGAACTGAAATATAAAGTCAGTTTTATATAAATTATGTAGTTTGTGCCAATACAAAAGGAAGAAAAAGAAGGCCATTACTAGAAGTAGACGTAGTAATGCTTTATGAACTCGTATATATCCTTAACCGTCAACCCGTAATTCTTTAAATTGCAAATTTTAATTGCGAATCTGAATTTGAATTAAATAGGCACATTTGTATCATAAAACTTTAATTCTGGTTACTATTAAATTCATCATTCATTTTGGTTACTATTTAATCATTTGAGCAACGCTGATACAATTTGCATTGTCAAGCAGGACCTTGACAGCGCTGGAGACGTCGCCAGCATCGGCCTCAGAGGCGTCGCCAACATCGGCGTCGGGAGAGTCGCCAGCATCGGCGGCGACTATTAGCGTCGCTGGCATGATCAGCTTCGACATTATCAAAGGGTAATTTAACGGATATAGAGACCGCTCACTTAGTTTACTTATTTTTATAGTGTGCTGTCTGATTTGGGAGAGAGATTCTGTTGTGGGAAACTCCGTTGATAATTAAACTGCTTTTGTTCTTCAGCAAAGAGATATCCAATCAATTTATAAGCTAATTTAAAAAAAAAATATTTTATTGTTTTATTGGCGTGATCAGTATACATCTATACTTATAATAAATCTGTAGAGAGGTCAATTCTGTACATCGAATATATTTCCAAAATAACTATCAGGGGGTGATTAGGGATCGATACTGATGCCAAAAATGCAATCAGTAAAATTTTTGTCTGTCTGTCTGTCTGTCTGTCTGTCTGTCTGTCTGTCTGTCTGTATAAACTCTATAGAAACAAAAACTACTCGACGGATTTTAACGAAACTTGGTACAATTATTTGTCATACTCCTGAGGTGGTTATAGTATACTTTTCATCACGCTACGATCAATAGGAGCAGAGCAGTGAAGAGAAATGTTGTCTTTTTGTTTAAACGCGCTAATCTCAGGAACCGCTGGTCCGATTTGAAAAATTCTTTCAGTGTTAGATAGTCCATTTATCGAGAAAGGCTATAGGCTATATCATCACGCTAAGACCAATAGGGGCGGAGCACCACTATTCCACGCGGACGAAGTCGCTGGCAGAAGCTAGTATCTATACTAAACTTCAACTTTCTAGTACCAAGAACCACTGAGCTATGCCGCGGACAGACAGACAGACTGACGGACATGGCGAAACTATAAGGGTTCCTTGTCGGAACGTACAATCGTACGGAACCCTAAAAATGATTGACATGTAAAAGTATTATTTTGTAACTTGTTTACAAAATAAATATAATTTATCATTTGTCATCAGCGCCGACAATGTCACCGTTGGCATTATCAGAAGCGACATCATCACCAGAGGCGGCTACACCAAAGATGGTTTCACCAGAGATGGCTTCACCCGAGCTGGCGTCATCAGAGGCGAAGCCATCATCAGAGGCGGTGGCGTCATCACTGGCGGCGCCATCATCACTGGTGGTGCCGTCATCACCGGTGGGGTCATCACTGGCGGCGTCATCAATGGTGGCAGGGTCAGCGGCGGCGTCATCAGCCACAGCATAGTTACCAACAGCGACATCAGCGGCGGAGTCATCACCGATGCCATCATTACGCGCTGCGTCATCACTGGTGGCGTTATCAACGGCGGCGTCTACACTGATCGCGTCATCAACGGTGGAACCTTCAACGGTGGAATCTACAACGGCGGCCAAAGAGACGGTCTCATCAACGAAGTTTGAGTTGGAGTCGTGCCGGTGATGTTCTGTGCCCGGGTATATTCCCAAACGCTGGGAATATTGCCGGAAAGTTTCCAAAATTGTAAATAGGGAATTTAAATTTTATAGTAATATTTCATTTATTCTTTAAGTTAAATCGTTTATAATTTACATTTGTCTGGACATATACCATCTTATTCATAATGAGTTATCGCAGGGATATAAGACCGATCTTAGGAGGTTGTTAAAAAATCTTATTCATAATAGTTGTTTAATAGACCTAAAACGTTGCTAACATCCTCGATAAATGGACGTCAAATTATAGTTCCTTCTCCACATCTACTATAAGCAAAAAAACATGGCAGTATTTCCTCATCAGCTAGACATTTTTGATAGTTCCAACCCCTTGCCAGACAAGTATCTAAATCTTAAGAAGAGATTCGTGATTAGAATGAATTATGCAAATAAACTTTTTGGCACAGATTTATATAACTATTATTCTGTGTAAATTTGGTTGGTTATGGTTATGACAAAGGTATAATGTGTTATTTCCTTAGGTAGGTTTCAATGACAAGAGTTGCTAGATTGTTTACTTTTGATTATATTATGTTAAACATTTGATGATTTTTATTTCTATATCCTCTTGTTTATATATTTAACTCAGCAAGTAACTCCACCGCAAGAGCAAACTATGTTGGCTTATTAATAGTCTCCAACTTGGGCTCCCTTTTTGCTTTATTGGCAGCAAACTCCGAAAAAGAAGAATGAAAATAAAGTGGCTGTTTGTAAAATATAATGTGAAAAGAGAGTAACAGATCCAATGACCAATTGGTTATTTGACTGTATTTTTTTTATTAGAAATACATAACTAATTAACGAAAAGATTAACAACAGTGAAAATACGAATGTATTATCCTAAAAAACGGCCTAGTTATAAGCATTTAAAAAGTCATTGCTAGAAAAAGAGAGCACGATGCAATTATGACGTAATTATGTCAAAACGCTGTATAACTCGACATTTCCTAGAACAAATTATGTTTCGCGTGACAAGGATAGAGAATTCCCCTTCCAAAAACTTTAAAAGCATGGATGTTATTTATTTTAACATTGATTTAATTTATTTTTCGACACTTCGTTTTGTTTCTATGGAATCTTTTTAATGAAACAGCATTTTAGTACATTTTAGTTGGTGGTCAAATACCTAATTGGAGAGTCAAAGATTGCGGCTTCGGAAGGATGAGTTTAGCCTATGAGAGTTTGATTTGCGTTGAAGGTTGTAGAATTGGCCAACTTAATATTACTAGATGCTTCCCGCGGTTTTACAGAGTTATAATATTATAGTAAAGTATATAATAATATTAGTAAGTAAATAGTAAGATAATCCTTACTAATAATGCGAAAGACAGACTGTCTTTATCTGTGTCGTGAAAATGACTGAACTGATTGAGATAAATTTTGGTATGTATATAGATTGAAATCTGGGACAGAACATAAAATTATTTCATCCGGTTGCCTGAAGGTTTTCCGTGGGAGCGAGTGAACCCCCAGGAAACAGTATAAAATATAATAATGCTAATGTGATTTCGTTTGTTACGCTTTCACGGCAAAACGGCCGATTTAGGTGAAATTTGGTACCTATTTAGTTTCTTCACAACGCAGGCTACCTACTTCGCGTATCCCTACCCACCTACTAAAAGTAGTTTGTTAGGAATTGGAAATCAAAATATCATCATAATAATATGAAACCTCCATTAGTGGGCGGCGCGGGAAGAACTGTTTTGCCCGCGTGCTGAGGGAACTACATAATGGGTCCAGATAAAACTAACCTAGATGTCTTTCCCCAGGCTTCAACCTATCTCCATACCAAATTTCATCAAATCAGCTGCTCTCATGTCAAAGTAAAGTAACAGACAGACACATTTATATTATTAAGGATATAATTAAGCACGGTAGGCGACTTTTAGTTACCTACTTAGGTATTATATGTAGTGTAGGTATCTTACCGCAGTTTCACCCATATCCTAAAAGAATTACATACATATATTGCACACACTCGAATACAAACAAATTATACTTACAAAATTTCATCCAAATCGGCTCAGCCATTTTACCGTAAAAGCGTACAGACAGAGTTATTTTCATATTTATGTGATACCTCTAATGACTTGGCCGCTTTGGGCAGAGCGGGAGAAAATATCAGACTGCTACTAAGACCCATCCATGTTTTTCCTTCACCCTAAGTATCCATGGAGTTTCTTGCCGGTTCCTCTCCATAGGACCATCTTTTTGGAAACGTGCGCCTAACTTCTTTTCTTGAACGTTAAAGAAGTAGGTACCAAAAATTGGTCCACATGAAACAAGATTTTATTGTCATTTTTACTTTTGACAAGGTGTAAAAGTGATATTGTTTATATAAATGTATTTTTACCTTTTAACAATGACTGATAGAGTGGCATTGTAACCTATAGATATCGTATTGCTGATTTATAAATGCATTTACCGTTCATCAATGACTGATTGTAATAATTAACCTCCTATCGTCATTTTTCTTTGTTGTAATTGCAGAAAGGCGTTATATATATTACGAGAGCTGGCAACGTCGTGGAAAAATTGTATGGAGGGTTTTTAGGGTTCCGTAGTCCGACAAGGAACCCTTATAATTTCGCCATGGCCGTCTGTCTGTCTGTCTGCCTGTCTGTCCGCGGCATAGCTCCGAAGTTCTTGTTACTAGAAAGCTGAAATTTGGTACGGATATGTATATTGATCACGCCGAGAAATTGGTAAAATAAAATTTTGAAAAATTTATATTTTTAGGGTAGCTCAAACACGTAAAGTAAAAATATTTTTTTTCTCGCGTACCCCTCCGTTTGGGGTATCGTTAGATAGGTCTTCTAAAAATATAATGGGTGTGTCAAGACCATTTTTCGGTTAAGCGAGACATTTGCGAAATATCTAGATTTTAAGTGAAATTTTTTGTTCGATACGAGTTACCCCCCCCCCTCTAACTTTTGAATGGCTGTACCTAAAAATGAGAAAAAAAAAAATATCACTAAAAATCACAGACGTAGCACATGTAATGAACTTACAAGAAAAACTATCACGGCTAAGTAGGCTTAACCGGTTACAGAGTTTTAGTCGACTAACTAAGACCTACTACGGAACCCTACTGCACGTGGCCCGACACGCACTTAGCCGGTTTTCGAATATTGTATATTGTGTTCAGCAGTGGATGGTGATATTCAATTCAATTCAAAAGTCATTTATTCAAATTAGGCTGAAAATCAGCACTTTTTGAACGTCAAATTTACAAAAGACAGCCCCCAAAACGCCCGCCCTTCACCACTTCCTATGTGTTTTTGCTGGGAAGAAGAAGTGGCGCAACAAACTCCCCAGCAACACATATCTGTCTGTAAGGTTTGAAGAACCTTCGTTTATACAATATTAATAAAAAAGAATTGTTACAATATTGGCAAAAAAAAAGTAAAATTATATAATTAATATATTATTTAGTTACCTGTTGGCTAGCACACACCTTTATACCTATAATAACTAAGTACTCAAGCATTATTGAATTATTTACTTACTAAAAAAAAAAACAATGTAACTAAAGCCTCCATTTGTAGGCATAAAGAGCGTACCCACCAACGTGTGCAAGGTTTTTTGTACCAGTAAATATGCTACACGAACATGGTAAACTAGGACTACAGTATTTAAAAAAAAAAAACGCTATTAAATAAAATACATTATGACAAAAAAAAAACAAATGAATGTATCAGCAAGACGACCTGGCACCGCAAGCGGCACCCGTTCACGAGTATAACGCGAAGATCAGCCATCGCCCCCCTCGCCATTTTTGAGGGAAGGGGGCAACCCGACCGCCGACGCTACCGCTAGCCATGCCGTCTAAGGGAGCATGACGTGCTTGCTGCTATTCAGACAAGATAGTAACTAATAAGTGCTGCAGTCACTAGTAGGCCATATGGCATATTGCAATACAATTCATTATAAAACAAATAATGAGTGTACCATGTCGATAAACAACAATAAAATGTCAATCAATACAATGATAACCTCCTGAAGATGTCTTGTGTTTAACATGGCGACCAACTATTCCTATCATTTAAATAATCATTAATGCTGTAATATGCCTTCTGTGAAAGGATAGATTTTACTTGTTCTTTAAATGCATTAAGCGGCAATTCTATCAAAGATACAGGAAGTTTATTATAAAAGCGGATACCTAGCCCCAAAAATGAACCATGAACCTTATGAAGCCTGTGAATGGGTACGCACAGTTTGTGCTTATTTCTTGTGTTTATATTGTGGACATCACTTTTTTTGGTGTACATATGTATATTCTGCCTAATGTATATTATATTGGCAAAGATGAATTGCGATGCCACAGTGAGAATACCAATTTCTTTAAATAGCTCTCTTAGCGAGTGTCTGCTACCAAGCTGGTATATTGCTCGAACGGCTCTTTTTTGGAGAACGAATATGTTTTCAATATCTGCAGCTTTGCCCCACAAGAGAATACCGTATAATAATGATGAGGATGAATAGATTAATTATGAGGTGAAAAAAATGACGATTCTTTGAACAGGATGACTTCAACCCTTTTTGTGGGATATCATACTCGTACGTCATACAATGCAATCCTGTAAAATTTTCTTTCCTTGTCGGGAGGAAGTTTCCAGAGAGATATCAACAGTCTACCAAGTGTTATTGACATCATGATGTCATTACCACAAAACCTTTATCGCGCATGTTTCATATGCTTTTGTAGTGCTACAAATACGACAATGCATTCAGTGCTCATCGAGTTTTAGCGCGCAGTACCTACATGATTCGAATTAATTTAATATTTTATTTGCGTTTACGAAATATTAAGAACTTTTTTTTTCTTCACTGTGAAGAATAAGTGATATTTTTTAAATTTATTTTGTGTAAATTATAAAAATGGAGTTCTACAAATTAATGTTGTTATTTACATGTATGTGGATTGGGTAAGATTTTATTTCATAATTGCTTATTATAATAAGATTTTTTTAAATAATTGTTTATTAAAAATTCGTTCAGTGAAAATTAAAAATAATAATTTCTGTGGCATCATGATTTGTTTTGTCACGTAGGGTAAGGTATTGTATTATGACATTTAAGCCCGGTTAAGCAGTTGAAAACCTTCTAGGTTGACCTGCCAGATGACATACAAAAAAAATATGATATTTACAGGGTAGACATTTCGATCCAGAGTTCTTAAGGAACCACATACATGTATCTAAATAGCAAGTACGTGTATAAGTGTAGTGCGCCTAAATCGACACTGTACTGGCACCAGTCAATTGATAGCCAGAAAAATTTATAACTGTGCCGTATTAAGCTGCCAAAAGTAGTTCAATTGTACGGGTTCAAAACGTGGTTAAAAAAAAGTCATATATATGCATGCTCACAAATAAGATATCAATATGTAATAATAATATAATATCAACTCAAGTATCTTGATTTAGCACACGAGGTTGTCGATATGTGGCATGTGGATTCAGCAGTCATTGTGCCGATAGTCGTTTCTGCCAATGGACTCGCCAAGAACCTCGACCAACACCTAAAGAGGCTCTCGTTAGGCAGCTGGATCAAGGGCTTGATACGGAAAGCAGTACTCCTAGACAATACGCGTATCGTCAGGAGGTTCCTTTCTCTAGAGCCCTGACCGCCGGTAGCTTGGACCCTGTCTCGTTACCGGTGGGATACTATTTCTTATATTTTTAAATGTTTTTATTTATATTTTCTGTTGTTTGTAAAAATATTTAAAAATGTACTATAATATGTGTAGAAATAAATAAACGGAATATAATATATAATTTGTCTAATTAACTTTCCTTCTCATTGGATTTCTCTCCCTACTCCCATCAACTTGGCATAAACATACTTCAGAGTAGGAAATCTTCAATGAAGGAAAACCTAACTAGAAGACATTATTTTCTCTTTATTACAACCATATTATTTTTAGCTTTAATATACCTATGCTACGAGTCACCAGATCGAGACTCCTACATGCCTAGCACGGGTATATAAACGCGTTTTCTCGACTAACAGCCGGTTGCACAAAAAAAAAGTATACAGTAACATATAGAAACGGAAGAACTGTCATTCAAGATCTGTCAAAATGGAGGATAAAACTATATAATTTTGCTATTATTTTATGATTTCCGTCGATATATGTTTATTTAATTGGTATATCTATGTATTGATAATATAAAAACATTAAAAGTATGCTCATTATTGATACCATGTGATATTCGTAAAAGTATAAAGTATAAATGATAACGAGTTTGGAGCAACCGGCTGTTACTATTAGGACAAGCCCGGTTTAGCAGACGACAACTGTCTAGGTTGACCTGCGAGATGCCATACACAAAAAAAAATACTATTAGGTTCATCTTGTAATAGTCACCAACATCGTTAATTAATTCTGAAACTTTAATAAATACACCAGGCATTATCACTGATTAATGGCATCATCATCTATCTTCTATCTATCTATCTTCTATATCTATATCTTCTATCTATATCTATCTTCTATCTTCTTCTATACTTATAATAAATCTGTAGAGAGGTCAATTCTGTACATGAAATATATTTCCAAAATAACTATCAGGGGGTGATTAGGGATCGATACTGATGCCAAAAATGCAATCAGTAAAATTTTTGTCTGTCTGTCTGTCTGTCTGTCCGTCTGTCTGTCTGTCTGTCTGTCTGTATAAACTCTATAGAAACAAAAACTACTCGACGGATTTTAACGAAACTTGGTACAATTATTTGTCATACTCCTGAGATGGTTATAGTATACTTTTCATCACGCTACAATCAATAGGAGCAGAGCAGTGAAGGGAAATGTTGTCATTTTGTTTAAACGCGCTAATCTCAGGAACCACTGGTCCGATTTAAATAATTCTTTCAGTGTTAGATAGTCCATTTATCGAGAAAGGCTATAAGCTATATATCATCACGCTAAGACCAATAGGAGCGGAGCACCACTGTTCCACGCGGACGAAGTCGCTGGCAGAAGCTAGTGGCTTATAAAGTTAGTTTTAAATAAATTATGTAATTTGCGCCATTACAAAAGGAGTAGGTACAATGCATTAAAATAACTTACCTACACTAGAAGTAGACGTAGTAATACTTTATGAACTCGTATATATCCTTAACCGTCAACCCGTAATTCTTTAAATTGCAAATTTTAATTGCGAATCTGAATTAAATAGGTACATTTGTATCATAAAACTTTAATTCTGGTTACTATTAAATTCGTCATTCATTTTGGTTACTATTCAATCATTTGAGCAATGCTGATACAATTTGTATTGTCAAGCAGGACCGTGACAGCGCTGGAGGCGTCGCCAGCATCGGCCTCGGAAGCGTCGCCAACATCGGCGTCGGAAGAGTCGCCAGCATCGGCGGCGACCATCAGCGTCGCCGGCATGATCAGCTTCGACATTATCAAAGGGTAATTTAACGGATATAGAGACCGCTCACTTAGTTTACTTATTTTTATAGAGTGCTGTCGTATGGCATTCGGTTGTAGGGAATGCCATTGATAATTAAATTGCTTTTGTTCTTTAGCAAAGAGATATCCGATCAATTTATAAGCTAATTAAAAAAAAAACGAATTTTATTTTACCACTTTGTCGGCGTGATCAATATACATATTTATAATAAATTTCAGCTTTCTAGTACCAAGAACCTCTGACCTATGCTGCGGACAGACAGACAGACTGACGGACATGGTGAAACTATAAGAGTTTCTTGTCGGGCTACGGAACCCTAAAATGATTGACATGTAAAATTATTATTTTATAACTTATTTACAAAATAAACATAATCATTTGTCATCAGCGTCGACAATGTCACCGTTGGCGTTATCAGAAGCGACATCATCACCAGAGGTGGCAACACCAGAGATGGTTTCACCAAAGATGGCTTCACCAGAGCTGGCGTCATCAGAGGCGACGCCATCATCAGAGACGGCGGCGTCATCACCGGCGGCGCCATCATCACTGGTGGCGCCGTCATCACCGGTGGCGTCATCAATGGCGGCGTTATCAATGGTGGCAGGGTCAGCGGCGGCGTCATGAACCACTGCCATGTTACCAACAGCGAAATTAGCGGCGGAGTCATCACCGACGCCATCATTACGCGCTGCGTGATCAGTGGTGGCGTCATCACCGGCGGCGTCTACACTGATCGCGTCATCAACGGTGGAACCTACCACGGCGGCCAAAGAGACTAATTTGGAATTTTGATTTTATAATAACACTAGCTTTCCGCCAGCGGTTTCGCCCGCGTGCACATTTTTTTACACTTTGGATTACATTATTCAACTTTTAGTAGGGATCCCTAATTATTTCTAGAAATAAATATAGCCTATGACACTTCGTAAAGATGTAGCTTTCTAACGGTGTTTTTTTTAACGGTCCAGTAGTTTTTCAGTTAAGCCCTACAAACAAACAAATCTTTCCTCTTTATAATATTAGTATAGATATAGATTTCATTTATTCTTTAAGTTAAATCGTTTATAATTTACATTTATCAGGACATATACTGTCTTATACTAAATATACTGTAGGTACAGTTGCAGGCCTATTACGGGGCGTGGATAAACGACTTTTGTCTACCCTTTGTCTCCCTGTTCCATAAATATTTCTTTCTTATTAGTTTCAGTAAGAAATCTATCTTGGGGTTTTTTTTAATGTCTATTGCAATTACAATTATGTCTGTACCTTAAGAGACTTTGACCCTTGAGTTTGTTTCGGTGTTTCTTCTCAAGGTAGTCAGATAGGAAACTCCGGCCTCACCTAGCTTTAAAAAAATTGACGTGTAAAAGTGTTATTTTATAACTTATTTGCAAAATAAATATAATTTATCAATTATCATAAATTAGCTTTGTTTACTTTCGACTAACCTGGGAATCGAAACCGATATCACGTTTACAGCATTCGCGTTATGTGATGACTAGACCAACGAGGTGTACATGCCTCTTTGGTAATAAGGATCAAATTAGCATTAAAAACTGAAAATCGAAACGTTTTAAGTGTCATTTCTGGGTTATGGTTAGCAAATAACAGACTATTTAAAAGTAAACATTATATTATAACAGTTAATCAAATGCAACGCAAAATAAATGTAATTATGATTAACAACTAACACTTAAAATAACTTAAAACAAACACTATTCTAGACTATACTAGAATTGCAATGTGCAAGCTAAATAGCTAGAGCATATTTGAAAGAAGAAAAGTGTAAGTGTTATTTTTTTAGCCCAACTTCATTTTGATAAGACCCCGGAATTGTTCCAGACCGGGTT
Organism: Pyrrhia umbra; assembly: GCA_963891755.1. Taxonomy (NCBI): domain Eukaryota; kingdom Metazoa; phylum Arthropoda; class Insecta; order Lepidoptera; family Noctuidae; genus Pyrrhia; species Pyrrhia umbra. The sequence continues at coordinate 3,701,409 of OY982937.1, read as the reverse complement.
CATTGCCCTTCTTGTAGAAGTCTTGCTCTGTGCAGCGTTTCAACCAGGCTGAGAGATTCGGGAACCTATATGAAGAAAAAAATCTTTAATTTCAAGTGGTTTAAATAGACTGGAAAAAATTGTTATTTTAAAGTAACATCGCTAATAAACAATATTTTGAAATATAATTGTAACAATAAATCGTATTAATCTTTTATTATTTTAGTGTTATTTTGGCTTTCGCCTCCTACATCTAAATTGCTTCAGGCATTCGGAAGTTAGAAAAGAGAATACATACATACATGTACACATACATGATATACATAGATACATCATACTATTTGTGAGCAGTCGCATAAAAAAATGCGGAACGTTTAGAATAAGAAAAATCGTCATTCTAGAACTCTTCTCATTACCTACTAGCGGTCCGTCCCGCTTCGCACGGATAGCCTATGTTACTCAGGGTGAATGTAAGCTACATTCAATGGTGAAAGAATTTTTGAAATTGCCACAGTAATTTTTGAGTTTATTTATTACAAACATACACACAAAAATACAAACCTTTCCTCTTTATAATAGTAGTGTAGATGAATTAACGATCCAAATTCATCAATAAAACTAAAGTAGCCCTACAGGTCTATCAGGTGAATACTTTCTCCCAAAAACAGTACTTACAATTCCTCATCAATAGGGTATAATTCATTCATAGAACTGATGGTGGATACAGAGCAAATATCTGCCAATGTGAGCTCGTCGCCAGCCAGCCATTGTGATGATGCCAAGAATTTTTCAACAAATTCGTATGCAGACTTAATCTTTGCCAGGTTTTCGGGTCTGAATGATTTTTCGCCCCTGAAGAATACTGGTTCCTGAAAACAAAGGTGCTCACGTTTAGAAATGGAAGTATCGAACTAGTTGTGAGAGAACTATAAATTCTCATGAATAAATCTAATTTCAACAAAATAAAATTTAAATAAAAAAAAATCCCTACGTAAAAATGCCTTACATCATTTTGGAAAAGAGCTGATACTCTTACATAGCTGGACCGATATTAACCAAACATACTACCGCACTACCGCTAGAAAACTGACTTTCAAATGAAAAACCGCATCAATATCGGTCCATTCGTTTAAGAGCTACGTTGCCACAGACAGATACACAGAAAGACAGACAGATAGACATCGACGTTAAACTTATAACACCCCTCTTTTTGCGTCGGGGGTTTAAAATTAGGGAGGGGTATGAGTATTTACTATATTTATTGCGATGTAAAATCAATACTGTTATCCAATATTTTACAGAGTTCAAACCAAGGGAGTTTTTTAATGTGACTGAATGAATGTTTTAGAGTTGCGAACCAAGGTAAAAAATAAACCTTTATTGTGTGGATTCGTCTATCAATCTGGTGCAACTTGTTAATCTTGTCCTTGACTTACCTTTTTATTGGCACCTTACCTTGGCATTTCTAAAACAAGTAAAAAATATTCAATATACTCACAACAGAACCTCTTAAAGCCGGGAACAAAATTCCACTGTCGAAATGGAGACGTTGGTCAATGACCGCCCTCTTTTTCAGATCGGCTGGGTACAGCGAGTCATTTTTACCATATTTATTCACCAAGTATGTAGCAATTGCGTGGCTGGAAACATTATATTGATCGTTACAAGAATTTTTACATTTTACTGAAGTCCTAACTTATCTATACAAAGATTTGCTTAGGTTTTTGAGATTACTATACGGATTTAGATGAAATTTAGTACACACATAGTTTATAACCTGGAATTATTTTTAGCTGGATGCTTGAAGTAGCTCCCTCAAGATGCGGGTGAAACCACGGGAAATAGCTAGTATAATTATCATAATGTATGGGAAGGGTCTGCACTACTCAAAGACGAAAAATGCGCAGAACATTTAATTGAATTGGTTCAATTTGTTAGTGCACTACTGTTAAGTTACAATGCCAATATTAAATAATGCCACGCTTTAATTTGTGTTTCTTGTTAAAACTACGAGTATTAGTTTCGTTAGCATAAGTAAATTACTTCAAGCATTACGTTACCGTAACGTTGTATCATCTAAACGTATTAATCTTAATTTTCTTTTTCATTTTGGATATTATTTCTGTTTTATCTTATTAGTTTGTAATGTAACAAAAAAAACTTCTTTGCTCTCCAGCCAATCATTATATTGTAACAGAGTCTTATGAAACCGAATATTTTATCAGCATGGGTTTATCTTAGCCTAATCAGTGCTGATACACCGTCGGTATTTAATTATTTATAAATATTTTCTATTATTTACGATAATTTTAATATCCATACCTGTCCCAAACGTAAAAGTCGTCATCTTTCAGCACTGGCACAGTATGTTGTGGATTCATCTGTAAATAACAAATAGATAAATTGTATTAATTACCTTAAACGATACAACAAAATAATTCCTATTGTAATTGAATAATTCGAAATAAAAAATGACTCGTAATAAAATCGAGCTGCGTGAAAGTCAAAGTGCGTGTGGTAAAGGGGTTAACTTGATTTGAATGTGTTGCTATTATCAGAGGCATAAAATTGCGCTCCAATTATTATTATTTTTTTAATCATATTTTTCTCTACTGTTCAAAACAGAGCCATTTGTTCATGAAAATATCAATTATGATGTAACCTACTTTAATTTATTTGCACACACATTACAGTTACAAATACGAGATTAATTTTAGTTAAGTACCTACATGGTACTTTAATTTATTTGCACACACATTATTATTACTTACATATTATTTAAACGTTAAACTTAAATGATTTATTTCAAAGTGTAAATTACAATATAGTGGTATCGTTGATCCAAAACTAGGCACTGTATCTTGGGCATCATTAGTTTTATCAGCATTTACATACAAAATGTGATACGGTCGAAATTACTATTTAAAGAAAAGTTATAGCTAAAAATGAAGTCTTCGCTGGCTGCTAGCTAGATAGCACTTACACTTCCATGTCAAAGGCCGTCAGGCGGACTTTAGGAAATTCTGACACTGGGCTTGTTGGGTTAGTAAGCCTTGGCCCACACAGTAAGATGAAGAAGAATAATCTTCTTAGTATTGATGAAGATTCTAACATACCTTCGTAAATTCATCTTTTAAATGTTCTCCTTCCATCAGGTTAACATCCACATACTCCACATTTGGGAGGTTTAAAGCCTCAATGACCATAAACACGGACCTCACTGGAGGACTGCCGTCAATCTTGTATACCGTCAATCCCATTGTTAATTCTGAAAGATATATAGAACGTATTTAATACAGCATAGTCAGTGATAATAAATAAAATCAATTTTTGACCGGCAAACACGTTGCGACCTACAGCCTCAATTTGTGCTGAGGCAAAAACAAACTTCAAAAAAATATGTTTTACGCCTTTTTATTACTTACTATATCCGTTAACTTATTTTATGCATTGAAGTAAAAATTCAAAAAAGTGTATTATACCAGTAAAGAGTACCTAGTAGTTAGCAACCTTTTTAAGGCGATTCAAATTTCGAGGGCATTTATTATCCGAATGCAAGAAAAGGGTTATGTTTTTCGCTCCTACCTTTCTTTGTTATATTCACATTATAATAATTATTATAATTTCTTTAATTATAAGGTATCGTTAGATTCGTCTCATTAGTCCAAGTGTGTTTATATAAGTGACAAAAAATATGGGGGACTAAAGCTACTAAGCTTTTATTAAAGTGTTTTTTTTTAATTAATTTATTTATTTATTATATTTATTTTTCATGTATTATAAGTATTTAATAAAAATAATTAAACGGATTATTGACAATAGTGACTTTGTCGTTCACCCTTTAGTGTCATTCCCAGAGTTGGTTCAAGCATCTGACTGGCTAGTATTTTTTGCACAGGAGAGAAGACATTTTTTTTATTGAGTGGGTGTATGAACTTTGTTTGACGTTTAGTCGAAAATGTATATTGGAACTTTTTGAATAAGTCATAAACATTTAAAAAATGCTAATTACAAATGACAGGCAAAAGACTCAATGAATATTTGTTTTATATTTTTTTAATTTTACATCATTACGTCTGATTCCTATGTGAATAAACCAATATACATAAAAGTGTACGAATAAACAGATACAGCGGATGTAGCAAGCTATTGTTAGAAGTCCAATATCGGAGATAAGAGGACGGATGCATCGTTTTCAATCAAACAAGCTTTGTACTACAGGAAGTTAGCTCTCCATTGATTTAAACACAAGAACATTTTATAGCAACATCCGAATGGAATAGGAAATTGAACATCAAAGTGCGCTTTACAAAATGTCCTGTAGGATATTTCTAGAAGTATTTGAAGACAGAGCTACAACGTCATTTAATATTTAGAACTTTATATGTATTATTATTCACTAATATTTTTTCTATGGTTAAAACCACATACATGTTTGAACTCTGGACTCTTAACGGTGGACAAATTACGCCGTGTAATATTGCTCGTCATCTAGAAAACTCGTTTTAAATTAACAAAAAAAAACCGCACATTTGCGCACAAAATAAAACATTTTCTTTATAATAATTTAAATAATTAGTATAACCGAATGAAGAAATAAGAAAACAAAAATAAATAATAAATAAAATACCTTGAAGATTAGTTCCAAAGTGTTCAGAGAGCAATTCACTGAGACGATTGTATCGCGTCAAGTCGTGGGCCGGAGTGGTAACGCAGACCGCTGCAGCCGGTTCGCATGAGAATTTTACCGTTATCGAGCCAAGCGCTTATATAGATGCGGCAGTATAATGTTCTAAATGATAAATTTATTACGCACATTATCTAATTTACCTAGTAGATTAAATTTTACCGTGTCATCGTGATATAATCCACACCATAATATTTTATCTACTATATGTTTATACAATACTAGCTGTTTCCCGCGGTTTCACCCGCATCCCGAGGGAACTACTTAGCGCACCCGGGTAAAAAGTAGCCTATGTTGTTCCTCAGGGTCTATTCTATCTCTGTACCAAATTTCATTTATATCCAGTAGTTTTGGCGTGAAAGCGTAACAGACAGACAGACAGACAGACAGAGTTACTTTCGCATTTATAATATTAATATAGTAAGGATATATAAATATAATATATAATATATATATAGTAAGTATATAGTATAATAGTATATAGTAAGGATAATGTATATTATGTATCATAATATACTATTATGAGGTTATGTCTACTTATATACTTGTTTTAAATCTTCTCGATAGGATTTATCTTTAAGATTTCATAGTTGGAACGTAGTTAGTATGAAATTATGTGGCAAACTAGTCAATTTTGAATCTAATGGATTTGGAACTACTAAATACGTATATTCTAATATTTATTTATAAATACTTGCTTTTACCCACAGTTTTACTAGCATCATGAGAAAGCTACGTCATGCAGCCGCATAAAATGTGACTTTTTATATAGCTGAAGAATTTCTTTTAAGTTTTAGTGACAAGAAAAAAATAATTATATTACAACTGGTTTAGACTACGCGATCAATGCGACCATACACCAACAGATTCATTTATAATGGTGTTTTGAACAATCCTACCAATTTTCAGTTGGGTGCGATTTTTTGTAACCTTACCCTTATTTTTTGGTCTAACTTGACCGGACACGAATACGAATGTGCGGGTTAGAAACTGGTGAATATGTGCCTTAGTGGTTGGGAAGTGTGAGTGTGAATTTTTCAAAGTCATAATAATTATGTACTTTTTAAGTAACGTTGTATCTTAGACAACTAACTAAGAAGGAAAAAGTCATGATAAAACTCGGAATTAATTCTGAAAGCCATCTTGAACAAACGCGGTAATCAATGCTCACGCCTTCTCTGTATGCGAAGAGGCTTTTGCTGGCAGTGTAAAAATAAATAGGCTGATGATGATTTGATCTAAGCAGCGTATCCATACCATAGTTTTGACTTGGCGACGTTCTACATTATATTATCATTAGTTCACGTCATTGCTGACAGTAATGACCACTACAAGGCCAAACGATTAGAAACACGCCATAAAAAGGAGTCGCCTTCTTGAATAATTGAGAAGAAAGAAAACATACTGAAGAAGTTTATAGGCTATCGATTTTTTAATGATTGTTGCTACAAGACCTAGATGTTAGGTTTTTAATACACTTCTCATCAAAAAAATCGAAACACTTTCGTTTTTATTGTTTTTGTCCTAATTTTTTACAAAAGAGAATTAATTCCATGAAAAAAAAAACATTATTGTGTAGCTGGCAGTTTGGTCATTACAGTAAGAAGAAAAAAATCAAAATTCGAAATTAGAATTTCATTTGTTTATCCTATAAATGAAATTAATCACTGTTTTGAGACAAATGTGTATTTAGGGTTGGAGTACGTTTCTCGTTTAAAAACTAAAAATTAGCGCTTGTCTTTAAACTTTTTGTTTCTTATTTCATTTACTGTGACTTTGGGACGTCTGAAAAAACTTTTTTTTCTAAAACATATGGATACTTCGCCCGCAGAAGCCGCCCAAGTGGTGGCATTGCTGGATTCTGGACTTAGTCAGCGTGTTGTGGCTGCAAGATTGCATCTAAGCTTATCATCTGTTCATAGAGTCTACAAACGCTATCGGGAGACTGGTTCGTTCACGCGCCGTTCAGGATCTGGCAGGAATCGGGTCACTTCTGAGCGAGATGATCGATTTATTGTAACAACTTCTTTACGAAATCGACGCCTTAACGCTTTTCAACTGCAGCAGCAGCTTCGCGTTGTACGAAGAGTAGCTGTAAGTGACTCTACAATAAGAAGAAGGTTGAAGGAACGCGGATTGGCACCGCATAAGCCAGCGAATGGGCCGAAATTAACTGCAGACCATCGAAGAGCGCGCCTTAACTTTGCACGCGAGCACCTAACTTGGTCATACCTTCAGTGGAGCAAAGTACTGTTTTCTGATGAGTGTAAAATTATGCTGTATGGTAACGACGGAAGGAACAAGGTCTACAGAAGAGATGGAGAACGCTTTGCACAATGCTGCATTGAAGAAAAGGTCAGCTATGGTGGCGGTTCGTGGACGGTTTGGGGAGGAATCAGCGCCGACGGTAAGACAGAACTTGCCTTTGTGTCTGGGCCACGGCTGCCTGCACTAAACTCTCATCGGTACATCGAACAGTGTCTTGAACCTCATGTGATGCCCTATGCACATTTTATTGGCAACGACTTCATATTCATGCACGACAATGCTAGAGCTCACACCGCGGGCGTCGTACGAGATTATCTTACCGAAGTCGGTATCTCCATTATGGTATGGCCAGCAAGAAGCCCGGACATGAATCCCATTGAACATCTATGGGATGAATTAAAGAGACGAATTCGAGCAAGAGATCCAGCCCCAGAAACACTTAGCCAGCTGCAAAATGCAATCCAAGAGGAATGGGATAATATACCACAACATGTGATCGTGACTCTCATCCGATCGATGAAGAACCGTATGGAAGCAGTAATAAGAGCTCGCGGAGGGAATACAAGTTATTAAATAAACGTTTCTTAATTTTTTTTTTCATTTACGCGTGTTGTTTTACCCATTTCCTTCATATTCCATACAGGGTAAAAATTACTCATTATACAAAATACGAAATCTATGAAGACTTAATTTGAATTTAGAACAATAACATTAGGATTTAAAAACCTCATACTACTCACTATTAAATGACATTTTACATTTATTCCTAAATATACACATTTTTCTGATAATCCTTATCAAATCATAAACTGCGAGGTGTTTCGATTTTTTTGATGAGAAGTGTATATCATACGACGCAAAGCCTACTTTAAGTAATTAAGTCCTGCGGTATTAATATCGACATTAAATATAATTACACGATGTGTATAAAACGCGTGAGAAATATATGTGTACTTCGTATCACCCTGGTGAGGAGTGTCTATCTCGATGTCCGTGAATGTAATACAAGTGAAAGCACTGTAGTAATTATATTGGTACAAGTAACGAAATGAGATACAAAATAGGTTTTGTAGACATAAAAAATTTTCATAAAGATAAGACACACAGATACCATGTTCCTAACAAACATATTTAAATACTAGCTGTTTCCCGCGGTTTCACCCGCATCCCGAGGGAACTACTTAGCGCACCCGGGTAAAAAGTAGCCTATGTTGTTCCTCAGGGTCTATTCTATGTCTGAACCGAATTTCATTCATATCGGTCCAGTAGTTTTGGCGTGAAAGCGTAACAGACAGACAGACAGACAGAGTTACTTTCGCATTTATAATATTAGTAAGGAAAGGATATTCAAATATCCGTCATCTCTCATACCAGCTACTCTGAGTAACGCTTGCAAACTTCTTTCTAACACACCTGCATATTGTATTTTAGCTTTTTCTTACCGTTTAAAATTCCCTGGACAACGACAAACATTTCAAAACCAAAATCAGCTAAATCGATCCAGCCGCTCTCGAGTTTTAGCGAGACTAGCGAACATTAATCCATTTTTATATATAAGAGGATGTTTGTGGCATAGTTGCAGCATGACGATTTTAAAAGATTATCTATGGAGTTTCTTGCTGGTTCTTTTCCATAGGACCCAATTTTTGGAACCGTACACCTATGTAGTTTCTAGCTTTGACGTATTATAATTTATAATAACCTGTAATTTGTTTATCTATACTTATAATAAATCTGTAGAGAGGTCAATTCTGTACATGATATATATTTCCAAAATAACTATCAGGGGGTGATTAGGGATCGATACTGATGCCAAAAATGCAATCAGTAAAATTTTTGTCTGTCTGTCTGTCTGTATAAACTCTATAGAAACAAAAACTACTAGACGGATTTTAACGAAACTTGGTACAGTTATTTGTCATACTCCTGAGATGGTTATAGTAAACTTTTCATCACGCTACAATCAATAGGAGCAGAGCAGTGAAGGGAAATGTTGTCATTTTGTTTAAACGCGCTAATCTCAGGAACCGCTGGTCCGATTTGAAAAATTCTTTCAGCGTTAGATAGTCCATTTATCGAGGAAGGCTATAGGCTATATATCATCACGCTAAGACCAATAGGAGCGGAGCACCACTATTCCACGCGGACGAAGTCGCTGGCAGAAGCTAGTATAAAATAAAACCTTTGACTCTTGACTAAGTCGACATGGTTTAAGTCCTAACTAATATTATAAATACAAAAGTGAGTTTGTTTGTTTATTACGCTTTCAGGATAAAACAGATTTGAATGAAATTTGGTACGGATAGAGGGGACTCTGGGGATGATTATAGGATATATGTAGTTCACTCAGAACGTGGGAAAAACTTTGTTACCTACTAATTAATTGTTAATTACTAATTAATTGTTTACCACAGGAAATGTGAACAGAAATGAAAAGAGTCAGCGAAAAGATTATAAAATAATATTTAATTACATATACATGACAAAGTAGTATACCTGAATTTTCAACTAAACGTGTGTTAATTGAACCCTTATTGTTATTTTAAATTATAAATTACTTCTTATAAGATCAGCTAGGTAGGTATATTTGTTAGTGAAAGTACACCTACTAATAGAAAAGTCCAAACGTTTCAGAGATAATCCGGAACATACAGACAAGAACAATATGTTTGGTATAGTAACAGTTGTACAGATTTAATATAATATATATAATGAAATTCAAAAGTTTGACAAACTGACACTTTTTATGGGTAATTTATTCATACCTTGATAATTATAAAACAACTACACAACAATAAAACTATTTTCATTTATAAATAATATTTCCAATTAATTACTAACACTTAACAAAAAATTAAAAACTTGACAATAGCCTAGATGATGAATTTCAGAGGTCTATTAAGATCCTCTTCAAAACACAGCTTTCGAATTATTATATAAATATCTTCAAGTATTTTTGGAGATGTGCTCGAATAAACAGTCTGACAGAAAACATTTCTGTTCTATTCTTTAGTCACACACTTTATTTTTTATTACTTTACTTCCAATGTGTAGACAGCAGATTTTGGGGTGGATTTTACTGATTGTTTTTCTTATAATATTTTATATAGATTTCAGATCCATGTGTATTCTTCGATTTTGGTTCATAAATCAGTAGAAAAATTAAGATATTCTTAAAGATGATTGCTGTTTTTTTTTAATTTAGCGTGCCAGATATTGCTTCAAGAGTCTACGGAACTCTAAAAGTCCGGGCTGATTTCCTTTCTTGTAAAAATCGAACTCTGAACAACGTTTGATCCAAGCAGCTATGTTCGGATACCTGGAAATTTTATAAAAGTTTTGATTAAATTATATCTTTGATTATAAGAATATTATGTGTGTTTTTTTGAATAATACTTGCACATTGCAGGTAGCAAGTACTCGTACATTATTTTTGGAGAAAACATAAATATTAATTTAGAAAAAAAAACCAGAAAAGTTGAGCTGACTCGCGTTTTTTCTTTCTTGTTTCTACCCACGCCACTATTTAAATAACTCGCTAGGTTTTTAAATAGTGGCGCAATTTGATGTTTAGGTACTTATGACAGAATTTCATCATATTTATAAGACTAGCTTCTGCCAGCGACTTCGTCCGCGTGGAATAGTAGTGCTCCGCTCCTTTTGGTCTTAGCGTGATGATATATAGCCTATAGCCTTCCTCGATAAATGGACTATCTAACACTGAAAGATTTTTTCAAATCGGACCAGCGGTTCCTGAGATTAGCGCGTTTAAACAAAATGACAACATTTCCCTTCACTGCTCTGCTCCTATTGATTGTAGCGTGATGAAAAGTATACTATAACCATCTCAGGAGTATGACAAATTATTGTACCAAGTTTCGTTAAAATCCGTCGAGTAGTTTTTGTTTCTATAGAGTTTATACAGACAGACAGACAGACAGACAGACAGACAAAAATTTTACTGATTACATTTTTGGCATCAGTATCGATCCCTAATCACCCCCTGATAGTTATTTTGGAAATATATTTCATGTACAGAATTGACCTCTCTACAGATTTATTATAAGTATAGATGTAGGTAATTTGAAAACATACTATCGATTTTCCTTCAATTGTAATCAACATTGTTTTGGTCACGTTTAAGCTATAAGCCACATTATTAATCAAAATTTCTTTAGCGGTTTAACGTAATAACATTATCAGCTATAGGCGGAATTAGATTCAGATCATACGAGAAAATGGTGCGATTTCGTCATGATTGCTTCATATCAAATCTTTAGAAGGACCTGTAATTTGCAAGTCATCGTACCACCAAAGACGCATTTTTCGTCGCACAATGATTATGCGATATAACAAAACGGCATGACTAGAATGATCGTCAGCAAAGTAGGTTAACTCTTTATTATTTTTAGCATTAATATATCTACCTATGCTACGACTCACCAGATACATGACTCCTGCATTCCTAGCACGGGGGTATAAAAACGAGTTTTCTCCACTTCTTGTCCCAGTGTTCAATATAAAATTCATAGCCTAACAGCCGGTTGCACCAAAAAATATTCGGTCACTTACACGTGAAATGGAAAAACTGTAATTCAAGATCTGTCAAAATTAAGGATAAAATTGAATAATTTTGCTATTATTTTATGTTTATCGTTTAAATATGTATGATATGTGTTTACTTAATTATTATATCTATGTATTGATATCATAAAAAATATAAAAAGTATGCTAATTCGTAAAAGTAGAAATGATAAATAGTTTGGTGAAACTGGCTGAAAGAGTGGAGGAAATTGTTTTGTCCATCCCCGTGCTGAGCCTGCTGGCCAAAATTAAAGCTATTTAAATCAATAGGTACCAACACTTTCTCATCAATTGGCAGCAATTCGTTCAGCGTGCTGATTGTTGCTACGCAGCTTATATCAGCCACAGTGAGCTCGTCTCCAGCCAACCACTGCACCCCAGTCAAAAATTTCTCCGTGAAATCATAGGCTGACTTAATCTTGGTGACACCTTCAGGCTTTAAAGATGTGGCTGTTCCGAAGAAAATTGGCTCCTAGACATAAAATAAACGTGATTTGGTCGAGGGTATTCCGTCAGGAACAAAATTCCTTATCTCTCTCTTTCTTTCATATACGAGTATTTGTAAGGAATTTTTCACGAGTGTGTTCTTATGTGATGATTTCTATCAGTCAGCGTTAAGCCAACTTGAATCAAAAAAACTGAACAAGCTCACGTAAAATTTATATTATACACATAAATGGACAAAGGCTTTAACTTCAACTGGCCAAAATATACGGACAACGTACACATAGAAACACCCAATGACACCTTGCCTGATTTGGAAGTCGGAGTCAGAAGCCATGCCCCCAGCAGTTTGCGACTAGAACCACAAGTGCAATGCACTAGAACAACGAATTTTAACGAAATCATAATTTGTCTACATTAGTCGGTATACTAGGTAGCTGTTTCCAGAGTCCCATCTATCTTCGTACCAAATCGGTTCAGTCGTTTTACCGTAAAAGGGTCACAAAATCATTTCTGCATTTTCCCGCTGTTTGACCCGATTCCCGAGGAGGCTACTTCTGAACGCACCCAGTTAAAAAGTACCCTATTCTTTGACAAACAAACTCACTTTCGCATAATATTAGTTAGAATTGAGAAATAATGTGCCCTGCGTAGTGTTATGAGGCAGCAAAATATATATTTAGATATGAAACACAATGAATCAACACAATTCTTATCATTTGTTTTTATTATGAAATAATTCGTCACTATGGAAGATAAGATCGCGTCACAACACGTCTTTGTTATTGATTGGTCGTTCACATATTTTCGTAAGCGGCCGTTTACTTTTTTAGCATTTCTAAAAGTAATGGAGTGTGGCTCTTTATTAATATTTTATTTTTTCTGACAAGACAAATGAGACTTAAAACATTGATTATATATGATCTATTTTGTGTTATAATTTAAATGATTCACCAGTTTTTCTGCATCAAGCTCGAAAAAAATAAAACAATAATATCTCCTTCCTTAATTCATTAATCTATCTATCATGACTTCTCTTCTATATAAATAAAAATGAATGTATGTCTGTTTGTCCTCTTTGCGCTCCTAAACCATTCATCAAATCGTGATGAAACTCTGATAAGTTAATATACAATTAATGTTAATATACAAAATGTGTCTGAAGAGGTTTCGGGCTCAAAAGATAAAAAAGAGGCCAGTAATTTTATAAATTCCAAAATACTCTCTCTAAATATCGGCAACAGACGTTGCTCTTTCAGGCAATAAGTGGATGGACAAATGAATGTCATTTTAGTGTTCGTGAAGTAAGAAAGGAAGATTTTTTTGACACAATAAACACAACATTCTAAAAGAGATATAAATAACATACAAAAAAATACTAGGTGGTACACTTTGTCCGTGTTTGTGCCAAGGTAGTTCCTTCAGGATACAAGTGAAACCACGGGATAAAGGTAGTATGTATATCTATATACCTAATCATGTACTTACATCATTCTCCCTCAAAGCTGGGTATAAGATGCCGCTATCGAAGTGCAGTTTCATATCAACAAGAGCCCGTTTCTCTGGGTCAATCGGGTACAAAGAAGAGTTATTGCCATATTTGTTCATCAAATACGTTATTATAGCATGGCTAGAAATAATGAGAATCAAATTAACTTATGAATAGAAGATAAATTAACAGGTGACTTCCCATTAAGAGCAATTTGTTTGACATAGAATATGCCGTAATGTATACCAAAGAGAAATTTACAAAGACACAATTTAAGTTTGTGTATAAAGCGGTGTTATCGCTTAAAACGATAATTATCTTATCTATATCGACATATTTTTTATTTAAGATTTTTCCAATATTAACTAGAAGAGTGTCTACATTTGCCCACACAAAATGTTTAAAGCAATGAAAAAACTAATCACCTGTCCCAAAGATTGAAGTTTCCATCTGTCAGAAGGGGTATCGTGTGCTGTGAGTTTCTCTGGAAAATAAAAAAAAAGGATTCGTTATTCTCTTGTCCTTATTTAACTTCAATTGATTTATTCTTCCAAACGATTAATAAAACAATACAAGTTCACTACTTAATTGCTCTTAGCTAGTCAAGGGTAATGCTAGAAAACATAACTTTAAAAACGACTGTCGTTTGCAAAGGCAAAATTTTAAAATATATAAAAAAAATAAAGGGGGGGGTAACATTCGTTGTTTTACCTTAAGAAATTCGTCCTTTAAATGGTCATCAGCCAAAAGATCTGTTTCAACATATTTCACATCAGCAATCTTGAGTGCTTCGATAACCATGTATACAGCCCGCACAGGAGGACTGGCATCCATTTTGTATAAAGTTAGAACCATGATTGAATTCTGTAACATGCAATTATAATAAAGGAATTAATTGGCATTTATTGAACGCCAAAAAATATAAGTAACAAATAAACTTAATTATATTTAATAACACATGAATTAAAACAATAATACAGTATTTCTAAAAATGCTCATCAAAAGGGTCCATCCAAAGATTTAATTACTACATAATATCTAGATTGGGCAAAGCAGAATAGCTGTACTAAATTTTTCAGAATATTTTTTTCACCTTCTAAACTTTGATACTATTATTATAAAATACCAGTAATCCTTACTAATATACTTATACTTAGGTACTTATACTATACTATAATTACAAATGCAAAAGCAACTCAGTCTGTCTGTCACGCTTTCACGCCAAAACTACTGAACTGATTTAAATGAAATTTGGTACACAGACAGTCTAGAGCCTGAGAAAGGACATAGGCTATTTTTACCCGGGTGCGCGATGTTCCTTCAGGATGCGGGTGAAACCGCGGGGAACAGCTAGTCCCGTATATTTCTTAAATTTTCCAATACTATTTTTATAAAGAAGTTAACCAAAAATGGTATAAATATTGATAAAAATAAATATTTATTATTTAATTAAAAATAAACATACCTCGATAACGAGTCAGTGTGGCGATAACGTCGTTCAAAGCTCGAGTCAGAATGATTGCATAAATGCTGTTTAACTAGTCATGGAATAATTTTATTTTGTGATCTCCGTGTGTAATTGTTTTGGATACGCAAACAAACTATTTAATAATAAAACATCAATTTCATCATTTGCTTAAACTTTTCCTATGTTGAAATCGGCATCAATTCTTACCGGGTGCAGCTGAGTACTACCAGTGTTTTACATAGAACGACTGCCTATTTACTCCAACCCTTGGTAAGAGACTGGTTGTCAGTTAGTCACTTTCTGGCTACTGACTACCCGGAACGACTTTCAAAGATCTGCAAATGGCATGTCGGACCAACAGCTTAAGTCCGCTTTTGAACGAGCTTTCTGAGCCAAGAACGAGTCTCGGTATCACATAAATAAATCACCCATGCACGAATCGACCTCACCGAGCATAGCTTAACTTTTTGATTGATCGATCTCTACGGCTTTTACTTAGCCACAACTCTCAACAGCTTCTCGAACCGCTTTTCACACTACAACAGACATTTCAACACAAAATGACAGAATTTCTTTGTGATACGGCTGTCGCGACACTTTTATCGTGTCACAATAAATGTCCCACACCTGTTTCCATACAGACACTCGTCGTATACACTCAGTCTAGAGTCTATGGTGTCGTCACAGGTGTCGTAGTGTATACCTAGCTTAAAGCTTAATTAAAGGAGTTACGCCACAAGTAGAAGCTGGGCCGTACTACCACGTGTTTTTGCAATCACTATTCAGGTGTCAGAGTGAGACACAGCTTCTATCGTTGTATTGCACAGTCTCTTTTTCACAACGAAACCATTCTTGCTTTGGCAATCATGGTAAGGCCCCTGGTCCTATAGAAAAATAATTTTATGTAGTTTGTTTTAAAGTTGCGTTTGCTATGTTATTTTTAATCGCCCTATAAAAGACTGGATTCCAATGAAGCAACACATTAAATACGTTAATACCAACAATTAATCCAGTTACCTTATCCAAGCACATTTTATCATTCTGTTGCATAAATGAATACTTTTTATGTAGGTAAGTATGATGGGTACTATTGTGATCAAGGTCTTATTTTTATAAAAAGTTGTAGTTTGTTATTCAGATAATTAACTGGTTAAATACTGTTATTATTCGCCACATTTAATTGTTTTATACCTATTTTTATAGTTAACCACGGACATTAATAGGTATAAACAAATGAGTTGTCATACGACATTCATCATACTTACTTAAACTGATGTTTCTTTGTCATAATAAGTAGGTATCTACATAGGTATTGGGGCATTACCATGACGTGCTAAAGCAGGAATAGTTTAGTTGTGAAAAAGCGACAGTTCTATAGGACATTAGTATCTGTGTCACGCTCCCACACCGGAATAGCGATTGCAAATACACGTAGTGGTACGGGCCCTGATTGTTTAATACAAAGTTTAATAAATAAAGTAAAGAAAAATACTAGTATTTAGTATCTACTGGTTATTCCATCACTTGCCATCTATTCCAGTACAATTGAACCATTGCTAGCTCAATTTCATCAGTCTACGAAATGGTTTATTTACAGAACAGCATTTGACATCTAGTTGTGAGTAACCAAGGCTAAACACCGCTATTAGTCGATAGGTGTCGGTAAAACTTTTAGTTCTGCTTTTCACCAAAAGATGGCCTCAGGTGTAAGCCTTGAAGATTCTTTGTAAAAATAATGTGGTTTTTGAAAATAGTTTCAGACGTGATTTTATCTCAAGCTTTATTGAACAATCTTTGTAATGCATGCTTGTTTAATTCACAACACTCCATAATAAATTTAAAACGGAGTCACTCGACTGTTATAGGTATATTGTATACTAGCTGTTTCCCGCGGTTTCACCCGCATCCCGAGGGAACTACTTAGCGCACCCGGGTAAAAAGTAGCCTATGTTGTTCCTCAGGGTCTATTCTATCTCTGTAGCAAATTTCATTTATATCAGTCCAGTAGTTTTGGCGTGAAAGCGTAACAGACAGACAGACAGAGTTACTTTCGCATTTATAATATTAGTAAGGATTATCATCATCATCATCATCTGCCTAGCCTTTTCCCAAATATATTGGGGTCCAATATGTTGTCCAGTCTAAACTGGATGCAACTGAATACCAGTGTTTTACATGGAGCGACTACCTATGTGACCTCCACAACCCAGTTACCGGGTAACACGATAGACTGGTTGTCAGACTTTCTGGCTTCTGAATACCTGTAACGACACGGAGGAGACTCGCTACTACATACTTGGTCAACTATCACGCCAAGCGCAGCTTAACCTTTGATCGGTAGACCCGTGCGGCTGCTACCAAGCCACGAGCAGCTATAATTGTATAAATATATAAGAGGTATATTGTTCAAAGCTAACCTCAGGTTTATTTTTGTTATCTTTTTGAGATTGTTATTACATTACTCATAGTAACTATTTTCGAATATTTTAGCTACACAAATCTATCTTCACGTGTATCAAATAATATCGGTCTATTCAAATGTAAATTCAGAAACTGGATAACCTTTCTGAAAAAATCATAACCCACACCCGTCTGCTGTCATCCTATATCACAAGGCTACCAATAAAAAATGGCTCGGAATAAGTTATTTTATATTGAAGCCAATTTTCCATTTCGCTCGATGTGTAATCGGTTGAATATCTTTCAATACAAAAGAATTTCTGAATAATTTGGAAGTGTTTTTTTTATAGGGCATTGTTACTTTCTGAGGTTACTTTTGGTAAATTAAATTACTGCCTACTGAATAGGGAATGTTTTTGACATCTATCGCAAAAGAAACTTTATTTTGGAGTTGATTTTTTTTCCCCAACAAATTCGTCTTATTACCTACAAAGAAAAAAACGTTTTCTAGACATATTTTTTTTCTTTATAGCGTAATACTTATACTTTGTAAATTAATACTGATGTTGAGCGTTACTTTGAGATCATTTTAATTTTCTATTTGATTACCTATATAAAATTCATAAAAAATAGGTAGTTAAAATAATATTTTGTTTAAATACAATATGTATTTGGCAAACCTTGGCGTAAAAAATTTGACCGTTATGCAGTATGAAAACATTTTTATATAATTTTATCCTTTAAATTAATAATTTCGTGAGGTGTTGTTAATTTGTGCGGAACTGAATAAGTTGGGTATGGTCCGAGTGACTTATATAAAATCTAAAATCTCGCTTTAGAACATGGTGTAAAAAAATATCTTGAAAACTTCGAGTTACACAAACTATAACATTGCCATGTCATGTTTTTTAAAGGTTGCACAAAGATTATACGATTTACATAAAATTTAAACGCGTTAATTTATAATGAGTAGTTTTATTAAAATAATATAGGATCAAGGTTGTAAATGCTGCTTTTAACGGGTTTTCTTACAGTTTATTATGAAAATTCAGAAACTGAGAAAAATCATGAAAACTTTTTTTTTAAATCATACTGTACATCGAGTGGTAGCTTGAGTAAATCAGTATCGTACTAATGCAAGTGGGTATATTTTATACTAGACGCATTATCACAAAATGAAACGATGTTCGATGCTTAATGTTTTACAAAGTTATTGAATACTAACTTTTTCTCACGGTTGCGCTTGCGTCCTAAGGGAACTACTTAACACATCGGGGTAATAAGTTTCCTATGTATTAATCCAGGTAACTATGTGTTACTAGGTTACAAATCTGTTCCAGTACATTTTTGTGTGAAAGAGTAACTTTCGCATTAATAAATTACGATTTAGTTATGTCATGTACAATAGAAAATACTAGATAAGTTCAAATTCCCGCTAACACTAAAACCACGCCAAAATATTTTAATAATATGACTCACAGTACGTATAGATGGAAATTTAATTAATCCAGCAAGCATCGACGAGGAAATTGCTCGTTAAAAGTTCCATGGAAATTGCATTATGATGGCATATTGCAAGAAGCCTTAGCTGGCATAGGTGGCGACGATAATGAGAAATTGATTACCATATTCACTTCGAAGGAAATCTGGATCAAGTCGAATAATTATTCCAATTGATAAAAATAATTATTCCAATTGATAAAAATAATATTGTTTTCCTTTCGGGAATTGATTCTGCCCTAGAAATTTTGCATAAATGTTCCTTAAATGACGCAAGTGTGCTATAAGAAAGGAACGCTTGAGAAATAGAGCATGAAAGTTTGTATAAAACTCTTGTCATTTTTAATTTGAAAGCGTATAGCCTACGCGAGCGAAGCCTCTGGCAGAAAGCTAATACTAAATAAACTGAATTTTCATCACCGCACGTGGCTGCGTTGACAGCCGCAAGGTATGTTTTCTATTGAAATAGGAATAGTAATTGTAGATTGAATAGTAATTGTATATAGGACCATGATATTTAAAAAGCACCAACTTAAATTATTTAGCTCAAGACAGCTTTTAGTTTTTCTTGTAAAAAAGCTACTACTTTTTGTGAACTAAATAAAAAAAAGAGGTTTAATATTCAACTCATGTGTATGTATAAAGCTTTTCGGAATATAAAAATATTTTTTAAAATTTCTAGTGTTTTTATTTCTATTATACTGTAAAAAGTTTTTCATATATCGCGTTCATCCCAGAAATTAATAAATGTTTCCATTTGGTTACGTAACATTTTGAAACTATATTTTAGTTTGAAATTGTTGCAGGCTTTTAGATTAAAATTTTCATATTAATGAGATGCCAAGATACAAGAAATAATATAGTAATATTATTTTGTATTCTCTTTTTGTGAACAATTTTTGTTTCAATTCTCATGCACGACGGCGCCAAGGTTAATAAGTTTAATTTTCGTTGGTGTTTTGATACACCTTCGTATTTAACTAATTGCAGTGTAGGCGTAGTTAGTCACATAAATTGTTATCAGACCCCTTGGTATAATAATTATTATTCAACGTTTGTATATCTGTAATTACATAATTACTTAATACTATTTTTAGTGGGTACAATTAATTTTGATTACTACTTTTTACACATTTTTAAAATTTAATTACCTATTTCCTCACTTGATCATTAAAAACAAGTTTAATGAAACGGAGTTCTGCTTACGCGAGTTCTATAGAACTAAGTTCTGCTTAAGCGAATTCTAATTTCATTTTGAACTCATTTACCAAAAAACTGATTTCTCCAGATATATTTTGGTTATGTGGATGCTACACAGCAGTGTCTCAAATTAAATTTTCAGTGGTATTTACATGTCCGAATTGCCAATGCCATAAGCCCAGCTTAATTACTTCGTGCTTATTGCATTTGCATTGTAATTCAAAGAGCAAACATCCGAAGGCCAATTGAGCTGTCTGGTAAATATTTACTCATGACTTTATTGAAATGAAGGACATAATGAGAAAGGTTATTGAGTTTCAATGTGTATGATTAAAACAGGTTATTGGCACGGTCATTTTAAGGACCTCGAACGCCTTTAAGTTCTCGATGGTATACTGCAAAGCAAGTGGTTGGTGGATGATCCTGGCCGCTAGAGGTTGACAAAAAACATAGCTTATTCAGATACCATTATGCTTTAGTATTGATTAATATGGCATACCTACCCTTAATATAATAATAATTAAGCCTGTCCCTTGCTGGCTGCCTCCAGCGACGCCCTAAGCAGATTTCTAAACCCACTAGGTTGTGCCCTTAGTGTGCGGGCTAAATTTATAAGTAACGCCCTGGCTAGAGACTTGAACATTTATTTAAAAAGTAGGTACCTACTTCACAAGCAAAACCGGTTAAGCAGTCGCCCTTTTTTGGTGGTTGGAAAATTCTCATGGAGCTTCTCCACTTGGGGAATGGAAAAGGGGACTGTTAGGCTCTTATTGACTAAAAACCACCCCGGTGTTCCATCTTGCACGTATGTCCGGGACCGCGGGGATTCAAACTCTTCCGCAGATTCGACAACCTCCTAGCTAGACAAGATGACATACATAAATAAAGATACAACAAACGATATTATTCTTAAAATATATAAACGCGCAAAGTTAGGTTTTAAAGTAGAAAGTTTATTTCCACGCAACAATTCGCGCAGGAAATTCGTATTCCGCACCTGGAACCAGCTGCCAATAAATCATACAATAAGTAATTTCTAACTGAGAAGTTTGAAATGGTAGCAAAACTTGTGATTTGACACTTACGATTCTGAAAGTTTTGAATAAAGATTGATATATAAGTAACATACTAGCTGTTTTCCACGTAAAAAAGTATCGTATAAGTTAACCAGAATTAAAAAATATATTTTCTCATCTCAAAAAAAATATTAATATCTGTATAATATAAGTCAATCGATTCAACACTGTAGTGGTTTTTGTATAACGAACACTACGTAAGGACCAATCCGGAAAGATAGTGACGATATGTGAAAGGCTTTAGGCAGAAGTTGGATGATTCAAGCTGAAGACCGGGCGGTATGGCAAACGTTGAGGAAGGCCTTTGTCTTATAGTAGACAATACTTAATAGGCTGAAGATGATGACTGAAGTGGATTTACCGTGAAGGCGTGACAGACAGACAGGATTAATTTCGCATTTATTATACTAGCTGCTTCCCGCGGCTTCACCCGAATGCCGAGGAAACTACATCGTGGGCCCGGATAAAAATATCCGATGTCTTTATCTAAGTTTAAAGCTATCTATGGAGATATTCGTATAGACGAAATTTTATCCAAATCATCAAAACAATTATGCCGTGAAAGCAGAGTGACAGACAGTCCTACGTCCACATTTATAAGTAAGGAGATAAGGATAAGGAAATATATTATTTAAATGTACTTCCTTCAAATGCTTCCCAGTATATGTAAGTTTAAGAAACCATTTGGAATAAGACAACATGATGCCTTTGAAGCCGATATGGGTGTATTTTTACACTGCAACTGTTAGTTTTTGCATCAAAATATTCGCTTTTCAAGTTTTCCTACAAAAATGATATTTTTCACTAACACAAAAACATCAAGCCGTCAATTATTTTTAGTATTACGTTTCCATTTCTACTTTTTTCAGAATATCTAACTTCAATTTAGTGTGCTGAAAAACATTCACTTTGACGTCGCTATAATAGAGTTAGCATAGCAGCATGACAGCTGTCAATTCTTATAACGTGTTTTATCGGATAAATTGGTTTTGAATATTACTATCAGGTCGGCCATTTTAAGTTATAATCGTTCATGTGGTTGTATTAAGACTTAACTTTAGAATCTTATATCCTTATTTATCCATGCTGATATTATAAATGTGAAAGTACTTGTCTGTTACGCTTTTAACCGGCTTTGAAACGCCTGAACCGATTTAAATGAAATTTGGTAAAGGGATTGATTAAAACCTGGGGGTAAGGTATAGGAAGATTTTATCTGACTGCGTTTTGCTTTAATGAAAATAATATTATGTTGCTATACGGATTTTCATTAAAGAATACACATTACGTGCATACATCACGTACGTGAGAGAATATTAAAATAATATTAACATTGAAAAACACTTATTATTAAAAATAACTGTGTTCGTTGGATTTCTACAATAAAATATTGCGTACACAGTATGATTAATTTATGGATTATCTCTGCAGGATCTTTATTTTCTGATACGGTTACATTTACTTCTAACGAACCATTTTTTTTCAATTGTTTCTTGTCAATTGTCATTTTCAATGTGTCTTATTTTTTCAGTAAATAAAACCTTTATCTTTACCTATAGGTTAGAAAAACCTTGAAAAAAAACTCCACAATTGCAGCAGCATTTTACTTAATCATACTAGTACCTTATATTCCTATATCTTACTCTTCCTAAAAGTCGCCTACTGACCCAATTTGTTAGCTGCTCATCAACTGAAAGTCGAGCACAAGTGCGTACGCCCCGAACGCTTGAACACACCACTCGAACATGTTATGTGTCTGGACGACTGAAAGAGAGGGCCGTCAACAATTTGCTGCGTATAATTGAAGCCAGTGTAATTTAGTACCTATAAGGGGATACATAGTGATCTTCCATAGTAAGTAAACTTAGCAATATCATTTTGGCTCGAATTAAGTACGTAACACATTATCAGCCTAGCTTTTTTCCAACTATGTTGGGGTCGGATTCTAGTCGTAACTGGATTCTGAGGATAACCAGTGTTGAAATGAAAAGTATGCAAAACATAAAGAATGAAAAGTATTTATGTCGTTGATATTCTCCCCTTTTTTTAGTACCTACCTAAAAAAAACATTTTTTAATGGGCATCTTACTTAGTATACACCCACTTTTATAGTGATGGGAAATTATCAAACGGCTCCTCCCGTTTGGGCAGAGGAGAAGAAAGTGTAAGAACACTCACTGATTAAAACCGAACTATGTTTCTTCTTCCGCCCTTTGCGTTCCAGTGCCGAGATATTTTTTTAAAAAAATCCTGCAGCTCTGGCAGGTGCTGGCCCTATGGAGCCAATTTTGCTGACATCTCTTTAAGCCGCGTGTGAAACAATAAAACGCCAGCCCATTACTCACCGTCCGCACTTTTAGTATACTCCCTTAGGTCCGTATTTCAACCACCAGAAAAATTTAAACACGCCTGGGCTACAGAGCCTCGATTATGCCTCGAGGCATGGTCCCCCTCGGCAAGTCTCCATCACCGATGAGCTCCCCTAGCATTGATTATTGCGATGTGTGTCTGCTCTGGGTGCATCAGTTAATTCTCCTAGTAGAAGTTGACGTCCCAATCCTGATTAACATCAAGTAACATCTGAGCACCATTGACCTCACGGCGTTCCTTAATATGAGGATCTAATATTGAGCCAATTATAACTTTAAATCTGACTAGTCTTGCCACACATGCAAAACTTGCAAATTCAAATAGTCTACTGACTAATTTATCGTAATGCAATTACAAAACAAGTTTTCTAAGTGAAAAGATACCGCAGCTCACTTTCAAACAAACGTGAAGTGCTTTTAAATTGCTTGAGCTCGAGCTTCAGAACCTTTTTGAGCGTCAGGAAGAAAAATGTGATTCAAAGCAGACCTCGATAGAGCGACGGGTATACTCCACTTTATTAAATGCCGTGAATCTAGAAAATACATGGGAAATTCTATACGACGACGTATACTTCGATTTATCTGATATGCAACCTGCATATTATTATTATTTTAAATCTAAATTTAGAAGTCAGATGAGCTAAGCTGAATGTACCTACTAGAAAACTTTTTACGCGCATTGTTAAATTCCTTTTTCGTAAGTTTCCTAGTTAGTGAGTTTAACATAATCGCTATTACTAATAACGCCTCATATATACATACATAATATTATTTAAATAGGTTTATTTTTTCAACATTTAAATCAACAATGTGGTATTTGACACGTTTTTGAATAGGAACCAGAAAATAATAAGCGATTTTTACTGAATTAGGAGTTTTTGTGTCATCGAAAATCAATACAATTCCGTGTTGAATGTATCTCAGTTTTCGGTATTTATAGTGTGAAGGCATCCATACAACACTCTAGCAGCGGAAAAAAACATGTGGACAGTTTTAGCCGAAGTTTTTCGATAGATAGCCTCTGTTTTTAAAATACCAAAATATCCCACTTTATATCTTCAATCAAATTGTGATTTATTGGTAAAGTTCGTAATTATTAATTGAACAGTGTATTCTTTGCAAATTAAACGAAATAGTTTTTTTTTTCAAATTCATACTTCCAGAATTGTAGATATTGCCTATTCTAAAGTGTCGTTCAAAAACGCCACTTTTATTGTATGAGTCGTAATATTCTTCAGATTTAACTAATTCTCTCAGAAACTTCAACCCTAAGCTTGAGAAATAAGGTTTCAAATCCTTTGGTTATAATTACAAGGGTTAAACGCGACTGTTAGGAGCTCGGCCTTCGAACAAGTGGTGCTTTGGGGTGCGCCGTCAGCATCACTGAACATCTTATTCCAGTAGGATCAGTAACTAGTTGAGGAAAAAAAATTGTGTTGAACAATCAGACAGAAACGGAATAAAACTCCTGTGATATTACAAGAGCACTTTATTTTTTATAACAACATTTTATTATTATTATATGATACCATTATCGTAACTAACCAAAGACTGCCTATGTGAACTTTGGTTTTCGATGGCTTATCCCCCATGGATAGGGCCGGTCGTAATTGAACGACGATCAATCGAAGCCGATTGCACCAGTCAATCACAATGTCTATTAAGATAAATAATATGTAGGTATGTTTAATTAATATTTCATTTAAATTATAAAATAATAAATAGTTATTTATTATATAAATAATAAAACAGTATAAAATATAAAATGCAAAAACTAAAATAGAAAGTTTTACATTTTCCTCATGATCTCATATACCATTGAGAAGGTTTTTCACATTTGTTCAACGAGAAAATTGTTAATTTTAAAATAATTAAAACATCTAATTTAGATGATTTTTGATGATTTAATTTAGATGATTCTCTTCTCTGGATTAATTATGGATAACAAATTTCAGCAAACCAATGTTATTAATAACATTAGTTAAAAAGTTAAACAAAAATAATGCAATCTCATTACTGTTCATAATCTAACTACGTTCTTTAGTCACACAAAGGCTAGTCAAGAAATTACGCTGGGAACGAGGCTTGCAAATCCAGAGCTTTATATTCCTCTTACAATACAATTGGCTGAAATTAACTTGTGGACCAATCTATGTACCTTCTTATAGTTCAGAAGTAAAGAAGACAATAATGGTATATAATTAAAATACTTTTTGAAATAACACGGTTCTTGGCAAGTGTGTATGGTAAAATGAAGGCATTCTTGTCTTGTCAGAGATATTAGTCTCTTTGGTAGCAGGAATAAATAATATACGTGGCACGAAGACAAATATAATGATTTGCTAAAGCGAACAATAAACCTGACTACCTCCAATTTTTTGTCTTGTGCCTGCAGTCTCGACATTGAAATCGACTGTCATCGCAAATTTATCAAATATTTTCACTAAGATACTGCACCCTACAAAGACGATTTCCGGCTTTGCTGAACTGTTCTAGTGGCTGTTCTTTGCCTTTCACGGTCTACTGGCATTTCCAGACACGGACACGTCGGTTATCTGTATGAGTACTGATTCGCGATTTTGACTTCTTTCTATATTTTAAAATAAATAATCTTAAAAGAAGAAGAAATCATATTTAAATCTAACGTAACAAAAAAGATTTTGATTTTTCAAAGTTTTTTTTATGTGTGTATGTAACAGTTGTATGAATACTCCTTAAATATAGTTTTGGTAATACGGAACTAGTATCTGGCACTCGTCAAGTTGTTGCAGAGCGCAGACGAAGAAGACTCATTGATACAAGTTTTAGGTAATTTTATATTTTTATTAATTTGATGCTGTGATTAAAATAAATAAAAAAACATTCAAAATTATATATTATTTCTATTTATAAAGGTTGCCAAAGCGTCAGCTATTTTAGTTGCAGCCTGCGCAAATAGTAGCGATGCCTCGACTTGTGCCTTGGCTGCTTCAGCCTGCATCTTGGCAGCGTCAGCTTGCACTTGAGTTGCAGCTAGCAGCATCTGTAAAAAAGTTTAATCCGTTTAAGAGCTATGGTGCCACAGACAGGCACACCCATAGCGGTCAAACTTATAACACCCCTCTTTTTGCGTCGGGGGTTAAAAAGGTAATGGCCGCGATTCTCTTGACACCATCTAAATTAAATTTAGTCTATAATTCTCTCTTTCCATCAACAAATATAAGAAAGGGATAGCAAACTTTTAACACCTGTCAAATTAGAAAAAAATAGTTTTCCATACAAATTAAACATCACGACGTAACATCTCGACTAAATTAACAAACCTGTACGAACAAAATGTCATCTGTCATTTAATTTGACAGCACTGAATTACTTGCTATCGTCTTCTTATATTTCGCAATAGACAAAGAGCATGATATTTTAAAATTAGTTTAGTCGTGTGTAAGTCAGAATCGGCACCAATGTATACAAAAACATACCCTCAATGTATCCGAATTTGCTTCGGCAACTGCTAAAAACTCTACTCGAGCTGCACTGTATTGCTCCGCAACGCTTTGGCGCGGATTCAGATCTGGAAATACCCAAAATGAATTGTATTGTTGATTTTTTTGTTGTCAGCCTTGTAAAAGTAATGTTTGCATTGGTAAATAAAATTTTAGCTTACTCCTATTTGTTCTGGGTCCTTGTTATGGCGGTGGTGATGCAACA
This sequence comes from Pyrrhia umbra, assembly GCA_963891755.1. Taxonomy (NCBI): domain Eukaryota; kingdom Metazoa; phylum Arthropoda; class Insecta; order Lepidoptera; family Noctuidae; genus Pyrrhia; species Pyrrhia umbra. The sequence continues at coordinate 3,674,258 of OY982937.1, read as the reverse complement.
GTTGCTGTCCTGCTACCACTTACTGCTGAAATAAGCAATAACACATGAAATAGCAATCATGGAAAATAATTTATAGGTATAATAAGAGAGAGAGAGAGATCAAAACTGAAACTAACTAATTACGGGCAGGTGATTTTCCAGGCATCTATAGACTCAGTCAAGCCTGTAGTACAAGTACCTCAAAATTACCCAGTTTGGAAGGTAAGATATTCCTGGTTAATTTCTCAGTACCATGGACGGAGGATATAAAAGCCGGCAAACTTACACTGGAAATTTTGCGGACGCCGAGTCCTCCCATACAAATGGGAAGAATGGCTTGTATCCAACCTCGGTCGTCCATGGCCACATTTAAAATGGATCTTAATATTTTCCGAATGATTTCATCAATTTTGTCCAAAAGATTTTCGTGCTTCCATAAATGGGAAACGCGCAAAACATAAGTTAATTTTGGACCATAGCAACAGTACCGAATTATGGTGATGGCCGAATGCATGTTAATTTGGTACAACCTTTCCGAAACATCACTGAAGTTTTGTATTTTCTCATCAATCGAAAAGGAATTTTCAAATATTGGGTAACTAAGGAGGCAAAGAGTACTTTTGTCTATTAATTTTAGATCTGGGGCTATTGCGTTAAATTTTGGGAGAGTCACTTCTCTGTCAGTAGTGTCAGGTATAAAAAGTTCACATTTCAAAACGTTAAGTATCAGGCCTATTGCATGTAGTTTATCTTGAAGAAAAATAAGGTCATTTAAAACGGTATCTGCATTGCCTGCCAAGGTTCCGTCATTAAGATTCCAAAAATTGAATTCCGAATTTAGTTGTCTAATTATTGGGTTGATTGCCAAACTAAAAATCACAGGCCCGAGGGAATCACCTTGTTGACAGTCAATAGCAGACTCCAAAAGGTTGTCCCAACATAATAATTTAGATGGATGCCTGTAGCACTGCCAAAGAAAACTGAAAATTTGGGGTATTTTTTTAGCTTCTGCCAACAAGGTCCCTGTTAAAGAATGAGTAGGTACTTATCTATACTTATAATAAATCTGTAGAGAGGTCAATTCTGTACATGAAATATATTTCCAAAATAACTATCAGGGGGTGATTAGGGATCGATACTGATGCCAAAAATGCAATCAGTAAAAATTTTGTCTGTCTGTCTGTCTGTCCGTCCGTCTGTCTGTCTGTCTGTCTGTCTGTCTGTCTGTATAAACTCTATAGAAACAAAAACTACTCGACGGATTTTAACGAAACTTGATATAATTATTTGTCATACTCCTGAGATGGTTATAGTATACTTTAAATCACGCTACAATCAATAGGAGCAGAGCAGTGAAGGGAAATGTTGTCATTTTGTTTAAACGCGCTAATCTCAGGAACCACTGGTCCGATTTAAATAATTCTTTCAGTGTTAGATAGTCCATTTATCGAGGAAGGCTATAATATATATCATCACGCTAAGACCAATAGGAGCGGAGCACCACTGTTCCACGCGGACGAAGTCGCTGGCAGAAGCTAGTATTTAATATGTTTATCACTTTATCGTTAATCACCAACTTACATCTTTCTCTGGCATAGCGTCCGGGCAGTAGGTGCCAAATGGATACTCTACACCAAGTATAGATGCTGTACGTCTCTCCACCTCAGTCAACGGAGCAGTGATGACGGCTCGGCTGTAATTTTGCCGTCTTAATGCAGGCGCGGCTTTTTAGGTCTCTCCAAACCTATAATTAGGATAATTTATTCAAGTAAATATAAATGACGCGTGTACCACATTTTATAATTGACACTTACCATCATCCACTGCTCTGGCGTCTTGATGGATGCGTTGGGGAGTTATTTGAGCTCCTTGGTAACCTCCTTTCAGCCCATTTCAAAAAATTCCCGGCCCTGTAATCCAGTAAATTTACGCGTGTGCAGAAATGGGCGGGCTTCTAAAGTTGCCAAAAGCGCATCAACCCGCCCCGATGTTACGCGTGGCGTACGCTTACGCCTGAAACATATAAGATTATAAACTTCGGGAATATGTAAAATATTCAATTTAGCCTGCGCCTCTGTCACTATCTCCCATCTTTGAAAGACCGTTTATTTTTTTCATTTTTATTAATTCCCTTAGTACAATGTGCATGCATTTTTTTTTGACATTGACTATTTGCTACGTTCAACGTCTGTGTTGCAAGGAAGCGAACTATTATGTTCTTTAAGTGTATTTTTAAAAATAGTTTTAAAGGGCATTTCAAATAAGTGTAAGAAAAAGGTAAACAAACGCTATGTAGTGAAAATAATAACTCAATCACCCACTAAATGAAATTAGTAACACATAGATCCGTATTTTGAGGGTTTCAACTTGTTACCTGACCATTTTTAGCATTAATTTTATGACTGAATAATATATTTTATTGTATTTGAAAAATCTTACACCAAATGAGGTTACTTGTCAAATTAAAAAATATGATTGTCAAATGAAAAAAGAATAAAACAAGTGCTAGCCAGACCAAAGAGGTTCAAGATAACGATTGAAAACTTATTTATCGAGTGTAAAATCGAAATAATTTTATTATATGTATAGAATTTTAGAAGACTAGCTATTTCCCGCGGTTTCACCCATGTCCCTAGGGCCCGACATCAAGCACCCGGATAAAAAGTAGCCTAAAACCTCCAGGGTCCAAATTGTATCCAAATTGGTCCAGCCGTTCATGCGTTATGCCATAAACTAAGGAAATAGGTATTATTTTATATATATATAGATATGCGTACCTATAATATATATATGCATGTATAAAAATACCTCAAAGTTAAGTGTCATAATATTCCTCCACATGCCCGGAAGACTAGCAACGTTGAATAGCAATGCTAATTCTATGTCCAAGAAATTTGTATCTGTTCGATAGCGAGTAGACTGTATAATTGTCGGATATTGAGTCCCCAATAGCAACCCAGGCTGGACGCACGGACAGAAGAAATAAGCACGGCTCACCTTTCCTCTGCTTCAGCTGCCTATCCGAGATTTTCGATCTTCCAGTTTCACGGAACACACGGTGATTTTATTACTTAAATTGTATAGACTCGCACGGCGATGTCTATTCACGACCGGGTTTTTTGAGAACTGACAATTTGTCATTTTCTTCTTTTAAAGCCTCTATGAGCCTCGTCGCCGCGTTTGACCAGCCAGAGTCATTTGCGGACGACGGTGGAGGTTGGTACACGGCAACTTAACATTGGGCCAGTGTGACGCAACATCTCCCAATGCCAGCCAACAACTAGTTGAGGACTCAGATACTCAACAAATACAATCATATAATATTATATATATCTACGATTCAATAGATTTATTTTTGCTGTATACAAGTAGTTACTCATTCAATGTTTTAATTAATTTATTCAATTAATTAATTGATTTATAATTGGCATTACTTTGAGATTGGTTTGTTGGCCTTTCCTTAAAATCATTAGAAAAGCATTATAGCTACTTACACGTTTTGATACAAAAAAATAATAATATGATAAGGTTTATCTTCTGTACAATTTTCAAAGAAAAATAAACATTTGAGAACATTTTGTCCACCAATTTTTCTATAGTATAAAGCTTTTTTTAACTGCCAATATTTTACAATAAAGTCTCCGCACTATAAATACAATTTTCGTTAGCGTACCGACATCGCAAAGTCGAGATAGTGACCGATTTTGCTCGTGCTCGGCTGTCAAGACTTGCATTTATCGTTATCGTCGTTATGCAACCAATTTTTTTCGCTAATATTCAGCGATCGGTAGTTTGCGATGACATCGCTTTCAATGTTGAGACTACAGGCACTGAATGACTGATAAATCAACACACAGCCTAAACCGCTGATCGTAGAGACCTGAAACTTGGCATCCGATAAGAAAGGATTTTCCGAAATTCTAACCCTAAAGGGGTAAAAAGGAGGGCAAAGTTTGTATAAAACTTTGTCATTTTTAATTTGAATTCCTATAACTCACGCGGGTGAAGCCGCTGGCTGGAAAGCTAGTAGTTTCTATAGTAGCAATATAAAATTACCCACACTTTGTTATATTTTATTAGAAACATACATGTGAAAATTTTTGCAACGCTGAATGGTGAAACAATATTGATTTCTATCTTACGACAGAAATAATTCGGCTAAACAGATTTGGCAATAAAACCTGAGAATACATTAGTCAGCACGTTACTGTCTCAGATAATCTTGATATACAACAAGATAATACCCTTTCCCTTGCTTCGAAACACTCAAATATTTGTGATATCTATAAATTATTTACTTACTGGAGACAGGTGTAAATAAGTCTCATGGAAGATAAGAGTTCGCAAATAAAAGTAAAAGTTTATTTGTTTGTTTCAGTTTTGTGTTTACCCTGTATCTTAGATAAAAATGTATTTTATGGACTGTTCTAATTGATACGAAAAATGTAAACAAAATCAGAACCATTTTGTTCTAGTTTTCCCACATAAATAAATAAAATGGGATTAAATAATTAATAATGTTTAGAACATTGTAAGAAGTTTCCGTATGACTGACCCATATGGCGCATGTGAACAGAGACTGGCAATAAACCCTAAAGAGTATAATGTTTACCTCCCCTGTACATCGTGCAAACCTACGGGCGAGCATATTACATCTAACTGCCAATGCTTTGCGTTCCCTTTCTGAATCGACATCATCTGATAAACTGTCGTTTACCCAGTGTACCAGGTACTTAAACCGAGTGACTCTGGTCAGCATGGTATCCCCTAAGGTGACTGGGGGTACTTTATCATAGTATTTATTACCAGACTTAAAAACTAAGAGCTCAAACGTTCAACAATTTGCAACGAGCTCTGAATAATGTGTCCAATTTCAATTTCATCAATTTTCGCAAATTTTCTCACGAATAATTTCTGAACTGGTTTCGCTTTTTGACAAACAATTTTTTTGCATTTGTCTATCACTTGGTGAGCTTCATTTTTATCAAAATTAGCTTTGCAACTAAGTTCTTTTAACGGACGAATTATCTTGTCTTCATTTCCATTGATTGTTACAGAAGCAGTACATTCATTGCGCTTTGCACATCTCCATAGTGACCTTCATTGGTAACGTTCAAATTGTACCTGTAACCGTTCAACAGCAGCACACGTTCATTCTTTTGACTTTCGATAAAAACAAATTGTGGATTTTCATCCATTTTCAGTAACGCAAAAAGGCTCTCACTCGGGAAATTAATAATGCTAAACATTAAACAATGATAATTTAAATGTCTTTTTTTGCAGCATTTCAGTTATAAGTAGCCAGTACTATTAAAGATTAATAACCAATAGAGGTTGCCAATCAAATATTGAAGGTTTGCAGGGTAAATAAGTAGGTAGTAGTCGGCCCTATCATCTACCTACTTGCTTACTAAAAAGTTTAATTTAACTGATGTCAAAAAATAATCCTGATATTATCGTACTTAAGTGTTCAGGCATTATGAGAAATAGACGATTTGCTCATTAGACGTTCTGCTACGTTTCGATATTAGACGTCTTTAATCCCCGACGCAAAAAGAGGGGTGTTGTAAGTTTGATGTCGATGTCTGTCTGTCTGTGTGTGTATCTGTCTGTGGCATCGTAGCTCTTAAACGGATGGACACATTTGAATGCGGTTTTTTTTTATTTGAAAGTCAGTTTTCTTGCGGTGTTTTTTAGCTGTGTTTGGTTCTTACCGGTCCAGCAGTGTAAGAAGCTCTTTTCCAAAATGATGTAAGACATTTTTGCGTAGCTATTTTAAATTTTTGCTTGTGTTATAAGGATAATTACCTGATTAGACGTATTGCTACTTAGACGCATTGGTCATGAAACAACTATATTGGTTACTCTAGGAACAACAAATTTACCGGTAACCACCATCCCTGTGTTGTGGTTTAAGCCCATTTCTAATAACTTTAATTTATGTAGCTCATAATTCTCTGTTACGAGCTTGCATAGGTATTACATAATTATTGTTTACTTTACGCCTATCTTGATTAGCCATGCTTTATAAACTTGATATTATAATGGACTCATTAAATATCTTGCGTAAGTTAAGTGAAGATTTATTTTATTTTGTACCAATTTTTTTTTTAGTTCTTACCGAGTCAATCGCAGGTTTGAAGTTTTTAAAGTAACTTTCAAATTGGTATATTTGATTTTTGGGCACTAATTAAAATTAAAAGAAATTCTACTTCTTACTAATATTGTAAATGTGATAGTTTATGAGGATGTACGTATGTTTTCTACATGTTACTCTTTTACGCAAATTTTTGCCAGGCAGATGATGGCAGATGACTCTTTTACGCAAAATCTAGTGAATGTATTTGGATGACATTAGTTTCACAAATTAAACTATTTATTCAGTAGGTAATCAAGATTAACAAATAGGGTACTTTTAATCAAAGGGCGCAAAGTTGATCTCTCAGGATGCGGTCGAAACCGCGGGAAATAGCTATACTTCTATAATGTGAAATGTCTGGAATTGCAAGTCTTCAGGTAAATGTACCAAACTTTTTTTTCTATCTAAGCGTAGGTGTTCACGTCTGGTTACCGCTCGAACGCGCGCTATAAAACTTGTAATATGGAATTATAGCCGTGGTTTTAATATCAATTTTGGTGGTACTTATGTTTGATGTTCAATCTAATATGAAACGGTATGAATCGATCCTATCTGCCTTATATTGTACTAGCTGTTTTCCACAGTTTCATCCGCGTTTCAAAGAAAATAATTAATGCACCCAAATAAAAAGCCTATAATCGTGTCCAAGGACCCTATATCTCCATAACCTAAATCGATCCAGCCGTTTTACAGTAAAAGCGTAACAATCAAACACACATTCGCATTATTAATATTCGTTCTTGGACAAGTGAGGAGGAGGCCACCTGACTACGTAGGGAACTTAGCACTACAACTTTCCATCCCAGGTCGAAGATCCAGGGGCAGACCCAAAACACGATGGAAAGATGTAGTGGTAAAGGACATGAGAGAGTGGGAAGTTTCCGAAAACGAAGTCGAGGATAGAGTGAAGTGGAGGCATAAGACAAGAAAGGCTGACCCCACCACCATGTGGGACACATAGCCAGGAAGAGAGAGAGAGAGAGAGTTCTAGAAATAAGCTAATGTTTTGAGGCACATGTGTTTACTTTTTTAAATTGATTACCTACCTATTTTAAGCCGTTAGTATTCAGTAGCATTATGTTTATATTAAATAAAAAAGGAATGCTTATAGTACAGGATCCCTGGTACATCTTTCATCATTTATTACTAACAAGCTGATTTTTCGTGAGTAGGTTCCTTTTGACTAGACGCCCAACTTTTTTCTTTACAGTAATGTTGGTAAGTGGTAGCTTAATAGGGGTAACAAGGATAAAATATGTTGATTTGACGAATTTAAAAAATTTATTGCTAACCGATTTTTTCTTTGTTTATTATTAAGATAATTATCTAAATAACGTGAAAAAATATTTGTCCTACAAAATGTAAGGTTTTGTTAGGGAGTCCCCCCGCTCCAACATGTATCGTAAACAAGGTCATGAAAAATCATTACTAACCAGCTGATTTTTTTTTATTGGTTAGCTAACATTTGCATAGTTTACCACACACATTGTCCTACAAATTGCGTGGTATGTCATCTTGGTCCTACGCTCAAAAGTTGTCAATACCGCGGGACTTTTTTTTTAATTAGTAATTGTAGGACAAAGGTATCACGTGATAGGTTAATATATTTTTCGTCCAAATAAAACAATGTCCTACAAAAAAAAGGTATGCTTTATTAGTACTACAAGATTTGTAATTTTGGAGTATACAAATGAAAGGATATGTGTATAAAAGGATATAAGGACATATAAAACATAATATATAATGTATTATATATATACATACATAATATAATGTTATATATTTATATAAACATTATTTTTTATCTGATTCATCTGATAAATCTCTATCTGTCTCTGACTAGTATATAGTAATCTGTGGTGCGCATGCGTTTGTGAGCAAGGATAATAGTGTGCCTCAGCTCCAATAGCAAAATGTACAAAATAATATTATTTTTAATTTCATGAATTTAAACTATGTAACTGGAGGACTGGAATAACGTACCACGCAATTTGTAGGACAATATGGGTGGTAAACTATGCAAATGTTAGCTAACCAATAAAAAAACCGGCCAAGTGCGTGTCGGGCCACGCGCAGTAGGGTTCCGTAGCAGGTCTTAGTTAGTCGACTATAACTCTGTAACTGGTTAAGCTTACTTAGCCATGATAGTTTTCCTAATAAGTTAATTACATGTGCTACGTCTGTGAATTTATTCAAATTTCTAGGGATAGCCATTCAAAAGTTAGAGGGGGGAAGCTCGTATCGAAAAAAAATTTGACTTTAAAGCTAAATATTTTGCAAACGGATTCCTAAATCGAAGTATTGTCTTCACAGACCTACTATATTTTTGAAAGACCTATCCAATGATATCCCACACGATGGGAAACATGAGAAAAAAATATTCATCCCCACTTTACGTGTAATGGGAGCTACCCTATAAAAAATATTTTACTTAATTTTATTTTACCACTTTGTCGATGTAACTAATATACATACCTATACCAAATTTCAGCTTTCTAGTACCAAGAACCTCTGAGCTATGCCGCGGACAGACAGACAGACAGACGGACAGACAGACAGACGGGCATGGCGAAACTATAAGGGTTCCTTGTCGGACTACGGAGCCCTAAAAATCAGCTGGTTAGTAATTATTTTTCATGATATTTTTCATATTATTTATGATACATGTTGGAGAAGGGGGACTCTCTAACAAAACCTTATATTTTGTACGACAAATATTTTTTCACGTTATTTAGATAATTATCTCGATAATTAACAAAAAAATAATCGGTTAGTAATAAATTTTTTTCATTCGTCAAATCAACACATTTCATCCCTATTATCTTAGTTATAAACCACAATCGAGAAGTTTCATACAAGAATTTGTTGGGCGTCTCATTGAAACGAAGCTATTCTCGAACATTCAGCTTGATAGTAATTATTTTTACATTAAGTATTAGTACTACAACTTTTGAGCGTAGGACCAAGATGACCTACCATGCAATTTGTAGGACAGTGTGTGTGGTAAACTATGCAAATGTTAGCTAACCAATAAAAAAAAAAATCAGCTGGTTAGTAATGATTTTTCATGACCTTGTTTACGATACATGTTGGAGCGGGGGGACTCCCTAACAAAACCTTACATTTTGTAGGACAAATATTTTTTCACATTATTTAGATAATTATCTTGATAATAAACAAAAAAAAAATCGGTTAGTAATAAATTTTTAAAATTCGTCAAATCAACATATTTTATCCTTGTTATCCCTATTAAGCTACCACTTACCAACATTACTGTAAAGAAAAAAGTTGGGCGTCTAGTCAAAAGGAACCTACTCACGAAAAATCAGCTTGTTAGTAATAACTGATGAAAGATGTACCAGGGATCCTGTACTATTAGATTAAAAAAGTCAAGTTATGTAAGCTCTGTACTCTAGTATAGAGAGAGGTCTTTTCAAATGCCGACGGCATATTCACCTATGAATGAAACGTCATTCAAGGTATTCAATACGATCCGATTAAATTCTTTGTCGAGTAAAACGAGTTTAACTTTTGGTTATTGAAAAAGTTTCCATCTGAAAAATGATCTTAATTTTCTTGTATATTAAATACTTTTTGACAGTTTAATATTAAATGAGTATGAAATTATTCAAATTTAAAGTTGTGATTTAGCAAACCTCACTGTCACTAAAAAAATCTTATCAGTCAAAAAGAATAGTTTCTTGGAATTTTGAAGTTCTAAAGCAAAAAAGTATAAAAAAGCAAATCAATTGATTGATTATTTGAGACCACCAACCAATAGACATACTCTTTATGAGCTGTCAAAACGTGATTCTCCCATAGATTTTGTATGGGCTTAGTAAGCTGTGACGCCACTTATTTTCCAACTCAATTCACCAACTATTTATTGATCAAAGCAAAAAAAATATCGTCTTTCTATGTTTAATATGATGTTTTTAGGAAAGTGGTGTCTGAATTAATTGTTTGATTTCAACTACCTAATTATCTTTAACAACAGATGTAGGTATATTTACTCGTATAAAACAATTATTTAATTCTAATATAACTGCGTACAGTTCCATGGCAAGCAATTTGCGTTAGCTTAGCGTACAAACGATCACCCGCTGGCTGTCAATGTCACTCGCAGACCGACACTCCTGTATTTAGTCATCGACGTCACGCCATGATTTCAGGTTTCGAATGTGAAAATGAAAACATTGAAAACTCTTTCAATTTTGGATTAGAATTGGTTTTAATTTCCAAATATACTGAACTGAATAAACTCTGTCCATAGTTACCTGTGTTTTATGCGCATAAAATGCCAGTCAAGCAGTTTCAGAGATTGTCCATTACAGACAAACTAACAAACTTTGCCTCTTAATATTATTAGTGTAAAAAATGTAAACCGGTACAACTATAAAAGTTTTGTGTCATAATAATTTTGATATTTTGAGTTTGAGTCTTATAATTTTATTAATGACTAGCTGTTTCCCCAGGTTTCACTTGCCTCCTTTTTTTTTTTTTTTTTTTTTTTTTTTTTTTTTTTTTTTTCGGGGGGAAATCCTCATGGACGAACCCGGCCTGGGGAGGCCGGGAACAGTGCCGGACTCTTACCGGCTAAAACCACCCCGGTGTCGCTGCTCGCACGTGCGCGCGGGGCCGCGGGAATCCTGATTCGTCCGCAGCCCCGCTCTGGTGCCGGCCCGTCCTGCCGGGCCTCGTCTCCTGCACGGGGTAGTGAGGTGTCCTACCCCGTGCATCGCTTCGGGGGCGCGCGTGGACACATACGCGCGCCGCCGGCTCGGGTCCTATCATGGGGGGCGGGGACTTCCCCAAGTCCGTCGCCCCTGGACCCGTTTATGGGGGGCGGAAGAGGGCGTTGTCCGCCCTCCTCCGGCGCCCGGTGCGCCTGCTGCGGGCGGGGTCGAGAGTTGAGATCTCCCTTTCCCGCTCCGCAGCTTCCTTCTGCGACATCACGTCCTCGCAGAAGGACACCACCGCGTCCCACGACTCTGCGCTGCCGACCATACTCCGAACAACGGCCGGCAGCGACAGATCGCCTCCTACTTCAGAAGTGAGGGCACGGCGCTGCTCCTCCCAAGCCACACACTCTTGGAGCGTGTGTTGCGCCGTGTCCTCCCCACAATGGACGCAGTGGTGGCACCGAGCGTCCGACTCCCTGCCTATGCGACACAGGTACTTGCCGAAGCACCCATGCCCCGACAGCACCTGCGTCGCCCGAAACGACAGGGAGCCGTGCCTTCTCCCGAGCCATGCGTCGAGCACTGGCCGGATCGCCTCGACGGTAGCGAGGCCGGCGGTAGGGCGCAGAAGCCTCTCCCGCCATTCCGCCACCAAGACCTGGCGGAGCTCCGTACGGCGCAGCGCGATCTGCCGCTGCACCGGTCCGAAGCCCCGTGCCCGCTCTTCCTCGCGCCACCGATACAGCGACGCGAGTACTTTCGCCTCCAGGTCCCAGGGCGGGGATCCGGCCAGAGCGCAAGCCGCCTCGTAGGAAATCGTGCGGTACCCGCGGACGACCCTGACGGCCATCGCCCTCTGCGGCTTTCGCAGTATGGCGATGGTGCAGGCCGTCAGGTCCATCGCCCACACCGGGGCCCCGTAAAGGGCCATGGACCGCACGATCCCCACGTACAACCGCCTACAGGCGGCGCTCGGGCCCCCCATATTGGGAAGCAGCGTTGAAAGCGCGCCCGCCGCGCCCATCAGCTTGGGCACCAGCCGCCGGAAGTGGGGTCCGAATTCCCATCGGCTGTCGAGCACCAATCCCAGATACTTCATGGTGGACTCGACAGCTATCCGGGCCCCACCGACCACGATGTGTGATCCCGGCGGCGGCGCGCGTCGGGGGCCATGGAACACGATGGCCTCCGACTTGCTCAGGGCCACCTCCAGGCCCAGGCGACGGATGCGGCTCACCACCTGTGACACCGCAGCCGTAGCTAGCAACGCTGCTTCCCTGTGGGAGCTCCCTCGGGCTGTGACAAGCGTGTCGTCCGCGTAACACGTCAAGTCTGCGCCCGACGGGAGCTCACCTCTGAGCACCCAGTCGTACCCGATGTTCCACAGGAGCGGACCCAGAACCGATCCCTGCGGAACACCGCACGAAGTGACGCGCCTTCCTGCGCCGTCACGTCCCCTATAGGTGACACACCTTGCCTCCAGATAAGCCCCTACTGTGCGGCGGAGGTAGGGAGGCACGCGATGATAGACAAGTGCCTCCCGTATACAACTCCAGGGCAGGGTGTTGAAGGCGTTGGAGATATCCAACGATACTGCCAACAACACCCCACCCCGGGACACCGTTTCCTCCGCCAGGGCCCTCACGCGCATTATGGCGTCGACGGTGGAGCGCCCACGACGAAAGCCGTACTGGCTGTCCGCCAAGTCCGGCCCTTCTGCAGACAAGTGGCTGACGAGGCGATCTGCGATAATCCGCTCGAACAGTTTGCCCGCCTCGTCGAGCAGCACTATGGGCCGGTACGCGGACGGCGAGTCCGCGGGGCGCCCCTCCTTCCTGAGCAGGACCAGCCTCCCCTCCTTCCATACGCTGGGAAACTGGCCCCGCTCGAGGCATGCCGTAAAGAGCCCTCTCAGATGGGGCTCTAGCTCCTTCAGAGCCAAGACGAGAGCTCGGCCAGGGATTCCGTCGGGCCCGGGCGCCGTGTTCTTGGCCCGGAGCCGCGACACGGCCGCTCTCGTCTCTGCTTGTGTCACTTCGGGGACCTGGGTGCTCTCCTCTTCAGGAGAGCCTGTGGCCAAGGGCGAAGCCATCGGCGGCGGAACGTGTTCCGCCTGCTCAGGGAAGAGGGCCGACACCACCTCTTCCAGCAGCTGGGGTTGTAGTCCCTCCGTGAGTGGAGGCGCCCAGGGGCGTAACTTGCCTCGCACCATACGGTAGGGGCGCCCCCACGGATCACGGTCTAGGGACCCCAGCAGCTCCTCCCTGGCTTGCGTCTTCGACTCGCCGATGGCTAGCCACAGCCTCTCCTTGGACGCGCGGTACACCTCATACAGCGCGTCCTCTTCGACGGTATTCCGTCGACGTCGTCGGCGGTGTCGAGTGTACTGGCGACGGGCCGCCACACACGCGACGCGCAACTGCGCGATCTCGGCGGTCCACCAGTACACTTGGCGCTTTGCGGACTGTGTGCGGACGCGGGGCATGGACGCGTCGCAGATCTGCGTCATCGCCCCGCGGAACCACAGCGCCTCCGCTTCGACGTCGACGGAGCCGTCGGTCACCGACTCCCTTGTCCAGGCCTGGACAATAGCGGCTTCTTCGAGCAGTTCCCTGTCAATGCGCTTAAGCGCCCAGCGCGGGCCGTCGTTGCTCGGGGCTGTTGGACGGCGGTCGCTCGCGGTCTGGGCGGAGACGTCGAATCGGATGTATCGGTGATCCGATAGCGTCTCCACCTCCACGGCGACCCGCCAGTCGCGGACCCTGCTAGCGACAGAGGGGCTAGCGAACGTGACGTCCACTATCGACCCGCCCCGCTGCCGCACGCAGGTATACTCCGAGCCCCGATTCAGGACGACCAGACCGGTCGTCACCGCCCACTCCTCCAGCACCTCGCCCCGAGGATCGGTGACCGGGGATCCCCACGCCGATGACTTGGCGTTGAGATCCCCGAGCAGCAGTACGGGACGAGGGAGGTAGCGGCCTACGACGGCGCCCAACTCGACAAGGAAACTCTCGAAGTCGGCGAGACTCTTGTTGGGGGAGAAGTACACCCCCACAACAGCGATGCCGTCCGAGACCGCGGCAACCCAGCCGCGGCCCCGAGACGGGTCGATCAGAGCCCCGCCGATTATGGCCACCAAACCGTCCAAACACCCCACCCAGTTGTCGCGGGGGGGGATAAAATACGGTTCAGCGACCACAGCCACGTGGATCAACCACTCTGCCATGCTCTGGAGCAAAAGGTCCTGAGCTCTGGCACAGTGGTTGATATTGCCCTGGAGGAAATGGAATTGTGCCGTTATTGACACTCCATTCCCTCGGCAACGGTCCTAGGCCGGGAGTCGGCCGAGCTAGCCTGCGGGGGTTGTGAGACTCCCCCGGCAGGCTTTTTGCTCTTTTTCTTTTTTTTGGCCCTGCTGGCAGGCACGCCACAGGCCTTTCCGCCCACCTTGTGCCCCGCTGGCCTTCCTGCAGCTGTACAGAGGCTGCAGTTGGGCTCAGCGGAGCACTGGGCCGCCTTGTGGCCGGGCCGGCCGCAGCGATAACAGAGATCGCTGCGGTCAACCTCTGCGGTGCATTTTGCCCGGACGTGCCCCAATTCCAGGCACCGGAAGCACCGCAAGGCCCTGGGCTGCAGGAGCTTAACTCTCGCTGCAACCCAGCCTACCAGCAAACGCCCACTGTTGGCGATCTTATTCGCCGACGCCACAGGACACCGGACCCAGACCATGCCGAGCCCGGTAGCGTCGGCGCGTATGTCGCCGGCCCGCACGTGGTCTGGCGGACACTCGCCGCTTCTAGCGACGGCCGCCACCACCTCCTCAGGGGTCACTGAATCATCCAGACCAGCAATTCGCACCTCTGCGGTTTTGCATGGCCTGGAGATCCGGACGTCCTCAGGTTTTAGGACCTCCCTGAGCTTGGCGGCCAGAGCGTCCGCCTTCTCGACGCTGCCGCTAGCCGCACCAGCCACCTCGAATAGGCGCGCCCCCGTGACGGCTTGCCTGAGCGTCACGGACTGCAGGCCAAGATCCGCAAGTCTGATCTTGGCCTTGGCCTCGGCAAGCACCGACTGGTACGTCACGCCCCTCTCCGAAGCTCCAGGCTGTAAAGTGACCGTGACAGCTTCGGAGCGCGGGGCGCGAACAGTCGGCGCCTTGCGACCGCCTTTTGCAGCCCGGCGCGCTGGTGCCGGAGTCGCCTTAACGGCCTTTCCGGGGGGGCGCGCGGCTGCTGACGCCTTCTTAGCGGCTTTGCGGGCCTTCTTCCGGCCCACGACCGTCGCCCAGGTCTCACCCTTAGACCCGGAAGTCGTGGGCTCAGCAACAGGGGCTCCCTCCGCGGGCTTTTTAATACCCTCCGCGGGCTTCCCCTTCGTCACTGGTCTCGACGCCTCTTCTGCCCTCCGTTTATCCGCCGCAAGAGGCGGCCGGAGGGTCTCCTGAGGGAGGCGCCGAGAAATCGCCTCCAGGCGAGCATTCATCATGCTCCCGCACTGGAGCATGCAGATTCGGACGATTCTTTCGACTTCGTCGTCCGAACGTGCGCTAGTCGGCACCAGTGCGGGAGTAGGCGTCGGAGTCACCACGGCAGGAGAGGGGCCGGAAGCATTTTGTCGCCGCTGCTGCTCGCTCAGAGCAGCGACTTGCCCCCGGAGTTCCTCCATGTCTTGACGGAGGCGGCTGTTCTCCTCCTGCAGCTTACTGACCTCGTCAGAGGCCGTACGATTGAGGAGAACGCCCACCGCCTCCTTGATGTCGTCGGCGGCTTCTTTGAGGGCACGGGTGAACGTGCCCTTCAGGCTGCCGGATTTGGTGGCAACCTTTAGGACGACGTCCACGCCGTCCAAGACCTGGCGACTCAAGGCCACCGCCGACATCCCCTCCCCTGACGCCGCTTGCGCAGCCCGTCGCTCGCGGGCGCGTCGCGCCATCTCCGACACCTCGTCGGACGCGACCGCCTTCCTCTGCTCTCTTTTGGCGGCGTTGAGCTCGGCCTTGGTGCTTCCGAGGGAAGCACTGCTCACGCCGCCTGGATCCTCACCCATCGCCTCGCGGTCGGTCTCCTCCCTCTCACTGGCCGCCGGCGTGTCGGGACGCGGAAGGAACCGTCCCTGCGGATCACGCCGCGGCCGCGACCTTGAGGCCACACCGCCTCGCCGCGCTGTCGGCACTTTGGGGGCCGATAGGTTCTCCTCGCTGGACGAGAAACCTATCGACCCCGGTCGGTCCGAGGCCACATCGCGCGGACGTTTCCTCCAAAATTTGGAGGTAGGTCCGCGCGACTCCCCGTCGGACAGGATGTCCCCGAAGGGACTGGAGCCTCCTCGGCTCTTGTTACCGGCTCTGCCGGTAATCGGATCGCATCCGCCAGTAGTCAATTCTGACACAGGAGCCTGGTTGCCCACCCCTGTGCAGACTTCGGTAGTAGATTTACCACTCGCGGGCCCGGGTACCCGCGAGCGCCGGGCGTCAGCCGGAGCGCACGACAAACTCTTATCAATAGTGGACATTTTCATTTTTACGATATGGGAACATACGCACACCACTTCCCCAAGGTGGTGCGGTCGCACTTTTTGGGAGGGAATTTGGTCCTCCCGAGGCCCGCGAATGCCTCAAAACAGGATAAGCCGCCCGTGGTTCGGCATCTTAAAACTAAGCTTAATGCTAATATATATATTTTTTTTGTGTTATTTTTTCAGATTTGTTTTATAAATTTTCTCTTTGATTTTGTGTTTTTTATTTTTTTTTTGTAGATTTTATGTATTTTGTGGTAATTTTTAGTGGTTTTTTAAAATTTTATTAATTTTTTTGTATTTTTTTTTTGCTTTTTTTTTTTTTTTTTTTTTTTTTTCAATGTCCTATCCACCTCGAGCAGCAGCAAGCCTGCCACTGCTCAGGGCCGCCAGGCGTGAAGCGCCTCTTGGCCTACCACCTCGCTCCCTTAGCGTGCGCTCTGCAGCGTGCAGAGTGCCGAAAGGGAGCCGTCGGGAGCGACTTCTCCGCTCCTGCAGAAATTCGCCACGAGCAATAATCTCCTCTACCCCACCCCCCACGAAGAGATTATTGCCCGTGCCCAGGGTGCACCGGCCCAGTGACTGCTCTTCCCCCCGGACGTATCCGAAAGGGACCAGCAGCCACCAGGCACACGGGGAGGTTTTCTGCGCGCACCCCAGGTTTCACTTGCCTCCTGAGGGAACTACTTCACACACCCGGTTAAAATGTACCCTAAAATCTTCTCCAGGGTCCCTTCTATCTCTGTACTAAATTTCATCCAAATCGGTTCAGCTACTCTCGAGATTTGCGCTTAGCCACACATTCAGCGTTTCATTTTTTATTATAGAAGATGTACGTTCACTTAACGTGTGTTCCAATCAATATACTTGTCGAGACCTGTGTCTAATCTATTAGTGATTTCGACATCTCACCACTGAACTACCATAACATCAAAAACACGGAACAATTCTAGACTAACAATTGAATTTGTGTGAAAAACAAACTCGTAAACTCACCATAAAATTCACCATAAAAATATAACAAAGGAAAAGTATGTGCGTTCCATAAAAATATCATGAGTGCTGTGTTATTTCTAGATTTTTATTGAAGTATACTTAACCATTTGTGACACTTGAGTTTTCACACAAATAATCTTCTCAGGACGTATTTTCTGGTTTTTTTTTTTAACTTCTGTCAACAGGGTGTTTACAAAGTTAAAGATATTCTTAATGTTAACTTTCAGGATGACCGCAGCCTCAGAGCCCTCTTTCATATAGTTGTAGGAACTGGAATTTGCTGGCCAAGGTTTCATAGTAATAGGCACAGCAAATTTTAGCTGCGATACGTGGGTAGATATTTCCCATGGCAATGGGACGGATGTTGTCATCCTTCTTGCGTAGGTTGGCCCCGTGTAAAATGTCGACGAATGCATTATCGGAAAGCATTAAATTAATAAGGGCAGTAAACTCCTTTAAAAGAGACTCACCAGCTTCCCCAGATTGAACACGTCAGACCCTTCAAGTGCCAGGATATCAAGCCATGGAGACCGCCGACGAAACCAACCCTGAAGAAACTGATAGCCGCACACAATTAGTTTACTGTAATTGAAAGAGGATTTTAATTTTGGTCAGAAAAGGATAGGTTATCTGCCGGGACTGGGTGTTTATTCTCCAGAGCTGTAAAAGTCTCCGAAGAATACGGCGACACCACTTCTAAAAAGTATCCTAGCTGCGCCCCTAGTATCACCCTCTCCTAATTTTGATTCTACATGATGCAAAAGCCCTCTGGAACAGGTGTGCCGGTAATTTTGAGGTAAGTAACTGTTCCCAAGTACTTACAGAGTTCTATCGGGTGGGTAGTGATTGATTTTGTGCTCAGGAACTCTTCAATATTGGAACTGAATGTTTTATTGCCAAAGGGGGTGTAAAAAATCTGTTAGCGTTCTAGGTATGGCTGTGAAGAGTGAAGGGACATTGTAAGGTTTATATACCTTGCTACAATGCATCTTCAGACCCCGTTTACCTTTAGTAAAACGTGCTTGGGAACAACGAGGACAGCGACGTGTAGTTACAACGTCGCTACTGTAGTTAACTACGGCTGTAACAGCCGTCATTGTGCAACATGTAAAATGTTAAAAAGGGGTACTTACAAGTTAATAATACAAACAATTTACACAATAAACAAATAATACAAAATCACATTACAAACACAATGTCACCTCACACAATTACTAATGTCACTTAGTAAAGTCGTGTAGGGCTGCCACAAGAGGCGCCGCGCCGCGTCGTCACCGCCACAGGTCGCCGCTGCCGTCCGCTCTGCTTATATTCCTATTTTTACCCTGATGGCAATGAAAGATTATATATATTTTTTTTTATAAAATAATTCTTTGCTTTATCATGCTTTGTTTTTATCATTAGCGTAGAGTTTCTTCGAAAAGGCAAATTATGAAGTTACGCCCACGTAGCTTGCGTAGCGCTCGTAGCGCTACATTTGCTACGATTTCAAACAGGTTACAGCTTGGCAAAAAAGAGTAGAAATTAATAGGGGCGCCACTTTACCGTTCGTATGGCAACCCGCTGCGACCGTATAGCGTACCATCCTATCGTCTTGATACTAAGCTGTATTTCTATAATTAATTAAAATCAGTAAGTATTATAAAATTTAATAACAAGTATTCACGTCATGTAACTGAATACAAATTACTTATAAGCACTAATAATGTAAGCACTCCTGTGTTTACAAATTTTTTTGGGTATAAAAAAAGGCGTATGAATATAGCGTTATTATATTTGATTTCAATAAATCTTCCTCTAAATATTCCACGCCCGCCACATCCATGTCTTGGCTAGAGCTAGCCATAAACTCATCTGAGTCGCACTCAGATTCAAAGGCACTGCGCTATCATGTTGGAGATTGATTCCTAAACGTTTAATGTCCAAGTACGAGCCCTCTCATAAATTCATAATACTCCTTTTCTATTTTGTTAACATGCTGGCATGAATTCTTTTGAACTCCTACTGGGTTATAGATTGAAATGCACGTACGGTGCTTCCTATAAAGATAAAAAAATTGATTAAACCTCTATCAATATTAAACGTAAAAAGTTTACGGTACCTGTCTATTTTTTTTTTGTGATTTTTAAATGCTAGTTATAACAAGTATTATATTATCTTGTGATCACACTCGTAGATAAAGTTATGTAGAAACCGAATTTACATATTGCAGAGTATCAAGGCTCAAGCCACTCAAGTATCAATATTAATCTAGTCGCGCTATACCAAAGTGTCAAAGACAAAACGTAAACATAACCTATATGCTCGATGTTTATTGTTCAAAATTTCACTTATTTCGTATTCAAGCAATTCAAAACAAAATAGAGATCATAAATTAACACTTGATACAACTAAATACAACAAAACAAACTCTTACATACCTGTCATAATGGCGGTACTTTGGTAAATATCGTCGAGATCGGAAAGAAGAGTTTAAGCCTCATGTTTGACCAGATATCGCCTATAAACATTATAAATTGTTTCCTTGCTAGTACTCCGAATGGTTTTATTTATTATAACGTGGTTTTATTAACGTTTTGATGGTCGAAATAAAAAAATAAGTAACTCGCGAACTTTGTTTACATCAATCGACATTATTTTGAGGTGTTGTCAGCAATAAAAAAAATTAGTTCCGTTTCTAGACTTTTTTGCCAAGCTGTACGCATTTGTTAACTAGTCCTCACAAAAACTAATTTTGTATAGTAATGAACATGAATGATACTTTTTTTATGAAATAGTTTTTAAAACTAACCTGTTGAATATGATAATATATAATATTTTTTTAATATTAATATAAAATAATGCTATTATGTTTTACAGCATCTCCTTCAATATTAATAGACGAAAGACACCGTTTTACGATAAATTGCTCTTAAACCAATTAGAACATGACTTTTAGTAGCAACGAAGAGAAAATACAAACAGCGTTATGTTAATCACATTAAACACGCTAGGGGAATGACGAAGGCCCAATATCCATTACGGCTCTTAGCGAAGTTTTAACAACCAATTTGCTAAACCCATGTCAAGTTTCCGAAATTACCAATTAAACTGTTTATCGCAACGAGAAATTTAATAGGCAAAGTTGTGGAAAAATATTCTGTCAAAGATGGGAAAGCAGTTTTTTGGTAAGAAGAAAATGGGGCATTCAGGACAAGTTGAAAGTGTAAGTTAAAAGTGGCATCAAAGCCAAAGCATTATGGTTTAGATATACTGGAGTTAAAAAGTTAAATACATGCATATATTATTATTATAGTGTCATACAGATACACATTAGCCTGATTTTGGGCTTAGCTTGAGTCATTCCAAAGAATGTATTTATTTATCTTTGTAGAATTTGTCGCTAGTGCACACAGTTTTAAAAGATAAATAACAATTAGTTTAAATGGATTCTTGGTGACATTCTCTTAATTAAAAAGTGTAATACAACATTGAAAGTTTAATTTAAGATAACGAATTCCTCAAAAAAAAGAGAAACCGTTCTTCTTTTTTAAAGGCCTTAGTTAGATTTTTCTGTTCTATATTAATTGACTACTTATATCTATAAACTGTAAAACCATGTCTCATACATTTTTTATTAACTCGTTAAGTGAGAACGAGGCTGTTAAATAGTTTTACTGTGAAATTGAGGTTGGATTGCTGAAAACAATTTTCTGTACGGTGTTATTGTTAATGGTTCCGTAGGTCAACTAAACCATAAAAGAAAAGTTTTTTTTATGCCATTCTGAAGCAGACATGTCTTAATTAGTTATTATTCTCTCAATTGACGTACTTTTAGATACGTACTTGTAGATTTTCCTATAAATTTTGTATGGGATTAGTAGACTGTGACGTCACTTATTTTCTAAATCCATTCACTAACCATTCATTGATTCAAAGACATCTAGAAATCTGATTTAACAGTTAATCAAAAAATTTACGTTTTTTTCATGGCTAAAAGGTTATTTTAATAGAAAAGTTGTGTCTTAGAATATTTTTTATTGATGTCAACCTCCCCACCCAATTATGTTACGTTCAAAAATAGGTAAAGAGTTTCAAAATCTCAAATGAAGCAAAAATGAATAAATAGGTTCGATATTAAGTCCTATCTAAGATGCTTTAGAGTACAAGTACCTACATATAATGAATTTATTATCTTTTTTTTTATTGCTATAATCTCTTTTTCAACATATTACTTTTAAAACTGGAGGTGGTAAGAGTGGAGGTAAAAGCTAAGAATGTCTGTATTTTAATGGACTCTCACCATTACCATGTACATTAATATATTTTCTCATTATTTCTCTTTGTGTGAAACATAAATGGGCTGCATATTATTTAAAATTATCTAAGTCTTTTACGTTTTTGTAAGTATCTGAAAACTAAAAGGTTAGGTGTGTTCCTTAATATAAAAGTTAAAAGCATGAACATCCTCATGGATAAACTTTTGTCACATTTTCTTTTTGTTTAATATCCATAATTATAAAATAGGTTTTCGTAACTGTGCAAAACCGAGCAGGACTTGTCGGTCATCATTAATCGCTTATTGTGATTGACAGATGAGCAAAACCGAACCACCACTTTGATTAACAATAAAAATAATTTTGTCTTTTTGACGAAATAAAAAACGATTACAATTCCTGTTACATGATGCGATGGTACTAAAATTCCAACTGTCCATAATTTAACTTATAAACATAATTTTCTGATAAGGTTATGCTGACGTTGTAAATTAATTTTATGACAAAAAATAATCTCGTTGTTTAATAATAACGGAACCCAACAAAAAGGGATAATTTTCCAATAATTTAAACAAGGCTCTTTATGAGGAAAATACTTTATGAAGTTGAATATAGCAACCAATTTGCTAATTGGACAATTGAAGTAATTGCCCGCTAGTAAAACCACAATAGCACCAGTTTCGTTTTAACCTTTTTATCGTAAACGCGAAAAAAAAGTAATAATGCTTTTGCAAAAAGTCATCAAATACACTAAGGAGTTGGAGGATCCAAAAAACCCTTTGTTAGGGCCGACATTGAAGGGGTTGTATTTATTTGGCCTCTGGCAAACTGGAAGCAAATTAAGGTCGACTGTTTACAATTTGGTTCATTTTTCAACGTTACTTTTTGTAATAAGCGAAATTGTTGACCTCTATTTCGTTAGAGATGATAACAACAAACTACTGAACAACGTGTCACTGTCTGTCCTCAGCGTTATTTGCTTCGCAAAATGTTATTCTTACGTCATGTGGCAAAGAGACTGGCGGGAGCTCGTTCAATGTATCTCTGAAGAAGAAATAATACAAATTCGAAAAAACAACCCTGTTATACAAAAACATATGAATGATTACACAAGATACACAAGGATAATCACATTCATGTTTTGGGTGATGGTATTCATAACAAATTTCCTTTTAATAATAACCCCTTTGATAAAATACGCGTCATCGCATTCTTACCGGGAGGAGATACGCATGGGGATTGAACCATTACCCCAAATTCTATGTTCATGGTTTCCTTTTGATAACACGAAGATGCCTGGGTATGTTGGAAGTATTATCGTTCATGTAATCATGGGTAGTCAAGGTTCAGGAGTTTTGGCTGTTTACGATATGAATGCTGTGGCAATAATGTCTTATCTTAAAGGACATTTGATAATTTTAAGATATAAATGTATCAGTCTGTTTGACGATGTAAGTTCGACTAAAGATATTCTAGATAGGATCAAAGAGTGTCATAGGCATCACAACGCTATACTCAAGTAAGTACTTCATTAGATTTTACGGTTCTATTTTCGTAATTCAGCGCTCATTAAATATCGTTACTGCTAATAAAGTGTCTTACTTAATTGGTACTTCTATTTTTAGTAGGTACCTATCAAAATTTTACCTGAAATATCATTTTAAAAGCTCCACATAAAATGTTTTGCCAAAGTTTTTACTGGTACCTGCTATTTATGACAAACTGTAGCTGTTAAGACATTTTTAATCAACTTGAAAAAGTAGGTAGTTTAACCAACTTGAAAAAAGAGGGTATTCCACCATTAATTAGTATCTGCGTGTCTTATTAAAAAAAAATAAGACACGCAGTAATTTA
Organism: Pyrrhia umbra; assembly: GCA_963891755.1. Taxonomy (NCBI): domain Eukaryota; kingdom Metazoa; phylum Arthropoda; class Insecta; order Lepidoptera; family Noctuidae; genus Pyrrhia; species Pyrrhia umbra. The sequence continues at coordinate 3,650,835 of OY982937.1, read as the reverse complement.
AAAAATCACTTCAAAAGGAAAGGCCCATTTCAGTTTTCGCCCGCGAAAGACTTTTTCTCTATTTTCATGAAATTTGCTATTAAGATAGATTGAAACCTGGAGAAGTTTTATCTGGTTACGTGAAACAGCTTCCACAATCAATATGATACGATGAGCCTTTTATTTACATAACAAACTGTATACCTACGTAATGTATCAATAAGCATATTCAATTAATTTGGTTATTATATTTGCAGACATTTCTCAATGTTCAACTCTTTGCTGTCGCCAACCATGTTTATTTATGTACTGATGTGCTCGATGACGATTTGCGGTAGCGTGGTGCAATTTAGTTCAGTACGTAATAATTGTATAATACCTATTTTATTTGTAGATATTTTTTTTTTTTGTTATTTACTAATAAAAAAGGAGGGACTTTTCATGTTAACGTGCTCCCTCACACAGATATAACATGACATTGTATATATGTTATAAATGCTCCCACTTATAAATAAACTATAACTTCGTGTAACATTCTGTAACTATCAATTGGTTTGTTGTTTTCTATAACCATTCGTCCTGCTGTCGCTAGGATGATGTTATACAACAAAAGATTTTTTTATGTAATAATGTGTTCGTATCCGAACAAGAGTTTAATTACGCTGGCTACATTATAATAATAGTGGCGAAACATAAATAAAATTAAACTTATAGAAAAACTTTGGAATCACTTTTATTGGACCTATTATTATTATAATACTTTTTGCATTCCTAGGAACTGCAATGCATGGCATATTTATCAAATCCTTGGCAAATTCAACCCATTTTTTATTAATATTTGAGGGCAACAGTTGATCCCATTTTATATCATGAAACCACACTTCTTGCATTAGAAGTTTTGCTGAGACCAATATAGGTCCCACAAGACCGAGTGGTTCAAAAAATTTATAATGTAAGTTTTTTTATCTTAATTTGTATAACTGCAATTTAAGATAAAAAAAAACTCATGTTGTTTTAATATTCAGTGTGAAACAAAACTATATTTTCCATTTAGAAAGAAGCCACCGCTTCACAAAAACTGTGGGTCATACAGTACACCTCTGGATTAGTTTCCCAGCTCTTCTTGTACTGTTGGCACAGCAATGAAATTTTACTACAGGTATTCACTTTATCCTACCCAATAATTTAAATACGAACGTCAGTTTGATACGTTTTCACGGATAAAAACCTGAACTGGTTTAGACAAAAATTGGTATAGATCAAGATGGAACTCTAGAGTAGCTTATTAGCTACTTTTTTATCGGTAAATAGTTTTCTTAGGAAACTGCTAGTTTAATACAAAAATAACACAAGCATTACAGGTGACCTACCGTTTTTTTTTTATGGATTGGTTTGGATTGTTCATATGGATTGGATCGATCTCCAAAGAATTGGTAAAACCATTAAATTGTATTTAATAACTTAAAATTTAATGGATAATGTTGATTTAAACTTAAAATTTAATGGAACTTAAAAGAAATGTTGATTCATTCTATTTTACATTTACAGAGTAGAGTAGTAGATGGAGGAATATACAACAGCAACTGGTGGAAGAGTGATGTCCGCGTGCGCAAACAGCTTATATTATTAGCTGGGAAATTGAACCATCCATTAGTGTTGGACGCTGGGCCTTATACTACGCTGTCTGTTCCAACATTCATTGAGGTGCGTATTCATTTTTACAAAATGTTAAATCATGCTGTAATAATGATTCATTTTATATTCCGATACACAGAGAATTGGAATGTCTTCACAGGTACTTAAAGTTTATATTCGTATGCATCTTAAATATTTTCCATATGAATACATTTTAAAAGAAATATGAGTTTGTGGGGATATTAGTATTTTTTGTTAATCTTTCACGAAAAAACTACTGAATAGATTTGGATGAAATTTGGTACACAACATATAGTTTATAACCTTAACACATGAATGCTTTTGAATCTTTGCTAAGCTAGTAATTACAACAAATTAAGCACCTATGTTTTCCCGAAATTGGTTAAACAAAACCCATTTGAGTTCAATGTTAGTGTAACGATTTATTGCTGTAAAAATATTGTAATAGAAAAATTCAAAGTAATACCAATGAATAAATAATGAATTACTTATAAACATTTCAGATCATAAAAGGCTCCTACAGTTTCTACACGCTCTTCTCGCAAATTCAAGAGGATTAATAAGATTTCCACAAAGCTTCACAATATTTTATATTATTTTCTAAACATAAATATATTTAATACTCTTTATTTATCCTACTAATATTATAAACGCGAAAGTTTGTAAGAATGGATGTATGGATGTTTGTTACTCTTTCACGCAAAAACTACTGAACGGATTTGGATGAAATTTGGTACACATATAGCTTTTAACCTAGATTAACATATAGGATACTTTTTACCCGGGTACGCGAAGAAGTTCCCTCGGGATGCGGGTGAAACCGCGGGAAACAGCTAGTTTACCATAAATACGATAATTCGTGTTGGTATCAGTTTAACTAAATAATGTTTGTAATATTCAAATTCGGGTTAGCAACGGCCCAAATTTATAATCAAAATTGTGTTTCCGAAAGATGTAGGGTAGGTAAACACAAGTTTAATTTGTGTACCAAGTTAAATCAAAGTGAATGTAATTTAAACAATATATTTGGTTATTTATATAAATTGTTATAGTTATACTTATTCATAATTAAATTATTTCCACAAAAAAGTTTTTTCTTCCTTTTCCTTGAATGGTGTACACTGTACAGAATAGATTAATTACAATTCTACGTATGCAATTTTTATTTTCTGAAGATAAAACAAAGAACCGGTCAAGTGCGAGTCGGACTCACGCACCGAGGGTTCCGAACATTGGAAAGAAAAAATACGCAATAAAGACCGCATAATTAAGTTTGTTAGTAGAGGAAAATTGCTGATTACTTAAAAACTACTTACGATCAAACCAATTTTCAATGGAAGTTTGCATGGTAATCTACATCATGTATTTTTTTTAGTTTTATCATTCTCTTATTTTAGAAGTTACAGGGGGGGGGGACACATTTTACTACTTTGGAAGTGCCTCTCGTGCAAACTATTCAGTTTAGAAAAAAATTATATTAGAAACCTCAATATCATTTTTGAAGACCTATCCATAAATACCCCACACGTATGGGTTTGATAAAAAAAAATTGAGTTTCAGTTCTAAGTATGGGGAACCCCCAAAATTTATTGTTTTTTTTTCTATTTTTGTGTCAAAATCTTAAAGCGGTTCACAGAATACATCTGCTTACCAAATTTCAACAGTATAGTTCTTATAGTTTCGGAAAAAAATGGCTGTGACATACGGACGGACAGACAGGCAGACAGACAGACAGACATGACGAATCTATAAGGGTTCCGTTTTTTGCCATTTGGCTACGGAACCCTAAAAATGGGCATTTGAACAATTTATGATTAGAATACAGTGGACATTGCAATTTGAAACCTGGTTTATTGGAAGTAGCTACATTGACAGAGAAGATCTTACTTGAAGCTTTCTCGTTCATGCTTGGACTTGCCTCAATGCTGCAAGTTTGTCTAAAAAGTCTAACAACTCATCAATGCTAACTATCATAGTGGCGTCCCGTTCAGATTAAAACAATCTCCCAGTATGTGCGTCTAATTTAAGCAATAGCATGCACGACAGCAACGTGTTCCACTCCGTCACCGGCTGATCAAGATTGCTGTGGTATGCTGTCATCTTCGCGACAAAGACTTGTAGTAGCTGTGGTATACCGCGATGTATTTTATGCATGTCCAGCAAACATTGTTATATATTATGGCTATTAATTTGAGTAGCTCTTATCTACTATCTCTCTCTTATATACTATCTAGCTCAAATCACATTATATTTCAATGTCTGTAAGTCTGATATCATGTGTGGACAGTGGACGATGGTATGGAACATTTCGATGAATGTTTGAATCCTGTTATGTTTCCTCCATCGTGAATAGGTATTTTATCCAACGACGGCAGCTTCGCTTTATTTTACGTACCATATTTTGGTGGATCGGTTTGTGAACCCTGCAGTCTACCGATATAAAGCTTTAGTGTGTCAGAATAGCTGGAAATATCTTTCTTTTCAATATACTTAGATGAATTTCAGTTACTTGGAACTTTTCCTAAATTGCCACCAAGATATTTTTTTCGTACATGTAAATCTTCCAATGTAAAATTTTCATCTTCACTTAATAAAAACTTTTCAACTCTGGTAAGAACACTTTTGCATGGACCATTTATAGGTATGTCTCTTGCGGTCTAGTTCCACTATATTTTTGCTTGTGATGAAAAAACAAATGAAACAAACGTTTTGTTTTTCTTAGATATAGCGTTTGTATAAACTATTCGACTGAAATTTCCACCATGTAAAGAATGAATAATGTATCACTATATTATATGAATAAAATATACAAAATAAATCTATTAGTTTGAATTAAAAATAAATGTAAAAAAAGAATAAAAATGAAAATAATTGTGTATGATTTATTTTATTTGATATGGGTTTACTTTTGACTCGAGTCTAGGTCAAAGTTGACAGAGACAAAGTCGACCATGGAGCGAGCTTATACAGAAGAAGCCTGTTCACTCTTACTTTGAAGAGATTAGGATTGAGTGTGTAAGTGACAAAAGAGTCTTGTACAGATGGTTAAGTATCTTTGTTATTTTGTGCCTCAGAAAGAAGGTTAAGGTGTTGTTCCTGATTTCTGTTTATCGATCTTCGACATTTGTTGTGGGTATCCAGGGGGGCTAGACAAGTGGCAAAAACGCTATAGAAACGCTATAGAATAGAAAACAAAATATATGGGAATGACATTCGTTTACGACTAGCTATATGTCATTCCCATACATTTTGTTTTCTATTCTATAGCGTTTCTATAGCGTTTTTGCCACTTGTCTAACCCCCCAGAATGCAGATATTCTGACAACCGCCGGTTGAGACAGTTGTAGGCCATTTTTTATCCAGGTCCGTAAAATAGTACCCTCGGAACGGGTGATACCGTGAAAAACAGCTTGTATAAAAAAAATCATTCCTTGGTATTTTACGACAACTACTAGTCTATCAAACTTGACAGCTTAAGACTACAATTACCCTGCCATGTTTGCAAAACAGTTCAATTTTACGAACGCAATAGGCAGTTGTCACAGTTTAAAAAATTGTTCATTTAATAAATAGTTAGCTGTGTTTGGAATGCAAAGCACTAATTTGTTTTTTAATACTGTGACATCTGTCCGCCCATGCCTCGCAACTTATTCGTTCATTCGTGTGGCTGTCTGTTCGTAATTAAAATTATGTCTACCAACATGAAAATAGAACGCGGATGTGAACGACAAAAAGGGTTGTTTTTATCGATTCTCTAGCTCTATAGATAGCTCTTATTTATTCATTTGTATTCCTTACGTCTATTAAAATAAAATGTATATATATTTTTAAGAACATTATGAACAATTATGCCACTAGGCATCAAGGGTCTGCTATACTTAATAATTTGTTCGGTTAAAATTAATTTCTTACATTTCAAGTTTTATCTACGCTAGGTTGTACAAGATTGCTTTTAGCACCCTTTGTAACAAACTTTCCAATGTCATATGCTTTTCTTTTGGTGTTCATAGTAAATAATATTCTATTCTATTATCTACCTAAGTTTTTATACATTATCAGTTATTTTATTAAAATAATTTAAATTAAAAATAATAGTGCTTTATGTTTATCTTGTAAGTTTTATAAGGTTCATACATTTTTCACAAACTTTGATTACCATTTATTTTTGTTATTGTTTTCTTAATCAGACTCTTCAGTTTTTTTTCGTCATTATATGTGTCGCAGAACTAAGTTTATACTTTTTACCTATTAATATTATATTTTAAAAATACGAAATGTTTAATTCGGCAAAAACTCAATTACAAATAAAAACTGAATCGTGGCTCTTAATGACATACAACAGCGTGGCTTTCACATAAAAGACTTGATTAAAACTCGTCTAGAATCTGCATTCACAGTAGTTGGGTTCATTCATTCTCTAGTTTTTGAGATAAAAACTGTGTCGCTATTTATGTAGGTCGGTCGTTACAGCTCTGTACTCTATCAACTCGTGAAATATGGAGGTCAGTGTGGAGATGAGGAATATGTTAGAAAAAAATGTATAGTTAGTACATAAAAATTTACATCTTTTGTTATAAAAAAAAAATAATACATGATATATTTTAGAAAAGTATGGCATCATGCTGTGAATTTTAAAATATTCTTTAATGGAAATGAAAAACTAAACCAGAACAGGACCTTAGCCAAAATGTCGTAAAACTTGGGATAAACAAATTCAGAGAGCCTTAGGAAAAGGTTTGGTTAATAAAACATCAGAAGTTTCCTAAAAGCCTTCAACCTCAGGTAAAATAATTATAATAAAAGTCACGCCGGATGATAAACTTAGTAAAGCTAACATAAATAATGTATGAAGTTACGTGCGAGTTTAAATTGACCAATAATATTACGAACTTCTCATTCTATTTCTGCTACAACTTAAAAACTATTGCTCGTAAAAACAACAAAATGGTTTTTAAATTCTTGGATCGTTTGGAGGACCCAAATAATCCATTACTAGGGCCAAATGTTTTGGCTCTCCGGTACGGGGGTTTATGGCAAAAAGATCGTTTAAAAAGCTTTATGTATAATGTAGTGCATTTCATAGCATTCCTTTTCGTTGTATCCCAATATGTGGAACTCTGGATTATCAGGAACAACTTAGAAATGGCTATGAGGAATCTTTCCTTAACTATGCTTAGTACCGTTTGTGTATTCAAGTCTTGCAATTTGGTGCTCTGGCAAAATTCATGGAAAGAGCTCATTGATTATGTTTCCGAATTAGAAAAATCCCAGTTGTCTAAAAATGATACTACGGTCAACAAAATTATATTTAAATATGTAATATATGCAAGAAGAGTTACATATCTGTACTGGGGCTTGGTAACTGCTACGGTTATTACTGTTATTCTCGCACCACTTCTCATTTACTTATCGTCCCCAAACTATCGTGAGAGTATAAGGAATGGGACCTCCCCATACCCAGAGATAATGAGCTCTTGGACTCCTTTTGATAGGTCGAGGGGCTTCGGTTTTTTGGCAGCTACTTTATACCAAATATTTGCTAGTTTCTACGGAGGCATGGTCGTAGCAAATTTTGACTCTACCGCTGTAGTAATAATGACTTTTTTTGCCGGACAGTTGAAAGTATTATCTGCGAATTGCGCACGCCTATTTGGCGATGGTAATGAGGTAGTTAATTATGTTGAAACTGTGAACAGGATTAAGGAGTGTCATTTGCATCATTATTACATGGTGAAGTAAGTTTAATTTTTGTTTGGTTTCAATTTATTACTATAATAATTGTTAATGTAATTAAAAAATCTGACGTACTGTTTGTTTCAGATTCTCATCAGTGTTGAATTCCTTGCTTTCTCCTGTCATGTTTTTGTATGTAATTATTTGCTCCCTAATGATTTGTGCCAGTGCTGTACAATTAACTACGGTAAGACTTGTCATTTTACTCTGTATTATTTTTCAAGGATATAACATCTCTATTTATTTGTACTCTTGAGACCCAAGATATGATTTTTTTAATATCAGAATGTACAAGGAAAATCTGCGTCGTATATCTTGCTTCAATTCACATTTTCGGCAGCAGAGACTGAATGAAATTGTGCAAACACTTTTAATAACGCTGAGTGTTTTATCCATCAAAATGTCTGCCGTTTGACGAGAATGACGTATAAAATGAATGTTCCAATTTGAGAGGCGCACCGTGACGCCCGGTCATTTAATAATTTGACAATCCTCCTGTGTTTTGTTGTGAAAATTTACTGGTATGAATAGGTTGGACGAAATGTTGTTTTGATTTATTTTTTCGTTACGACAGCTCATGGCGTATGTCACAAAAAATATGTGATAATTATTTCGGAAACATATTAAATTAAAATGACTATTTTGTTAGCAAAACATTGAATTACAACTTTTATGTATTTATGACCTATTTTAACGTGTTAGTAAAAGAGGGACGCTGTTATTCATCCTGTATAGGTTCATCTCTTGCTCCCACTGGCATCTGAATCACTTACACATCATAATACGGCCTCTGTTACAATTTTCAGGAAGGTACGGGCAATATGCAAAGAATTTGGATCGCGGAATATCTAATGGCACTCATAGCGCAACTATTCTTATATTGTTGGCATAGCAACGAAGTGCTGTTTATGGTTAGTGGATATATGAATGTAATAATGTTGTCACTCAAAGATGTGGTTTATATTCACAAACGTGAAATGTGTTATGTTATAATAATATAAAATATAAAATATATAAAATATTGCTTGGAATTTAGAACAATAACAGAAAACCTTTATGGAGAACAATAAAACTTTTATAGCATAGACTGTAGTCACTATTATTCCAGTTAAGAATTTCTTCTTAAGTTGCTTGTTAATCTAACAATGTTACCGTGAATTCAATTCCTGGGTTAGAGTTAAAAAAATAAAAATAAAATCAGAATTATTTTATTCTAGTTACAGGTTCTTAACATTGAAAAAGTTTTATCAGTGTGTCCTGCTGGAAAAGCATACATTATACGGACTTGAACAAAACTAGCGAAATTTGGGTCTCATAAATTCATAATTTTATCTTTAAAAAGCAAACTGTTCCGAAAGTACTCCTTTCGGAATTTCAAAAATGAGTTTCTGAATTTTGTACTCATGATTTCAATTCCTTTACGTACTTTTTGGGTTTTTTATTTGCACGGCATTAAAGCAACAGTTTTTGCGACGTTCAGTGAGAAATGTACTGACATAAACGAGAATTGCAAATTCGTAAAAGAGAGCTAGAGATGTTAGCAGCTAATTTGAATGGATTTACGTAGCTTTTGATTGCAGTTTTGAACGTAATTAAAAATGTTGTTTGAACAGTTATGCAAAACGTTGGCTGGCGTTGTGAAAAATAATTCGAATCTTTTTAGATTGACTTGATGTAAAAGGTTTCAGCTGAATACTAAAGAAACTTTACGAACTCAGATAAAACTATTATATTATGTCAGGTTTTACCTGAGGACACATCTATCTCCACACCAAATTTCATATAAATCAGTTTAGCCGTTTTCTCGTCAAAGCGTAACAGATAATGATTGTAAGGTCTTTTTTAACTTTAATATTATTTTTCTCAGTTATTTTATTTTTTAGTTACACAAAAGTCAATTATGATCATATTAGTTATTCGGAACAAAAGCAGAAACGAACGTATGAACTTCTTATTTAAGTTGATATCTCATTCAATTGCAAACATTGAACCGGGCATTATATCATGTAGGTAAACAGAAGGGCAAATCTTCTTAATGCACTATCGCAATCTTTTAACTTACATATTTGTCTTCCTTTATTGATGTTGAATTGATTTAGTCAGCGAAGTATTCGTATACGCTAAGAGAAAATTTTACAATCTTCTTTTTATTCTTTGTTGTCCTAAAAATAATAGTTTTGGTAAAGCACACAAAATTTTTATTTTAGTATTATCCCGGGTATCCGGACAATCCAGATTACGAATAGACAAATGAAAAAAAAATTCTACCAAGAAAGAGAAAAAAAATCAATAACACCGCCCGGTCTGGGGATCGAACCCACAACTGCGTGATTGCTACGCTTACGACAGCTAGAATAACGATTACTTTAAAGACATTTTTGTCATTTTTGTAAATATTAATGTTTAGAGATTTGTATAAAATATTTTTTTATACCTAATAAATTTATTTTGATAGAGTAATCAAGTTGACGATGGAGTGTACAGCAGCGCGTGGTGGTCTCAAAACGTGCGCATACGCAGGAGTTTGCTTTTGCTAGAAGGACAACTACGCAGACCTATCATATTCACGGCTGGGCCTTTCACTTTACTCAACATGGCTACTTTTGTCGCTGTAAGCAATTAAAACTGCTTTTGACGCACTATATTGATATTTTTTTAACTTGACAGACAAGGACAAACAGTTTGATGGTTAAAATAGGCGTATAAAATGAATGACTTTATTATGGATAACACTGTAATAATTTAATATAACGATTTTTTCCAGGACCTCTATCGCATTGATACTTTTTGTTAGTGTTTACGGTATTGTCCCTAATCCGGCACTAGTAGTAACTATACCTTGGCATTAGTCTGAATTCCCTGCATACCTACTTAATAAATAAATGCTTATAAAATAAAAAACGATCAAACGATTTTCTTTCTAATTTTAGGTTCAGTTAGTAATTGATTTCTAGAACAGTAACAAAACAGCAGCATTCAAATATTTCCTCTTGAATCTCATCCCGTAGAAATCCTTACTAATATTATAAATGCGAAAGTAACTCTGTCTGTCTGTCTGTCTGTTACGCTTTCACGCCAAAACTACTGGACCGATATAAATGAAATTTGGTACAGAGATAGAATAGACCCTGAGGAACAACATAAGCTACTTTTTACCCGGGTGCGCTAAGTAGTTCCCTCGGGATGCGGGTGAAACCGCGGGAAACAGCTAGTAACTAAATATTCCTATTACTAAGGTGACCAAAAATGGCAAATAGGTCGGTACTCAGATGAGTGTTTACGTTGTAAGTTTCAAAGCTATTGCTTAGCGTGATATGCTTAGTCTTCCACCGGCACCCTATCTATGTAAGCCAATATCTTTCAAGTTCAGTTGCAATACTCTTTTTATGGGTCAAAGATATACATTCGTTACTTGAAAGTATCAATGAGATAAACGTCCAAGCATAATTATGCAGTATGCAATATCCATTGCTTAAATTTCATTCGATGGGTATGTCAATTGAATATTCGTTTTTTACGTAATTAGGGCGCAGGTCTATCGGTATTGTCACCCTCTTACTTCAACATATCCATAAAATATAGGTAGTTCCTAGTAAGAAAAGATTCTTTGTTGTTAACTGATTTTCTAGCTACAAGCTATCTGATAAAATATGTCAAGAAAATTGGTATTTCACAGCTATTTTTCAACGCATTTCTTTTGTAAAAGCTCTTTTGATTCAGTAAAAAGATAAAGTAGCATTTTAAAGTACAAAAGATTTTTAAGAGGTACTTCCATTCTTTGTGAGTAAAATGAAGCACCTGTATTCAGAAATGTGAATAGAAAAGTAGCACCCTCGCAATTTTAAGATTATCTTGATATAAAAACACTTAAGTAGAAGTACTTTATTGCTTATTTGATTTTCAGGGTATTAAAGTTCAAGAACCTATTCGAAATGTAATAATATAATTATTCTAGTTTACAAATTTAGCAATAAAAAATAAGTAAGGGCCGTATTCTGCGAAACGTGTACAAAAAAATAACATTATATGTAAAATCTATATTTTACTGAACTAGTTTTGTATAATTTAAATACCTATTTATTTTACTAACCAGTCTTGCTCATTTCTCAAAACCGTGGATCGCTGATTCCACATTGAAACCGTGTGCCGATAATGTTGTGTACTTATCTATAATGTATCAATAGGACGAGTGAATTAAATATTTTCTGCAATTCATTTTTGCTTAACAATATTATCTACCGATATTGTACAAATATAAGTATTTGATTGAATCGTTTATTAAATAAATGCATATCTTTTTATTTTGCAGATACTCAAAGGATCTTACAGTTACTACACACTTCTGGCAAAGAAAGAGGATTGATTTCATGGTCAATCGAATACCAATATCGAATATCAATTGTACGTTAGAGCTGTATCGTGATAAGTCAAAATATTTTTAAGTTGTTATCAAAATATTTTTAAGAAAATTGAAAAAGGTGTGAACATTCACAACTTTTTCAATTTTCTTTTAATGTTTGTCAGTAATTAAGTAGGACTATTTAAATTGTTTTTCTATTAAATTTGTGAGTCAAATTTGTATCAATGTTTCGGCAATCAATACTTTTTTTTTTAAAGTTCAATATTATTTTTAAAGTTGCATTTTTAAGGTTTGATATTATTTAATTGAACAGACACTGATAATGTTTATTAATAAAAACTTAGTATCACATTATTAACTTCTTTAAACTCCTGTTGTCTGATAAGCTGCGCTTGCCACGTTCGGTCCGTGGGTGGGTGACCATACCGAGACTCCTCCGTGCGTCGGGAGTGTTTAGTAAGGAAAAGGCTAGGCAGATGATGAGTTAAATATTGATCGATTAAACTGTTAGGGATATCACAGGTTCATTTTATAATCCCTACATACATAGGTATATGTCATAAAGCTCTCTATAGGAAACATACTAAACACGTGCAAATGCAGTAAACAAACATAAATACAGTTTCACGTGTGTGTATTACACGTGATGTGTCATATCCAGCAATAACTGGATTCTGTTTTTATGTTTTAAACAGTATGCCCCGCTGAACTATTTTACATAAAAATTATATTTTTCCATGCAGACTAGTAAGGGGAACGATTATGTGATCTAATACGGCTGATATAGGTACCCTGTCTTCGTACCGAAAGTTCGTGTACACTTACAAGCGTAGCATTCTCCTTATAGTAGTGTATACCTGGGGGAAGTTTGAACGGGATTACAGGATTTTTAAAAAGAGGTACTGCGGCCTTGGAGCACAAAGGTCTAAGGAAGGAACATGTATGGGATTTAGTCAATAAGAGTCTGACACTTCCTTCACATCCGCCCACAGTGGGAGGATTCATTTAATGGTTTCCCATCTCTAAAAAAGGTTTAATCTTACTATTGAATATATTAGCTACGTATACGTGGATAATGTTCCCCACAATAATTAATCATGAAATACAAGTACACGAGAATCGTGAATACTCCGTGAGTCGCCTGATCGCCTCGCTATTACGCCTCCCTATTATTTGACTATAATATCTGGTAACCTATTACTCTATACACGCTTGTCTTAATATTAGTATACGTGGCTATATTAGTATATTAGTATACCTGTACCTATAACAAATATTATAATTAGTCATACACTAGCTGCTTATTTCTTTAGAAGGTTCACACCTCCTTTGTCTTCAAATGAATAAAAACGTTGTTGCACTAAACGCCTCTGCTCAGGTCGTTTTCTTGCCAAATCCTCCCATCGACGAGGTCAATATGTGTTTTCTGAACATTCTTATGTCTAGGGAATTGACATACACTCCTAGACATAATCTAATCAGGTAATGATCAAAGAGTGACCGATTTATTATAATCGGACTCCCAATTTTGGGCATAGGCTTCTTCTCAAATAGATAAGACACGGGATTGATCATCATATCGTGTACAAGGTGGGTTTAAATGTATACCTATATATATTTTTAACAAGTCATCGATTCCTTACAACATTGACGACTCAAGGAGTTGTAAATAGAATTCAAACAATACAATGAATGTTACTTTTAAGAGGATTGAATTATCCAGGTAAATGAAGTAGTTCCCTTAGAATACGGGTGAAACCACGAGAAACTGTTAATAATTAATAAATTAAATTCATGTTAATTCCAAAAACTATACAGCAATACCAGGCTTGCTTGCAAATTTTGTGGTTTTTAGTCTCAGAAATGTTAATTTGTAAGGCACTAGATGAATTTCAACAGTACAGACAGACTATCAGAGTTATTTTTTTATATTCAAGAGTTTATAATTCTCCGCGATCAGTAAAATAAAAAAATTATAATCTTTCAGATTGTTTAAGAGAATACCGTGTCTACTAGGCGATACTGAGTACAAGCTTTAAAACAGTGGGTATTTAATCCTACTTAACAAAATGAATTGAATATATAATCCTATCCAACCTCAATTTTATTAAGCTGTTAATCTGATGCCTCGGAATTTTTGCCCCACTTTTTTGCTTTCGCGTTCGCGGCAAAATCTTCCTAAATCAGCATGAAAATTACAAATAGTAAAACAATTAAATCCTGTGACTGGGCGAGGATTTCAACTCAAATAGTAGGGCAAGTTCTGCGAGATTGACAAATGTTTTTTTTAAAGCAAGTTTTTATTTTCATATAATTAGGTACTTATGTAATGATTAAAAATAAAGTTAGCAAAAATAATAATTGATTTTGTATTATTTTGTCCTCGTTAATTTTCACATTTCATTGTAGGTATTTATTTCCAAATTTGATATAAGATGAGAGCACCGATTCCCGCATTAAATTATTACGCTGATTGTGAACAATTTAGCCAAATCCGACTTAGAAGGGACTTAAAACTTTACAACATATTTTTGCGAAATTATGGAAAAGCTTTTGCTACCTACTTCTTGAAATAATCCTTTCACTTAGTCTAAGTATAAATTTATAACAATATTATCAGTTCGTTGAAGATTGAATAAAGGAGACGGATACGCTTTCATACAATTTTGGGCCTGGATGTAAAAAGATGAAATCGGTGTCAATTGATAGCTACTATAATAACAAACAATCACTGTTTTTTTTTTCAGATTTTGGCAATCTGAGAGCCGATAAAAGAGATTTAGGAAAAGTGAGGTTACGTAACAATCTATACTTAGCAGCTGATTTTTAAAGTGCGATTGTTATTTTTACCCGACTGCCGAAGGAGGGTAATGGGTTTATCAGTATACGTATGTATTTTGTATGTATTTATTTATTATTATTTAACTGGAATTTAACTGGAGGAAACACACTCAAAACGCACACGCACTAGACGATATACTCCAAGAGCCCATGAACCCTAGACCTTCGTCCTTTTATAAAACCTGAAAGTTTGTCAGCGCATGCTCCCAACACAGGTAAGAACGATGGACCATTATGAAGTTTGGGTTATGGTGGCTTTGGCAGGTACACGGTACTAAAGTTGTGAAAAAAGAAATTCTACTTTCGTCATTTTATAAAGTGTGAATTGTTGGTATTACCTTCGGAATATTATTAAAAATCACGGCATTCATTCCCAGACACTTACCATGGTGGCAACCCGTTGGCAAACACCCTTAATGTTTATCAAATTATAATTCTACTTACGTTATAAAATCTATCCCTGCTCTAGTGACGAGTCGTGTATCAGAATTACCAATCAATAATTTAATAAAATAAAATTCAATCAATAAAGTTAATTTCAATATATTTTTACACATTTTTTATTGTGTTTCTCATAATATATTATCTTTTTTTGCTCTAAATAAATGTTTTATCTATCTATGAACAAAAACGGGAACACGTCACTGTAAATTAAAAACAACTATTGCAGTCTTTTTCATCCGGATACCTGTTAATCTCGGCTTTCATTTGAAAAACTATAATGGGAAATCACACAATGCTTAGCGGCCAGTCATTATCGGGATTAAAAACTGCACAATAGACAAACGCAAAAAATATATATTTTAAATTAATGTATAGAACTATACATATCTGTGTGTGAATTACGTTATTAAAATTATAGGTTGCTAATTGATAAACAACTTTTTTACAAAAATTAGAACTAACTTCAAAAACACTACAAATTGAATAATGACTTTTATCTGCCAGACGCATAAGGAACAATACACCGTTCTAGAAGAAGTCGGTGTCTTAAATTAAGTATTTTTTGTGTGTTTTCGCTACCGCCTTCTAGACTTTTATTTGTCCAGATTTTGTCACGATATTATTCTTCACAGTTAAGTACGTGGTATAATTGACAAGATAAAGTAGAAATGAAGTTTAAAAAAGTAACTTTTGTACTTGCCAGGATTCGAACTCCAGCGCACCTTAATCTAGACCACCACGGCATGACAATTATGAATTTGTTACTGTCTATCAAAATAATAAGATTAAAGTCGATGAAAATTGTTGTCTCCTTGCTAAGTGCCAGTTTGTTTGTCGAGAACTTTTATCCACCCCCGAGAGTCTCCTTAGGTACCTGGCTCCTTCGACATCTCTTGAAATGTTTTTATTTATAAATTAGATTAGTAACTTAGTATTATGATCAAAGCCGCTTTAATGAGCCAAAAGTCAAAAAACTTTGAAATTTGTGTTTCTTTCTACTTTTTCTTTGTCTGATGTTAGTCTGCCTGTGGCGTTCTAGTAATTGGTTGAGCTTGTAATCTTGAAAGTAGCGTTTGGGATTTCTTTTTTAGCAGGTATAAATTTAGGTAGTACCATCCAAAATACCGTTTATACAATATATGTAGTAGTAGGTAGGCATGTATTAAATATAATGAAGCATTCATCAGAAGATACATAATTTAGAATTATAGACAAATTAATTATTAGTATTGTTGTAGTTTGTAGTGCCTGGTCCTAGGAAAAACCTCTTGTTTATACAGATTTAGGTATACATAACAATCCTAATTGCTTATCTAATAATATTAAAAATGCAAATTTAAGTTTATTTATTAATTTGTCTCTTAACTAAAGGCAGATATAGTAATCGGCACGTAACTTGGCCAAAATTCTAAGTAGTTTTTCTCTTTTCTCTAACTATCTTCTACATATAAATGTTTAAAAGTAACTTAATAAAATAGACGATAGTGTAATGACAAGCACTGAAAGTGTTACTTTTGGATTGGACTGGGTGCACAGACGCAAACTTGTTCCAACTACATTAAAAGCTGGCCAAGTTATTTGCCGGTTACTATACTATTTTGAAGAAATTTCATATGGAGATAGATGGGACCCCGGAGATGATTATAGGCTTATCTAGGTATGTACTAGTACCCTAAGGACGTAGGTGAAATTGCGGAAAAAAGCCAGTAATAATATATAAATTTCGGATAAGCAATATCTATATAATAATAAAAAGTAATAAAATGTATTCCCGCACGGAAGGCATAGAAGCCCCACGATTTCTAAAATAGTTCAGAAATATCTCGCATGGTAAAAAATGTCTCTAAACCGCCGAATATCCAATATGATGCGGAAAACAAGCGACTTGTACCAGTTTTTGGCAGCGTACAAACCGCGAACGTACAAGCCGAAGAATGAACACGTTATTCCGATTAAGCTTGTGGTGGTCCACGTGTGAATTTTGAAACCATTCATCGAACGATCCACTCTGGATGGGGATGAATAGTTCTAATTTGAAATTCAGTATTTGAACTCATACATACGAGCGAAATTAATGTATGTTTTGTATTCTATCCAATATGCACTGAAGCTAGCTGCGTTTATGCAAACTTTGTATTTTGTTAATTGGCAATTGAACCAGTCGAAACCAATTATTGCTCGCGTAAGCCTGTGGTTCCACCAGAGATGTGCGAGGATGCGTTTCGAGGGCTGCGTTTGGTAGGTTTTTCGATTTCGGTCACGACGGCCCATCTCAATGAAGACTAACCAGGTAGGTACCCAGGAGGTAATATTATAGCGCACAAGTGCTTGCGCTGATACAAGTACACTCTTTTTTCCCTCACTTTCATAGTGCAATGGATCGGCAGTCTAACACGACTCAGCGGTACATGTATCATCTTCATAAATAATATTCAAAGCTAAGGGGTCTTGCTATGTTAGGAAAACGGTCACTCATCCATCAACTGACCGCGGATAGTGCAGCTTTACCTTGCTATAAAATATAATAACCAATAGTTATATATATAGGTAATAGTTTCGTTCAGCACAAAACAGGTAACGCAGCTAATTCGCAAGTTATTCTTATCAAACACATCCCTCGCCCAAGCCCGGTTAAGCAGTCGACAACCTTCTAGGCTGACCTGTGAGAAGCCATACAAAAAAAAAAAACATCCCTCGCTCCGCATCCTCGTACATCTCTAATAAAAGCACAGTCTAAATAAACTTCAAACGTCTATGCTTTTACATAATTGCTTCTGATCCTAATCGATTTTAGTTCTATCGAAATTTTGTAGGAGCCGAATAATGCTAATTGAGCTTACCAAAATTAATAACATAACCTAAACCAACCCTACAAAACGCAAATTTGAATTAGAAATCGTGTCTGTCATTACTAAACAGACAACAATTAGCATTATTTGAATAACACGCCGGATGAGCGCCGGGTGGCTCGGGGCGACGGACGCCGCACTGGTCAAACAGAAATGAGAAGGGAAACTAGCTGAACTAGAGTATATTTAAATAGCTCCTCCCTGAGGTTTTGCCCATGTTTTGGAAATTATGTATATTTGCGGGATAAAAATTGTACCAAAATAAAGAAGAGAAAAATACAAACGAAATGTCAAAAGATAGATTACTAACATACATAAATGTAATCCAATCTTATCTAAACCCATTCAGCTGAACGCGTCATTAATTAGTAGGAAAACTTTTACTTAAGTTCATGGGGAATTAATTTGCCCACAGAAGTCGAGAGTGTCAATTTAATTGAAATCCACCCAATCCTTTTTATATATAACTAGCTTCCCGCCAGCGGCTTTGCCCGAGATATTTTAGCTAATGGATACAAAAACTTGACAAATTATAACCGAATCAAAATCCGTTGCGTAGTTTTAAAGATTTAAGCATACATAGGGATATAGGGATAGAGAAAGCGACTTTGTTTTATACTATGTAGTGATACACTAGGTACTATCGAAATATTATTCAAGAAACCAAAGACTAGTAAAATATGATAAAACTCAATTCGTAAAACTGAAGACTTATACGGTACTTTGTAGAAAAACAAATTATGAATACTGTTTTCAAAATCACGAGCTTGGTACCAAACTTTAGCACAAAAGTTGAGCTCCGACAATGTGAGGGTATTTGCAACTTTTAATGAATGTCTCTACGGAGCTGCGGTCAAGACGACGATGATGTGATTTGAATGTTTGTGATTTTTTGTAACTTTGTATTTAGTGTATTCTAGATGATAAAACCGACCAAGTGCGAGTCGGAGTGTATGTAAGCAAAGTCCATCACATTACAATTTTATTTACCTATTATGTTTTTTGATAATTGTTGTATTTAATGATATGTATCATATTATCATCTTTTAGCTTACCTACTGGTCTCAATAGACTTCATAAATAATATTCATATTTTATATTACACTCACTTTATTATCCTTTACCAAAAAAAATCTTATATTTCCACCATCGCACCCAGTAATCGTCCTATTTCTTAGCTCGCCAATCAAAATTACTCTTTATGTATCAGGCAATAAGATCATTTTGCCATTTTGGATTTTTTTGTTTGTAACTACGTGACGAAACATCTTTATCGTGATAAGTTGCGTCATCTCCGTTATGTAAGAGTTGATCTTACGTCGATAAAAATCTAGTTATTACACATTCATTTTTATAATATTTGACATGAAAATATGATTAATTTTTCAGTGAATAAAGCTTTTTTCTCCGGGTTTCGGCAACAATAACGAATAGATTGTATAATTGTATTATTATTATAATAACGAATTTATTGCAGTTTATGTACATAAATATCATAATAACATAATAAAAAAGTTTATTCGTCAAAAGTACTTTTTATAAACCAATTTTACAAAAAAATAAATTTTCAACTGTATTCCTTTAGAAAAATCTCATTTATTTTTGGCGTTACTGTGATAAGGCATAAGGCAGCTTATCTTCACTAGAGCGAGAGTTAATTAACGAAATGGACCTCTTAATTATGCTTATGGGTTGTGTTCTCCTTCCCCGACACCAGTTACCATAGCCAGTAGTGGCGTTAGTGTAGGGCGCCGGAGGCTCCCTTTTTGTATCCTCTCAGTCTTTGAGCGAGGCCTACTTATCCTAATACCATAGTTTGTTTAGCAAGTTTCCTTTAAAATAAATAAATTCCTTTATAAATATCGCAGTTTTTAAGTAATCAGCAATTTTCCTCTACAAACAAACTTAATTATGCGGTCGAAAAAATTAAGATAATTTCGACTTTATTGCGTATAATATTCTTTCCAAAGGTCGGAACCCTCGGTGCGCGAGTCCGACTCGCACTAGGCCGGTTATTTCGTATCGCACCTTTCAGAGCGCTTGTTGGGCACCTATTCCGCAAATAACATGCAGTTGCTATAGCTTCAGCCCAAAAACTTCCTGACAATTGCGAGGATAGTAAAATACATCGTGCCATTTCACTATAAGCATTTAACTATCAAAAGCATTATTGCAAAATTCTATTCCATTATCACAATGTAAAAAAAAATATTTTACTTCCTGTCAAGTTTTCAACTTGACATTTAAAAATTTCAAATTTTGACAATACATCACTTTTATCTTTCAGCATGAAGACTTCACACCAATGAGTACAATCATCAATAAAAGTAACAAAATATATATTTCCTCCCGTTCGATTGAATCCGCATCGGACCTACTACGTCAGAATAAATAATTCTTAACGGTTCATTACAAGGCTTACTGGATTTCACAAATGGTGATGATACCATTTTCCCTTAATATATACATCACAATCATACAAGTTACAATCAGCCTTTAATGGAATAATACCTGATTTCTTCAGACATCTCATTAAATCTCTAGCATTTAAATGTCCCATTCGCTCATGCCATTTATACAAATCGACATCACTTTCCGATACAACAGACGCTGAGGCGTCCAGCTCCCTCAAGACATATAAATCACCTCGCCGATCAGCAGTTAACTTGACCTCATCATTTTTAACTGCATATGCTACATCACGTTTGAATGTAACTATACAACCTCGTTCAGTGAGTTTGACGATTGATATTAAATTACTACGTAAATCAGGAACTAATAATGTATCTTCAAAATGAATTTTGCGCGTACGATCATCATTGCATGCTAGTAACCTAACTGTGCCCTTACCTTGCACGACTGTTGAGGAATCGGTGGCTAATTTCAAAATTTTATTAGAAGGCAGTACCTCATCAAACCTCGCTCCGTCATTACACATGTGAGTAGTGCAACCACTATCAAAAATCCATTTCTTACGACGATTGGCATTAACAGCTAGACAGTCATCTGAAACATGATTTAAAGTTAGAGCTTCACTTTCACATTCATTATTTATTTTTGTATATGACTCTACACATCTGGTTTCTGACGCCTTTTCCTTCTTTTTAATACAGTTTGACGACTTGTGTCCAAACGCATGACATTTAAAGCATTTGTATTTGAAATTCATTCCATCTCCAGTTGTATTTCCTTTCTTCTTCCGTTTATCTACATACATAGCGCCTTCTAGATTTCCAACATCAGTATTACTTCTCGAACTTTCTTCTTCGATTATCTTTACTTTCAGTTGTTCAGGCTTTGGAAGCTCGTCCCTGGACTCAATGGCACATCTAAAATTTTTGTAGCTTGCTGGTAAACTATATAACAGCATAATCGCTAACAGATCATCATGGATCTCGATGTCCATCTCTCCTAGTTTGTCAACGGCTTCAAAAAATGAATCGAGATGCGTGCTCACTCTCTGACCTTCGCTCATCTTCTGCATCATGAGCCTTTTCATCAGGGCTGCTTTCTTAGCAGGACCTCGTGATGCATACAAACTCTCTAATTTTAACCAAACTTCTCGTGCAGTCTTCACTTTCTTAACGTGGCGTACTACACTAGGGTCAAGCGCCAATATCAACTCAGATTTCGCCTTTCTGTCAGCGATTTCCCATGATATTGCGCTGTCACCAATAGGCATTGGCTTCTCTCCACTTACGTATTCCCAGTGATCGTTCCGAATCAGCAACGCTTCCACTTGTACCTTCCAGCTATCGTAGTTGTCTTTTGTCAACAATTCGATCCGTACATACGAAGACATTTTTATTTGCATATCTACCTTTCAATCACGAATTAAAAATTATTTTCGACTCCTACTTATTACACTGCTCTTCTGGGCCCATAACCATTGTTGGGGAGATGAATTAGCAGACACACAGTTGTATAATAACTCGTGTATTTAATAATAGCTGTTACAAAGTACAAACGTAGAGATTATCAAAAACAGGGAAACCATGGACTGACATATATATGTCTATTCAAATATAGAAAACATTCTGTTTGTCAGTCAATGCAAACCAGTAGTCTTTTGTACATGAAGGTGATACTCTTCTCAACAAGTTTCCTATGTATTAATTTAGGTAACTATGTGTTACTAGGTTACAAATCTATTCCAGTACATTTTTGTGTGAAAGAGTAACTTTCGCATTAATAAATTACGATTTAGTTATGTCATGTACAATAGAAAATACTAGATAAGTTCAAATTCCCGCTAACACTAAAACCACGCCAAAATATTTAAATAATATGACTCACAGTACGTATAGATGGAAATTTAATTAATCCAGCAAGCATCGACGAGGAAATTGCTCGTTAAAAGTTCCATGGAAATTGCATTATGATGGCATATTGCAAGAAGCCTTAGCTGGCATAGGTGGCGACGATAATGAGAAATTAATTACCATATTCACTTCGAAGGAAATCTGGATCAAGTCGAATAATTATTCCAATTGATAAAAATAATTATTCTAATTGATAAAAATAATTATTCTAATTGATAAAAATAAAATTGTTTTCCTTTCGGGAATTGATTCTGCCCTGGAAATCCGCAATGTGACTACCAAAAGCGTCATCGAGGGTGTGTGTCAAGCAGTTATTTAGTAGGACTAGCGATTATTTAGTGATGCCCTCATCATCATCATCCTATTTAATGTTTGTCCACTATTGGATATAGTCACCTAGCATGTGCATCGCCCGGTATTCAGCTTTACGCATCCAAATTTTGCTGGTTTGGTTGTTCCTCATTAGTACCTACCATTAGTCTATATACATGTATACTAAAGGCTGACTAACTGATTGATCAATGCACAGCTTAAACTGCTGGTTCTAGAAGTATGAAATTTTTCACAAATGTTCCTTAAATGACGCAAGTGTGCTATAAGAAAGGAACGCTTGAGAAATAGAGCATGAAAGTTTGTATAAAACTCTTTTCATTTTTAATTTGAAAGCGTATAGCCTACGCGAGCGAAGCCTCTGGCAGAAAGCTAATACTAAATAAACTGAAATTTCATCACTGCACGTGGCTGCGTTGACAGCCGCAAGGTATGTTTTCTATTGAAATAGGAATAGTAATTGTAGATTGCAAACTCGCTCATCTTGCGTCTATAGGACCATGATATTTAAAAAGCACCAACTTAATTTATTTAGCTCAAGACAGCTTTTAGTTTTTCTTGTAAAAAAGCGTAGTAGCTTTTTTACAAGAAAAAATAAAAGCTGTCTTTTTGTGAACTAATTAAAAAAAGAGGTTTAATATTCAACTCATGTGTATGTATAAAACTTTTCGGAATATAAAATTAATTTTTAAATTTTCTAGTGTTTTTATGTCTATTATACTGTAAAAAGTTTTTCATACATATATCGCGTTCATCTCAGAAATTAATCAATGTTTCCATTTGGTTACGTAACATTTTGAAACTATATTTTAGTTTGAAATTGTTGCAGGCTTTTAGATTAAAATTTTCATATTAGATAGATAGATAGATATACTCTTTATTGCACACCAAACAAATAAAGTAAAATAAAAGATGGATCATTAAGTAAGAGTGGTACAATGGGCGGTCTTATCGCAATCAGCGATTTCTTCCAGACAACCTTTGGATGGACAGAAATTGTATGAACTCAGGAACGTGGTTAGTCAGCGGCATAACAATAACTAAAATATACAACTACATAATATATATAATACTTATTATAAATAATAATAATAAATAGATAAATATAACTTAAACAGTAAGACACATTTATAATGAAAGGTAATGCTCCTTTACCAACTTTTTAAAAGTATTAATGAGATGCCAAGATACAAGAAATAATATAGTAATATTATTTTGTATTCTCTTTTTGTGAACAATTTTTGTTTCAATTCTCATGCACGACGGCGCCAAGGTTAATAAGTTTAATTTTCGTTGGTGTTTTGATACACCTTCGTATTTAACTAATTGTAGTGTAGGCGTAGTTAGTCACATAAATTGTTATCAGACCCCTTGGTATAATAATTATTATTCAACGGTTGTATATCTGTAATTACATAATTACTTAATGCTATTTTTAGTGGGTACAATTAATTTTGATAACTACTTTTTACACATTTTTAAAATTTAATTACCTATTTCCTCACTTGATCATTAAAAAACATGTTTAATGAAACGGAGTTCTGCTTATGCGAGTTCTATAGAACTAAGTTCTGCTTAAGCGAATTCTAATTTCATTTTGAACTCATTTACCAAAAAACTGATTTATCCAGATATTATTTTGGTTATGTGGATGCTACACAGCAGTGTCTCAAATTTAATTTTCAATGGTATTTACATGTCCGAATTTGCCAATAAGCCCAGCTTAATTACTTCGTGCTTATTGCATTTGCATTGTAATTCATAGAGCAAACATCCGAAAGCCAATTGAGCTCTTTGGTAAATATTTACTCATGACTTTATTGAAATGAAGGACATAATGAGAAAGGTTATTGAGTTTCAATGTGTATGATTAAAACAGGTTATTGGCACGGTCATTTTAAGGACCTCGAACGCCTTTAAGTTCCCGAGGGCATACTGCAAAGCAAGTGGTTGGATCCTGGCCGCTAGAGGTTGACAAAAACATAGCTTATTCAGATACCATTATGCTTTAGTATTGATTAATATGGCATACCTACCCCTAATATAATAATAATTAAGCCTGTCCCTTGCTGGCTGCCTCCAGCGACGCCCTAAGCAGATTTCTAAACCCACTAGGTTGTGCCCTTAGTGTGCGGGCTAAATTAATAAGTAACGCCCTGGCTAGAGACTTGAACATTTATTTAAAAAGTAGGTACCTACTTCACAGGCAGAACTAATTAAAAAAAGAGGTTTAATATTCAACTCATGTGTATGTATAAAACTTTTCGGAATATAAAATTAATTTTTAAATTTTCTAGTGTTTTTATGTCTATTATACTGTAAAAAGTTTTTCATACATATATCGCGTTCATCTCAGAAATTAATCAATGTTTCCATTTGGTTACGTAACATTTTGAAACTATATTTTAGTTTGAAATTGTTGCAGGCTTTTAGATTAAAATTTTCATATTAGATAGATAGATAGATATACTCTTTATTGCACACCAAACAAATAAAGTAAAATAAAAGATGGATCATTAAGTAAGAGTGGTACAATGGGCGGTCTTATCGCAATCAGCGATTTCTTCCAGACAACCTTTGGATGGACAGAAATTGTATGAACTCAGGAACGTGGTTAGTCAGCGGCATAACAATAACTAAAATATACAACTACATAATATATATAATACTTATTATAAATAATAATAATAAATAGATAAATATAACTTAAACAGTAAGACACATTTATAATGAAAGGTAATGCTCCTTTACCAACTTTTTAAAAGTATTAATGAGATGCCAAGATACAAGAAATAATATAGTAATATTATTTTGTATTCTCTTTTTGTGAACAATTTTTGTTTCAATTCTCATGCACGACGGCGCCAAGGTTAATAAGTTTAATTTTCGTTGGTGTTTTGATACACCTTCGTATTTAACTAATTGTAGTGTAGGCGTAGTTAGTCACATAAATTGTTATCAGACCCCTTGGTATAATAATTATTATTCAACGGTTGTATATCTGTAATTACATAATTACTTAATGCTATTTTTAGTGGGTACAATTAATTTTGATAACTACTTTTTACACATTTTTAAAATTTAATTACCTATTTCCTCACTTGATCATTAAAAAACATGTTTAATGAAACGGAGTTCTGCTTATGCGAGTTCTATAGAACTAAGTTCTGCTTAAGCGAATTCTAATTTCATTTTGAACTCATTTACCAAAAAACTGATTTATCCAGATATTATTTTGGTTATGTGGATGCTACACAGCAGTGTCTCAAATTTAATTTTCAATGGTATTTACATGTCCGAATTTGCCAATAAGCCCAGCTTAATTACTTCGTGCTTATTGCATTTGCATTGTAATTCATAGAGCAAACATCCGAAAGCCAATTGAGCTCTTTGGTAAATATTTACTCATGACTTTATTGAAATGAAGGACATAATGAGAAAGGTTATTGAGTTTCAATGTGTATGATTAAAACAGGTTATTGGCACGGTCATTTTAAGGACCTCGAACGCCTTTAAGTTCCCGAGGGCATACTGCAAAGCAAGTGGTTGGATCCTGGCCGCTAGAGGTTGACAAAAACATAGCTTATTCAGATACCATTATGCTTTAGTATTGATTAATATGGCATACCTACCCCTAATATAATAATAATTAAGCCTGTCCCTTGCTGGCTGCCTCCAGCGACGCCCTAAGCAGATTTCTAAACCCACTAGGTTGTGCCCTTAGTGTGCGGGCTAAATTAATAAGTAACGCCCTGGCTAGAGACTTGAACATTTATTTAAAAAGTAGGTACCTACTTCACAGGCAAAACCGGTTAAGCAGTCGCCCTTTTTTGGTGGTTGGAAAATTCTCATGGAGCTTCTCCACTTGGGGAATGGAAAAGGGGACTGTTAGGCTCTTATTGACTAAAAACCACCCCGGTGTTCCATCTTGCACGTATGTCCGGGACCGCGGGGATTCAAACTCTTCCGCAGATTCGACAACCTCCTAGCTAGATAAGATGACATACATAAATAAAGATACAACAAAAGATATTATTGTTAAAATATATAAACGCGCAAAGTTAGGTGTTAAAGTAGAAAGTTTATTTCCACGCAACAATTCGCGCAGGAAATTCGTATTCCGCACCTGGAACCAGCTTCCAATAAATCATACAATAAGTAATTTCTAACTGAGAAGTTTGAAATGGTAGCAAAACTTGTGATCTGACACTTACGATTCTGAAAGTTTTGAATAAAGATTGATATATAAGTAACATACTAGCTGTTTTCCACGTAAAAAAAGTATCGTATAACTTAACCAGAATTAAAAAATATATTTTCTCATCTCTAAAAAAAATATTAATATCTGTATAATATAAGTCAATCGATTCAACACTGTAGTGGTTTTTGTGTAACGAATACTACGTAAGGGGATTGGCCCTTCTTTGGCCGGAAAGATAGTGACGATCTGTGAAAGGCTTTAGGCAGAAGTTGGATGATTCAAGCTGAAGACCGAGCGGAATGACAAACGTTGAGGAAGGCCTTTGTCTAATAGTAGACAATACTAAATAGGCTGAAGATGATGACTGAAGTGGTTTTACCGTGAAGGCGTGACAGACAGACAGGATTAATTTCGCATTTATTATACTAGCTGCTTCCCGCGGCTTCACCCGAATGCCGAGGAAACTACATCGTGGGCCCGGATAAAAATATCCTATGTCTTTATCTAAGTTTAAAGCTATCTATGGAGATATTCGTATAGACGAAATTTTATCCAAATCATCAAAACAATTATGCCGTGAAAGCAGAGTGACAGACAGTCCTACGTCCACATTTATAAGTAAGGAGATAAGGATAAGGAAATATATTATTTAAATGTACTTCCTTCAAATGCTTCCCAGTATATGTAAGTTTAAGAAACCATTTGGAATAAGACAACATGATGCCTTTGAAGCCGATGTGGGTGTATTTTTACACTGCAACTGTTAGTTTTTGCATCAAAATATTCGCTTTTCAAGTTTTCCTACAAAAATGATATTTTTCACTAACACAAAAACAACAAGCCGTCAATTATTTTTAGTATTACGTTTCCATTTCTACTTTTTTCAGAATATCCAACTTCAATTTAGTGTGCTGAAAAACATTCACTTTGTCGTCGCTATAATAGAGTTAAATCGTTATAATAAACATGACAGCTGTCAATTCTTATAACGTGTTTTATCGGATAAATGGTTTTGAATATTACTATCAGGTCGGCCATTTTAAGTTATAATGGTTCATGTGGTTGTATTAAGACTTAACTTTAGAATCTTATATCCTTATTTATCCATGCTGATATTATAAATGTGAAAGTACTTGTCTGTTACGCTTTTAACCGGCTTTGAAACGCCTGAACCGATTTAAATAAAATTTGGTAAAGGGATTGATTAAAACCTGGGGGTAAGGTATAGGAAGATTTTATCTGACTGCGTTTTGCTTTAATGAAAATAATACACTTCTCATCAAAAAAATCGAAACACCTCGCAGTTTATGATTTGATAAGGATTATCAGAAAAATGTGTATATTTAGGAATAAATGTAAAATGTCATTTAATAGTGAGTAGTATGAGGTTTTTAAATCCTAATGTTATTGTTCTAAATTCAAATTAAGTCTTCATAGATTTCGTATTTTGCATAATGAGTAATTTTTACCCTGTATGGAATATGAAGGAAATGGGTAAAACAACACGCGTAAATGAAAAAAAAAATTAAGAAACGTTTATTTAATAACTTGTATTCCCTCCGCGAGCTCTTATTACTGCTTCCATACGGTTCTTCATCGATCGGATGAGAGTCACGATCACATGTTGTGGTATATTATCCCATTCCTCTTGGATTGCATTTTGCAGCTGGCTAAGTGTTTCTGGGGCTGGATCTCTTGCTCGAATTCGTCTCTTTAATTCATCCCATAGATGTTCAATGGGATTCATGTCCGGGCTTCTTGCTGGCCATACCATAATGGAGATACCGACTTCGGTAAGATAATCTCGTACGACGCCCGCGGTGTGAGCTCTAGCATTGTCGTGCATGAATATGAAGTCGTTGCCAATAAAATGTGCATAGGGCATCACATGAGGTTCAAGACACTGTTCGATGTACCGATGAGAGTTTAGTGCAGGCAGCCGTGGCCCAGACACAAAGGCAAGTTCTGTCTTACCGTCGGCGCTGATTCCTCCCCAAACCGTCCACGAACCGCCACCATAGCTGACCTTTTCTTCAATGCAGCATTGTGCAAAGCGTTCTCCATCTCTTCTGTAGACCTTGTTCCTTCCGTCGTTACCATACAGCATAATTTTACACTCATCAGAAAACAGTACTTTGCTCCACTGAAGGTATGACCAAGTTAGGTGCTCGCGTGCAAAGTTAAGGCGCGCTCTTCGATGGTCTGCAGTTAATTTCGGCCCATTCGCTGGCTTATGCGGTGCCAATCCGCGTTCCTTCAACCTTCTTCTTATTGTAGAATCACTTACAGCTACTCTTCGTACAACGCGAAGCTGCTGCTGCAGTTGAAAAGCGTTAAGGCGTCGATTTCGTAAAGAAGTTGTTACAATAAATCGATCATCTCGCTCAGAAGTGACCCGATTCCTGCCAGATCCTGAACGGCGCGTGAACGAACCAGTCTCCCGATAGCGTTTGTAGACTCTATGAACAGATGATAAGCTTAGATGCAATCTTGCAGCCACAACACGCTGACTAAGTCCAGAATCCAGCAATGCCACCACTTGGGCGGCTTCTGCGGGCGAAGTATCCATATGTTTTAGAAAAAAAAGTTTTTTCAGACGTCCCAAAGTCACAGTAAATGAAATAAGAAACAAAAAGTTTAAAGACAAGCGCTAATTTTTAGTTTTTAAACGAGAAACGTACTCCAACCCTAAATACACATTTGTCTCAAAACAGTGATTAATTTCATTTATAGGATAAACAAATGAAATTCTAATTTCGAATTTTGATTTTTTTCTTCTTACTGTAATGACCAAACTGCCAGCTACACAATAATGTTTTTTTTTTCATGGAATTAATTCTCTTTTGTAAAAAATTAGGACAAAAACAATAAAAACGAAAGTGTTTCGATTTTTTTGATGAGAAGTGTATTATGTTGCTATACGGATTTTCATTAAAGAATACACATTACGTGCATACATCACGTACGTGAGAGAATATTAAAATAATATTAACATTGAAAAACACTTATTATTAAAAATAACTGTGTTCGTTGGATTTCTACGATAAAATATTGCGTACACAGTATGATTAATTTATGGATTATCTCTGCAGGATCTTTATTTTCTGATACGGTTACATTTACTTCTAACGAACCATTTTTTTTAAATTGTTTCTTGTCAATTGTCATTTTCAATGTGTCTTATTTTTTTCAGTAAATAAAACCTTTATCTTTACCTATAGGTTAGAAAAACCTTGAAAAAAAACTCCACAATTGCAGCAGCATTTTACTTAATCATACTAGTACCTTATATTCCTATATCTTACTCTTCCTAAAAGTCACCTACAAATTGGGTATTTGTTAGCTGCTCATCAACTGAAAGTCGAGCACAAGTGCGTACGCCCCGAACGCTTGAACACACCACTCGAACATGTTATGTGTCTGGACGACTGAAAGAGAGGGCCGTCAACAATTTGCTGCGTATAATTGAAGCCAGTGTAATTTAGTACCTATAAGGATACATAGTGATCTTCCATAGTAAGTAAACTTAGCAATATAATTTTGGCTCGAATTAAGTACGTAACACATTATCAGCCTAGCCTTTTTCCAACTATGTTGGGGTGGGCTTTGCGTTTCAGGGCCGGCATAAGTTTTTAGAAAAAATCCGCAGTTCTGGCAGGCGCTGGCCCTATGGAGCCAATTTTGCTGACATCTCTTTAAAGTGTGTGTGGAACACAAACACGCCACCCCATTACTCACCGTCCGCACTTTAAGTATACCCCCTTGGGTCCGTATATCGACCACCAAAAATACGCAATCACGCCTGGGGTATTGAGCCTTCGATTATGCTTCGTGGCACAGTCCCCCTTGCTAGCTCTCCAGCATCGCGATTTATGTCTGCTCTGGGTGCATCGGTTAATTCTTCTGATGGAAGTTGACATCCCAATCCTGATTAACACCAAGTAGCAAGTAATTTGGAGTGCTTCTGGATAGTTTCTTTTACTATTTAAAGACGTAGATGTATGAGCTCCTAGCTTCTTTTACTGCTCTGTTGCAAATGGTGAAGGTACTGCCGTTTAGATAGCTCATAGATATTACATGGTTCCCACAACCTACGTCCCACTATCAAAGGATTTTCTATTAGCCATTCCACGTCGAGCGATGAAATCTGAGCAGTCTTTATAGACCCAGGCAATGGGCTTGGGTCTATAAAGACTGGGCCAGTCTATAGACAAGCTGGCTACAATCGTTTTCTTGCCAACGTCCAACTAGAATAGACGCAGGCCCAAAATACTCCACGCTGGTGTAGGTACAAGAGCGTCTATGATCAGCAAGTCTCGCATCGGGCCGATCGCGTAAGTTAGTTGACATTTAAGCAGCTTTCAATAAATAACATCTGTACCACTGACTTCATGGCGTTCCTTAATACGAGGATCTAATATTGAGCCAATTATAACTTTAAATCTGACTAGTCTTGCCACACATGCAAAACTTGCAAATTCAAATAGTCTACTGACTAATTTATCGTAATGCAATTACAAAACAAGTTTTCTAAGTGAAAAGATACCGCAGCTCACTTTCAAACAAACGTGAAGTGCTTTTAAATTGCTTGAGCTCGAGCTTCAGAACCTTTTTGAGCGTTAGGAAGAAAAATGTGATTCAAAGCAGACCTCGATAGAGCGACGGGTATACTCCACTTTATTAAATGCCGTAAATCTAGAAAATACATGGGAAATTCTATACGACGACGTATACTTCGATTTATCTGATATGCAACCTGCATGTTATTATTATTTTAAATCTAAATTTAGAAGTCAGATGAGCTAAGCTGAATGTACCTACAAGAAAACTTTTTACGCGCATTGTTAAATTCCTTTTTCGTTAGTTTCCTAGTTAGTGAGTTTAACATAATCGCTATTACTAATAACGCCTCATATATACATACATAATATTATTTAAATAGGTTTATTTTTTCAACATTTAAATCAACAATGTGGTTTTAGACAAGTTTTTGAATAGGAACCAGAAAATAATTAGCGATTTTGACTGAATTAGGAGTTTTTGTGTCATCGAAAATCAATACAATTCCGTGTTGAATGTTTGTCAGTTTTCGGTATTTTTTCGGTATTTATAGTGTGAAGGCATCGTTACAACACTCTAGCAGCGGGTAAAACTTGTGGACAGTTTTAGCCAAGTTTTTTAATACCAAGGTCCTCGATAGATAGCCTCTGTTTTTAAAATACCAAAATATCCCACTTTATATCTTCAATCAAATTGTGATTATTTGGTAAAGTTCGTACTAATTAATTGAACAGTTGATTCTTTGCAAATTAAACGAAATAGTTTTTTTTTTCAAATTCATACTTCCAGAATCGTAGATATTGCCTATTCTAAAGTGTCGTTCAAAAACGCCACTTCTATTGTATGAGTCGTAATATTCTTCAGATTTAACTAATTCCCTCAGAAACTTCAACCCTAAGCTTGAGAAATAAGGT
This sequence comes from Pyrrhia umbra, assembly GCA_963891755.1. Lineage (NCBI taxonomy): Eukaryota > Metazoa > Arthropoda > Insecta > Lepidoptera > Noctuidae > Pyrrhia > Pyrrhia umbra. Next base: position 3,618,646 of record OY982937.1, on the reverse strand, counting down.
TTCAAATCCTTTGGTTATAATTACAAGGGTTAAACGCGACTGTTAGGAGCTCGGCCTTCGAACAAGTGGTGCTTTGGGGTGCGCCGTCAGCATCACTGAACATCTTATTCCAGTAGGATCAGTAACTAGTTGAGGAAAAGAAATTGTGTTGAATAATCAGACACAAACGGAATAAAATTCCTTAGATATTTATTACAACAGCACTTTATTTTTTATAACAACATTTTATTATTATTATATGCTACCATTATCGTAACTAATCAAAGACTCACTGCCTATGTCAACTCTGATTTTCGATGGCTTATCTCCCATGGATAGGGCCCCAGCATCGTAATTGAACGACGATCAATCGAAGCCGATTGCACCAGTCAATCACAATGTCAATTAAGATAAATAATATGTAGGTATGTTTAATTAATATTTCATTCTATGTATAATACAAAAAAAAATAAAAATAAAATAAAACACAAGTTAGGCATCAAAATATTCGTCCGCATCGCTGTCAGCGGGAATCGTACCCAAAAGGCTGGCTGCATTGCCACGTTGGATGGCAATGCTGATTCTTTGGCCTAGATATAGGCCAGCTTTCGGGTCATGCGTGGAGTCGACTAAACGCTTGCCTATGTCACGATATAGGAGACGGGCACTTGGACCCCATGGCCCTAAAGTTTCAACCCCAAACGGCTCAAATATATAATTGCCAATAAGGTTTATATATTTGCGCCGTTTGAGGTTTTCCGCGCCTGCAGCGGCTGCACCAGCACAGCCCACCGTGCTGGGAAGGTGGGATGGAGCAAGGGTGTCGACACAAGTTGCGTCCCACACCAAAGACCTTCCCATCTTCCATGGCATTATAGACATACCATCCGGTCTCTTACCATCGTCGCGTGCCAAGCCATTGGGTTCTAAAACAGCTGGCACCCCGGCGGTGACAAGAGCACGGCGGATAATATCATTAATACTGGCGTGCCGTGCTATGCGACCTGCGCTCTTACTGCAGGAAAGACCATGGTGTCCAAGGCAATCCACGGGTTCACCACACTGGCAACGATGCGGAGCTCCACAAGGAGCGCCAAGGCGTAAGCATGTAGCGAGCCGGAATGTGATGGGAGTGCATGAAGCCATAGACCTGACTCCCACTCCCCCTGTCTGTCAGTAATGTCAGGTATATAAATTTCGCACTTAAATAAGTTAAGATCTAGGCCAATAGAGGAAAATTGCTGTTTAATAAATATAAGGTCTTCTAATACTGTGTCTTTGTCACCTCCTAGAGTTCCATCGTCCAAATACCACACGTTGAATTTAGAATTTAGTTGTTTTATGATAGGATGAATAGCCAAACTAAAAATTACTGGCCCAAGGGGGTCACCTTGTTGGCATCCAACTGCTGATTCTAAAACGTTGTCCTGATATAATAATTTAGATGGGTGCCTGTAGCACTGCCAAAGAAACCTATAAATTTCGGGTAGTTCCTTTTTTGCTTCAGCCAACAAAGTGTCCCTATTAACAGAATTAAAGGCGTTCTTTATGTCAACCTTAAGGATGACTTCACCTTTGTCAGAATTTAAAAAAGTGGACAAGGCGTGTACGGCTGCCTCACAGCCCCCTTTGGAGCCGAAACCAAGCTGTAGGGGCTGGAACTTACTGGATAGTGTTTCACTATAATGTTTGCAGCAGATTTTGGCTGCCATACGCCTGTAGGTACACCCTACGGCAATGGGAAGAATGCCGCCGTCTCTCTTGCGTAGGGCACATAAATTAGCTCCAGACAGCACATCAACGACGGCATTATTCACATTGCCGGAGAGCATAAGGTTAACAAGAGCAGTTAGCTCCTTCAAAAGTGACTCACCAGCTTCCCCGGCACCTGAGCTTACGAGATCCTTTAAGTGTTGAGGAGTCAGGCCGTCGAGGCCGCCGGCAGAGCCGCTTCTGAAGGAAGCTATAGCTCCTGTTACTTGGCGGACTGTAATTGATAGATGGTTTGAATCTGGTTCCGGAGGGTCGGGAAAGGTGAGATCATCCGCAGGAGCCGGATGTTTACTCTCCAGAGCTGCAAGTGTCTCTGGAGAGTAAGGCGCCACCACATCGCTGCTGAAAAGAATCCTAGCAGCACCCCTTATGTCACCTTCACTTAGTTTCAACTCTACATGTTGACACAAATCTTTTGAAGGAATGTTGTTTTTTAATAACGGCAATTTTGGGTCTAAAATGGTGGTCAAAAGGTTACAGTTATTTTTAATTTGACTGGTTAAAGTTTTATCGTTTGCCAATTTTTTGTCAACATGCAAAATTCTATAAGGGAAGGTGAGCAGTTGCTCCCAGGCACTTTCTGAGTTCTCCTGGGCTGCAAGGCGGACACATTGCGCCAAACTTAGCGCAACAGACCACCTCGCACCCCGGGGAACTCTCTTCAGGATGGGGGTGGTTTTCTTTAATTTAGATAAAGTATTCCAAAGGGGATGGCAAGTGAGTGATGGTGTAGAATGCGACGCTGAGGGGCACAAAGATACACTTTGCGATTTGTGAACTTTGCCGTAGTGTATCTTTAAGCCCCGGTCACCTTTAAAATACCGTGCCTGGGAACAATGGGGACATCTTACTAGGATGTTATGCGATGTGGAAGGTTGACACGCACTTACACTACCGGCATCGCTACCGCTACCATGTAGCATTGAGACACTTATATTACTTAAAAAAACTTACTTAAAAATATATACATCTGTAATAACACAATACAACACATAAACACATAATGACATAAAAATCTTGAGTGACATATGAAAATTTGATGGCGCAGTCGCGTTGGGGCGCCGCAGCCGCGCTGTCATGCCTGCGCATGCTTGCTGCGATCGCTGCCGGAGGAACCAGGAGGCATCACGATGAGGGCGTCTAGTTTTTTTGAAACTGTATTTTATTTGCACAGCGGGGCCTTCGGAATGATTGATCCAGATATAATGTAACAATTTGACAGATAAATAAACCCAGGCCAATTTTAAATAAATCCCAATTATTATTCCATTTTATTGTTCTGCATTATATTTCTCTTTTCAACAATTGAAACATCAACAACATGAATAAAAATTAAAACCGAGTACAGTACAGTACAGTATTCTTCTTTAGGAATAATGATTGAATGATTTAGGATCTACATCAATGTACCCACGTTAAACAATGTTACTTGTTAGATTTAATTCATGTTTTTCTTCGGGTTTACTAATCTAATAAGCCTTAGTGTTCGAATTTTCTCAAACACGCATGTTTATGACAAGGATTTATATTTTTTTTGTATTATACATAGAATAATAATATTAATGTAAATATATTGTAAATGTTGTAATTGTAAATAAATGATATTTCATTTAAATTATAAAATAATAAATAGTTATATAAATAATAATAAAACAGTCTAAAATATAAAAGGCAATAACTAAAATAAAAAGTTTTTCATTTTCCTTATGATCTCATATACCATTGAGAAGGTTTTTCACATTTGTTCAACAAGAAAATTGTTAATTTTAAAATAATTAAAACATCTAATTTAGATGAATTTTGATGATTTAATTTAGATGATTATCTTCTCTGGATTAATTATGAATAACTAATTACAGCAAACCGATGTTATTAATGAAAGTTAAACAATAATAATGCAATCTCATTACTGTTCATAATCTAACTACGTTCTTTAGTCACACAAAGGCTAGTCAAGGAATTACGCTGGGAACGAGGCTTGCAAATGCAGAGCTTTATATTCCTTTTACAATAGTAATAGCTGAAATTAGCTTGTGGATAAATCTACGTACCTTCTTATAGTTCAGAAGTAAAGAAGAAAATAATGGTGTATTTAAAATACTTTTTAGAAATACCACAGTTCTTGGCAAGTGTGTATGTTAAAATGTAAGACATACTTGTCCTAACGTCTCTTTGGTTGCAGGAATAAATAATATACGTGGCACGTAGAGATAAATATAATGATTCGCTAAAACGAACAATAAAACTGACTACCTCCAATCTATACATATCAAATGTTTTGTCCTGTGCCTGGGGGCCTACTCTAACTCAACGAGAACGAAGATTCGTTTGAAATTCGGAACCTTTCCTTGAGAAATTTAGGGCCGTAAAGTTCAAACAATTGTTATATATGGATAGTATAAGTATATCCCTCTGTGTATAGAGAATCAGATCGCACCTTGGTCACTCCGAATTCTTGGTCGCTCCGAAGTTTCGTTTCGGTGAGTTAGAGTAGGCCCCCTTGCAGTCTCGACATTCATAGCTATCGCTTTAAGACAAAAATCGGTCGCTACGTGTTAACGATTCGATCATAACGATTTTTGGTAGTCTCTACCTGCTACCTATCTACTGCCAAAACTATCGAATGTCATCGCAAACTTATCGAATATTTTCACTAAGATACCGCACCTCAAAAGGACACCGATTTCCGGCCTTGCTGAACTGTTCCAGTGGCTATTCTTTTCCTTTCATGGTCTCCTGGTCTTCTCCAGACATGGACACGTCGGTTATCTGGATGAGTACTGATTCGCGTCAGACAGTTCTGCCAAATGTTTTCTTCTTCATCTTCTTTATTTTGCCGAAGCCTAGCCCACTGCAATCTCCGTCGTTGACGTTGCCGGGAATTCAGAGGCACTCGCCAAGACCTCCGTGCTCGTAATCCAGCCCGGTGCAAGCAATTCCGAATATTCTGAGTGCTGACTTCGTGCCCAGAGGCGGCCCGAACTTCTGCTTTTATTTTAGTAGTGTTGATTGTTAGGTCACGGGCTGCCATCAATCTATTATAGCGCTTTTGGGCAGCAGTCAAAACAGTTGGGCAACCACTGCTAGGTCGGTCGGCTAAATTACCCATCCCGTGGTATCTCGATGTAACGTGGTCACGAAACAGGATTGGGATATAGCAACTCTGCGTGCTATTTGGCTATTTCTCTCGTGGTGTATCCTTCTTCCCTCAATGTTACTATTCTTGCTCGCAAAACTTCTGATAATCCTCTTGGCATTTTTTCAATCACAACTTTCCGCGAAAAAGTAGAAGAAAAAAACATATTACAATCTACCGTAACAAAAAAGATTTCGATTTTTCAGTGATCACAAACTTTTTTTGATGTGTGTATGTAACAATTGTATGAATGCTCCTAAAATATAGTTTTTGTTTATATAGGATTAGTATCTGGAACTTGTCGAGCTATTGCAGAGCGCATACGAAGAAGACTCATTGATACAAGTTTTAGATAATTTTATATTTATATTAAATGATATATTATATCTATTTATAAAGGTTGCCAAAGCGTCAGCTATTTTAGTTGCAGCCTGCGCAAATAGTAGCGATGCCTCGACTTGTGCCTCGGCTGCTTCAGCCTGTATCTTGAAAGCGTCAGCTTGCACTTGAGTTGCAGCTAGCAGCATCTGTAAAAAAGTTTAATACGTTTAAGAGCTATGGTGCCACAGACAGGCACACACATAGCGGTCAAACTTATAACACCCCTCTTTTTGCGTCGGGGGTTAAAAAGTTAATGTATACCAAAACATACCCTCAATGGATCCGAATTTGCTTCAGCAACTGCTAAAAACTACTCGAGCTGCACTGTATTGCTCAGCAACGCTTTGGCACGGATTCAGATCTGGAAATACCCAAAATGAATTGTATTGTTGATTTTTTTGTTGTCAGCCTTGTAAAAGTAATGTTTGCATTGGTAAATAAAATTTTAGCTTACTCCTATTTGTGCTGGGTCCTTGTTGTGGCGGTGGTGATGCAACAGTTGCTGCCCTGCTACCACTTACTGCTGAAATAAGCAATAACACATGAAATAGCAATCATGGAAAATAATTATAGGTATAATAAGAGAGAGAGAGAGAGATCAAAACTGAAACTAACCAATTACGGGCAGGTGATTTTCCAGGCATCTAAAGCCTCAGTTTAGTTAGCAGTTAGCCACGGTACCTCAAAATTAACCAATTTTTATTAAGATATTCCTGGTTAATTTCTCAGTACCACGGACGGAGGATATAAAAGCCGGCAAACTTACACTGGAAATTTTGCGAACGCCGAGTTCTCCCATACAAATGGGAAGAGTGGCTTGTATCCAACCTCGGTCGTCCATGGCCACATTTAAAATGGATTGTATTTTCCGAATGATTTCATCAATTTTGTCCAAAAGATTTTCGTGCTTCCATAAATGGGAAACGCGCAAAATATAAGTTAATTTTCGACCATAGCAACAGTACCGAATTATGATGATGGCCGAATGCATGTTAATTTGGTACAGCCTTTCCGAAACATCACTGAAGTTTTGTATTTTCTCATCAATCGAAAAGGAATTTTCAAATATTGGGGAACCAAGGAGGCAAAGAGAACTTTTGTCTATTAATTTTAGATCTGGGGCTATTGCGTTAAATTTTGGGAGAGTCACTTCTCTGTCAGTAGTGTCAGGTATAAAAAGTTCACATTTCGAAACTTTAAGTATCAGGCCTATTGCATGTAGTTTACCTTGAAGAAAAATAAGGTCATTTAAAACGGTATCTGCATTGCCTCCCAAGGTTCCGTCATCAAGATTCCAAAAATTGAATTCCGAATTTAGTTGTCTAATTATTGGGTTGATTGCCAAACTAAAAATCACAGGCCCGAGGGAATCACCTTGTTGACAGTCAATAGCAGACTCCAAAAGGTTGTAGCACTGCCAAAGAAAACTGAAAATTTGGGGTATTTTTTTAGCTTCTTCCAACAAGGTCCCTGTTAAAGAATAAGTAGGTACTTATATTTAATATGTTTATCACTTTATAGTTAATCACCAACTTACATCTTTCTCTGGCATAGCGTCTGGGCAGTAGGTGCCAAATGGGTACTCTACACCAAGTATAGATACTGTACGTCTCTCCACCTCAGTCAACGGAGCAGTGATGACGGCTCGGCTGTAATTTTGCCGTCTTAATGCAGGCGCGGCTTTTTAGGTCTCTCCAAACCTATAATTAGGATAATTTATTCAAGTAAATATAAATGACGCGTGTACCACATTTCATAATTGACACTTACCATCATCCACTGCTCTGGCGTCTTGATGGATGCGTTGGGGAGTTTTTTGAGCTCCTTGGTAACCTCCTTTCAGCCCATTTCAAAATTTTCCCGGCCCTGAAAGCCGGTAAATTTACGCGTGTGCAGAAATGGGGCTTCTAAAGTTGCCAAAAGCGCATCAACCCGCCCCGATGTTACGCGTGGCGTACGCTTACGCCTGAAACATATAAGATATTTATTACGTGAACACAAAAACTTCGGGAATATGTAAAATATTCAATTTAGCCTGCGCCTCTGTCACTATCACCCATCTTTGAAAGACCGTTTATTTTTTTCAATTTTATTAATTTCCTTAGTACAATGTGCATGCATTTTTTGCACAAGCAAACTTGACATTGACTGTTTGCTATGTTCAACGTATGTGTTGCAAGGAATCGATCTATTATGTTCTTTAAGTGTATTCTTAAAAATAGTTTTAAAGGGCATTTCAAATAAGTGTAAGGAAAAGGTAAACAAACGCTATGTAGTGAAAATAATAACTCAATCACCCACTAAATGAAATTAGTAACACATCGATCCGTATTTTGAGGGTTTCAACTTGTTACCTGACCATTTTTAGCATTAATGTTATGACTGAATAATATATTTTATTGTATTTGAAAAATCTTACACCAAATGAGGTTACTTGTCAAATTAAAAAAAACATGATTGACAAATGAAAAAAGAATAAAACACAAGTGCTTGCCAGACCAAGGAGGTTGAATATAACAATTGAAAACTTAATTATCGAGTGTAAAATCGAAACAATTTTATTATATGTATAGAATTTTATATAGAAGACTAGTTATTTCCCGCGGTTTCACCCATATCCCAAGGGCCCGACATCAAGCACCCGGATAAAAAGTAGCCTAAAACCTCCAGGGTCCAAATTGTATCCAAATTGGTCCAGCCGTTCATGCGTTATGCCATAAACTAAGGAAATAGGTATTATTTTATATATATATAGATATGCGTACCTATAATAATATGTATGCATGTATAAAAATACCTCAATTTTAAGTGTCATAATATTCCTCCACATACCTGGAAGACTAGCAACGTTGAATAGAAATGCTAATTCTATGTCCAAGAAATGTGTATCTATTATAATACTGTTCGATAGCGAGTAGACTGTAAAATTTTCGGATATTGAGTGTCCAATAGCAACCCAGGCTGGACGCACGGACAGAAGAAATAAGCACGGCTCACCTTTCCTCTGCTTCAGCTGCCTATCCGAGATTTTCGATCTTCCAGTTTCACGGAACACACGGTGATTTTATTACTTAAATTGTATAGACTCGCACGGCGATGTCTATTCACGACCGGGTTTTTTGAGAACTGACAATTTGTCATTTTCTTCTTTTAAAGCCTCTATGAGCCTCGTCGCCGCGTTTGACCAGCCAGAGTCATTTGCGGACGACGGTGGAGGTTGGTACACGGCAACTTAACATTGGGCCAGTGTGACGCAACATCTCCCAATACCAGCCAACAACTAGTTGAGGACTCAGATACTCAACAAATACAATCATATAATATTATATATATCTACGATTCAATAGATTTATTTTTGCTGTATACAAATAGTTACTCATTCAATGTTTTAATTAATTTATTCAATTAATTAATTGATTTATAATTGGCATTACTTTGAGATTGGTTTGTTGGCCTTTCCTTAAAATCATTAGAAAAGCATTATAGCTACTTACACGTTTAGATACAAAAAAAATATAATATGATAAGGTTTATCTTCTGTACAATTTTCAAAGAAAAATAAACATTTGAGAACATTTTGTCCACCAATTTTTCAATAATAAAGTCAATATTTTACAATAAAGTCTCCGCACTATAAATACAATTTTCGTTAGCGTACCGACATCGCAAAGTCGAGATAGTGACCGATTTTGCTCGTGCTCGGCTGTCAAGACTTGCATTTATCGTTATCGTCGTTATGCAACCAATTTTTTTCGCTAATATTCAGCGATCGGTAGATTGCGATGACATCGCTTTCAATGTTGAGACTACAGGCACTGAATGACTGATAAATCAACACACAGCCTAAACCGCTGATCGTAGAGACCTGAAACTTGGCATCCGATAAGAAAGGATTTTCCGAAATTCTAACCCTAAAGGGGTAAAAAGGGGGCAAAGTTTGTATAAAACTTTGTCATTTTTAATTTGAATTCCTATAACTCACGCGGGTGAAGCCGCTGGCTGGAAAGCTAGTAGTTTCTATAGTAGCAATATAAAATTACCCACACTTTGTTATATTTTATTAGAAACATACATGTGAAAATTTTTGCAACGCTGAATGGTGAAACAATATTGATTTCTATCTTACGACAGAAATAATTCGGCTAAACAGATTTGGCAATAAAACCTGAGAATACATTAGTCAGCACGTTACTGTCTCAGATAATCTTGATATACAACAAGATAATACCCTTTCCCTTGCTTCGAAACACTCAAATATTTGTGATATCTATAAATTATTTACTTACTGGAGACAGGTGTAAATAAGTCTCATGGAAGATAAGAGTTCGCAAATAAAAGTAAAAGTTTATTTGTTTGTTTCAGTTTTGTGTTTACCCTGTATCTTAGATAAAAACGTATTTTATGGTCTGTACTAATTGATTTTACGAAAAATGTAAACAAAATCATAACCTATTTTGTTTAATTTTCCCACATAGATAAATAAAATGGCATTATATTATTTAGAACATTGTAAGAACTTTTTGTATAACTGACCCATATGGCACATGTGTACAGAGACTGGCAATGAGCCCTAAAGAGTATCATGTTTCTTCTATACTCTCGAACAATTTCTGAACTGGTTTCGCTTTTTGACAAACTATTTTTTGCATTTGTCTATCACTTTGTCAACTTTATTCTCATCGAAATTAGCTTTGCAACGGACGAATTATCTTGTCTTTATTTCTATCGATTGTTACAGGAGCACCACATCTCCATAGTATCTGTAACTGTTCAACGCTTTCAGCACACGCTTTTTCTTTTGACTTTCGATAAAAACAAAATGTAGATTTTCATCCATTTTTAGCAACGCAAAAAAGCTCACACTCGTGAAATGAATAATGCTAAACATTAAACAATGACAATTTAAATTTTATTATTTGCAGCATTTCAGTTACAAGAGTGGTCAGTACTATTAATGATTGATAACCAACCTATAGAGGTTTTTTTTTTTCGGATGGGAAATCATCAAATGACCCCTCCCGCCGAGGGTGGGGCGGGTGGGAGTGTCAGACTCTTACTGACTAAAACCCATCCATGTTCTTTCCTCAGCCCTTTGCATTCTGGGGGCGCGGTATCTCTTTCGAACGTCCCGCAGAACCTATAGAGGTTGCGTATCAAACCTTGAACGTTCGCAGGGTACTAAACAAGTAGGTAGTAGTCGGCCCTATGACGTATTTGCTTACTAAAAAGTTAAATTTAACTGATCTTAATAATCCTTAATTTTTTGTACCTACGTGTCCAGACATTATGAGAAATAGACGATTTGCTTATTGGACATTCTGCTACGTTTCGATATTAGACGTTTTTAATCCCCGACGCAAAAAGAGGGGTGTTGTAAGTTTGATGTCGATGTCTGTCTGTCTGTGTGTGTATCTGTCTGTGGTATCGTAGCTCGGAAAACGGATGGACCGATTTCGATGCGTTTTTTTTTCATTTGAAAGCCAGTTTCCTTGCGGTGTTTTTAGCTGTGTTTAGTTCATACCGGTCCAGCAGTGTAAGAAGCTCTTTTCCAAAATGATGTAAGGCATTGGTGCGTAGGGGGTGTATTTTAAATTTTTACTTGTGTTATAAGGATAATTACCTAATTAGACGTATTGCTACTTAGACGCATTGGTCGTGAAACAACTATATTAGTTACTCTAGGAACAACAAATTTACCGGTAACCACCATCCCTGTGTTGTGGTTTAAGCCCATTTCTAATAACTTTAACTTATGTAGCTCATAATTCTCTGTTACGAGCTTGCATAGGTATAACATAATTATTGTTTACTTTACTTTACTCCTATCTTGATTAGCCATGTTTTATAAACTAGATATATAATAGTAGACCAGTGCCAATAACTTTTGAAAACAAAATAAATAATAGTAGGATGAAACCCATTGGAAACGGAGGAGAATACAATAAAAATTATAGGAAAAATAAATTACGGGCGATCTGAGGTCGGGAAGTGGGGGGAGGGGGGGTTAAAGTTAAAAAAACGGTTTATCTCAATTTCCGGCAAAACTACAAGTCTTATGAAAAAAAGTTAAATGGCAAAGTTGTAGGTAATAAAAAGATCTACAACTTTTGGGTTGACACTTTTTTCACATAACCTCAAAATTTCTGTGAAAAATTCAAAAAACCAAGTTTTTGGTTTTTTTATTTTTATCTTTTACAATAATTATTTTTTTTTCACGAAATTTGGTGAAAACTTACCTTTTTATGTCCCAAACACACTGTAATTTATTTGATTTAAAATAATTATTTTTTCACCCTTATTTTGACTTAATATCGAAAAAACACCCTAATTTTCAATCGAAAATTCTCGTGTCAAAATATCACTTTTTTTAAAAAAGTCGATGGTCTTTTTGTTCCTTGAAATCTCTACTTTCAGATGGTATAAAAAACTATTTACATTGCTATGGTAAATGTTCTCAGAAAATAAAAAGAAACGCTACGTAATAACAGTTAGCAAGGCCTAGATCCTTCTAGCAACTCCCCACTTCTCTATGAAATACCCTTTGATGAGCTAAAAGGTATTTCATAGAGAGGTCCGAGGTTCCGTAGGTCACTCAGATACATAAGTTATCTTAAAATAGCAATAAATAGGCATCTACGCAAAAAAATTAAACCGGTCTAGGCCTTACTACCTGTTATTTCGTAGCGTTTCTTTATATTTTCTGAGAACATTTACCCTAGTAATGTAAATATTTTTTTATACCATCTGAAAGTAGAGATTTCAACGAACAAAAAGATCATCGACTTTTAAAAAAAAAGTGATATTTTGACACGAGAATTTTCGATTGAAAATTAGGGTGTTTTTTCGATATTAAGTCAAAATAAGGGTGAAAAAATAATTATTTTAAATCAAATAAATTACAATGTGCTTGGGACATAAAAAGGTAAGTTTTCGCCAAATTTCGTGAAAAAAATTTAATAATTGTAAAAGATAAAAATAAAAAACCAAAAACTTGGTTTTTTGAATTTTTCACATAAATTTTGAGGTTATGTGAAAAAAGTGTCAATTCAAAAGTTGTAGATCTTTTTATTACCTACAACTTTGCCATTTAACTTAATGTCATAGGACTTGTAGTTTTGCCGGAAATTGAGATAAACCGTTTTTTTAACTTTAACCCCCCCTCCCCCCCACTTCCCGACCTCAGATCGCCCGTAATTTATTTTTCCTATAATTTTTATTGTATTCTCCTCCTTTTCCAATGGGTTTCATCCTACTATTATTTAATTCACTTTTTACCGTTTTTAGAGGCTAAAAGCACTGGCCTATAGACTCATTAAATATCTTGCATAAGTTAAGTGAAGATTAATTTTATTTTGTACCATTTTTTTTTTAGTTCTTACCGAGTCAATCGCAGGTTTGAAGTTTTTAAAGTAACTTGTAAATGGGTATATTCGATTTTTGGGCACTAATTAAAATTAAAAGAAATCCTACTTCCTACTTATATTATAAATGTGATAGTTTATGAGGATGTACGTATGTATCCTACTCTCTTACGTAAAATGTACTGAATGGATTTGGATGACAATAGGTACACATCATCTGCCTAGCCTTTTCCCAACTATGTTGGGGTCGGCTTCCGGTCTAAACCGAATGCAGCTGAGTACCAGTGTTTTACATGGAGCGACTGCCTATCGGACCTCCACAACCCAGTTACCGGGTAACACGGTACCCCTTGGTAAGACTGGTTATCAGACTTTCTTGCTTCTGACTACCCGTAACGACTGTCAAAGATGTACAAATGACAACCGGGACCAACGGCTCAACGTGCTTTCCGAGGCACGGAGGAGTCTCGCTATGACATTGATGGTCATCCATCCACGGGCCGACCGCGCCAAGCACAGCTTAACCTTTGATCGGTCGAACCGTACCCGAAAGGTAACCGAAGATACACAAATAGTATATAATCAGGATTAACAAATAGGGTACTTTAATCAAGGGGCGCAAAGTATATCTCTCAGAATGCGGTAGAACCCGCGGGAAACAGCTAGTACTTCTATAATGTGAAATGTCTGATATTAAAAGTCTTTAGGTAAATGTACCAAATATGTTTTTTTTATCTAAGCGTAGGTGTTCGCGCCTCCGTCGACGCCATAATGCGCGTGAGGGCCCTGGCGGAGGAAACGGTGTCCCGGGGTGGGGTGTTGTTGGCAGTATCGTTGGATATCTCCAACGCCTTCAACACCCTGCCCTGGAGTTGTATACGGGAGGCACTTGTCTATCATCGCGTGCCTCCCTACCTCCGCCGCACGGTAGGGGCTTATCTGGAGGCAAGGTGTGTCACCTATAGGGGACGTGACGGCGCAGGAAGGCGCGTCACTTCGTGCGGTGTTCCACAGGGATCGGTTCTGGGTCCGCTCCTGTGGAACATCGGGTACGACTGGGTGCTCAGAGGTGAGCTCCCGTCGGGCGCAGACTTGACGTGTTACGCGGACGACACGCTTGTCACAGCCCGAGGGAGCTCCCACAGGGAGGCAGCGTTGCTAGCTACGGCTGCGGTGTCACAGGTGGTGAGCCGCATCCGTCGCCTGGGCCTGGAGGTGGCCCTGAGCAAGTCGGAGGCCATCGTGTTCCATGGCCCCCGACGCGCGCCGCCGCCGGGATCACACATCGTGGTCGGTGGGGCCCGGATAGCTGTCGAGTCCACCATGAAGTATCTGGGATTGGTGCTCGACAGCCGATGGGAATTCGGACCCCACTTCCGGCGGCTGGCGCCCAAGCTGATGGGCGCGGCGGGCGCGCTTTCAACGCTGCTTCCCAATATGGGGGGCCCGAGCGCCGCCTGTAGGCGGTTGTACGTGGGGATCGTGCGGTCCATGGCCCTGTATGGGGCCCCGGTGTGGGCGATGGACCTGACGGCCTGCACCATCGCCATTCTGCGAAAGCCGCAGAGGGCGATGGCCGTCAGGGTCGTCCGCGGGTACCGCACGGTTTCCTACGAGGCGGCTTGCGCTCTGGCCGGATCCCCGCCCTGGGACCTGGAGGCGAAAGTACTCGCGTCGCTGTATCGGTGGCGCGAGGAAGAGCGGGCACGGGGCTTCGGACCGGTGCAGCGGCAGATCGCGCTGCGCCGTACGGAGCTCCGCCAGGTCTTGGTGGCGGAATGGCGGGAGAGGCTTCTGCGCCCTACCGCCGGCCTCGCTACCGTCGAGGCGATCCGGCCAGTGCTCGACGCATGGCTCGGGAGAAGGCACGGCTCCCTGTCGTTTCGGGTGACGCAGGTGCTGTCGGGGCATGGGTGCTTCGGCAGGTACCTGTGTCGCATAGGCAGGGAGCCGGACGCTCGGTGCCACCACTGCGTCCATTGCGGGGAGGACACGGCGCAACACACGCTCCGGGAGTGTGTGTCCTGGGAGGAGCAGCGCCGTGCCCTCACCTCGGTAGTAGGAGGCGATCTGTCGCTGCCGGCCGTTGTTCGGAGTATGGTCGGCAGCGCAGAGTCGTGGGACGCGGTGGTGTCCTTCTGCGAGGACGTGATGTCGCAGAAGGAAGCTGCGGAGCGGGAAAGGGAGATCTCAACTCTCAACCCCGCCCGCAGCAGGCGCACCGGGCGCCGGAGGAGGGCAGATAACGCCCTCTTCCGCCCCCCATAAACGGGTCCAGGGGCGACGGACTTGGGGAAGTCCCCGCCCCCCATGATAGGACCCGAGCCGGCGGCGCGCGTCTGTGTCCGCGCGCGCCCCCGAGGCGATGCACGGGGTAGGACACCTCACTACCCCGTGCAGGAGACGAGGCCCGGCAGGACGGGCCGGCACCAGTGCGGGGCTGCGGACGAATCAGGATTCCCGCGGCCCCGCGCGCACGTGCGAGAAGCGACACCGGGGTGGTTTTAGCCGGTAAGAGTCCGGCACTGTTCCCGGCCTCCCCAGGCCGGGTTCGTCCATGAGGATTTCCCCCCGAAAAAAAAAAAAAAAAAAAAAAAAAGGTGTTCGCGCCTGGTTACCGCTCGAACGCGCGCTATAAAACTTGTAATATGGAATTATAGCCGTGGTTTTAATATCAATTTTGGTGGTACTTATGTTTGATGTTCAATCTAATATGAAACGGTATGAATCGATCCTGTCTGCCTTATTTTGTACTGGCTGTTTTGCACAGTTTCACCCGCGTTTCAAAGAAAATAATTAATGCACCCAAATAAAAAGCCTATAACCGTGTCCAAGGATATATCTCCGTAACCTAAATCGATTCAGCCGTTTTACAGTAAAAGCCTAATAAACAAACGCACATTCACATTATTAATATTCTTTCTAGAAATAAGCTAAAGATTTGAGGCAAGTTTACTTTTTTAAATTTATTTTTTGTGCCTAGATGTTTAATTATTTTAGGATCCTATTTTAAGTAGTATATTTGTATTAAATAAAAAAGGAATAAGCTTAGATTTAAAAAGTCAAGTTAAATAAGCTCTGTACTCTAGTATAGAGAGAGGTCTCTTCAAATGCCGACGGCATATTCACCTATGAATGAAATATCTTTCAAGGTATTCAATATGATCCGATAAAATTCTTTGTCAAGTAAATCGAGTTTAACTTTTGAGTTATTGAAAAAGTTTCCACCTTAAAGATGATCTTAATTTTCTTGTATATTGAATGATTTTTGACAGTTTAATATTGAATGAGTTTGAAATTATTCAAATTTAAAGTTGTGATTTAGCAAACCTCACTATCACTAAAACAATCTTATCAGTTAACAATAATACTTTTTGGAATTTTGAAGTTCTATAGTAAAAATAGGGTAGTATAAAAACACATCAATTGATTAGGTATTTGACACCACCGACCAATATACACATACCATATGAGCTGTCAAAATGCGGTTATCTCATAGATTTTGTATAGGATTAGTAAGCTGTGACGCCACTTTCACTTTCCAACTCAATTCACCAACTATTTATTGATGCAACTAAAAATATATATCTACAATTGAAAATTTCTCGTCTTTCTATGTTTATAATTATATTGCTTTTAGGAAAGTGGTGTCTTTGAATTAATTGTTTGATTTCAACTACCTAATTATCTTTAATAACAGATGTAGGTATATTTACTCGTATAAAACAATTATTTAATTCTAATATAACTGCGTACAGTTCCATGGCAAGCAATTTGCGTTAGCTTAGCGTACAAACGATCACCCGCTGGCTGTCAATGTCACTCGCAGACCCGACACTCCTGTATTTTAGTCATCGACGTCACGCCATAATTGCAGGTTTCGAATGTGAAAATGAAAACATTGAAAACTCTTTCAATTTTGGATTAGAATTGGTTTTAATTTCCAAATATACTGAACTGAATAAACTCTGTCCATAGTTACCTGTGTTTTATGCGCATAAAATGCCAGTCAAGCAGTTTCAGAGATTGTCCATTACAGACAAACTAACAAACTTTGCCTCTTAATATTATTAGTGTAAAAAATGTAAACCGGTACAACTATAAAAGTTTTGTGTCATAATAATTTTGATATTTTGAGTTTGAGTCTTATAATTTTATTAATGACTAGCTGTTTCCCCAGGTTTCACTTGCCTCCTGAGGGAACTACTTCACACACCCGGTTAAAATGTACCCTGAAATCTTCTCCAGGGTCCCTTCTATCTCTGTACTAAATTTCATCCAAATCGGTTCAGCTGCTCTCGAGATTTGCGCTTAGCCACACATTCAGCGTTTCATTTAATATTATAGAAAATGTACGTTCACTGAATGTATGTTCCAATCAATATCCTTGTCGAGACCTATGTCTAATCTATTAGTAATTTCGATTTCTCACCACTGAACTACCATAACATCAAAAACACGGAACAATTCTAGACTAACAATTGAGTTTGTGTAAAAACAAACTCGTAAAGTCACCATAAAATTCACCATAAAAATATAACAAAGGAAAAGTATGTGCGTTCCATAAAAATATCATGAGTGCTGTGTTATTTCTAGATTTTTATTGAAGTATACTTAACCATTTGTGACACTTGAGTTTTCACACAAATAATCTTCTCAGGACGTATTTTCTGCCCATTCACCGCTTTTGGTTGGTACCGTGTTTCAAAATCAACCAGAGAGAATGACGATTTACAATAGGCACAGCAAATTTTAGCTGCGATACGTGGGTAGGTATTTCGCATGGCAATGGAACGGATGTTGTCATCCTTCTTGCGTAGGTTGGCCCCGTGTAAAATATCGACGAATGCATTGCCGGAGAGCATTAAATTAATAAGGGCAGTAAACTCCTTTAAAAGAGACTCACCAGCTTCCCCAGATTGAACACGTCAGACCCTTCAAGTGCCAGGATATCAAGCCATGGAGACCGCCGACGGAGCTAACCATGAAGATGCTGATAGCCGCACACAATTAGTTTACTGTAATTGAAAGAGGATTTTAATTTTGGTCAGAAAAGGATAGGTTATCTGCCGGGACTGGGTGTTTACTCTCCAGAGCTGTAAAAGTCTCCTAAGAATACGGCGACACCACTACTCAAAAGTATCCTAGCTGTGCCCCTAATATCACCCTCCCCTAATTTTGATTCTACATAATGCAAAAGCCCTTTCTGGGACAGGTGTGCCGGGTAATTTTGAGTCTCAAGCTTCTTTTTTATTTTAGCTGTTAAGATTTTTTTAGATGTCAAACTTTTTTGCACAAAAGAATCCTATAGGGAAGGTAAGTAACTGTATCCAAGTACTTTCAGAGTTCTATCGGGTGGCTATTGATTTTGCGCCCGGAAACTCTTCAATATTGGAACTGAATGTTTTATTGCCAAAGGGGGTGTAAAGAATCTGTTAGCGTTCTAGGTATGGCTGGGAAGAGTGAAGGAACATTGTGAGGTTTATATACCTTGCTACAATGCATCTACAGACCTCGTTTACCTTTAGTAAAACGTGCTTGGGAACAACGAGGACAGCGACGTGTAGTTACAACGTCGCTACTGTAGTTAACTACGGCTGTAACAGCCGTCATTGTGCAACATGTAAAATGTTAAAAAGGGTTACTTACAAGTTAATAATTGTTAAAACCTACATGTTACTACTAATCAAAACACTGGCCTGTTTTAAAAAGATATATTTAAATCTTATTTTTGCTTGTTCTTTTTCAAAACTTACGTTCTGGGCCCATAACCTGTGAGAGCTTGTTGAGCCCACAATAATACAAACAATTTACACAATAAACAAATAATACAAAATCACATTACAAACACTTCAATGTCACCTCACACAATTACTAATGTCACTTAGTAAAGTCGCGTAGGGCTGCCACAAGAGGCGCCGCGCCGCGTCGCGTCGTCACCGCCGCAGGTCGCCGCTGCCGTCCGCTCTGCTTATATTCCTATTTTTACCCTAATGCCAATGAAAGGTTATATTTTTTTTTATAAAAATAATAGTAGCATGCTTTGTTTTTATCATTGGCGTAGAGTTTCTTCGAAAAGGCAAATTATGAACTTACGCCCACGTAGCTTGCGTAGCGCTCGTAGCGCTACATTTACTACGATTTCAAACAGGTTACGTTTTAGTCCTCACAAAAACTAATTCTGTATAGTAATGAACATGAACGATATTTTTTTTATGAAATAGTTTTTAAAACTAACCTGTTGAATATGATATAATATTAAAAATACTATATATTATAGTATTTTTAATATTAATATAAAATAATGCTATTATGTTTTACAGCATCTCCTTCAATATTAATAGACGAAAGACATACCGTATTACGATAAATTGCTCTTAAACCAATTAGAACATGACTTTTAGTAGCAACGAAGAGAAAATACAAACAGCGTTATGTTAATCACATTAAACACGCTAGGGGAATGACGAAGGCCAAATATCCATTACGGCTCTTAGCGAAGTTTTAACAACCAATTTGCTAAACCCATGTCAAGTTTCCGAAATTACCAATTAAACTGTTTATCGCAACGAGAAATTTAATAGGCAAAGTTGTGGAAAAATATTCTGTCAAAGATGGGAAAGCAGTTTTTTGGTAAGAAGAAAATGGGGCATTCAGGATAAGTTGAAAGTGTAAGTGTAAGTTAAAAGTGGCTTCAATACTAATTTTGTGGTTTAGATATACTGGAGTAAAAACCTAAAATCCATAATGTTATTATTATAATATCATTACAGATTATTAGCCTGATTTTGGGCTTGGCTTTAGTCTTGTAAACAAATACATTCTAAAGAAGATACTACACATAGCATTTCCCATCTTGGTAGAATTTGTCACTAGCGCAAACATTTATAAATGATAAATAACAATTTGTTTTATAATAATATATATAATAAATATAATAATAATTCTTGGTGACATTATCTTAATTAAAAAGTGTAATAAAGCATTGAAAGTTTAATTTAAGATAATGAATTCCACTAAAATAAATAGAATCCGTTCTTCTTTTTTAAAGGCCTTAGTTGATTTTTCTATTCTATAATTGACTACTTGTATCTATAAACTGTAAAACCATGTCTCATACATTTTTTATTAACTCGTTAAGTGAGAACGAGGCTGCTAAATAGTTTTACAGTGAAATTGAGGTTGGATTGCTGAAAACAATTTTCTGTACGGTGTTATTGTTCATGGTTCCGTAGGTGAACTGAACCATAAAAGAAAAGTTTTTTTATGCCATTCTGAAGTAGGCATGTCTTAATTAGTTATTACTAGCTGTTTCCCGCGGTTTCACCCGCATCCCGAGGGAATTACTAAGCGCACCCGGGTAAAAAGTAGCCTATGTTGTTCCTCAGGGTCTATTCTATCTCTGTACCAAATTTCATTTATATCGGTCCAGTAGTTTTGGCGTGATAGCGTAACAGACAGACAGACAGACAGACATAGTTACATTCGCATTTATAATATTAGTAAGGATTCTCTCAATTAACGTACTTGTAGATTTTCCTATAAATTTTGTATGGGATTAGTAGACTGTGACATCACTTATTTTCCAAATCCATTCACTAACCATTCATTGATTCAAAGACATTTAGAAATATGATTTAACAGTTAATAAAAAAATTTACGTTTTTTTCATGGCTAAAAGGTGGTTTTAATATGAAAGTTGTGACTTCCTAGATTTTTTATTGATGTCAACCTACCCACCCAATTATGTTACGTTCAACAGTAGGTAAAGAGTTTTAAAATCTCAAATGAAGCAAAAATGAATAAATAGGTTCGGTATTAAGTCATATCTAAGATGCTTTAGAGTACAAGCACCTACATATTATAATGAATTTATTATCAATTTTTTTTATTGCTATAATCTCTTTTTCAACATATTACTTTTAAAACTGGAGATGGTAAGAGTGGAGGTAAAAGCCAAGAGTGTCTGTATTTTAATGGACTCTCACCATTACCGCGTACATTAATATATAATCTCATTATTTCTCTTTGTGTGAAACATAAATGCAGGGCTGCATATTATTTAAAATATTATCTAAGTCTTTTACGTTTTTGTAAGTAACTAAAAACTAAAAGGTTAGGTGTGTTCCTTAATATAAAAGATAAAAGAATGACCACACTCATGGATAAACTTTTGTCACACATTTTTTTTGTTTAATATGCATAATTATAAAATAGGTTTTCGTAACCGTGCAAAACCGAGCAGGACTTGTCGGTCATCATTTATCGATTATTATGATTGACAGATGAGCAAAACCGAACCACCACTTTGATTAACAATAAAAATAATTTTGTCTTTTTGACAAAATAAAAATGATTACAATTCCTGTTACATAATACGATGGTACTAAAATTCCAATTGTCCATAATTTAACTTATAAACATAATTTTCTGATAAGGTTATGCTGACGTTGTAAATTAATTTTATGACAAAAAATAATCTCGTTGTTCAATAATAACGGAACCCAACAAAAAGGGATAATTTTCCAACAATTTAAACAAGGCTCTTTATGAGGAAAATACTTTATGAAGTTGAATATAGCAACCAATTTGCTAATTGGACAATTGAAGTAATTGCCCGCTAGTAAAACCACAATAGCACCAGTTTCGTTTTAACCTTTTTATCGTAAACGCGAAAAAAAAGTAATAATGCTTTTGCAAAAAGTCATCAAATACACTAAGGAGTTGGAGGATCCAAAAAACCCTTTGTTAGGGCCGACATTGAAGGGGTTGTATTTATTTGGCCTCTGGCAAACTGGAAGCAAATTAAGGTCGACTGTTTACAATTTGGTTCATTTTTCAACGTTACTTTTTGTAATAAGCGAAATTGTTGACCTCTATTTCGTTAGACATGATAACAACAAACTACTGAACAACGTGTCACTGTCGGTCCTCAGCGTTATTTGCTTCGCAAAATGTTATTCTTACGTCATGTGGCAAAGAGACTGGCGGGAGCTCGTTCAATGTATCTCTGAAGAAGAAATAATACAAATTCGAAAAAACAACCCTGTTATACAAAAACATATGAATGATTACACAAGATACACAAGGATAATCACATTCATGTTTTGGGTGATGGTATTCATAACAAATTTCCTTTTAATAATAACCCCTTTGATAAAATACGCGTCATCGCATTCTTACCGGGAGGAGATACGCATGGGGATTGAACCATTACCCCAAATTCTATGTTCATGGTTTCCTTTTGATAACACGAAGATGCCTGGATATGTTGGAAGTATTATCGTTCATGTAATCATGGGTAGTCAAGGTTCAGGAGTTTTGGCTGTTTACGATATGAATGCTGTGGCAATAATGTCTTATCTTAAAGGACATATGATAATTTTAAGATATAAATGTATCAGTCTGTTTGACGATGTAAGTTCGACTAAAGATATTCTAGATAGGATCAAAGAGTGTCATAGACATCACAACGCTATACTCAAGTAAGTACTTCATTAGATTTTACGGTTCTATTTTCGTAATTCAGCGCTCATTAAATATCGTTACTGCTAATAAAGTGTCTTACTTAATTGGTACTTCTATTTTTAGTAGGTACCTATCAAAATTTTACCTAAAATATAATTTTAAAAGCTCCACATAAAATGTTTTGCCAAAGTTTTTACTGGTACCTGCTATTTATGACAAACTGTAGCTGTTAAGATATTTTTAACCAACTTGAAAAAGGAGGCAGTTTAGCCAACTTGAAAAAAGAGGGTTTTCCACCATTAATTAGTATCTGCGTGTCTTATTAAAAAAAATAAGACACGCAGTAATTTAAAAAATCACTTCCAAAAAGAAAAGGCCCATTTCAATTTTCGTCTGCGAAAGGCTTTTTCTCTATTTTCATGAAATTTGCTATTAAGATAGAAACCTGGAAAAGTTTTATCTGGTTACGTGAAACAGCTTCCACTATCAATATGATACGAGGAGCCTTTTATTTACATAACAAAATGTATACGCAGTGTATCAATAAGCTTATTCAATTAATTTGCTTATTATATTTGCAGACATTTCTCAATGTTCAACTCTTTGCTGTCGCCAACCATGTTTATTTATGTACTGATGTGCTCGATGACGATTTGCGGTAGCGTGGTGCAATTTAGTTCAGTACGTGAGAATTGTATAATACCTATTTTATTTGTAGACTAGCTTCTGCCAGCGACTTCATCCGCGTGGAATAGTGGTGCTCCGCTCCTATTGGTCTTAGCGTGATGGTATATAGCCTATAGCCTTCCTCGATAAATGGACTATCTAACACTGAAAGAATTTTTCAAATCGGACCAGGGGTTCCTAAGATTAGCGCGTTTAAACAAAATGACATCATTTCCCTTCACTGCTCTGCTCCTATTGATTGTAGCGTGATGAAAAGTATACTATAACCATCTCAGGAGAATGACAAATAATTGTACCAAGTTTCGTTAAAATCCGTCGAGTAGTTTTTGTTTCTATAGAGTTTATACAGACAGACAGACAGACAAAAATTTTACTGATTGCATTTTTGGCATCAGTATCGATCCCTAATCACCCTCTGATAGTTATTTTGGAAATATATTTCATGTACAGAATTGACCTCTCTACAGATTTATTATAAGTATAGAAGATAGAAGATATAGATAGATATTTTATTTTTTTGTTATTTACTAATAAAAAATGAGGGACTTTTCATGTTAACGTGCTCCCTCACACAGCAGTTATATAACGTTAGATATAACATGACATTGTATATATGTATGTTATAAATGCTCCCACTTATAAATAAACTATAACTTCGTGTAACATTCTGTAACTATCAATTGGTTTGTTGTTTTCTATAACCATTCGTCCTGCTGTCGCTAGGATGATGTAAAGATTTTTTTATGTAATAATGTGTTCGTATCCGAACAAGAGTTTAATTACGCTGGCTACATTATAATAATAGTGGCGAAACATAAATAAAATTAAACTTATAGAAAAACTTTGGAATCACTTTTATTGGACCTATTATTATTATAATACTTTTTGTATTCCTAGGAACTGCAATACATGGCATATTTATCAAATCCTTGGCAAATTCAACCCATTTTTTATTAATATTTGAGGGTAACAGTTGATCCCATTTTATATCATGAAACCACACTTCTTGCATTAGAAGTTTTGCTTAGACCAATATAGGTCCCACAAGACCGAGTGGGTCAAAAATTTTATAATGTTATCTTAATTTGTATATAACTGCAACTTAAGATAAAAAAAAACTCATGTTGTTTTAATATTCAGTGTAAAAAACTATATTTTCCATTTAGAAAGAAGCCACCGCTTCACAAAAACTGTGGGTCATACAGTACACCTCTGGATTAGTTTCCCAGCTCTTCTTGTACTGTTGGCACAGCAATGAAGTTTTACTACAGGTATTCACTTTATCCTACCTAATAATATAAGTGCGAACGTCAGTTTGATACGTTTTCACGGTAAAAATCTGAACTGGTTTAGTCAAAAATTGGTATAGATCAAGATGGAACTCTAGAGTAGATTATTAGCTACTTTTTTATCGGTAAATAGTTTTCTTAGGAAACTGCTAGTTTAATACAAAAATAAAACAAGCATTACAGGTGACCTACCGTTTTTTTTTATGGATTGGTTTGGATTTTTCATATGGATTGGATCGATCTCCAAAGAATTGGTAAAACCATTAAATTGTATTTAATAACTTAAAATTTAATGGAAAATGTTGATTTAAACTTAAAATTTAATGGAACTTAAAAGAAATGTTGTTTCATTCTATTTTACATTTACAGAGTAGAATAGTAGATGGAGGAATATATAACAGCAACTGGTGGAAGAGTGATGTGCGTGTGCGCAAACAGCTTATATTATTAGCTGGGAAATTGAACCATCCATTAGTGTTGGACGCTGGGCCTTATACTACGCTGTCTGTTCCAACATTCATTGAGGTGCGTATTCATTTTTACAAAATGTTAAATCATCCTGTAATAATGATTCATTTTATATTCCGATACACAGAGAATTGGAATGTCTTCACAGGAACTTAAAGTTTATATTCGTATGCATCTTAAATACTTTCCATATGAATACATTTTAAAAGAAATATGAGTTTGTAAGGATGTTAGTATATTTGGTTAATCTTTCATGTAAAAACTACTGAATAGATTTGGATAAAAAAAAAACATATAGTTTATAACCTGGTCCTAACTCATATAACAGATAATTTTTATCCGGGTGCACAATTTGAATGCTTTTGAAACTTTGCTAACCTAGTAATTACATCAAATTAAGTACCTACATGTTTTCCCGAAATTGGTTAAACAAAACCCGTTTGAATTCAAAGTGAGACCAATTAATAAATAATGAGTTACTTATAAACATTTCAGATCATAAAAGGCTCCTACAGTTTCTACACGCTCTTCTCGCAGATTCAAGAGGATTAATAAATAAATAAAATAATAAGATTTCTACAAAGCTTCACAATATTTCATATTATTTTCTAAACATAAATATATTTAATACTCTTTGTTTATTTACCATAAATACGATAATTCACGTTGCTATCGGTTTAACTAAATAATGTTTGTAATATTCAAATTCGGGTTAACAACGGCCCAAATTTATAATCAAAATTGTGTTTCCGAAAGATGTAGGGCAAGTAAACACAAGTTTAATTTGCGTACCAAGTTAAATCAAAGTGAATGTGTGTTATTTAATTTAAACAATATGTTTGGTTATTTATATAAATTGTTATAGTTATACTTATTCATAATTAAATTATTTCCACAAAAAAGTTTTTATGTTTATTACAGATCCCTTTGCGTCAAAAACGATACACTTTTCATGACTATGATAGGTATGTTGCAAAGGAAACTTTGTTCCTTGAATGGTGTACACTGTACAGAATAGATTAATTACAATTCTACGTATATAATTTTTATTTTCTGATGATTAAACAAAAAAAAATGGCTATTTGAACAATTTATGATTGGAATACAGTGGACATTGCAATTTGAAACCTGGTTTATTGAAAGTAGTTAGATTAACAGAGAAGATCTTACTTGAAGCTTTCTCGTTCCTGCTTGGACTTGCCTCCATGCTGCAAGTTTGTCTAAAAAGTCTAACAACTCATCAATGCTAACTATCATAGTGGCATCCCGTTCAGGTTAAAACAATCTCCTAGTATGTGCGTCTAATTTTCGCAATAGCATGCACGTCAGCAACGTGTTCCACTCCGTCACCGGCTGATCAAGATTGCTGTGGTGTGCTGTCATCTTCGCCACGAAGACTTGGAGTAGCTGTGGTGTACGGCGATGTATTTTATGCATGCCCAGCAAATAATCAAAATGATTACTCATCAATACCTAAGGCGTGATTGTTTTACCTTTTTTTTTAAATTAATTTAAAGCAGACTCATGATTCACCAATGGAAATCAGCAAGGAATCTATTAATTTGAGTAGCTCTCCCTTCAAATCACATTATATTTCAATGTCTGTAAGTCTGATATCATGTGTGGACAGTGGACGATGGTATGGAACATTTCGATGAATGTTTGAATCCTGTTATGTTTCCTCCATCGTGCATGGGTATTTATCCAACGACGGCAGCTTCGCTTTATTTTACGTACCATATTTTAGTGGATCGGTTTGTGAACCCTGCAGTCTACCGATATAAAGCTTTAGTGTGTCAGAATAGCTGGAAATATCTTTCTTTTCAATATTCTTAGATTAATTGCAGTTACTAGGAACTTTTCCTAAATTGCCACCAAGATATTTTTTCGTACATGTAAATCTTCCAATGTAAAATTTTCATCTTCACTTAATAAAAACTTTTCAACTCTGATAAGAACACTTTTGCATGGACCATTTATAGGTATGTCTCTTGCGGTCTAGATCCACTATATTTTTGCTTGTGATGAAAAAACAAATGAAACAAACGTTTTGTTTTTCTTATCTTAGATATAGCGTTTGTATAAACTATTCGAGTGAAATTTCCACCATGTAAAGAATGAATAATGTATCACTATATTATATGAATAAAATATTCAAAATAAATCTATTAGTTTGAATTAAAAATAAATGTAAAAAAATAATAAAAATTAAAATAATTGTGTATGATTTATTTTATTTGATAATGATCTTGACTCTCCTCTTAGTCAAAGTTGACAGAGATAAAGTCGACGGTGGAGCGAGCTTACCCAAAAGAATCCTGTTCACTCTTACTTTGAAGAGATTAGGATTGAGTGTGTAAGCTACAAAAGAGTCTTGTACAGATGGTTAAGTATCTATGTTATTTTGTGTCTCAGAAAGAAGGTTAAGGTGTTGTTCCTGATTGCTGTTTATCGATCTTCGACATTTGTTGTGGGTATCCAGGGGGGCTAGACAAGTGGCAAAAACGCTATAGAAACGCTATAGAATAGAAAACAAAATGTATGGGAATGACATTCGTTTACGACTAGCTATATGTCATTCCCATACATTTTGTTTTTTATTCTATAGCGTTTCTATAGCGTTTTTGCCACTTGTCTAACCCCCCAGAATGCAGATATTCTGACAACCGCCGGTTCAGACAGTTGTAGGCCATTTTTTATCCAGGTGCGTAAAATAGTACCCTCGGAACGCGGGTGATACCGTGAAAAACAGCTAGTATAAAAAAAATCATTCCTTGGTATTTTACGACAACTACTAGTCTATCAAACTTGACAGCTTAAGACTACAATTACCCTGCCATGTTTGCAAAACAGTTCAATTTTACGAACGCAATAGGCAGTTGTCACAGTTTAAAAAAATGCTCATTTAATAAATAGTTGGCTGTGTTTGGAACGCAAAGCACTAATTTGTTTTTTAATACTGTGACATCTGTCCGCCCATGCCTCGCAACTTATTCGTTCATTCGTGTGGCTGTCTGTTCGTAATTAAAATTGTGTCTACCAACATGAAAATACTAGAACACGGATGTGAACGACAAAAAGGGTTGTTTTTATCGATTCTAATAATAATAGCTCTTATTTATTCATTTGTATTCCTTACGTCTATTAAAATAAAATGTATATATTTTTAAGTATATTTATAAACCGACCGGCCTCCATTATGAACAATTATGCCATTAGGCATTAAGGGTCTGCTATACTTAATAATTTGTTCGGTTAAAATTAATTTCTTACATTTCAAGTTTTATCTACGCTAGGTTGTACAAGATTGCTTTTAGCACCCTTTGTAAGAAACTTTCCAATGTCATATGCTTTTCTTTTGGTGTTCATAGTAAAGAATATTCTATTCTATTATCTACCTAAATTTTTATACATTATCAGTTATTTTATTAAAATAATTTAATTAAAAAATAATAGTGCTTTATGTTTCTCTTGTAAGTTTTATAAGGTTCATACATTTTTCACCAACTTTGATTACCATTTATTTTTGTTATTGTTTTCTTAATCAGACTCTTCAGTTTTTTTTTCGTCATTATATGTGTCGCAGAACTAAGTTTCTACTTTTTACCTATTAATATTATATTTAAAAAATACGAAATGTTTAATTCGGCAAAAACTCAATTACAAATAAAAACTGAATCGTGGCTCTTAATGACATACAACAGCGTGGCTTTCACATAAAAGACTTGATTAAAACTCGTCTAGAATCTGCATTCACAGTAGTTGGGTTCATTCATTCTCTAGTTTTTGAGATAAAAACTGTGTCGCTATTTATGTAGGTCGGTCGTTACAGCTCTGTACTCTATCAACTCGTGAAATATGGAGGTCAGTGTGGAGATGAGGAATATGTTAGAAAAAAATGTATAGTTAGTACATAAAAATTTACATCTTTTGTTATAAAAAAAAAATAATACATGATATATTTTAGAAAAGTATGGCATCATGCTGTGAATTTTAAAATATTCTTTAATGGAAATGAAAAACTAAACCAGAACAGGACCTTAGCCAAAATGTCGTAAAACTTGGGATAAACAAATTCAGAGAGCCTTAGGAAAAGGTTTGGTTAATAAAACATCAGAAGTTTCCTAAAAGCCTTCAACCTCAGGTAAAATAATTATAATAAAAGTCACGCCGGATGATAAACTTAGTAAAGCTAACATAAATAATGTATGAAGTTACGTGCGAGTTTAAATTGACCAATAATATTACGAACTTCTCATTCTATTTCTGCTACAACTTAAAAACTATTGCTCGTAAAAACAACAAAATGGTTTTTAAATTCTTGGATCGTTTGGAGGACCCAAATAATCCATTACTAGGGCCAAATGTTTTGGCTCTTCGGTACGGGGGTTTATGGCAAAAAGATCGTTTAAAAAGCTTTATGTATAATGTAGTGCATTTCATAGCATTCCTTTTCGTTGTATCCCAATATGTGGAACTCTGGATTATCAGGAACAACTTAGAAATGGCTATGAGGAATCTTTCCTTAACTATGCTTAGTACCGTTTGTGTATTCAAGTCTTGCAATTTGGTGCTCTGGCAAAATTCATGGAAAGAGCTCATTGATTATGTTTCCGAATTAGAAAAATCCCAGTTGTCTAAAAATGATACTACGGTCAACAAAATTATATTTAAATATGTAATATATGCAAGAAGAGTTACATATCTGTACTGGGGCTTGGTAACTGCTACGGTTATTACTGTTATTCTCGCACCACTTCTCATTTACTTATCGTCCCCAAACTATCGTGAGAGTATAAGGAATGGGACCTCCCCATACCCAGAGATAATGAGCTCTTGGACTCCTTTTGATAGGTCCAGGGGCTTCGGTTTTTTGGCAGCTACTTTATACCAAATATTTGCTAGTTTCTACGGAGGCATGGTCGTAGCAAATTTTGACTCTACCGCTGTAGTAATAATGACTTTTTTTGCCGGACAGTTGAAAGTATTATCTGCGAATTGCGCACGCCTGTTTGGCGATGGTAATGAGGTAGTTAATTATGTTGAAACTGTGAACAGGATTAAGGAGTGTCATTTGCATCATTATTACATGGTGAAGTAAGTTTAATTTTTGTTTGGTTACAATTTATTACTATAATAATTGTTAATGTAATTAAAAAATCTGACGTACTGTTTGTTTCAGATTCTCATCAGTGTTGAATTCTTTGCTTTCTCCTGTCATGTTTTTGTATGTAATTATTTGCTCCCTAATGATTTGTGCCAGTGCTGTACAATTAACTACGGTAAGACTTGTCATTATACTCTGTATTATTTTTCAAGGATATAACATCTCTATTTATTTGTACTCTTGAGACCCAAGATATGATTTTTTTAATATCAGAATGAACAAGGAAAATCTGCGTCGTATATCTTGCTTCAATTCACATTTTCGGCAGCAGAAACTGAATGAAATTGTGCAAACACTTTTAATAACGCTGAGTGTTTTATCCATCAAAATGTCTGCCGTTTGACGAGAATGACGTATAAAATGAATGTTCCAATTTGAGAGGCGCACCGTGACGCCCGGTCATTTAATAATTTGACAATCCTCCTGTGTTTTGTTGTGAAAATTTACTGGTATGAATAGATTGGACGAATTGTTGTTTTGATTTATTGTTTCGTTACGACAGCTCATGGCGTATGTCACAAAAAATATGTGATAATTATTTCGGAAACATATTAAATTAATATGACTATTTTGTTAGCAAAACATTGAATTACAACTTTTATGACCTATTTTAACGTGTTAGAAAAAGAGGGACGCTGTTATTCATCCTGTATAGGTTCATCTCTTGCTCCCACTGGCATCTGAATCACTTACACATCATAATACGGCCTCTGTTACAATTTTCAGGAAGGTACGGGCAATATGCAAAGAATTTGGATCGCGGAATATCTAATGGCACTCATAGCGCAACTATTCTTATATTGTTGGCATAGCAATGAAGTGCTGTTTATGGTTAGTGGATATATGAATGTAATAATGTTGTCACTCAAAGATGTGGTTTATATTATTATTCACAAACGTGAATTTTTTTATGTTATAATATCGCTTGGAATTTAGGAATAACAGAATAACTGGTTGAAGAACAATAAAACTTTTATAACATAGACTGTACTCACTATTATTCCAGTTAAGAATTTCTTCTTAAGTTGCTTGTTAGTCTAACAATGTTACCGTGAATTCAATCCCGGGTTAGACTTTAAAAAAATCAAATCAAATCAAAATTATTTTATTGTAGTTACAGGTTAAAAAAGATTCTTAACATAGAAAAAGTTTTATCAGTGTGTCCTGCTGGTGAAGCATACATTATGTACATATTATACGGACGAAATGTGGGTCTCATAAATTCATCATTTCAACTTTAAAAAACAAACTGTTCCGAAAGTAGAACTTACGGAATACCAAAAATGACTTCCTGAATTCTGTGAACTCATGATTTCAATTCCTTTACGTACTTTTTGGGTTTTTTGTGCGGCATTAAAGCAACAGTTTTGCGACGTTCAGTGAGAAATGTACTGACATAAACGAGTATTGCAAATTCGTAAAAGAGAGCTAGAGATGTTAGCAGCTAATTTGAATGGATTTACGTAGCTTTTGATTGCAGTTTTGAACGTAATTAAAAATGTTGTTTGAACAGTTATGCAAAACGTTGGCTGGCGTTGTGAAAAATAATTCGAATCTTTTTAGATTGACTTGATGTAAAAGGTTTCAGCTGAATACTAAAGAAACTTTACGAACTCAGATAAAACTATTATATTATGTCAGGTTTTACCTGAGGACACATCTATCTCCACACCAAATTTCATCTAAAACAGTTTAGCCGTTTTCTCGTGAAAGCGTAACAGATAATGATTGTAAGGTCTTTTTTAACTTTAATATTATTTTTCTCAGTTATTTTATTTTTTAGTTACACAAAAGTCAATTATGATCATATTAGTTATTCGGAACAAAAGCAGAAACGAACGTATGAACTTCTTATTTAAGTTGATATCTCATTCAATTGCAAACATTGAACCGGGCATTATATCATGTAGGTAAACAGAAGGGCAAATCTTCTTAATGCACTATCGCAATCTTTTAACTTACATATTTGTCTTCCTTTATTGATGTTGAATTGATTTAGTCAGCGAAGTAATCGTATACGCTAAGAGAAGATTTTACAATCTTATTTTTATTCTTTGTTGTCCTAAAAATAATAGTTTGTAGTAAAGCACACTAAGATTTTATTTTAGTATTATCCCGGGTATCCGGGCAATCCAGATTATGAATAAACGTATGAAAAACTAATTCTACCAAGAAAGAGAAAAAAAATCAATAACACCGCCCGGTATGGGGATCGAACCCGCAAATGCGTGATTGCTACGCTTACGACAGCTAGAATAACGATTACTTTAAAGACATTTTTATATCTAAACTAGCTGTTTCCCGCGGTTTCACCCGCATCCCGAGGGAACTACTTAGCGCACCCGGGTAAAAAGTAGCCTATGTTGTTCCTCAGGGTCTATTCTATCTCTGTACCAAATTTCATTTATATCGGTCTAGTAGTTTTGGCGTGAAAGCGTAACAGACAGACAGAGTTACTTTCGCATTTATAATATTAGTAAGGATATTAATATTTAGAGATTTGTATAAAATATTTTTTTATACCTAATAAATTTATTTTGACAGAGTAATCAAGTTGACGATGGAGTGTACAGCAGCGCGTGGTGGTCTCAAAACGTGCGCATACGCAGGAGTTTGCTTTTGCTAGGAGGACAACTACGCAGACCTATCATATTCACGGCTGGGCCTTTCACTTTACTCAACATGGCTACTTTTGTCGCTGTAAGCAATTAAAACTGCTTTTGACGCACTATATTGATATTTTTAGGGTTCCGTAGTCCGACAAGTAACCCTTATAGTTTCGCTCTGTCCGTCTGTCTGTCTGTCTGTCTGTCCGCGGCATAGCTCCGTGGTTTTTGTTATTAGAAAGCTGAAATTTGGTATGAATATGTATATTGATTACGCCGAGAAAGTGGTAAAATAAAATTTTGAAAAAATTTTTTTTTTAGGGTAGCTCCCAAACATGTAAAGTAGTTTCTCGCGTACCCCTACGTGTGGGGTATCGTTAGATAGGTCTTTCAAAAATATTATGGGTGTATCAAGATCATTTTTCGGTTAACCGAGCCATTTGCGAAATATCTAGATTTTAAGTGATTTTTTTTGTTCGATACGAGTTACCCCCCCTCTAACTTTTGAATGGCTGTACCTAGAAATGTGAAAAAAATCACAGACGTAGCACATATAATGAACTTACAAGAAAAACTATCACGGCTAAGTAGGCTTAACCGGTTACAGAGTTATAGTCGACTAACTGAGACCTACTACTGAACCCTACTGCGCGTGGCCCGACACGCACTTGGCCGGTTTTTTTAACTTGACAGACAAGGACAAACAGTTTGATGGTTAAAATAGGCGTATAAAACGAATGGCTTTTTTGTTGGTGTTTACGGTATTGTCCCTAATCCGGCACTAGTAGTAACTATACCTTGGCATTAGTCTGAATTCCCTGCTTACCTACTTAATAAATAAATGCTTATAAAATAAAAAACGATCAAACGATTTTCTTTCTAATTTTAGGTTCAGTTAGTAATTGATTTCTAGAACAGTAACAAAACAGCAGCATTCAAATATTTCCTCTTGAATCTCATCCCGTAGAAATAACTAAATATTCCTATTACTAAGGTGACCAAAAATGGCAAATAGGTCGGTACTCAGATGTGTGTTTACGTTGCAAGTTTCAAAGCTATTGCTTAGCGTGATATGCTTAGTCTTCCACCGGCACCCTATATATGTAAGCCAATATCTTTCAAGTTCAGTTGCAATACTCTTTTTATGAGTCAAAGATATACATTCCTTACTTGAAAGTATCAATGAGATAAACGTCCAAGCATAATTATGCAGTATGCAATATGCATTGCTTAAATTTCTTTCGATGGGTATGTCAATTGGGTATTCGTTTTTTACGTAATTAGGGCGCAGGTCTATCGGTATTGTCACCTTCTTACTTCAACATATCCATAAAATATAGGTAGTTCCTAGTAAGAAAAGATTCTTTGTTGTTAACTGATTTTCTAGCTACAAAGTACAAGCTATCTGATAAAATATGTCAAGAAAATTGGTATTTCACAGCTATTTTTCAACGCATTTCTTTTGTAAAAGCTCTTTTGATTCAGTAAAAAGATAAAGTAGCATTTTAAAGTACAAAAGATTCTTAAGAGGTACTTCCATTCTTTGTGAGTAAAATGAACCACCTGTATTCAGAAATGTGAATAGAAAAGTAGCACCCTCGCAATTTTAAGATTATCTTGATATAAAAATACTTAAGTAGAAGTACTTTATTGCTTATTTGATTTTCAGGGTATTAAAGTTCAAGAACCTATTCGAAATGTAATAATATATAATTATTCTAGTTTACAAATTTTGCAATAAAAAATAAGTAAGGGCCGTATTCTGAGAAACGTGTACATAAATTACATTATTATGTAAAATCTATATTTTACTGAACTAGTTTTGTATAATTTAAATACCTATTTATTTTACTAACCAGTCTTGCTCATTTCTCAAAACCGTGGATCGCTGATTTCACATTGAAACCGTGTGCCGATAATGTTGCAATTTTTGCAATAGAACGTATGAATTAAATATTTTCTACAATTCATTTTTGTTAAACAGTAGTAGCTACCTACCAATATTGTACAAGTGTTTGATTGAATCGTTTATTAAATAAATGTATATCTTTTTATTTTGCAGATACTCAAAGGATCTTACAGTTACTACACACTTTTGGCAAAGAAAGAGGATTGATATCGTGATTAATCGAATATCAATCGTACGTTAGAGCTGTATCGTGATAAGTCAAAATATTTTTAAGTTGTAATGTTCACAACTTTTTCAATTTTCTTTTAGTGTTTGTCAGTAATTAAGTAGGGCTATTTAAATTGCTTTTTTATTAAATTTGTGAGTCAAATTTATATCAATGTTTCGGCAATCAATACTTTTTAAAAAAAAGTTCAATATTGTTTTTAAAGTTTCATTTTTAAGGTTTGATAATTATTATTTTATTGAACAGACACTGATAATGTTTATTAATAAAAACTTAGTATCACATTATTAACTTCTTTAAACTCCTGTTGTCTGATTAGCTGTGCTTGCCACGTTCGGTCCGTGGGTGGGTGACCATACCGAGACTCCTCCGTGCGTCGGGAGTGTTAAGTCAGGAAAAGGCTAGGCAGATAATGAGTTGAATATTGATCGATTAAACTGTTAGGGATACCACAGGTTCATTTTATGATCCCTACACACATAGGTATTTGTCATAAAGCTCTTTATAGGAAACATACTAAACACGTGCAAATGCAGTAAACAAACATAAATACAGTTTCACGCGTGTGTATTACACGTGATGTGTCATATCCAGCAATAACTGGATTCTGTTTTTATGTTTTAAACAGTATGCCCCGCTGAACTATTTTACATAAAAAAATATAATTATGTACTATATTTCCATGTAGACTAGTAACGGTTACGATTATGATACAGGTTCTAATGTGACTGATGTACCCTTTCTTCGCACCAAAAGTTCGTGTACACTTACAAGCGTAGCATTCTCCTTATAGTAGTGTATACCTGGGGGAAGTTTGAACGGGATCACAGGATTTTTAAAAAGAGGTACTGCGGCATTGGAACACGAAGGCCTAAGGAAGGAACATGTATGGGATTTAGTCAATATGAGTCTGACACTTCCTTCAGATCCGCCCACAGTGGGAGAATTCATTTAATGGTTTCCCATCTCTAAAAAAGGTTTAATCTTACTATTGAATATACACTTCTCATCAAAAAAATCGAAACACTTTCGTTTTTATTGTTTTTGTCCTAATTTTTTACAAAAGAGAATTAATTCCATGAAAAAAAAAACATTATTGTGTAGCTGGCAGTTTGGTCATTACAGTAAGAAGAAAAAAATCAAAATTCGAAATTAGAATTTCATTTGTTTATCCTAAAATGAAATTAATCACTGTTTTGAGACAAATGTGTATTTAGGGTTGGAGTACGTTTCTCGTTTAAAAACTAAAAATTAGCGCTTGTCTTTAAACTTTTTGTTTCTTATTTCATTTACTGTGACTTTGGGACGTCTGAAAAAACTTTTTTTTCTAAAACATATGGATACTTCGCCCGCAGAAGCCGCCCAAGTGGTGGCATTGCTGGATTCTGGACTTAGTCAGCGTGTTGTGGCTGCAAGATTGCATCTAAGCTTATCATCTGTTCATAGAGTCTACAAACGCTATCGGGAGACTGGTTCGTTCACGCGCCGTTCAGGATCTGGCAGGAATCGGGTCACTTCTGAGCGAGATGATCGATTTATTGTAACAACTTCTTTACGAAATCGACGCCTTAACGCTTTTCAACTGCAGCAGCAGCTTCGCGTTGTACGAAGAGTAGCTGTAAGTGACTCTACAATAAGAAGAAGGTTGAAGGAACGCGGATTGGCACCGCATAAGCCAGCGAATGGGCCGAAATTAACTGCAGACCATCGAAGAGCGCGCCTTAACTTTGCACGCGAGCACCTAACTTGGTCATACCTTCAGTGGAGCAAAGTACTGTTTTCTGATGAGTGTAAAATTATGCTGTATGGTAACGACGGAAGGAACAAGGTCTACAGAAGAGATGGAGAACGCTTTGCACAATGCTGCATTGAAGAAAAGGTCAGCTATGGTGGCGGTTCGTGGACGGTTTGGGGAGGAATCAGCGCCGACGGTAAGACAGAACTTGCCTTTGTGTCTGGGCCACGGCTGCCTGCACTAAACTCTCATCGGTACATCGAACAGTGTCTTGAACCTCATGTGATGCCCTATGCACATTTTATTGGCAACGACTTCATATTCATGCACGACAATGCTAGAGCTCACACCGCGGGCGTCGTATGAGATTATCTTACCGAAGTCGGTATCTCCATTATGGTATGGCCAGCAAGAAGCCCGGACATGAATCCCATTGAACATCTATGGGATGAATTAAAGAGACGAATTCGAGCAAGAGATCCAGCCCCAGAAACACTTAGCCAGCTGCAAAATGCAATCCAAGAGGAATGGGATAATATACCACAACATGTGATCGTGACTCTCATCCGATCGATGAAGAACCGTATGGAAGCAGTAATAAGAGCTCGCGGAGGGAATACAAGTTATTAAATAAACGTTTCTTAATTTTTTTTTTCATTTACGCGTGTTGTTTTACCCATTTCCTTCATATTCCATACAGGGTAAAAATTACTCATTATACAAAATACGAAATCTATGAAGACTTAATTTGAATTTAGAACAATAACATTAGGATTTAAAAACCTCATACTACTCACTATTAAATGACATTTTACATTTATTCCTAAATATACACATTTTTCTGATAATCCTTATCAAATCATAAACTGCGAGGTGTTTCGATTTTTTTGATGAGAAGTGTATTAGCTATCGCATATTATGATACCATGGTATTAGTCAAATATTAGTGAACCGATTCAATCATTATTTGATTGAATCGGTTCACTAATATTTGTGTGTGTGTGTAATAATGTTCTCCACAATAATTAATAATGAAATACAAGTACACGAGAATCGTGAATACTCCGTGAGTCGCCTGATCGCCTCGCTATTACGCTTCCTATTATTTGACTATAATATCTGGTAACCTATTACTCTATACACGCTTGTCCTAATATTAGTATACGTGGCTTGGATTATAATACCTGTACCTATAACAAATATTATAATTAGTCATACACTAGCTGCTTATTTCTTTAGGAGGTTCACACCTCCTTTGTCTTCAAATGAATAAAAACGTTGTTGCACTAAACGCGTCTACTCAGGTCGTTTTCTTGCCAAATCCTCCCATCGACGAGGTCAATATGTGTTTTCTGAACATTCTTATGTCTTGGGAATTGACATACACTCCTAGACATAATCTAATCAGGTAATGATCAAAGAGTGACCGATTTATTATAATCGGACTCCCAATTTTGGGCATAGGCTTCTTCTCAAATAGATAAGACACGGGATTGATCATCATATCGTGTACAAGGTGGGTTTAAATGTATACCTATATATATTTTTAACAAGTCATCGATTCCTTACAACATTGACGACTCAAGGAGTTGTAAATAGAATTCAAACAATACAATGAATGTTACTTTTAAGAGGATTGAATTATC
Source organism: Pyrrhia umbra (assembly GCA_963891755.1). NCBI lineage: Eukaryota > Metazoa > Arthropoda > Insecta > Lepidoptera > Noctuidae > Pyrrhia > Pyrrhia umbra. Next base: position 3,580,815 of record OY982937.1, on the reverse strand, counting down.
CAGGTAAATGAAGTAGTTCCCTTAGAATACGGGTGAAACCACGAAAAACTGTTAATAATTAATAAATTAAATTCATGTTAATTCCAAAAACTATACAGCAATACCAGGCTTGCTTGCAAATTTTGTGGTTTTTAGTCTCCGAAATGTTAATTTGGCAAAATAAGGCACTAGATGAATTTCAACAGTACAGACAGACTATCAGAGTTATTTTTTTATATTCAAGAGTTTATAATTCTCCGCGATCAGTAAAATAAAAAAAATATAATCTTTCAGATTGTTTAAGAGAATACCGTGTCTACTAGGCGATACTGAGTACATGCTTTAAAACAGTGGGTATTTAATCCTACTTAACAAAATGAATTGAATATATAATCCTATCCAACCTCAATTTTATTAAGCTGTTAATCTGATGCCTCGGAATTTTTGCCCCACTTTTTTGCTTTCGCGTTCGCGGCAAAATCTTCCTAAATCAGCATGAAAATTACAAATAGTAAAACAATTAAATCCTGTGACTGGGCGAGGATTTCAACTCAAATAGTAGGGCAAGTTCTGCGAGATTGACAAATGTTTTTTTTAAAGCAAGTTTTTATTTTCATATAATTAGGTACTTATGTAATGATTAAAAATAAAGTTAGCAAAAATAATAATTGATTTTGTATTATTTTGTCCTCGTTAATTTTCACATTTCATTGTAGGTATTTATTTCCAAATTTGATATAAGATGAGAGCACCGATTCCCGCATTAAATTATTAAGCTGATTGTGAACAATTTAGCCAAATCCGACTTAGAAGGGACTTAAAACTTTACAACATATTTTTGCGAAATTATGGAAAAGCTTTTGCTACTTGTTGAAATAATCCTTTCACTTAGTCTAAGTATAAATTTATAACAATATTATCAGTTCGTTGAAGATTGAATAAAGGAGACGGATACGCTTTCATACAATTTTGGGCCTGGATGTAAAAAGATGAAATCGGTGTCAATTGATAGCTACTATAATAACAAACAATCACTGTTTTTTTTTTTCAGATTTTGGCAATCTGAGAGCCGAGATAAAAGAGATTTAGGAAAAGTGAGGTTACGTAACAATCTATACTTAGCAGCTGATTTTTAAAGTGCGATTGTTATTTTTACCCGACTGCCGAAGGAGGGTAATGGGTTTATCAGTATACGTATGTATTTTGTATGTATTTATTTATTATTATTTAACTGGAGGAAACACACTCAAAACGCACACACACTAGACGATATATTCCAAGAGCCCATGAACCCCAGACCTTCGCCCTTTTATAAAACCTGCAAGTTTGTCAGCGCATGCTCCCAACACAGGTAAGAACGATGGACCATTATGAAGTTTGGGTTATGGTGGTTTTGGCAGGTACACGGTACTAAAGTTGTGAAAAAAGAAATTCTACTTTCGTCATTTTATAAAGTGTGAATTTTTGGTATTACCTTCGGAATATTATTAAAAATCACGGCATTCATTCCCAGACACTTACCATGGTGGCAACCCGTTGGCAAACACCCTTAATGTTTATCAAATTATAATTCTACTTACGTTATAAAATCAATCCCTGCTCTAGTGACGAGCCGTATATCAGAATTACCAATCGATAATTTAATAAAATAAAATTCAATCAATAAAGTTAATTTCAATATATTTTTACACATTTTTTATTGTGTTTCTCATAATATATTATCTTTTTTTGCTTTAAATAAATGTTTTATCTATCTATGAACAAAAACGGGAACACGTCACTGCAAATGAAAAACAACTATTGCAGTCTCTTTCATCCGGATACCTGTTAATCCCGGCTTTCATTTGAAAAACTATAATGGGAAATCACACAATGCTTAGCGGCCAGTCATTATCGGGATTAAAAACTGCACAATAGACAAACGCAAAAAATATATATTAAATGCATGTATAGAACTAAACATGACTGTGTGTGAATTACGTTATTAAAATTATAGGTTGCTTATTGATAAAAAAAAATTTACAAAAAATAAACACTTCAAATTGAAAAAACGACTTTTATCTGCCAGACGCATAAGGAACCGTTCACCGTTCAAGAAAAAGTCGGTGTTTAAAATTAGGCTTGTGTATGTTCGCTACCGACTTCTAGACTTCTTATATTTTTCCAGATTTTATCACGATATTATTCTTCATAGTTAATATAAATGAAGTTTAAAAAAGTCACTTTTGTACTTGCCAGGATTCGAACTCTAACATTTCTACTTGAGTCCAGCGCACCTTAATCTAGACCACCACGGCATGACTATGGATTTGTTACTGTCTATCAAAATAATAAGATTAAAGTCGATGAAAATTGTTGTCTCCTTGCTAAGTGCCAGTTTGTTTGTCAAGAATTTTTATCCACCCCCGAGAGTCTCCTCCCGAGAGGTACCTGGCTCCTTCGACATCTCTTGAAATGCTTTTATTTATAAATTAGATTAGTAACTTAGTATTATGATCAAAGCCGCTTTAATGAGCCAAAAGTCAAAAAACTTTGAAATTTGTGTTTCTTTCTACTTTTTCTTTGTCTGATGTTAGTCTGCCTGTGGCGTTCTAGTAATTGGTTGAGCTTGTAATGTTGAAAGTAGGTATCGTTTGGATTTTTTTTAGCAGGTATAATATTTAGGTAGTACCATCCAAAATACCGTTTATACAATACTTAGGTAGTAAGTATGTACTAAATATAAAGAAGCATTCATCCGAAGATACATAATTTAAAATTTTAGGCAAATGATTAGTATTGTTGTAGTTTGTAGTGCCTGGCCCTAGGAAAAACCTCTTGTTTATACAGATTTAGGTATACATACCGATCCTAATTGCTTATCTAATAATATTAAAAATGCAAAAATGTAGTTTTTCTCTTTTCTCTAACTATCTTCTACATTATAAATGTTTAAAAGTAACTTAATAAAATAGACGATAGTGTAATGACAAGCACTGAAAGTGTTACTTTTGGATTGGACTGGGTGCACAGACGCAAACTTGTTCCAACTACATTAAAAGCTGGCCAAGTTATTTGCCGGTTACTATACTATTTTGAAGAAATTTCATATGGAGATAGATGGGACCCCGGAGATGGTTATAGGCTTATCTAGGTATGTACTAGTACCCTAAGGACGTAGGTGAAATTGCGGAAAAAAGCCAGTAATAATATATACATTTCGGATAAGCAATATCTATATAATAATAAAAAGTAATAAAATGTATTCCCGCACGGAAGGCATAGAAGCCCCACGATTTCTAAAATAGTTCAGAAATATCTCGCATGGTAAAAAATGTCTCTAAACCGCCGAATATCCAATATGATGCGGAAAACAAGCGACTTGTACCAGTTTTTGGCAGCGTACAAACCGCGAACGTACGTGCCGAAGAATGAACACGTTATTCCGATTAAGCTTGTGGTGGTCCACGCGTGAATTTTGAAACCATTCATCGAACGATCCACTCTGGATGGGGATGAATAGTTCTAATTTGAAATTCAGTATTTGAACTCATACGTACGAACAAAATGGATGTATGTTTTGTATTCTATCCAATATGCACTGAAGCTAGCTCCGTTTATGCAAACTTTGTATTTTGTTAATTGGCAATTGAGCCAGTCGAAACCAATTATTGCTCGCGTAAGCCTGTGGTTCCACCAGAGATGTGCGAGGATGCGTTTCGAGGGCTGCGTTTGGTAGGAACCAATTAGAATATAACAATTCTAATTGCTTCCAGACCGATTTCGGTCACGACGGCCCATCTTAATGAAGACTAACCAGGTAGGTACGCAGGAGATAATATAATAATATAATATAATATAATATAATAATAATAATAATATGGCAACACCAACACCAACGTCAACATATTTTTTTCCATCTCAAAAAATTAAATATTAAATTAAATTCAAATACCAGTTTTTACGCTTATCCAAACCATTTATAATATAAATAATACCAATAAATAAACGGAATAATAATAAAAATAACGCTACAAAATCATGAAAAAGAAAAGAAGAAAAAGTGTAAAACTGACAAATGTCACTCTGATTGTAAAATACTAAGAAAAATTATCATGGAATGAAATAATGTTGACAAGAAACAAAGCCGCAAGCTGTCGCGCACGCCCACCACCCCCGGAGTCGTCGCTCAGCTCCGCCTCGCCGCCGCCGGACCCCGGATCACCCGTGACACCGGCGACTGCAGTTGCGTCGAGCTCGAGCGACGAGTATTTTTCCCCGCCGACGTCGCCAACACCTGTGCGTCGGCAGGGGAGAGGCCGGCCACCGAGAAGTTTGGGATCCAGGGGCCAACCGGCCCTGAGCAGGGTCCCCGCTGTCGGTGGTTGTGTGCAGCGCATGAAATGGACTCAGAATATGAATGAGAATGTCATGCGCGCATATTACGGGTCTACAGAGGGGGGAGCTAACCTCACTGCGTACCGTGAAAGGATGCTGTCTTTGTTTCAGGTACTTGAACCAGCAGTCAACGTCTCGGCCCAACGACTTTCGGATCAGGTGCGCGTTATCCAACGCAATCACAGATTGGACGACGCCGCACTTGATAGGCTGCGCTCAGAGGTGCTGAACAACCTTATGGTATCGACCTCATCACAGACCGCGGCTCCACCGTCTGTTACGGTCGGAGTCCCGCCGCGGTCCAATCACGGTGATGAAGATGAGGACGATAGGGTTGTAACAGTAAGTAGTCAGTGCAACGACCAACTGGGGAGTGCCCTGGAAGATGCGATCCGGGAATTTAGGTTCACTCCTGTCGAATTTAGACCACGTCTACCACGCTTACCTATGCACAAGCGGAATAGGGCGCTGGTGTGTACTTTGGATTCGCTGTTGGATAAATACTTTGAAAACAGCGAAGACCTCTTCGATACACACTCAATCATGTATTGCGCGGCTGTGGCGGCATGCCGTGTGGCGAATGTCAAATTTTCTGACAGTGATAGAGCCACACGACCAAAACCAGCCATCCCAGCTTGGCAATGCAGGATTGAGCGTCGTGTCGAGGGGGCCAGGGTACTCATCGGCAAACTATTATGCTTCAGGGAGGGTAATACCCGACCAAGGGTGATGCGCTTTGTGAGACGGGCATTCACGGGGACTGGAATTAGTCCTCGTGAGTATATGTCACATGTCACAGAGCGCATCGACTTCCTGAAGCAAAAAGTTTGTGCATGGGCAAGCCGTATTCGTCGGTATAAACGACGGGTGGAACGTTATACCCAGAATCGCATGTTCCAGAGCGACCAAAGGTGGGTATACAGAGCTTGGGAGCGACCTGAACATACTGTGGCTGACGTGTGCCGCCCAGATGACGACGCCACTAGTATGTTTTGGCGCGACATCTGGTCGGCACCCGTCGGCCACACTGAAGGTGACTGGATGCGTGATGTTGAACGAGAGTGTGAATTTATAACAGAAATGGAGGAGGTTAGCATCACCTCCTCCGATGTAGCCAGTGCAGTCCGTCCACTGCCAAATTGGAAGTCACCAGGACCGGACGGACTGCACAATTTCTGGCTTAAATGGCTACAAAGTTCACACCCTCGTTTAGCATCGCAATTCCAGTTAGCTTTAGAAGCCGGGTCGCTACCACAGTTCCTAACTACAGGAGTTACCCACCTGCTCCATAAATCAGGTAGTGCCGCGGAACCTAAGAATTATAGACCGATCACTTGTTTACCGACGGTCTATAAACTTCTTACATCTATTTTGAGAGCTAAAATAAATTCACATATTGACAAACACTCTATCATGTCAGTCTCTCAAAATGGATGTAGGAATGGGTCCCGTGGCACTAAGGAGCTGCTCCTCATCGATATGGTCATAAGCCAGCAGGTTCGTCGATCCCGAAAGAATCTGTCGACATGTTGGATAGATTACAAGAAGGCCTACGACTCGGTCCCTCATACATGGCTCATGAGGGTGCTGGAGCTGTATAAAATAAATACAACTCTACGCACCTTCCTTGCGTCATGTATGGGGCAGTGGAGGACGGTACTTCGCTATCCAGGATGTCGAACGATTCAAGGGAACGACGAGTCTATTAAAATTAAGCGGGGAATATTCCAGGGTGACAGTTTGAGTCCACTTTGGTTTTGTTTAGCCTTGAACCCTCTCAGCACTCTACTAGAGGGTTCGAGGCTGGGCTATCCTTTGCGGAGAGGCGGTCAGGTTATATCCCACTTGCTTTATATGGATGATTTGAAACTATTTGCCCCTACTAAACTGCAACTGATGAAGCTACTAAAGGTAACTGAAACTTTTAGTAGCTCCATCAGGATGGAGTTTGGTGTGGATAAATGTGCAGTTATGCATGTAAAGCGAGGAGGGATTGTAGAATCTGAGGGACTACAACTTTCAGATTCTATAAACCTTAGATCACTTTCCGCAACTGATACTTACAAATACCTGGGTATGTCGGAGGGGTTAGGCATCAACGCGGCTGACGTGAAACAATCGTTACGGGAACGGTTCTTTGGTCGCCTGAATAAGGTTCTGAAAAGTTCCTTATCAGGTGGCAATAAGGTCCGCGCCTTTAACGGTTGGGTCATGCCAGTCCTGATGTACTCCTTTGGCATACTCAAGTGGACTCAGTCTGAACTTGACGCCCTGGACAGAAGAGTTCGGTCACTGTTGACTGCAAATCGGATGCATCACCCACGATCATCGGTGATGAGATTGTACATCCCACGGAAATGCGGGGGTCGTGGCTATTTAAATGCTAAGACCCTTCATAACCGTGAGGTGTGCAATCTCAGGGAATATTTTCTTAAAACCGACGTGGGTATGCATCAGGATGTAGTCGCAGTGGACAAGGGACTCACCCCGCTGTCGCTGGCTAAAGAGAATTGGCGCAAACCTGTGGTACTTACCACCAATGACCGCAAGGAGGTATGGCAAGGCAAGGAGCTACACGGACGCTTTTTCCGGGCTCTTCATGGGCCCGATGTAGACTTTATGGCGTCCGTATCTTGGCTACGTTTCGGCGACCTGTTCGGGGAAACCGAAGGGTTTGTCTGCGCAATTATGGACGAAGTTATGTTGACGAACAACTACCGGAGATATATCATGAAGGACGGGACGATTGACATATGTCGGGCATGTCATCGTCCAGGTGAGTCTATCAGACATATTATCTCTGGCTGTTCTCGTTTGGCTAACGGTGAATACTTGCACAGGCATAACCAAGTGGCCAAGATCATCCACCAGCAGCTTGCTTTGCAGTACAAACTTGTGGATCTTGAGGTACCATACTACAAGTATGCGCCCGACCCAGTTCTCGAAAATGACCATATCACGTTGTACTGGGATCGGTCTATCATCACTGACAGGACTATTGTAGCCAATAAACCTGACATAGTGGTGATAGACCGATTAGCGCGCCGCACAATGATCATCGATGTCACCATTCCCCATGACGAGAATCTCGTGAAAGCCGAGAAAGAAAAACAAATAAAGTATCTCGACTTGGCGCACGAGGTTGTCGACATGTGGAATGTGGACTCGGCAGTCATTGTGCCGATAGTCGTGACGGCCAATGGCCTGATGGCCAAGAGCCTCGATCAACATCTCAGGAGGCTCTCGTTAGGCGGCTGGGTCAAGGGCCTGATTCAGAAGGCAGTGCTCCTGGATACTGCACGTATTGTGAGGAGGTTCCTGTCTCTGGAGCCCTAACCACCGGTAGCTTGGACCCTGTTCCCGATATCGGTGGATCCCTGTTTTTTATATTTTTAAATGTTTTTTTATATTATTTTTATAATGAATATTTAAAAATGAAAAAAATATGTGTAAAAAATGAATAAACGGAATAATAATAATAATGACCTCGAGAATGACCATGTCACACTATACTGGGATCGATCTATCATCACTGACAGGACTATTATAGCTAATAAGCCTGACATAGTGGTGATAGATCGATTAGAGCGCCGCACAATGATTATTGATATCACTGTGCCACATGACGAGAACCTCGTGAAGGCTGAAAAAGATAAACAACTCAAGTATCTTGATTTGGCACACGAGGTTGTCGATATGTGGCATGTGGATTCAGCAGTCATTGTGCCGATAGTCGTTTCGGCCAATGGTCTACTAGCCAAGAGCCTCGACCAACACCTAAAGAGGCTCTCGTTAGGCAGCTGGATCAAGGGCTTGATACAGAAAGCAGTACTCCTAGACACTGCGCGTATCGTCAGGAGGTTCCTTTCTCTAGAGCCCTGACCGCCGGTAGCTTGGACCCTGTCTCGTTACCGGTGGGAAACTATTGTTTATATTTTTAAATGTTTTTCTTTTTTGTATAGTTTAATATTTAAAAATGTAATTCATATGTATATAAATAAATAAACGATAATAATAATAAGTCTTTATTTTTCTCAAAAATTCACATTACAAGTAAAGAAACATTATGGTTGTACACTGATAAGAGAATGGTGTCTGAAGAAGGTTGACCCTGTGTTACAGATCACCATGATCGTCTGATAAACAGTTCACTTAATGCTGTCCTTATTTATAAGAAAAATAAATAAAATTAGTACAAACATTAAATGTAGGTAATATCAAAACATTAGAAAAATGGAAAGAAAGTCTAAATTCTAACTAAAGTTAACATAATAATTACTAATAGAAGTTGCATTGAACTTCGTAATAAAAAAATAAAAAAATACAATTATAAATCTTAACTTATTATAATATAATAGAGCATTTTTATTCATTTTGAGATCATTCTAGGTACTAGAGATAATTAAGGAAAGATAGGCATTAACAGTCTTATTAATAAAAATCGCATACTCCAAAGATTATCTGACGTTACATTTGGATTCGCTAATCTGACAGTAAGAAAGTATTAACTTGGTAATCAGAACGTTATTAATAAACATCGAGTACCCTCGGCGAACCAATACATTGGTTACACCAGCATCAATGCGAATGTTATGGCAATACTATTAATTTAAAAGTAAAAAGAGCGATTATATTCTCTATGCATATTGTCAACGTGACAGATGACAAGAAAATTAGCAGTTTGTTTTGAAACTTTTGGTAAAATTATAAATATATTTTTTGCAGTATGAGAGATTAATATATATTTTTATTATTAATTAAAAATGAGCCAAAAACGCAATCGCTCCATTAATCGGGATGAAGAAATGGTAAATCATATTGATAGTAATTGCGTGGACTTTATTACTACCGTGGCGCGTGTTATTTATTTATACTGTTTTTTACTGTTTCAGCAATTATTTCGCTCAGTGCTTAAAGAATATATGCGCAAATTATTGAGAATAAATCCCTAGATACCAATACAAACAAATTAAAATCTAAAGCATGGGAAGAAGTACACAAAAAGTAAGATACCAAAGATTTTGATCAAATTAATTATGGTCTATCTATGTAATACTTTGGTTTGCCTGTAGTTCTGTTCGTGTGGATTACTGAATGCCCTGTGAATACATGAATGTTGTTTGTTTATCCTTCTTTCATGTCGTAAAAGTATCAGATTGATCTTGTTTTTGTGTAGAGATAGATTGCTGGGAACTCTTACCCACTGTATTTCAGTACAGTAATTTTATGGATAAAGACCCTCTTAATTCATCTGTTTTATTAGATTTAACCAGTTTTGTATGTCTGTGAAATCTACAGTGTTTTATAACCAATAATATCTTACAGATCTCTGAAGACGACACAATAGTGTCAACCAAACGAACATTAAATAATAATATAATGAATAGTGATATAAGGCCCAGAAAGGTAAGTTTATACCTGCTGTTTATTTTAAAGTCACCTACTCTTGTGTATCACACAACCAATAAAATGAATTATTTACAGAACCATGAGGACTATGTTAATGGAATGCTAAGCCATAGCAAAATGTTAAAGGACGAGGAGCATACGAGACTGATGGAAATGGCTGAAGAATATTTAATTAAGATGCAAACACATGGGGCAAAATTAAAATCTGCCATAATAGAAAGAGAACATACATAATCAATGTTATTATTATATAAGCCTTGTTTAATGTTCTGTAGATTCTAAAAATAAAACCTGATTGTAAACTCAAATCTTTTATTTAAATAAAATAAGATATGTATTCAAATGCATGTGTAATTATCATGTTAATTTAAAGAAAAACATTAATTAAATGCTACCCGTTCAAAATTACCTCTAAAGGTCACAGCACACATATCAACTCGGAAAGGGATCGTCCGTCATCGTATCGCCTTTCGCCTCGCCGTCAACCTAACGTATGCACGTAACCAAAGCGTATCAGCAGCTCCTGTACGTCAACTCGGCCACGGCTTGGCGACACCGCGCTTACGGCTCGCGGCAATGAGTTTCTCCCTTTTCATCGTTATTTTGTGTTTGAATCTATCCTAAAAATTCAATAAAACTCACGCGCAACACGAATGGAAGTTGCCTTGCGAATGGCGGCACGTTCGGCAGGGGACAGGGGCAAGGGTGGACGAAGAGATGTGAGCTCGGGTACAGAGAGACGTATTCCGATTAGTGTGCGTTGCAGTAGGGAGTTTCATACAAACAATACTGAACGGCTCGAGGCGATACGGTGACGATCCCTCTCCGAGTTGATATGTGTGCTGTGACCTTAAGGGAGTTGTGTATTGCCTGTGTTACTGGGATAACTTCGGCGTCATCTTCTACCCCCTCAATTATATCCTGCCTGTGCTTTGGAATATTGTGCAATATTGCCAATGCAACAATATACAGTTTTATATCTTCCAATTTTGTTGTGAATCCTTTTAATAATCATCGAAACTTTTGCTTCCATAATTCGAACCGGCCGGCGCGGCGGTTGTAGATAAAATAGGTTATGAAATCAAAATACACGTCTACCCTATGCTTACTCAGTCGTTAAACTATGGGGCGCCAAGGATTAACTTTACTTCCTAGTGTAAATTCGATGTAGTCTACACCCTTCCTACTCCATATTTATTAATACTGAATTTCATTACTTCAAGCTTACACTTAGGAGTAAAGTTACTCTTGCTCTAATCTGTATTTATTAATAAGACTGTTAGAGACTAGATTATAAATAAACTTAGGTAAGTACAATAGCAGACATTTGGTGTGTTTGCATTTTATGTAACTTCGTTAGTTACTTGTGTTTACAACAGTTACATATTACTTTTAAACAATAAATAATTATATTATTCATTCATAATAATGATGACTACCTAGATACTAGAGGTTGTGGTAATTGAGCTTGGAAGCTTTGTGCAGGTTTAAAGGTAGAAGTAGATATTTTTGTAATGCTTGATAGTGATAGAGTTAATTTAATATAGACTTAAATATTTTTGGGTGCCTTTCGTAGAGTTCGTATTATTATTCATTGTGCTCAACATATCGGTTTTAACAAGTTTTCTGTTGAGTTGTAATCTAATTTTTGGAGCCATAAAACCAGTTTTTGCTTACATTGTTTTTTAGATCTAGTGACAAGGTTTATTTTATTGTTTATTTTGTTGTATAAAAAGGTTCCGAGAAATCCAAAAAAATGATGAGAGAAACTAGTGTTATATCTGTTTATTGTACATACGGTGGTGGACCTTTTGCTTAGCATATAATGATTTTTATTTCTTATTGATGAATGTTTTTTGAGGACTGTCATTAGAATGAAAAGTTGTCTAACCGTCAAAACTTTGCAATGTTGGTATAGTTCAAAGGTAGGATATAGAATAGGAAAAAAGCAACTCACTTTTAATACGGCTCTTTGAGCGCGTTCTATATTTATAAAGGAGGATTTACAAGCACCGCCCCAAATAGTAATGCAATACATAAGTAGTGATTGGCAAAGTGCAAAATATACCGATTTCATGACTGCAGTGTCGGAAATATGTCGTAGGGTCTTGAATATGTAAATTAGTTTACGGATTCTTTTTACTAATGCATCTATGTGTAGTTGAAAGTTTAATCGGTCATCGATCAATACTCCAAGGTATTTGATACATGACGTTTTTATTATTTTAGGACATATGCATGGATTCTTTAAATCACAATAATGGGCGTATAAGTTTAAGTTAGTTTGTTCCAGTTTTCTTAGCGAATAAGTCATGTATTTGGTTTTATCCACATTAAGTGTGAGCAAATTGTCATAAAGCCATTTGTAAACTAAATCAAACCCTTTTTGTGCATGAGAATAAACCTCACTCCAAGTATCACCGTCAAATAATAGAGCCGTATCATCGGCAAAAGTAATAATTTTACCGTTTTGCATTTCAATTTGGCATAAATCATTTATATAGATTAAAAACAATGTCGGACCAAGAATACTTCCCTGTGGTACGCCATACTCATTAGGTAATTCATTACTTACCCATTGATCTATTTTGACACTTTGCGTCCTGTCAGAAAGATAATCTGTAAATAATTGGAGTGATAAGCTTCTAACACCTATTTTTTCTAGTTTGTTTAATAGGATTGGGACAGACACTGTGTCAAAAGCTTTAGCTAAGTCGAGATAAATAGCAATTGTCTTCTTTTTATTATCAAGCCTGTTTACTATATGATCTGTTAGTTCATGGACAGCATCAGCAGTTGATCTACCAGACCGAAATCCAAACTGTGACGGGGAAAAAAGTTTATTGTGTTCTAAAAATTTAACAAGTCTATTGTTCATTAAGCGCTCTAGTATTTTTGATAAAATTGGAAGGATAGATATATATATTACAGGTCTATAATTATTTACACAGTGCCTGTCACCGTTCTTAAATATGGGTATTATTTTTGATTTTTTGAAAGTCAATGGAAATTTGCCAGTGGAAAAAGCCAAATTGCAAATGTAAGTAAGTGGTGGAACTACTACATCAATAAAACGTTTGAGGAAAATTCCAGATATATTGTCTAAGCCAACTGCGCAGTCATTGTTCAAATTGGCAATTAGCATTCTTATTTCATCTTCATCTGTAGGGAGAAGAACGAACGATTTATGAAAGGAGATTTTTTTTTGAGGATTAAATTGTTGATTAGAGAAGTAATTTTTGTTGGACAGTAGTTTATCTGATAGATTTTTGCCTATATTGGCGAAAAATGAATTAATTAGGTTTATTGATTGAACAGGTGTATCTTCAGAGATTAGTTGAGTTGATTGCTGTCTGATTTTGTTGGTGTATGTAATGTTTTTAATAGCTTCCCATAGTTTTTTGTTGTTATTCCCGGCCTTATTAATGATTTCCTTTTCATGACATCTTTTGACTTTTTTCAAAATGTTTTTGCAATATTTTCTATACCTTTTGTATGTGCATTGGATAATATCATTATCTGGATATTTTCGGGCTTTTTGGTATAATTTGTCGCGATTTCGCATGCATCTTAGCAGACCAGGAGTAATCCATGGCTTTAATATTGCTTTGCGTCTAGAAGACTTGACTAATTTAGAATTTTTATTTATAGCCTGAGATAAAGAATTAATAAACAAATTTGTGGCTTCGTTTACGTCAGTAATACTGTATAAGTTGGTAAAATCCAGGTTTTTCATGTCTTTAACAAGCTTTTTATCATCGATATGTTTTATTTCTCTAGAACCTCGGCTTTGACATTTTAATCGATCAATAAATAAAATAACACTATTGTGATCGGTAATAGATGTCTGTGCCACATAACAGTGTGCTACTAATTTAGTTTTTAACATAAAATGGTCTAGGCAAGTGCGGTTATGAGTAGGAATCGTGTGTGCTGGTAGCATGCCATGCGATGCTATTAAATTAAGATAAGGATAGGATCTTATATCGGAAGTATTGTCTATAATATCAATATTAATATCACCGATTAAGGCAATATTCTTAAAATTTGTTAGGTTACTAAGGCATTTATCAAGAGAGATTAAAAAATCATCTATGTTTTTATGACTGGGTGGGCGGTAAATTGCTACAATGGCAGTATCTATTTTTGTCTTAAGTATGAGGCAGTTGGCATCCTGAATTTCTGGTTCTTCAATAATGACTTGCTCGTCATTTTGACAGTAAATAACAACACCTTCATTTTGAGTCAAATTATTGCGCGTGAAGTATGATTTATAGCCCTCAATTTCGGGAATGGTATTATTGCGCGTTAGCCAGCATTCAGTTAAAACTATTACATCCCAAATAATTTTGGACCGAGCTAGCAGTGTTTGTAGATTTGCAATATTACAGTTTAAGCTTCGAATGTTTTGGTTTAAAATTTTTAACGTTTGAGTAGGATGTTGTAGTAAGGTCTGACATTCTTCAATATCACAAACCGAAGAATGAGCTACTGAAACTGAATCTAGGTCTTCATTTAAATTCATTGAAAAATTTGACATTTTCAATAGTTAATTGATAAAAATTAGAATAGGAAATGACTATAAATGCAAGTGAGTGATGAGTTATAAAATATCAAACAATGTAGAAATTAGACAAAAGAAAAATACAATTTTAAACTAATATTATAGTGCACAAGTGCTTGCGCTGATACAAGTACACTCTGTTTTCCCTCACTTTCATAGTGCAATTGATCGGCAGTCTAACACGACTCAGCGGTACATGTATCATCTTCATAAATAATATTCAAAGCTAAGGGGTCTTGCTATGTTAGGAAAACGGTCACTCATCCATCAACTGACCGCGGATAGTGCAGCTTTACCTTGCTATAAAATATAATAACCAATAGTTATATATAGGTAATAGTTTCGTTCAGCACAAAACAGGCAACACAGCTAATTCGCAGGTAATTCTTAAACACATCCCTCGCCCAAGCCCGGTTAAGCAGTCGACAACCTTCTAGGTTGACCTGCGAGATGCCATACAAAAAAACCGGCCAAGTGCGTGTCGGGCCACGCGCATTAGGGTTCCGTAGTAGGAGTTAGTTAGTCGACTATAACTCTGTAACCGGTTAAGCCTACTTAGCCGTGATAGTTTTCCTTGTAAGTTCATTACATGTACTACGTAATGGGTATAAGGGTTCCTTGTCGGACTACGGAACCCTAAAAAAAGAACATCCCTCACTCCGCATCCTCGTACATCTCTGATGGAAGCACAGTCTAAATAAACTTCAAGCATCTATGCTTTTACATAATTGCTTCTGATCCTAACCGATTTTAGTTTTCTCAAAATTTTGCAGGAGCCGAATAATGCCTCAATTAGCAAAATTAATAACATAACCTAAACCAACCCTACTAAACGCAAATTTGAGTTAGAAATCGTGTCTCTCATTACTAAACAGACAACAAATAGCATTATTTGAATAACACGCCGGATGAGCGCCGGGTGGCTCGGGGCGACGGACGCCGCACTGGTCAAACAGAAATGAGAAGGGAAACTAGCTGAACTAGAGTATATTTAAATAGCTCCTCCCTGAGGTTTTGCAAGGAAATTATGTATATTTGCGGGATAAAAATTATACCAAAATAAAGAAGAGCAAAACACAAACGAAATGTCAAAAGATAGATTACTAACATACATAAATGTAATCCAATCTTATCTAAACCCATTCAGCCGAACGCGTCATTAATTAATAGGAAAACTTTTACTTACGTTCATGGTGAATTAATTCGCCCACAGAAGTCGAGAGTGTAAATTTAATTGATATCTACCCAATCCTTTTTATATATAACTAGCTTCCCGCCAGCGGCTATGCCCGAGATATTTTAGCTAATGGATACAAAAACTTGACAAATTATAACCGAATCAAAATCCGTTGCGTAGTTTTAAAGATTTAAGCATACATAGGGATATAGGGATAGAGAAAGCTACTTTGTTTTATACTATGTAGTGATACACTAGGTACTATCGAAATATTATTCAAGAAACCAAAGACTAGTAAAATATGATAAAACTCAATTCGTAAAACTGAAGACTTTTACGGTACTTTGTAGAAAAACAAATTATGAATACTGTTTTCAAAATCACGAGCTTGGTACCAAAGTTTAGCACAAAAGTTGAGCTCCGACAATGTGAGGGTATTTGCAACTTTTAATGAATGTCTCTACGGAGCTGCGGTCAAGACGACGTTGATGTGATTTGAATATTTGTGATTTTTTGTAACTTTGTATTTAGTCTATTCTAGGTGATAAAACCGACCAAGTGCAAGTCGGAGTGTATGTAAGCAAAGTCCATCACATTACAATTTTATTTACCTACTAGCTTCTGCCAGCGACTTCTTCCGCGTGGAATAGTGGTGCTCCGCTCCTATTGGTTTTAGCGTGATGATATATGATATATCGATAAATGGACTATCTAACACTGAAATAATTATTTAAATCGGACCAGCGGTTCCTGAGATTAGCGCGTTTAAACAAAATGACAACATTTCCCTTCACTGCTCTGCTCCTATTGATTTTAGCGTGATGAAAAGTATACTATAACCATCTCAGGGCCTGCAGTCTCGACATTGATAGCGATGTCATCGCAAACTACCGATCGCTAAATATTAGCGAAAAAAATCGTTTGCCGTAACGACATTAACGATAAATGCAAGTCTCGACAGACGAGATAGCGAACAAAATCACATCACTATGTTGACTTTGCGCTGTCGGTACACTTACGAAAATCGTATTTATAGTGCGGAGATTTTATTGTAAAATATTGGCAGTTAACAAAAATCTTTATATTAAAGGGAAAATTGGGGGACAAAATATTCTCAAAAAATTATCTTTCTTTGAAAATTGTATAGAAGATAGGTAAACCTTATCATATTAATACTTTTTTGCAACGAAACGTGTAAATAGCTTGAACCGTTTTTAAGAATACAGTTAAACAAAGAACATAATAGTTCGCGTCCTTGCAACACAGACGTTGAACATGACAAACTTTATGTCTCCGACAGAAAGACTCGTTTCTATGGTCATGATGAATAAATTAAAAAAATACATGACAAACTGTCAATGTCAAGTTTGTTTGTTCACAAAATAGATTGAATCCGATCTGTTATAAATACTGATAAAAAACTGTTTTCCGATGTTGGGGGACAATGGCACAGGCGACGTGTATGCTCATACCTCAACTGGCGTTGTTGTCTGTCCAACACAGACACCTAAAAAACAAACTTCAGCACACCAAAGCATCTTTCAACGATACCCCTGGCTGAACGATGAGCATTTGTATATTTCCACTCCGGTCCGCACACTCAAGGCATTGATTCTTTAAAGGAGGCATCAACCATGGTTCCATCGGATATCCATCATCAGTTACAAGAATAAACATAGAAAGTACTTTCAACTGCCAAATGAGAAACCTCTTCTAGCCAGATTATAATGTATATTTATTATTATTTACCAAGCAGCCATGTACTTCACTTTCGCCTACACACTTCCTGGAAATAGCATTCAGTGGCACCTTAACGCACCCGTGTAAAGATAATCGCCTAGCAATAAGACTAGTCTGAATATGATGGTATAAGAATCTTATGGGAACAGTGGCATGCGGTGTTGTGTCAGTGATACGAGAGCTTGGAGACGGCACCCAGGAAACCCGCAGACGTCACCTACTAAAAGGATAAGAGTCGTAGTTAGACATCGAGAGTGGTCTGAAAATGAGGTTTTTCCCCCATGGGGTTAGGACCACCATTATGGTGTATAAAGATCAAGGCGTCATAGAAAACTTTGCTCCAGGAGAGATGAACCTCACCAGAAGTTTCCAGGCCACCATTACTCGACAAGTAGAGCCGCACGGCGTCTTTGGGCACATGGGTCTAATTATTATGTACTGATATTGTGTATGTTAGACTAAGGTACATATGTATTACATTTTCGGATAGGGGACTTTATTCCCTATCTCATGATATATAACAAGTGTATTTTATGTAAACTACTGACGAATAAATACAAGCCGCAGAGTTCTACAGTTACATCGCGAAGCAAAGTGTTTTATTGCGTCTGTCCCTTGTGTCTTCCATTTCCTCGGCTGCCAATGTGGTATCCTATCTGATATGATATCTTGTGGTACTCTGTCTTGCTGACTCTTCCGACTACGCATTAAAGGGTGCGTGGGGGCGTGGTGCAACCAGCGCGAAGAGTTCGGGGTTTGCCGAGTGTTGTGTGCAAACGCGACAGAGGCGAGTCACGGCTCGCCGTGTCAGTCATGCCCCATCGATGAAACTGCTGTGGAGCATTTCTAAACTGTTCTTTAAATGCACACCGTTCTTCTTGGATCATGGGAAATTTAACATAGCTTTTCATTAATAGCCAAAGTCACAACATGTATTACTGGGTTTAGTGGCTTTTGGCTTATGCTACAATCCCACTCCAAGCCAACAAGTAGTTGGTAGCACCCACTTGCGTAAAATCGAAGTGCCTTCGGTATCTATTAAGAAAATAATTAGAAGTACTTAGAGACTAGAAAAAATCAAGAAATATTATTTAGGCATGGAGCCTAGACGACTTCGGACTCCATAAAACGTCGGTTACGCCGAATAGATTGGCGAAGTTCACCAACAAGCTCATGAAACAACCTAAGAACCAATGCTAACGATCGTAGCGATCACTTATCGGGCTGCCAAAAATGGTCGCTAGGAAATTCGATAATAAAACGATAAATCGGTATCTTAGCAACAATATTTGTCAAGTTTGCGATGACAGTCGATAGCTTTGGCAGTAGAGACTACCAAAAATCGTTGTGATCGGTTCGTTAGCACGTAGCGACCGATTTTTGTCGTAAAGTCATCGCTATCAATGTCGAGACTGCAGGCACAGGAGTATGACAAATAATTGTACCAAGTTTCGTTAAAATCCGTCGAGTAGTTTTTGTTTCTATAGAGTTTATACAGACAGACAGACAGACAGACAGACAGACAGACAGACAAAAATTTTACTGAATGCATTTTTGGCATCAGTATCGATCCCTAATCACCCCCTGATAGTTATTTTGGAAATATATTTCATGTACAGAATTGACCTCTCTACAGATTTATTATAAGTATAGATATAGATTTATTATAAGTATAGATATAGAAGATAGATTATGTTTTTTGATAATTGTTGTATTTAATGATATGTTGATTATGATTATCATCTTTTTAACCGACTTCAAAAAAAAGGAGGAGGTTCTCAATTCGTCGGGATCTTTTTTTTTTATTTTTTATGTATGTTCACCGATTACTCGAAGACGCCTGGACCGATTTGCAAAATTGTTTTTTTATTTGGTAGGGTATACTTTCCAGGTGGTCCCATAGTCATCAAGTCAGGATCTGATGATGGGAACCCTGAGAAATCGAGGGCAACTTTGGAAAGTTGTAGGCATGCATAGGGTAAAAACTTAATGCTCAGGTGTATGTTTGATAACACTATTCACTAGTGCAAGTTTGGAGCTGACCTGATGATGGAGACGAGAGAAGGTCGAGGGAACTCAGCAACGGTATATATTAACTACCTCGTGTTTGGGCTTATTATGTTCGTATTGACGAGACCTTTGCAACAGTGAAGGTTTGGAGCTGATCTGATGATGGGAACTAGAGAAGGTCGAAGGAACTCGGCAGCTGAATATGTAAACTACCTCGTGTTTGGGCTTATATTATTTGTATTGATGAGAACTTTCCACTAATGCGGATAGTAACAACTATACTTATCACTAGTATAGGTATATGTATAGTCACTGAAAAGCTAAACGTTTTTTACGACCCGTGTGGTCCCATTTAAATTTTATCACTACCGGTTCAGGCGTTTTATAAATATATCAAAAATAACGATTTATCTCTACTTGCTGATATGCCAAATACTTAGATGATTTCGTTATTTACGCTTATTACAACCTAAAAAAGTGGTGTGTTTATTTTGTTAAGATTGCAAGACCGAGACACTGAAAAGCGAAAAAATAAAAAAGCTTTTTACAAAAAAAATAAAACCGACTTCCAAAAAAAACTGAAAAGTAAAAAATAATTTTTATTTAAACGCTTTACGACCAAAACAACGCTTTCGAAGTCGGTGGCGAAATATTAACAATAGTAACTTACAAGACACCGACTTCGAAAGCGTTGTTTTGGTCGTAAAGCGTTTAAATAAAAATTATTTTTTACTTTTCAGTTTTTTTTTTGGAAGTCGGTTTTAGCTTACCTACTGGTCTCAATAGACTTCATAAATAATATTCATATTTTATATTACACTCACTTTATTATCCTTTACCAAAAAGACTTATATTTCCACCATCGCATCCAGTAATCGCCTTATTTCTCATCTCGCCAATCAAAATTACTCTTTATGAATGGGGCAATAAGATCATTTTACCATTTTGTTTTATTTTTGTTTGTAACTACGTGACGAAACATCTTTATCGTGATAAGTTGCGTCATCTCCGTAATGATGTAAGAGTTGATCTTACGTCGATAAAAATCTAGTTATTACACATTCATTTTTATAATATTTGACATGAAAATATGATTCATTTTTCAGTGAAGAAAGCTTTTTCTCCGGGTTTCGGCAACATATAACGAATAGATTGTATAATTGTATTATAACGAATAATAATAATTTGAAATATTTAGGACTAATTTATTGCAGTTGATGTACATAAATATAATGATAATAACATAATAAAAAAGGTTATTCGTCAAAAGTACTTTTTATAAACCAATTTTACAAAACAAAAGATTTGTACCTTGAATCGACAATATTTTTGTATAATTATAGTACCTACAATATAACTTCTTTTACCTTGAACGAGTTCTTATTTTCAACTGTATTCCTTAGAAAAATCTCATTTATTTTTGGCGTTACTGTGATAAGGCATAAGGCAGCTTATCTTCACTAGAGCGAGAGTTAATTAACGAAATGGACCTCTTAATTATGCTTATGGGTTGTGTTCTCCTTCCCCGACACCAGTTATATAATCGTAATGGGACATTAGAATAGCCAGTAGTGGCGTTAGTGTAGGGCGCGGTGGGGCGACAGCCCAGGGCGCCGGAGGCACCCTTTTTGTATCCTCTCAATCTTTGTTGCGAGGCCTACTTATCCTAATACCATAGTTTGCTTAGCAAGTTTCCTTTAAAATAAATAAATTCCTTTATAAATATCGCAGTTTTTAAGAAATCAGCAATTTTCCTCTTCAAACAAACTTAATAGTGCGGTCGAAAAAATTAAGATAATTTTGACTTTATTGCGTATAATATTCTTTCCAAAGGTCGGAACCCTCGGTGCGCGAGTCCGACTCGCACTAGACCGGTTTTTTCGTATCGCGCCTTTCAGAGCGCTTGTTGGGTACCTATTCCGCAAATAACATGCAGTTGCTATAGCGTCAGCCCAAAAACTTCCTGACAATTGCGAGGATAGTAAAATACATCGTGCCATTTCACTATAAGCTTTTAACTATCAAAAGCATTATTGCAAAATTCTATTCCATTATAACAATGTAAAAAAAAAAAAAATTAAAAAAAAAAAAAAAAAAATTATTTAATTTAAAATTTCAAATTTTGACAATACATCACTTTTATTTTTTAGCATGAAGACTTCACACCAATGAGTACAATCGTCAATTAAAGTAACAAAATATTTATTTCCTCCGTTCGATGGAATCCGCATCGGACCTACTACGTCAGAATAAATAATTCTTAACGGTTCATTACAAGGCTTACTGGATCTCACAAATGGTGATGATACCATTTTTCCCTTAATACATACATCACAATCATACAAGTTACAATCAGTCTAATGGAATAATACCTGATTTCTTGAGACATCTCATTAAATCTCTAGCATTTAAATGTCCCATTCGCTCATGCCATTTATACAAATCGGCATCACTTTCTAATACTACAGACGCTGAGGCGTCCAGCTCCCTCAAGACATATAAATCACCTCGCCGATCAGCAGTTAACTTGACCTCATCATTTTTGACTAAATATGCCACATCACGTTTGAATGTAACTATACAACCTCGTTCAGTGAGTTTGGCGATTGATATTAAATTACTACGTAAATCAGGAACTAATAATGTATCTTCAAAATGAATTTGCGCGAAAAAGAAAACAAGAAAAAAGGACACAGTTAGGTTACTAACTGTGTCCTTTTACCTTGTACGACTGTTGAGGAATCGGTGGCTAATTTCAAAATTTTATAAGAAGGCATCTCATCAAACCTCGCTCCATCATAACACATGTGAGTAGTGCAACCACTGTCAAAAATCCATTCCTTACGACAATTGGCATTAACAGCTAGTCATTCATCTGAAACATGATTTAAAGTTGGTAGTTGGTTGGTTGGTAGGGAGAGGGAGGATGGTGTACATTTTTGAAAAAAATATTCTAAGTCCAGTTGGGACCTATCTCACAGCTGGCCTTTGGTAGGGAGAGGGAGGATGGCGAAAATTTTTGAAAAAAATATTCTAAGTCCAGTTGGGACCTATCCCACAGCCGGCCTTTGGTAGGGAGAGGGAGGATGGCGAAAATTTTTGAAAAAAATATTCTAAGTCAGTTGGGACCTATCCCACAGCCGGCCTTTGGTAGGGAGAGGGAGGATGGCGAAAATTTTTGAAAAAAATATTCTAAGTCCAGTTGGGACCTATCCCACAGCCGGCCTTTGGTAGGGAGAGGGAGGATGGCGAAAATTTTTGAAAAAAATATTCTAAGTCCAGTTGGGACCTATCTCACAGCTGGCCTTTGGTAGGGAGAGGGAGGATGGCGAAAATTTTTGAAAAAAATATTCTAAGTCCAGTTGGGACCTATCCCACAGCCGGCCTTTGGTAGGGAGAGGGAGGATGGCGAAAATTTTTGAAAAAAATATTCTAAGTCCAGTTGGGACCTATCCCACAGCCGGCCTTTGGTAGGGAGAGGGAGGATGGCGAAAATTTTTGAAAAAAATATTCTAAGTCCAGTTGGGACCTATCCCACAGCCGGCCTTTGGTAGGGAGAGGGAGGATGGCGAAAATTTTTGAAAAAAATATTCTAAGTCCAGTTGGGACCTATCTCACAGCTGGCCTTTGGTAGGGAGAGGGAGGATGGCGAAAACTTTTGAAAAAAATATTCTAAGTCCAGTTGGGACCTATCTCACAGCTGGCCTTTGGTAGGGAGAGGGAGGATGGCGAAAATTTTTGAAAAAAATATTCTAAGTCCAGTTGGGACCTATCCCACAGCTGGCCTTTGGTAGGGAGAGGGAGGATGGCGAAAATTTTTGAAAAAAATATTCTAAGTCCAGTTGGGACCTATCTCACAGCTGGCCTTTGGTAGGGAGAGGGAGGATGGCGAAAATTTTTGAAAAAAATATTCTAAGTCCAGTTGGGACCTATCCCACAGCCGGCCTTTGGTAGGGAGAGGGAGGATGGCGAAAATTTTTGAAAAAAATATTCTAAGTCCAGTTGGGACCTATCCCACAGCCGGCCTTTGGTAGGGAGAGGGAGGATGGCGAAAATTTTTGAAAAAAATATTCTAAGTCCAGTTGGGACCTATCCCACAGCCGGCCTTTGGTAGGGAGAGGGAGGATGGCGAAAATTTTTGAAAAAAATATTCTAAGTCCAGTTGGGACCTATCTCACAGCTGGCCTTTGGTAGGGAGAGGGAGGATGGCGAAAACTTTTGAAAAAAATATTCTAAGTCCAGTTGGGACCTATCTCACAGCTGGCCTTTGGTAGGGAGAGGGAGGTTGGCGAAAATTTTTGAAAAAAATATTCTAAGTCCAGTTGGGACCTATCTCACAGCTGGCCTTTGGTAGGGAGAGGGAGGATGGCGAAAATTTTTGAAAAAAATATTCTAAGTCCAGTTGGGACCTATCCCACAGCTGGCCTTTGGTAGGGAGAGGGAGGATGGCGAAAATTTTTGAAAAAAATATTCTAAGTCCAGTTGGGACCTATCTCACAGCTGGCCTTTGGTAGGGAGAGGGAGGATGGCGAAAATTTTTGAAAAAAATATTCTGAGTCCAGTTGTGACCTATCCCACAGCTGGCCTTTGGTAGGGAGAGGGAGGATGGCGAAAATTTTTGAAAAAAATATTCTAAGTCCAGTTGGGACCTATCTCACAGCTGGCCTTTGGTAGGGAGAGGGAGGATGGCGAAAATTTTTGAAAAAAAAATTCTAAGTCCAGTTGGGACCTATCCCACAGCCGGCCTTTGGTAGGGAGAGGGAGGATGGCGAAAATTTTTGAAAAAAATATTCTAAGTCCAGTTGGGACCTATCTCACAGCTGGCCTTTGGTAGGGAGAGGGAGGATGGCGAAAATTTTTGAAAAAAATATTCTAAGTCCAGTTGGGACCTATCCCACAGCCGGCCTTTGGTAGGGAGAGGGAGGATGGCGAAAATTTTTGAAAAAAATATTCTAAGTCCAGTTGGGACCTATCTCACAGCTGGCCTTTGGTAGGGAGAGGGAGGATGGCGAAAACTTTTGAAAAAAATATTCTAGTCCAGTTGGGACCTATCTCACAGCTGGCCTTTGGTAGGGAGAGGGAGGATGGCGAAAATTTTTGAAAAAAATATTCTAAGTCTAGTTGGGACCTATCCCACAGCCGGCCTTTGGTAGGGAGAGGGAGGATGGCGAAAATTTTTGAAAAAAATATTCTAAGTCCAGTTGGGACCTATCTCACAGCTGGCCTTTGGTAGGGAGAGGGAGGATGGCGAAAATTTTTGAAAAAGAAATTCTAAGTCCAGTTGGGACCTATCCCACAGCTGGCCTTTGGTAGGAAGAGGGAGGATGGCGAAAATTTTTGAAAAAAATATTCTAAGTCCAGTTGGGACCTATCCCACAGCCGGCCTTTGGTAGGGAGAGGGAGGATGGCGAAAATTTTTGAAAAAAATATTCTAAGTCCAGTTGGGACCTATCTCACAGCTGGCCTTTGGTAGGGAGAGGGAGGATGGCGAAAATTTTTGAAAAAAATATTCTAAGTCCAGTTGGGACCTATCCCACAGCCGGCCTTTGGTAGGGAGAGGGAGGATGGCGAAAATTTTTGAAAAAAATATTCTAAGTCCAGTTGGGACCTATCTCACAGCTGGCCTTTGGTAGGGAGAGGGAGGATGGCGAAAACTTTTGAAAAAAATATTCTAGTCCAGTTGGGACCTATCTCACAGCTGGCCTTTGGTAGGGAGAGGGAGGATGGCGAAAATTTTTGAAAAAAATATTCTAAGTCCAGTTGGGACCTATCCCACAGCCGGCCTTTGGTAGGGAGAGGGAGGATGGCGAAAATTTTTGAAAAAAATATTCTAAGTCCAGTTGGGACCTATCTCACAGCTGGCCTTTGGTAGGGAGAGGGAGGATGGCGAAAATTTTTGAAAAAGAAATTCTAAGTTGTTGAAAAATAATTTTATAAAGTTGTCTATGTTCACAAGAAGTTTTTCATTATCTGCTGATAGAGGCGCTGTTCTTATTCTCTCTGCCTACGTGAATTTTTTTCGTTGTGCTTAATGTGTGCTAAAGAAATATATCGTGTTTTATAAGAAATCTAACAAGTGTTTTTATTGAAGAATTGCCTAATCCCAATAGGTTATGGGCCCAGGCACTTGATAAATAAATATTTCAATAAAAGTTCGAGTTAAGAGCAATTTTACAACCGGTAAAAGAAAACCTAACCTACATTACAAGATGGAGGTTGCGAACGCGATGAAAATTGAGAAGTTTGACGGAAGAAATTTCAAACAATGGAAATTCCAAGTCAAATGTGCATTACGAGCAAAGGGATTAAACATAGAAAAAACAAGACCATTGGAAAACAGCTCGCAAGTGCAGTGGGATAAAGATGATGGTATGGCAATGTTCATTCTAACATCGTCCATGGATTTAAACCAAATATCCTTGATAGAAAACTGTGAGACTGCTAAACAAGTCATGTCAAAATTAGAAGCAATATATGAACAGAAATCAGAATACAACAAGATGTTGATTCATGAAAAATTTTATCAATATTCATATAGCACCAGTGACACAATGGCACAGCATGTGTCCAAAGTGGAAAGCTTAGCAAAGCAGCTACGGGAGACTGGTGAGAAACTTAGTGACACAGCGATAATTACTAAGATTCTAAGTACATTACCATCAACATACCGATCACTTAGACAAGCATGGTTATCACTTGATGAAGGAAATCAAACAATTCAGAATCTTACTTCTCGCCTAATAGATGAAGAAGCCAGCCTTGCTAGCGATATAAGTAGCAGTGAGACAGCATTAGTGGCGTCAAAAGGAAAGTTCAAATCAAGAAATTTTAATAAACCGAAGACAAATGATCAAAAATCATCAAGTCATAGATTTGTATGCTATAATTGTGGTAAAAGAGGCCACTTCGCCAAAGAGTGCATGATGCCAAAGAAAAAGCATGACCTGAAACCCAAGAACATGCTGGCATTCAGTGCTGCACTTAAGGAACACGATGAAGAGGCATGGATCCTTGATAGTGGAGCCTCAATGCATATGACCTTCAAGCGGGATTACTTCTGTGAGTTGAATGAGTCTCTTTGCAATAATTTTGTGAAATTGGGTAACCAACAGAATATCAAAGTATGTGGCGAAGGAACAATACTGATAAACAAACAAGTTAATGGTATATGGGAAAGATGTAAACTTGAAAATGTTTTATATGTACCTGATTTGCGTAGAAATCTGTTCTCAGAAGGTGCTGCTACAAGAAAAGGATATATAATAATAAAGAATAATACTGAAGCAATGATTCTGAAAAATAATGTTATAGTTTTGATGGCACATTTAACAGAAAACAATTTATTTGAATTAAATGTCAAAACAATTAAAGAAGAATATTGTAATATTGTGCAAACAGATATAAAAGTTTGGCATGAAAGATTAGGACATTTGAATGTCAAGGAGCTTCAAAATATGTGTAAGAATGGTGTGATTCCTGTTACATTGACTGGAAAACAGGATTTTGTTTGCGAAGCCTGCCAATATGGGAAACAAGCAAGACGTCCTTTTATGAAATCTACCCGAGGTCCAACAGAGCCTGGTGAAATAGTGTACAGCGATGTTTGTGGCCCGATAGAAGAACCATCTGTATCAGGAATGAAGTACTTTGTTTTATTCAAAGATGGAGCAACTAGCTATCGCCATGTCTACTTTATGAAGCATAAGAGTGAAGTATTTCAATACTTTTTGAAATATAATGCAATGGTGGTGAACAAATTTAAACATGATTTGCAGATACTACATACGGATAATGGTTGTGAGTATGTAAATCAGGAGTTCAAGTCATTTCTAGAGAGTAAAGGTATACAACATGAACGTACTGCCCCGTATACTCCCCAACAAAACGGGAGAGCAGAAAGGGAGATGCGTTCCATCATGGAAACTGCAAGAACAATGCTATATGCAAAGAATATACCTTTGAACATGTGGGCAGAAGCTGTCAATTGTGCAGTATATTTATTAAATAGAAATACATCAAGTCAGACAGGAAATGTGACACCATTTGAACTGTGGCATGGAGTGAAACCTAACTTACAACATATAAGAATCTTTGGATGTGTTGGATATGTACACACACCTAAAGAAAAAAGGAAGAAACTTTCTAAGAAAAGTGTGAAGATGTTGTTAGTTGGATATGACCATGATAATTACAGGATGTATGATCAAAATACTAACAAGGTTACAGTATCACGGGACGTGAAGTTTGATGAACATAGTACACTAGAAGAAAAACAAAGCCTTGTGGAACTGACAGTTGAACAAAATGAAAATCAGTCTACATCACAAGATGAGTTTCAACATGTCATCAATCAAGAAAGTACCATCCCTGAAGAAATCAGCTCAGATGATAGCATGAAGAGTTCAGAAGATCTAGATGAAACTTATGTACCCCCAAGAGAGATATATTTAGATCAGAATGAACAAAGAAACATCACCTTACGTCCACGTCGAAACAACAACATAGAAGCAAATTTCACAGAATTTGAAATACCTAAGACTTATCAAGAAGCGATGAATAGTCCAAATTCTCATCAATGGCAGAAAGCCATAGCAGAAGAGCTTCAGTCACATAAAGAAAATCAAACTTGGATATTGACTAATAGAACTGAAAAGAAGCCTGTTTCTTGTAAATGGGTGTTTACCATAAAGAAAAATAAATATGGAGAAATAGAACGATTCAAGGCACGACTGTGTGCACGTGGGTTCACACAAGTAAAGGGCTTTGATTATAATGAAACCTTTTCCCCCACTAGCAGGTACGACTCTATCCGGGTGCTGCTCAGCATTGCTGCGAGAGATGAGCTGCAAATCGAGCAATTTGATGTTAAGACGGCTTTCCTGTATGGTGAGCTCTCTGAGGATATTTACATGGAGGTACCAGAGGGATTAAAAGTGCAATCTTCAAAAGTTTGTAAGTTAATTAAATCTATCTATGGCCTTAAACAATCATCTAAATGTTGGAATGAAAAGTTTAGTTCTTTTCTATATACTTGTGGTTTTGTACCATGTCCATCTGATAACTGTGTATTTGTAGGACATTACAAGGATGTCAAAGTAATATTAATTATTTTTGTTGATGATGGATTACTACTGGCTAAAAGTAAAGTTGTTTTATCTGAAATTATAAATATACTTAAACAAAAGTTTGAGATTAAGATTTGCAATTGTAATTCATTTATTGGGATGGAAATATGTAGAGAAAAAAATTATATTAGCATAAGTCAAAAACAATATATTCAGAAATTAATTGATAAATTTAATTTATTAGAAGCTAAAAGTTGTAGTACCCCTGCTGATGTAAATGTACACTTATCAAAAAATACAAGTAATGATAAGCCTATAAATTTTCCCTACAGAGAGGCAGTGGGAGCACTATTGTTTTTGTCATTGGTATCTAGACCTGACATAGCTTATGCTGTAAATGTTGTTAGCAGGTATGTTAATAACCCAGGTCCATCCCATGTTACGGCTGTAAAAAGAATTTTCCGTTATTTAATTCATTCCAAAGATTTATCTATTGTGTATCATGGTAATCATGAATTAGTAGGCTACTCTGACTCTGATTATGCAGGTGATTTGGATACTAGGAAATCTAACACAGGATATATATTTTTGATGAATGGAGGTCCTGTAACTTGGTCTAGCCGTAAACAAAATACTGTGGCTTTATCTACAACTGAGTCGGAATACATGGCTGCCAGTGAAGCAGCCAAGGAAATTTTATGGCTTAGGCAATTTCTTTGTGATATTAAGGAGTCACAAGACTTAATTACTTTAAATGTTGACAATCAGAGTGCAATTAAATTGATTAACAACCCTGTGTTTCATAGAAGGAGCAAACATATAGATATAAAATATAATTTTATCAGAGAAAATGTTGCAAAGAAAATCATTGATATTAAATATGTTGAGACTTCTAATCAATTGGCTGATTTCTTAACTAAAGCTTTGCCGGTAATTAAGTTTAATTCAATTAGAGATAAGATGATGAAAAATGTTTAATGTAATTGTAGTAGTGGTTGATTATTATTATTTGTATGTTATAAATGTAATAGATAAAAGAATGTTTGTTTTCTAAAGAGAATTGTATGTCTACTTTATAAATTTAAGTGGGAGTGTTGAAAAATAATTTTATAAAGTTGTCTATGTTCACAAGAAGTTTTTCATTATCTGCTGATAGAGGCGCTGTTCTTATTCTCTCTGCCTACGTGAATTTTTTTCGTTGTGCTTAATGTGTGCTAAAGAAATATATCGTGTTTTATAAGAAATCTAACAAGTGTTTTTATTGAAGAATTGCCTAATCCCAATATAAGTCCAGTTGGGACCTATCCCACAGCCGGCCTTTGGTAGGGAGAGGGCGGATGGCGAAAATTTTTGAAAAAAATATTCTAAGTCCAGTTGGGACCTATCCCACAGCCGGCCTTTGGTAGGGAGAGGGAGGATGGCGAAAATTTTTGAAAAAAATATTCTAAGTCCAGTTGGGACCTATCCCACAGCCGGCCTTTGGTAGGGAGAGGGAGGATGGCGAAAATTTTTGAAAAAAATATTCTAGTCCAGTTGGGACCTATCTCACAGCTGGCCTTTGGTAGGGAGAGGGAGGATGGCGAAAATTTTTGAAAAAAATATTCTAAGTCCAGTTGGGACCTATCCCACAGCCGGCCTTTGGTAGGGAGAGGGAGGATGGCGAAAATTTTTGAAAAAAATATTCTAAGTCCAGTTGGGACCTATCTCACAGCTGGCCTTTGGTAGGGAGAGGGAGGATGGCGAAAATTTTTGAAAAAGAAATTGTTAGTCCAGTTGGGACCTATCCCACAGCCGGCCTTTGGTAGGGAGAGGGAGGATGGCGAAAATTTTTGAAAAAAATATTCTAAGTCCAGTTGGGACCTATCCCACAGCCGGCCTTTGGTAGGGAGAGGGAGGATGGCGAAAATTTTTGAAAAAAATATTCTAAGTCCAGTTGGGACCTATCCCACAGCCGGCCTTTGGTAGGGAGAGGGAGGATGGCGAAAATTTTTGAAAAAAATATTCTAAGTCCAGTTGGGACCTATCTCACAGCTGGCCTTTGGTAGGGAGAGGGAGGATGGCGAAAATTTTTGAAAAAAATATTCTAAGTCCAGTTGGGACCTATCCCACAGCCGGCCTTTGGTAGGGAGAGGGAGGATGGCGAAAATTTTTGAAAAAAATATTCTAAGTCCAGTTGGGACCTATCTCACAGCTGGCCTTTGGTAGGGAGAGGGAGGATGGCGAAAACTTTTGAAAAAAATATTCTAGTCCAGTTGGGACCTATCTCACAGCTGGCCTTTGGTAGGGAGAGGGAGGATGGCGAAAATTTTTGAAAAAAATATTCTAAGTCCAGTTGGGACCTATCCCACAGCCGGCCTTTGGTAGGGAGAGGGAGGATGGCGAAAATTTTTGAAAAAAATATTCTTAGTCCAGTTGGGACCTATCCCACAGCCGGCCTTTGGTAGGGAGAGGGAGGATGGCGAAAATTTTTGAAAAAAATATTCTAAGTCCAGTTGGGACCTATCTCACAGCTGGCCTTTGGTAGGGAGAGGGAGGATGGCGAAAATTTTTGAAAAAAAAATTCTAAGTCCAGTTGGGACCTATCCCACAGCCGGCCTTTGGTAGGGAGAGGGAGGATGGCGAAAATTTTTGAAAAAAATATTCTCAGTCCAGTTGGGACCTATCTCACAGCTGGCCTTTGGTAGGGAGAGGGAGGATGGCGAAAACTTTTGAAAAAAATATTCTAGTCCAGTTGGGACCTATCTCACAGCTGGCCTTTGGTAGGGAGAGGGAGGATGGCGAAAATTTTTGAAAAAGAAATTCTAAGTCCAGTTGGGACCTATCCCACAGCCGGCCTTTGGTAGGGAGAGGGAGGATGGCAAAAATTTTTGAAAAAAATATTCTAAGTCCAGTTGGGACCTATCCCACAGCCGGCCTTTGGTAGGGAGAGGGAGGATGGCGAAAATTTTTGAAAAAAATATTCTAAGTCCAGTTGGGACCTATCCCACAGCCGGCCTTTGGTAGGGAGAGGGAGGATGGCGAAAATTTTTGAAAAAAATATTCTAAGTCCAGTTGGGACCTATCTCACAGCTGGCCTTTGGTAGGGAGAGGGAGGATGGCGAAAACTTTTGAAAAAAATATTCTAAGTCCAGTTGGGACCTATCTCACAGCTGGCCTTTGGTAGGGAGAGGGAGGATGGCGAAAATTTTTGAAAAAAATATTCTAAGTCCAGTTGGGACCTATCTCACAGCTGGCCCTTGGTAGGGAGAGGGAGGATGGCGAAAACTTTTGAAAAAAATATTCTAGTCCAGTTGGGACCTATCTCACAGCTGGCCTTTGGTAGGGAGAGGGAGGTTGGCGAAAATTTTTGAAAAAAATATTCTAAGTCCAGTTGGGACCTATCCCACAGCCGGCCTTTGGTAGGGAGAGGGAGGATGGCGAAAATTTTTGAAAAAAATATTCTAAGTCCAGTTGGGACCTATCTCACAGCTGGCCTTTGGTAGGGAGAGGGAGGATGGCGAAAACTTTTGAAAAAAATATTCTAGTCCAGTTGGGACCTATCTCACAGCTGGCCTTTGGTAGGGAGAGGGAGGTTGGCGAAAATTTTTGAAAAAAATATTCTAAGTCCAGTTGGGCCCTATCCCACAGCCGGCCTTTGGTAGGGAGAGGGAGGATGGCGAAAATTTTTGAAAAAAATATTTTAAGTCCAGTTGGGCCCTATCCCACAGCCGGCCTTTGGTAGGGAGAGGGAGGATGGCGAAAATTTTTGAAAAAAATATTTTAAGTCCAGTTGGGACCTATCCCACAGCCGGCCTTTGGTAGGGAGAGGGAGGATGGCGAAAATTTTTGAAAAAAATATTCTAAGTCCAGTTGGGACCTATCTCACAGCTGGCCTTTGGTAGGGAGAGGGAGGATGGCAAAAATTTTTGAAAAAAATATTCTAAGTCCAGTTGGGACCTATCTCACAGCTGGCCTTTGGTAGGGAGAGGGAGGATGGCGAAAATTTTTGAAAAAAATATTCTAAGTCCAGTTGGGACCTATCCCACAGCTGGCCTTTGGTAGGGAGAGGGAGGATGGCGAAAATTTTTGAAAAAAATATTCTAAGTCCAGTTGGGACCTATCTCACAGCTGGCCTTTGGTAGGGAGAGGGAAGATGGCGAAAATTTTTGAAAAAAATATTCTGAGTCCAGTTGTGACCTATCCCACAGCTGGCCTTTGGTAGGGAGAGGGAGGATGGCGAAAATTTTTGAAAAAAATATTCTAAGTCCAGTTGGGACCTATCCCACAGCCGGCCTTTGGTAGGGAGAGGGAGGATGGCGAAAATTTTTGAAAAAAATATTCTAAGTCCAGTTGGGACCTATCCCACAGCCGGCCTTTGGTAGGGAGAGGGAGGATGGCGAA
This sequence comes from Pyrrhia umbra, assembly GCA_963891755.1. Taxonomy (NCBI): domain Eukaryota; kingdom Metazoa; phylum Arthropoda; class Insecta; order Lepidoptera; family Noctuidae; genus Pyrrhia; species Pyrrhia umbra. The sequence continues at coordinate 3,548,114 of OY982937.1, read as the reverse complement.
AATTTTTGAAAAAAATATTCTAAGTCCAGTTGGGACCTATCTCACAGCTGGCCTTTGGTAGGGAGAGGGAGGATGGCGAAAATTTTTGAAAAAAATATTCTCAGTCCAGTTGGGACCTATCTCACAGCTGGCCTTTGGTAGGGAGAGGGAGGATGGCGAAAACTTTTGAAAAAAATATTCTAGTCCAGTTGGGACCTATCTCACAGCTGGCCTTTGGTAGGGAGAGGGAGGATGGCGAAAATTTTTGAAAAAGAAATTCTAAGTCCAGTTGGGACCTATCCCACAGCCGGCCTTTGGTAGGGAGAGGGAGGATGGCAAAAATTTTTGAAAAAAATATTCTAAGTCCAGTTGGGACCTATCCCACAGCCGGCCTTTGGTAGGGAGAGGGAGGATGGCGAAAATTTTTGAAAAAAATATTCTAAGTCCAGTTGGGACCTATCCCACAGCCGGCCTTTGGTAGGGAGAGGGAGGATGGCGAAAATTTTTGAAAAAAATATTCTAAGTCCAGTTGGGACCTATCTCACAGCTGGCCTTTGGTAGGGAGAGGGAGGATGGCGAAAACTTTTGAAAAAAATATTCTAAGTCCAGTTGGGACCTATCTCACAGCTGGCCTTTGGTAGGGAGAGGGAGGATGGCGAAAATTTTTGAAAAAAATATTCTAAGTCCAGTTGGGACCTATCTCACAGCTGGCCCTTGGTAGGGAGAGGGAGGATGGCGAAAACTTTTGAAAAAAATATTCTAGTCCAGTTGGGACCTATCTCACAGCTGGCCTTTGGTAGGGAGAGGGAGGTTGGCGAAAATTTTTGAAAAAAATATTCTAAGTCCAGTTGGGACCTATCCCACAGCCGGCCTTTGGTAGGGAGAGGGAGGATGGCGAAAATTTTTGAAAAAAATATTCTAAGTCCAGTTGGGACCTATCTCACAGCTGGCCTTTGGTAGGGAGAGGGAGGATGGCGAAAACTTTTGAAAAAAATATTCTAGTCCAGTTGGGACCTATCTCACAGCTGGCCTTTGGTAGGGAGAGGGAGGTTGGCGAAAATTTTTGAAAAAAATATTCTAAGTCCAGTTGGGCCCTATCCCACAGCCGGCCTTTGGTAGGGAGAGGGAGGATGGCGAAAATTTTTGAAAAAAATATTTTAAGTCCAGTTGGGCCCTATCCCACAGCCGGCCTTTGGTAGGGAGAGGGAGGATGGCGAAAATTTTTGAAAAAAATATTTTAAGTCCAGTTGGGACCTATCCCACAGCCGGCCTTTGGTAGGGAGAGGGAGGATGGCGAAAATTTTTGAAAAAAATATTCTAAGTCCAGTTGGGACCTATCTCACAGCTGGCCTTTGGTAGGGAGAGGGAGGATGGCAAAAATTTTTGAAAAAAATATTCTAAGTCCAGTTGGGACCTATCTCACAGCTGGCCTTTGGTAGGGAGAGGGAGGATGGCGAAAATTTTTGAAAAAAATATTCTAAGTCCAGTTGGGACCTATCCCACAGCTGGCCTTTGGTAGGGAGAGGGAGGATGGCGAAAATTTTTGAAAAAAATATTCTAAGTCCAGTTGGGACCTATCTCACAGCTGGCCTTTGGTAGGGAGAGGGAAGATGGCGAAAATTTTTGAAAAAAATATTCTGAGTCCAGTTGTGACCTATCCCACAGCTGGCCTTTGGTAGGGAGAGGGAGGATGGCGAAAATTTTTGAAAAAAATATTCTAAGTCCAGTTGGGACCTATCCCACAGCCGGCCTTTGGTAGGGAGAGGGAGGATGGCGAAAATTTTTGAAAAAAATATTCTAAGTCCAGTTGGGACCTATCCCACAGCCGGCCTTTGGTAGGGAGAGGGAGGATGGCGAAAATTTTTGAAAAAAATATTCTAAGTCCAGTTGGGACCTATCTCACAGCTGGCCTTTGGTAGGGAGAGGGAGGATGGCGAAAATTTTTGAAAAAAAAATTCTAAGTCCAGTTGGGACCTATCCCACAGCCGGCCTTTGGTAGGGAGAGGGAGGATGGCGAAAATTTTTGAAAAAAATATTCTAAGTCCAGTTGGGACCTATCTTACAGCTGGCCTTTGGTAGGGAGAGGGAGGATGGCGAAAATTTTTGAAAAAAATATTCTGAGTCCAGTTGGGACCTATCCCACAGCCGGCCTTTGGTAGGAAGAGGGAGGATGGCGAAAATTTTTGAAAAAAAAATTCTAAGTCCAGTTGGGACCTATCCCACAGCCGGCTTTTGGTAGGGAGAGGGAGGATGGCGAAAATTGGCGAAAAAAAACAGATTTTAAAAACTTTCACACTAGGATTTGTTAGGTTAGTAAAAACCCAGTCCACACGATAGAAAGATCGAAACCCTAATCATTACTTAATAACCTTTAGTTGCTTGTAGTTTGGGATTACGTATGAACTAAAAGAATGCTTTATATACGGTCTCAAAACTGAGCAAAGTTGCTACTCCGTACTCTTAAAGAGAGAAGGTATGAGCATTGATCACCACGCTTGCCATTGGTTTCCTCACTTTCATCTTCAATGTGAATAGTGGCGTCCAAATGAAGATGGAACACATAACTGAACTATTTTGTTGAAATTTGGTGACATGCAGAAGCGATTAGTAGGTACTTACAATAAAACTGGATTGCCAATAAAACTGATGGACGCACATTAAATCTGCCGATACACATAAAATAGCTCGTAAGCGGATAAAATTGCTATCTGTCTCTCTTAAAATTGGCTGTTAATCTACAGACAAAATGGTAATTCCAATGGCGATATTTATTAATTAGGTTTAACGGAATGGTCCACCGCTTTCTTTGCACACTCCTGTGAGGACTGAGATGCTATCAGATACAGGTGGGCTTAGAGGACTTAAATTGTCTGGCGTTTGGTTCCTCCCGTTCAAAACGATAGAAGTACGTATTCGTAGCATTCAAAGATATAAATAAAGTCTTTAAATTTAATAAATAGTTTGTGAGGAAGAAGTATAATTATTTGCTCAAAAACCGCTGACATTCATGTTATTTTTACAACAATGCGTTCGTGCAACTGCGTGTCAGTGTCATAGCACTTATGATGATTTTGATTCAGATATGGTTTGCACTTCAATTGTTACTTCGCTTAATAATGGTCTAATACATATTATTCGCACATATCACAAAACTGATAACATCTAATGCCTTTGCTTAACTTGCTTACAAACCTGGTTGAGCTATCGTAATGGAAATCTTACGAGATTTACGTCTTCGAATGACTGTGACTTGAGCCTTCTTCATTATCTCTTGTATTGAGGTGAGAGATCCTTTAGGTAATAAAAAGGGAATTTATTCTGTAGCTAGTAAGAATACAGGCTATGCTTGGTTTTGGGGCTCACTAAGTACCTACATATGTAAAAGACGCAATGCTACTTACGCATATTTAGTTATTTAATTAATAAAAACGACCATTGGTCAGTTACATTTGCTAAGACAATAAAGCACTCACACACTCATCTCACAGTACTCAGACACATTGACGAGATTGACTTCCAATCGTCCGCGTTATTTTTATTTACTAGAAACGGTACGGTTTTATTTACTACGGTTTTTATATTTTGTGAAATTTTGTTCTTGCTTGGGTGTTGCTACCATTACGCTGGTTATTGTATCGAACAATGGGGTAATAGACAAGACCCTCGAACATTATCTTATCCTCTCTATCCTACAGATATTTTTTGCTGTGCCCTCGACGATTGTGAATATGATTAATGATGCCCACAATTGTCACTAAACAATTTTCTTACCACCTAAGCAATATTATGGAATGCAATAAACAATTGAGTATTAAGTATTAAGGCCGTTCACAGGGGAAGGCTCAAGGGTATATTTCTCGATACGATTGTAGCCCTAAACACTAGCAAGCTTAGGTTTGGTCCTGATTGATGGCTTAAGTTTAATTGTCCTGGTTCCCTATATTTGTGGGTCATTTATAATAGATAGAGATATTTAAAAAAACTATCTTAATAATCTGACGTTACCAAGCCTAAAACATATTTATTTCCAGTTTCTGAATTTTAAAAACGATTTTTTTGCATAATTGGTACCATTTTAGGAACCTTTCTATATACAATTAATTGTGTATTTACGCAAGCAGACAAACAGATTAAAAGGTTTTATATTTGCTCTTAAATTTCCAACGAACCCCTATGAATATACATTTTGATATCCCCACAATATTCGGTTAATGAAACAGCTCCATCCCCAATGTTATTTGAAGCTAACAGTAATGCTAAAATTAATGTCATATTAATTCTTCCATAATTAACTCGTTATACATATTTGCCTTTTATAAATAAATACTGCTTTGCTTCCTCTTAGCTTTGTAATTTTCAATGTTTATCCTAACTAATATTTTGTATGGGAATATGTTAGAATTGGAACGCAATCCTTATAGTTCTTATTTCTGCCGCTTCACGGCGCTGTTGGCAGATGTCAACTATGGTCGTTACCCTTTTTGTAAATTGAACGTTTGCTGTTGTAATATGTGTGGTCTTATTTAAATTACAATATAGAAACTTATATCAGATATCAGTGCTTTATTTAGTAAAATCTCCTTCATGGTAGCAGAGCGTGGTTGCAATAAAGTAATATCAGTGATACCGAAGTTTCTCCGAAGAATATTGTACCGGTTCATTGGCAAAGGTCAGATAGAAAAACGTGGCTGTAATGGCGTCGCACAATTATATGTTTAATCTGGAAAAATTAAACGGTCGCGATAACTTTGCCACCTGGAAGTTCAGCGCGAAGACCTACCTTGAACACGAGGGTCTGTGGAATTGTGTGGAACCGACAGCAGGCCAAGTAGTTGACCCGGCGAAAGACGTATTGGCTAAGTCTAAGTTAATTTTACTGATCAATTCTCAGAATTATGTGCACATACAGGATTGTAAAACCGCAAAAGAGGTATGGACAAACCTTCACAAAGCATTCGACGACAACGGCCTTACAAGAAAAGTAGGCTTACTCAAAGAGTTGATCAACACATCACTCGACTCAAGTGGTGGTATCGAGGATTATGTAAGTAAGATCATGAATGCAGCACATAAATTAAGAAACATTAATTTTGATGTAAATGATGAATGGCTGGGCACTTTGATGTTGGCTGGTCTGCCAGATCAGTACAAGCCCATGATAATGGGACTTGAAAACTCGGGGGTAAAGTCGGTGCAGACCTGATTAAGACCAAGTTATTGCAAGAAATAGAAGTTACGAACTCAAATAATGCACTCTATTCACACGTCAAAAAGGGAAAACATGATACAGATAAGTCTAGAAGCCAAGTAAAGGTCCCCGATGTTTCAATTGTAACGGTCATGGACATCTTGCAAAATATTGTTATTCAAAGAAGAAAAAAGAACATCACAAACAAGAAAGTTCTAGATTTGCAGCAGCGTTCTCAGCTACTATTAGTCATAATAATAAACACTGGTACATTGATTCTGGTGCATCCATGCACATGTGCAGTAACAAGGAGTGGATGTACAATATCCATGAACCATCAGTAAAAACTATAACAGTGGCAAACAGTGAGCCACTGTCCGTACAGAGCGCTGGAGATATAAATGTGAACATATCACAAGGAGGCAAAATTCAGCTGAAGAATGTGTTATATGTGCCTGGACTTGCAGCTAATTTAATATCAGTCAGCACTATCACAAAAAGTGGATACAAAGTTATATTCAATGAGAAAGGATGCAACGTTAATGATGTAAATGGAAGACTTATATGTTCAGCTACATTAAATAATAAATTATATATTTTGGATATGCAGTCAAAGGAAGAGACTGTTCTTCTGGTATCCAATAATCTTAGTTCTAATGATATAAGGTTGTGGCATCTTAGGATGGCACATTTGAATGTTTCAGATTTACAGAAATTGACAAGTTGTGCTGAGGGGGTTGTGCTGAAACAAAGTGATCAAATAAAAATGAATTGCTCAAGCTGTTTTGAAGGTAAACAAACAAGGCTACCCTTCAAACATAATGGTTCAAGAGCAACAAAGCCGTTGGAATTGATACATTCAGACTTATGCGGACCAATGGAAAGTATGTCATATGGAGGTATGAGATATTTTGTTAATTTCATAGATGATTACACTAGAATGGTGCATGTATATTTCACTAAAGATAAGCTAAGTATTCTAGACATTTTTAAAGATTTTAAAAGGAGAGTAGAGAATCAACTTGATTGCAAAATTAAATCATTAAGAACCGACAATGGTAAGGAATACTGCAATAGTAATTTTGAGAGATACTTAGCTAACTGTGGAATCATACATCAGACATCAACTCCATACACCCCTCAGCAGAACGGATTAGCAGAGAGAATGAACCGAACACTTGTCGAAAAGGCTAGATGCATGATATCCAACGCTAAACTTGAAAAACCTGTATGGGCTGAAGCAATTGCCACAGCTGCTTATATTGTTAACAGGTCGCCAACCAAAGGGCTTGAAGACTCTACTCCCTATGAAATGTGGACAGGTCGCAAACCAAAACTATCTCATATGAGAATATTTGGTTCAGAGGCAATGGTGCATATCCCTAAAGAGAGGAGACAAAAGTGGGATAAAAAATCCGAAAAGATGATCTTTGTGGGCTATTGCGAAAGTACTAAGGAATACCGTGTTATGCACCCTAAAACACATCAGATAATCAAAAGTAGAGATGTCATGTTTTTTGAAAAAACTGATTTCTGTGATGAATTTCTTATTTCAGCTCAATCAATGGGAGAAGGGAATTTGGAGATATCAGAAAGGTCAAAATACTCAAAACCAGAAGAGCCACTGAAGAAGCCAGACATTACTTCTCAGCCAACAAATAAACCTAGTTTGGAAGAAGCCGATAATGAGACTGGCAGCGAGTATGAGACTGATACAGCTGATGACTTTGATGATACTTATCATCTTCCCAAGCACATCTCAGTTCCGGAGGGAGAAACTCACAACATGACACTGAGACCACGTAATAGAAATGACAATAAAAAAGGTATGCTCTGTTTATATATTAATATATCTGATCCTCAGACGGTAGAAGAAGCGCTGTCATCCTCTGAAGTGAACGAATGGAAACAGGCAATGGATGAAGAGATTAGTTCTTTAATGAAAAATAAGACTTGGAATCTGGTGGATCTTCCCCCTGGAAAAACTGCATTACCATGTAAATGGGTATTTAAAAGAAAAACCAATCAAGAAGGAAATGTTATACAATACAAAGCAAGACTGGTCATAAAAGGGTATGCACAGAAAAGGGGTGTGGACTTTCAAGAAGTATATTCTCCAGTGGTAAGATGGACATCCATTAGATATTTATTTGCTTTAGCTGCTCAACAAGATATTCATATTCATCAAATGGATGCAGTCTCAGCCTTCCTACAAGGATCAATAGACACAGATATTTACATGATACAACCTGAAATGTATAAAAATGGAGATGAGGTATGTCATTTAAATAAATCAATATATGGCCTTAAACAATCTAGTAGATTATGGAATATTAAATTCAGTACTGTTCTAAAGGACATGGGCATTCAGCAATCAAAAACTGACCCATGTGTTTACTATAATATCAAAATGGGAATTTACTTAGCTATCTGGGTTGATGATATTATATTATTTGCTTCTCAGAAAGAGACATTAAATGATATAAAAGAAAAATTACAGCAGAAGTTAAATATGAAAGACCTAGGAGAGGTGAACCAGTGTCTGGGACTAAATATAACCAGAACAAAGAATTCAGTTATGTTGGATCAAGAAAAATACATCAAAGAGATACTATCTAGGTTCAATATGTCAGAATGCAAAACTATTAAGACACCTGTGGAAGTTGGACTGAAATTTAGTAAAGATTCAGAACAAGATATCTTAGATTGCCCGTACCAACAAGCAATTGGAAGTCTCTTATATGTCGCTCAAGGAACCAGACCAGATATATCATATATTGTGAATGCTCTTAGTAGATTCAACAAAGAACCAAGGTCTGAGCATTGGGCTGCAGTGAAAAGAGTTATGAGGTACTTACAAGGCACAAAAGGATACAAACTTACTTATACCAAGAATGGTAATGAAGAGATCACAGGCTACTGTGATGCAGACTGGGCGAGTGATAATCGTGATCGGAAATCGTGCACCGGTTACGTTTTTATGTTTCAGGGTGGTGCAATATCATGGTGTTCCCGCAAGCAGCAGACCATCGCTCTGTCAACAGCTGAGGCCGAGTACATGGCAATGGGGAGCGCGGCACAGGAGGCGCTTTGGCTGCGGCAGCTGCGAGCCGAACTCGGACACGGCACCGAAACACTGTTAATATACAGTGATAACCAGAGCGCCATCAAGCTATCAGCCAACGACTGTTATTTACCCAGATCCAAACATATTGATATTAGATATCATTTTCTGAAGCATCATGTTGTTAATAATGAGTTAAAGTTTTGTTATGTTAAGGGTAGTGACAATATTTCTGATATTTTAACTAAGGGAACTACAGTGGAAAAACATTTGTATTGTGTAACAAACATAGGATTGCATTCTGGAGTGGATGTTAGAATTGGAACGCAATCCTTATAGTTCTTATTTCTGCCGCTTCACGGCGCTGTTGGCAGATGTCAACTATGGTCGTTACCCTTTTTGTAAATTGAACGTTTGCTGTTGTAATATGTGTGGTCTTATTTAAATTACAATATAGAAACTTATATCAGATATCAGTGCTTTATTTAGTAAAATCTCCTTCAGAATATGTGTGTTTGTTTATTTATTTGATTGGCACGATGAAACGACTGAGTCGACCGGACCGCTATCATGACTGGCCGGCTGCACAACACACCGTCACAAATATACTCTGGTCTCCTGAGTATTCCGAGATCGGAAGGACTCCCCTCTGCTGTGCTACTGAGTAAGCATGCACACCAGGGGGGTTAGACAAGTGGCAAAAACGCTATAGACTAGAAAACAAAATGTATGGGAATGACATATAGCTATTATATTTGCGCTGTAGCATGGTGCGGGTGACAGATTCTGTAACGTTTCGTTTCACTCTTAAAGTTGCCATGATTTACAAATTATGACTTAGTTTTTCAGTTGTACCACATTTGTAATATATTAAATCATTAAATAACTGTAGTAAATTAAATTAAACTCAACCAGAATGTTCTAATCTACAAATAAAATGTAATGGAAAGAAAAATTAAACAAAGTGTTTTGCGTATAACGTAACGCCATACATGTATTTAGTGATGGGATGCAGTGCTACGATAGATAGTCGATGTTTTTATAATAAATAATCGTATATTGTGCGTAATTATATTTTTATTGTTAAGAAGTCTTTCATTATTTGAAACAACAGAACATTATATGGGACTTATGGTCTTTTTATCGTTCACTCAACACTTGTCCATATCAAAAATCACAAATGGAGGTCAATGTCAAAAATATAGAAGATTATAGAACAAAAATATTGTCAGGAAAAAATAACCAAAAACCCGATTTTAATTATTTTATCGAAAAAAAATATATTTATGATGCACAACGAGCATCTCTAGTCATGTGGTACTGACAGATGTCAACGTCATACAGGCAACTGTCACCCGCACCATGCTACAGCGCAAATAGTATAGTCGTAAACGAATGTCATTCCCATATATTTTGTTTACTATTCTATAGCGTTTTTGCCACTTGTCTAGCCCCCCAGTTGATGATGTATTGTGTACGCTTATTTGAATAAATAACACTGTTATTTAAGTAATTTTGTTATATTAACACTGAGGACTTATGTCTGAAATAAAGTAGGTATTCGAATTTGAACCGATTTACTAAAATAATGTGAATTTATTTTGGACCCTGGAGGTAGGCTTATCTGGGTGCGTGAAATTGTTACTTCAAGACGCGAGCGAAACCGCGGGAAACAGCTAAAAGTTTGCAATTACAAACTACACAATTGAACCTTTTAAATATATATAAAATAAATCGTTCTTTATTTTTATGGCCGTCATTTATACTCAACTTTAATTCAACAACGTGAATTTCGATTCAATCTTGAAAAAAAAATCACATCTTCAGAACAATGTTATTTTTTTAACCTTATATTTTTGTTTATGTAAACAAAATCTAAAAGTTTTTTTGTTATTATCATGTTGTCTAGTCGCTGAATTGCTCGAAAGAATTATCACCACTCAGCCACCATATATATATAGCCACCATATATAACATATACCACCATATATACTCTTGAACGCAAAGGGTGAACCTTGATGGGTTTTAGTCACACTTCCTCCTATTCTGTACACAGCAAGAGGAGTAATTTGATAATTTTCCTTCCACAAAAAAACCGCTTTGGTGGCTAAGCGCAATATCTATAGCAATATTTTATAGTCAACCTAACGATATTTTGCCAGAGATCTATTCGAAATTCCAGCCCCGTCACTGTTTTAGGTCACTAATTTATACAGCTTTATGTTGTAACTGAAATTCCCAACTGACAGAACTAATTACACTAGGATTTCTATTTGCACAAAACAGCTCCGTTTGCCAGCTTTAGTAAGCCTCGACATTAATTTAATGTTAGACACATCAGTATCTCCTAGATATGTCAGAACAAATGGATAAATTCACCGTTCATAAGGGCTTTCATTTTGTTTGAAACTAGAACACATTTCAAAACAATTAATAAATGTACAATTTATTTAATGGCAATAAATTCTGTAATTAATTTAATGGATAAAGTATAATTATGTGCGAAACGTTTGTTGTTATGTGATGCGAAAAAGTAAAGAATATATAAAAAGTTAGGTTCCGAACATGAATGTGTATGGATTTAGGACTAGAGGAATACCAAAGAAGCTTGTTGCTAAGTAACAGCCGCACGGGTCAACCGTTCAATGCTTAAACTGCGCTTGGCGCGGTCGGTCTGTGGATAGGTGACCATCTATGTCATAGCGAGACTCCTCCATGCCTCGGAAAGCACGGTAAGCTGTTGGTCCCGGCTGTCATTTGTAGATCTTTGACAGTCGTTACAGGTAGTAAGACGCCAGAAAGTCTGACAACTAGTGTTACCCGGTAGCTGGGTTGTGGAGGTTAGATAGGCAGTCGCTCCATGTAAAATACTGGTACTCAGCTGCATCCGGTTTAGACTAACATAGTTGGAAAAAAGGCTAGGCAGATGATGAGGAATGCCAAAAAGACGCTGGATGGACTGTGTAAAAGACGACATGGCTAGAAAGAGGGTGTAATGTGCAATAATGGGATGATTGCCGACAAAGTTGTGAAGAAGTAATGATATGCTGCGCCGACCCTAAAAATTTGGGATAAGGGCTGGAGGATGATGATGAAAAGTATTAACTACTTGTACATACAGGATGGCCAGTAAAGTGATGTCTTAAAGGAAAACTTATATCCGGCATTAGTCCATTGAAAAGTTACATTTGGGGTTGCGTTTTTTAGAGGACGCAATTTTATTTTTTTGATGTGTAGGGGGGGATCAGTGTAAAGCTAAAACCAAGTTTGTGGGGTCGCCACCCTTGTCCCCCGGCCGCCATCTTGAAAATAGGGGTTGAAAAGGTTTTCACGATATATCTCCTAAACTGTTTATCCGATTTAAAAAAAATCTTGACATTTTTGTTGCAAATTAAATTCTCTACAACTTTGGTCCAGAAACTTTTTGTCATAGAACTATAAATAAAAAAGTTATAAGCGAAAATGTTCAGAATTCCAGAAAAAAATATATATTTTTCGATATAACTTTTTTTTATCATTTTACGAAAAAATGATATTAGACCATTTTTGTAGATCGTTTTACGAGGAACAACTTTTATGTAAAACATTTTTCATTAGGTCAATAGCTAAGGTCAGGCCAGTGCTTTTAGCCTCTAAAAACGGTAAAAAGTGAATAAAATAATAGTAGGATGAAACCCATTGGAAAAGGAGGAGAATATAATAAAAATGATAGGAAAAATAAATTACGGGCGATCTGAGGTCGGGAAGTGGGGGGAGAGGGGGGTTAAAGTTAAAAAACTGGTTTATCTCAATTTCCGGCAAAACTACAAGTCCTATGAAAAAAAGTTAAATGGCAAAATTGTAGGTAATAAAAAGACCTACAACTTTTGGATTGACACTTTTTCACATAACCTCAAAATTTATGTGAAAAATTCAAAAAACCAAGTTTTTGGAGTTTAATTTTTATCTTTTACAATCTTTTTACAATAATTTTTTTTTTCCACGAAATTTGGTGAAAACTTGCCTTTTTATGTCCCAAACACACTGTAATTTATTTTATTTAAAATAATTATTTTTTAACCTTATTTTGACTTAATATCGAAAAAAACACCCTAATTTTCAATCGAAAATTCTCGCGTCAAAATATCACTTTTTTAAAAAAAGTCGGTGGTCTTTTTGTTTGTTGAAATCTCTACTTTCTGATGGTATAAAAAAATATTTACATTTCTATGGTAAATGTTCTCAGAAAATATAAAGAAACGCTACGAAATAACAGGTAGTAAGGCCTGAAGGTTCTGAACATTTTCGCTTATAACTTTTTTATTTATAGTTCTACGACAAAAAGTTTCTGGACCAAAGTTGTAGAGAATTTAATTTGCAACAAAAAATGCTAACAATTTTTTTTTATTAAATTAATAGTTTAAGAGATATATCGTAAAAACCATTTCAACCCCTATTTTCAAGATGGCGGCCGGGGGACAAGGGTGGCGACCCCACAAACTTGGTTTTAACTTTACACTGACCCCCCCTACACATCAAAAAAATAAAATTGCGTCCTCTAACAAACGCAAGGTTAGGCCTAAAAAATGTAACATTTCAATGGACTACATCCGCATAAACCTTTTTACGCTTTCCATGGAATATTTAGTTTTCAATTGTTACAAGCTTGATATTTGTATAATATAAATTTTAATACCAGGTACCTATTTTGAATTTTTCTTGGAACATAAAACTCTTTTCTAGCACACAAAAATCTTAGTTTAATCCAACCTTACTATCAGGAAGGACATGAACGAAAATAGTTTAAAGGTCTTCGTTATCAATAAATTAAACATACAGCTGTTTGTATGACATTTTTTGCTCTACTGACTCGATCCTTTCCATACCCAATGATGTTCACACACTCGTATCCTAAATTATTTCTAGGTGAAGGTAGGTAATTATTTTATAATTAAAAAAAAATCTTATTTTATAAAAATGTTTTACCTTTTTGTTAACAATGTAAAATTACCACGTAACCAAGATGTATGGAAATTTGCAAAATTGTGAAAATTATTGCTCATAAGCGAGTTAGCTACTCATTTCTGTAATTTGCCTGGTAAAACTTGGGCCATTTCTCTTACGACAATTGCGTGTTTGTATAAATTATGTCGTAATGTTAATACGAGGTACGATATTACTTTGTATGATTTATATTCATTCATGCTTATTATTTCATAGCTTAGTTGTGTTAAATGAATAAAAATGTACACACATTTCATGAATAAAATATTATACTAGATGTTTTCTGTGGTTTTATCCGCATCCTGAAGGAATAGCTTCGCGCACCTGGGTTAAAAATATCCTATGTTTTAATACAGATTATAAACTAAGTGTGTACCAAATTTCATATAAAACCATAAAGAGTAATTAACTTATATAATCACCTCACAAACTTTCACATTATATTATATTAGCAGGATTTGTGAAATGTAAAAAAATAAAAGGGTATCAGTCCACTGTAAACATAGCTCTGTAACATTAGCTCGTGGCTAAGTAACAGCCGCACGGTTCGACCGATCAAAGGTTAAGCAGCGCTTGGCGCGGTCGGTCCGTGGATGGGTGACCATCTTTGTCATAACGAGACTCCTCTGTGCCTCGGAAAGCACGTTAAGCTGTTGGTCCCTGTTGTCATTTTTGTACATCTTTGACAGTCGGTACGGGTAGTCAGAAGCCAGAAAGTCTGACAACTAGTCTTACCAAGGGGTACCGTGTTACCCAGTAACTGGGCTGTGGAGGTCAGATAGGCAGTCGCTCTATGTAAAACACTGGTACTTGGCTGTATCCGGTTTAGACTGGAAGCCGACCCCAACATAGTTGGGAAAAGGCTAGGCAGATGATGAGTCCACTGTAAACCGCAGCATGACCTATGTCATGCTACGCTATTGGGTTCGATCGAACAATTAAACAACTCAAATAATTCTCACTCATTATATTTGCTATAACGTTTAAGAAACATTTACTTTCTCATTTAACCATCTACAATATTATAAATATACCTTTCTAAGATCACAACATAGTTTTAAGTAGTTAAGACGTTATTTACAATAAATAAACAATTAAGTACACAATGTATTTACACACTAGTCTCATCACTTGTAATAAATAGAAAGTCATAAGTAGTGTTGAATGTTCTGTGAAAGAATTACACATTGAGCAAGACTAACTTTGTTTCTCTTTTATTCATTTATACGCATAATTATTCTATTTTTAAATATTAATAAAAAAAACATTATTTAAAAATATAAAGATCCACCTCAATCGGGAACATGGTCCAAGTTACCGATGGTTATAGCTCCGAGGAACCTCCTCACATTACGTGCGGTAACAAGTCTAACTTCTTTATTATCTTTTATAATTATATTTTTAGTATACAAAATAAAATTGTACTAAAAGCTTACGTTAAATATTTCGAAAACCATTTTTAGTTTGACATCATTGCTCAATGTGTAACATCCTTTTTTAATCGTTGAGTCATAAAATATTCTGATGAGTCAATTTTTTTAACAAAAGTATCGCTCACTCGAATACCAGGATAGTATTTTAAGCTCTTTACCGGGAATGTATGTAATTTATGGACACTTGTAAAGCCAGGGTATATTTAAAGAGATCGTGCAACATGCAGGTGATTTCGTTTTCACAAGAAGGGTCGACAAAGTTTTTAACACAGTGCGAGAATCGAAGTTTACTGTTGCCTTAACTATTAAAACACCAAGTAACTTATGTACCTACATTGACATTAAACATTTAGGCATATAATTTTATAAACTTACTTTATTTGTAACATTTGATTTTAAGGTAACAGGTTTTTTGATACACGGGACGACCAAATTTAAACAAGTTAGGCAATTAATTCAATGCATCTTTTGTTTTTCAATATTTTATTTTTTATTCAAGAAATGCAGGCCTTACCTTATTAGTCAATGGTACAAATTAAGTAACTAAATGCTAAACATTTGAGTTAAAAACTTGCTTCAATTTTAGTTTTTTACTTAATAATATAACTATACTGAATCGAGCATGTCATGATGTCATAAGTATTTTGTTTATAACTATCGTAAAAAAATCACCAGAATTATTTCATTGAAATATGTTCTGATAAGAAACATCAATGAATAAATCTTCAAATTGGATATAATAAAGCACTATGTCATACAAAGTGTATACCTAGTTAATAGTATTCTGTTCAATCGATGTACGATACAGAGATGGGATGGAAGTTGAAGGTTAATATGAGTCGAAACCTTTTGAGGTATCCTAATAAATTGAGACAAATGGCTTTGGGAGTACAAATCGTTAGGGACTCATCCATTTCAGTATTAACCATTTTCATATGTACATATTATCAGCTAAAAGTAAGTAGGTATGTAGAACTTAAGTATTTGAAAATATACATAAACATGAACGATCAAGTGGAGAGCACAAATGACGATATTCACGTTAATGACGAAATAACACGAAGCATGAACTTTTCGCACAGATCTTATGCGTCAGTTTTTTGGAGTCCTTTCTAAATTCACAGAAATTCTACACAATTGAATCGTTCGGCGTTTCAGCTTTTGATAGTAAAGGTACGCTACTATAATCCTTTAATCGTTCGGCGCCTTTCTTAGTACCGTTATCAAATGAGCTCGCTGTTGGTAATTTAGAAATCCAATTGTTATTACCTATTTTACTCGTCTTGTGATTGCCAATTGAGTTCTGGTTTTGACAGTCTTTCAATTTGACTCTTGGCTGACTGCTATGAACTGAATTGTGGTTCAATGAATTGACGTTTAGTGATATGGAATTTGAAACGCTTTGCTTGTCTAAATCTTCTGCATTGTCTGTAACGCCATTTGTTACGGGTTCCGTTGGGTCAGAATGCTGTCTTTGAATACTGAGGTTTTGCAGTAAGGGCTGAGCTTCTTTCTCTAATTTACTTATGTCTGTTCTTTGTTGAAATACTCCTGATCCTCTTCTACTCGATGATCTAGAACTTTGGTCTAAACGTTGCCTAAATGGAGTTAAGTGGGACAATGACCCACTTTCTGTTGATTGCGTCTGGGTTTTGACTAACGATGGCTTCTCTTTCGGTATATTAGGATCTACTTTTTCGCCTAATAACCAATATGTGACTAGAGTTCCTTTGCCCTGTAACAAAAGGTCAATGTAAGAAAAATAAATATTTTGTGCTTCATTGTTACTTTTTTTTCATCAAAACACTAAAATAAATATCTTGACAAAAAGTTCATCATCATCATAAGCCTATAAATTAATATTGTTCAACTATTGGACACTGTGGTGATTTGCAAAAGGCTGCAAGCAGAAATTTGATGGATCAAGCTGAAGACCGGGCGATATAGCACGCGGAGGCCTTTGTCTAACAATGTCTGTGTCCAACAATAGCCTTTGTCCAACAACAGAACTGTTTGTGTTGCGTGGCTAATATTGGCGTCCTATCTTTATTTAAACTTGCTATATGCAGCTGCAGCTTCCATTAGTTTTGTTTATTGCGATAGTGATATTACGTTATGAGCTCAAAAAAACTTATGAGCAGACCCATAAACAAAAAGGCTTTGGTATATTGCCCCGGGTTCTTTTACACTTTTTTTTTTCCAAAAAATAAAATAACAAACTATAAAATTATTATATTGATGATGACTGCTCATCTTAATATTTATTTTTCAATATTTTTTGTTACTTAAATTAAATTCCTATAAATTCAAGACATTTTTTTTTTCAAGACAAGTTTTACCTTCATAGCAACTTCTCCTCTGCATTCCAAATGGAAGGTCCCGAAGAGATCAAGCAATGCCTTCGTGTCTGGAGACACGTGAATCTTGAGAGCTTCGCCATTAGATTCCATTCTCGACGCCGTGTTTACGGTGTCACCGAATAGGCAGTATCGAGGCATTTTCAGACCAACCACACCAGCTACGCAAGGACCTGTTAAAAAAGAGAAACAAGTTTTTATTACAATTAAAATGTGACAAAATCTGTCAAGAATAGTCTGTTGAAAGCTTTCACTTTGCCCATTAATTGGCTTTGTCATATTTTACTTATTTACCAGTAAGTGATTTTCTTAACAAAGTGTCAAAGAAACTCAACAAAGTACAACGCCGCCCATAATGTAATAAAAAGCTCTTTGTATATTTTCTGATACCAGAGTAATTGGGATGCCAAAAATATTTAATTTACGATACACACAAAATCAGGCGTATATTTAATTTAATTTTCAAGTTCGTTTCAAAAAGTATGAATGTGGTACTGCATTTTTAACTGACTTCTTGTTCAATGTTTTCCGAGATAGTCGTTATCCGTGACCTAGATTTTTAACCCTATGATTTTTGACAAGTGATTGTTGAATCTCTGTTTCAGTTAGTTTGGGTCTAGCTGTAATTTTCATGATGCCACATTTTTGTTTACATTAGTTTTGAGTTTTCATTTTTGTCTCGTCTGTATATTTTGCCATTAACGAAACTGAAATTGGATTACAGATTAGCCCGCGCAAGACAGCTTTTTTCATTTTGTTTAAACTAAAAGGCTTTTAGCTTTTGTGTAATATTATTATACCTATTAGGTACTTTTTAGTGACATAAAACAAATATTGGATGTCGTGTCGAAAGTTAACTCGAAACACAACACTCATTCAGGCCAAAAATAGTTTCAGTTAAATTGTAGTTAAAAATCAAATTTCTTACACTTCATATTTATTAATTCATCATTTTATTGTAATGCTTATTTTTTTATAAATACTAGCAATATAATGTACTTATATAATATTAGCAAGGTTAACACTTACCAGAATGAAGCCCAATCCTGAGCTTCAACTGATCTTGCGGCCGATGCCTGATTCGGAATCTGCTCACCGCATCACGGAGTGCCAGAGACATTCGAGCTACTTCACAAGCATGCCGGGTGCCATTGCGTTCTGGCAGACCTGACACCACCATATAAGCATCGCCTATGGTTTCGACCTGTTTAATAAATACAAACATATTGTAAAGTTTTGCTAGTATTTGAAATCATTTAATTTATGTACACTTTTACATATTAAAAATATAAAACTAAATTAAAAAAAATATATATTTATATATATATTTATTATCTTTATAATTCCATACCTGATATGTGTACGCCTAAAAAAATGCATGTAATTGGTGTGCCTTTAAATAAATTAATATCTTTTTGTACCTATTTTCTTTATGCAGTGCAGATGATGAATGATAATGAATTTTATTTATATGTAAAATGAACAAAAAAACATGGTGTCCTTTTAAATAAATAAATATCTTTTGGTATCTATTTTATTACGATGCAGATGACGAATGAGAATTAACAATACAATGGAAGTAAATACAAATAAAATTATAAATCAAACCCACCTTATAAACATCGTAGTTCTCCACTATAGAATCGAAGCACGTATAGAGGTCGTTCAATAAGTCCACCACCTGCATGGGCGTGGAGGAAGCAGATAATGCCGTGAACCCAACTATGTCTGAGAAGTAGATCGTCACTTGTTCGAAGGTCTCTGCCACCACTGACTGGCCATTGATCAGTTGGAAAGTTACGGATCTGGATTACAAAAAAAAAACGCGTAAATTGTTGATTTCTAACTAAACAAGCAAAAATACAGGCTATATTTTTAATTTTGTGTTTTGTTTAAAATGCTAGGGAGAAATATTTTCTTGGAAAGTTATGACAAAATTCGTATTTTTTAACCAATTTTCGTAGCATGGAATTTGGTTTTAAACACGTCTTTAATTTTAAAATATCTAATTTTAATTCATTAAAATATTTAATATTATAAACCAATTAAGCAAAATTAATCTGAAAGTTCTTAAAAAAGCTCATTATTGCCACGTCAAACATTCTTTCTTAGACCTAATGCTTTAAGTTAAATATTAGCAATTTTTTCTGACGATTATTAGTTTTAATTTTTTATTTTAACATTATTTTTTTTCAGTAACAAACAAGATATATTTTTCCTGGCAGTTAATGAGAAAGACAAATGATAGAGAGAATAAAAAAGAAAATTAAGTCTGTCTTTGTTACACTGAAATTCCATTTTCTAATTAGTACTGTCTGCCATTGTCGTAAGTTATTAATGAGTGCGAGTTTTAATTGATATCAAACGGAAATTGAACTTGAAAATTCTTAAGCTTGGCTTGACACTCTGTGGCATGTCTAGACACAGTACATTAGATCTCAAAAATTACGGCCAGTTTTGCCATCGCCAGATAAGTACCTACAGGTTAAACTTATCAGCCATATAATTACATGCAAATGACGTTCCAATTATGAATTAATCTAGTAGATCTTTCTATCCAGAAGTTGTGAACGAGCCCTAAATGTTTTTTTTTGTTTCTAAAAAAATGTGTTGATATTTACTTTAAACGTTGATGCTTACATTTTTTTTAATATTGATCGTTGGATTGAAAGGAAATCGTTTTTTATTTTATTAAAGACAGTCTTTAATTTATTTCTCTGCAATACAAAGACTAGTTTTTATCGAGAGATTTACTTACTTGGGTAAAAGCTGATACAGTAGTTCTTCACATTTCTTCTTTTCTTCTAAATAATCTTGGGTTCGCTCGCTAACTAAAGATTCCAAATTATTTGCATACTGCTCCATACGGGAAAGCAAATTATCTAAAATATTGCTACTTTCTTGAGTTCTGTTGGAAAAAAAGAATATAAGATAAAAATCTGAATAACTATGATACTTACAATAAAATGTTTTTTGATATAGGTATAAATTAGGGAAAAAAAAAAATTATTTGCAATATAACATTTATCCTTTAGGTATATCAAAAAGTAGTAGTACCTAACGGGTAGCACTAAGAACTAAAAAAGCAATTCATCATTTAATAAACAGAAGAGAAACTAGTTCGATGTAACTCTGTTAGAAATATTACTGTAAAATTAATGGATCATGATGATGAAATCACTAACACGTTATTGATAAAATTTATTTTAGAGCTCAATAAGATTTAGAGATGGAACTTAAATATTTTTTACTGGGGTACGTGAAGTGGATTCACTAAGGTAAAAGAGAAAAGCGCGCGCGCATCTCTGCAAGTCATACGTGTACCTGTGAGCTCTGTCTTTAAAATATTCTAAAGTGTCTAAAAAGTGAACTGTTCTAGTACTAACTAGTATCAAAACAATCTGTGAATTACTAGGAACAAACTGTGATAAACTAAAACTGTAAACATTGGTGTTAAAATAGTGCAAAAACGTAACGAAGTGGACTAACTAAATCACTAAATATTCCTAATACCCACACCGGCCGCTGTAATCGAACCGCACGAAACAAAGAGTGACCTTGAACTCGTCGACAATACTGTTACTTATTATTTGAGGTTTACTATACGCTAATTTCGCGACTGTTTCAACAGTATCAGTGGCCCAACGGTTTCAAGTTCGCTTGAAGAGCGGCGGGGCCCGAGTTCGATCCCCGGTTCCGGGCGGCTCTTTTTGTATTTATTTTGTGGACTTCACAACTAAATTATAATATTGGAAGCTTATAATAATATCTGGAGAAGACAGATTTGGAAATAAATTTATATATATATACTTAAATTATAAACTTATATTATGCCTCGCACTCCTCCAAGAGACAGCGATACCTGCGCTTTACCCCAGGTGCAATCAGAGCCCAACATACCAGCAGTCCTTGCAGGTTCCCCGAGTGCAATAAACATTAGTGTGAGATCCAAGCGGCAGCGCACTGACTACTCACCAGAAGTTGATTCCTGCCCGGAGTTTGATCGGCACACAAAGTTTGAGCTGTTAGATACAATACGCCAGGAAATACGTACAGTTATATCTTCTGAGATTTCTACGAACATAAAAACCTGTATAACTGGTGAATTAAGTGGCATCAAAGATATGTTGCAAGGATTAGAGCACTCTGTCAATTTCATGAGCTCTGAATTTGATCGCATGAGGACGGAACTGGATGCATGCAAGAGCGAAAACAAAAATTTGCAAAAGGAGAATAATGAGCTGAAGACGTCAGTTTCGGATTTGGTTGTTCGAGTAAATCTCATCGAACAAAACTCGCGCCAGCAGAATCTGGAGATCAATGGCATACCAGAAAATAAAGCCGAAAACTTGGTTAAAACAGTGGTTCAGCTGGGCAGCGCAGTGTCGACTACGATCAAAGAAGACGATATTCTGTCCGTTGTACGCGTGAGAAAATTAGACCCTGAAAGCAAAAATCCAAGAGCAGTCGTTGTCAAGCTACGAAGCACATTAGTAAGAGATACAGTCCTGGCATCTGTTTTACATTTCAATAGAACCCATCCGAAGGAAAAACTCAGTACTCAAAACTTGGGCTATGGCGGGGCTATAAAGCCTATATTCGTATCGGAACACCTGTCACCGCTGAATAAGAGAATACATGCGGAAACCAGAAAAGCTGCACGCGAAAAAGGATATCAGTATGTTTGGGTACGCGACGGCAAAGTCCTCGTTAGAAAAGCGGACGGTCACCAAGCAAAACACATCAAAAATTTGGAAGCTATCGCACTGTTATAATTTTAAGCGGGTTTTTGTGCAGTAATACCATGAAATAACATAATCTTTCACCATCTATTATCAGAACTTCAGAGGAATAAAAACTAAACTTAAAACAATTATGTTGGCGGCTCAATCGGGCGACTACGATATTATAATAGGAACCGAAACATGGCTGGATGATGGTATAAAAGATGGTGAAATTTTCGATTCTAGATATCGTGTCTACCGCAGAGATAGATCCTCAACTGTTCTGGGTACCAAAAAGGGCGGAGGAGTTTTAATCGCAGTATCTAAGCTCATTGATTCCGTACGGATGCCAAAATGGGAATCAGATATCGAAGATCTATGGCTTAGGCTTAGAATAACTAAAGGGAACAGCCATCGTACCCTGAATATTTGCTCTGTCTACCTACCTCCACCAGTCCAACAAGAGACACTTGACGGATTCCTGGAAAATGTATCGACAGTAATGGATTTTACAAATGAAGATACGATTATTGCCGGAGACTTCAACCTAAGTTTCATAAGTTGGAACATAGACAATACACTTAGCCATCCATGTACAATTCCCACCAACTACAACAATAAATTAGGCTACTCTCTTGTTGACTTCATGTGCGAAAATAATATGCTGCAAGCGAATATTGTGAAAAATTGTAACAACAAAACCCTGGATCTGATTCTATCCAATTTAACTGTAAGTGTGAGCGAATGCAATAACCCGATGTCAAAAGTTGATGTACATCATCCTCCCCTTGAAATTGTTATCACCCACAGTTCACTAGCACCGTTACAAACTAAAATAACTTCGAAGCCTAATTTCAAACGCGCTGACTACGTGTCGATCAACGCGAAACTTGGAGTCATAGATTGGACAAAAATGTTCTCCGAACTATCAGATGTAGATGAAATGGTTAATATTTTGTACCAGCAACTAAACAGTTTAATTGAACAAAATGTGCCTCTTTCCAAACTACCAAATAATAAATTTCCAAGATGGTTTTCTAGGCCGTTGATTAAACTTTTGAACGAAAAGGAAAAAAATAGAGTTCGCTATAAAAAATATAAGAATCCTAGAGACAATTACGAATACCTATTACTACACGAGCGCGCAAGACTAATGATAAAAGATTGTTACAAAAATTATTTAAGCAATTCTGAAAAAAACATAGCGAAAAACCCAAAACTCTTCTGGTCATTTGTTAAAGCAAAAAGCTCTCAGTCAAGTGACATTCCCACTACTATGCGTTTGGGCAACAAGACTGCTTGTTCAGGTGAGGAAATAAGCAACCAATTTGCCTCACATTTTTCATCCACATTCATACCACCGAATAATTCGACTGCTCCTGATACGTGCTCGCATAACTACTTTCAATTTTCTCTAAGCAAAATTGCGTTTACAGAAGCAGAAGTTTTGAAAGAACTAAAAAAGCTTGACGCATCCAAAGGTCCAGGTCCCGATGGCCTACCTCCGCTTTTTGTCCAAAAATGTGCATCGAATCTATGTCTTCCACTCAAACTTATTTTCAATCGCTCTATTGAAACATCTAAATTCCCCACAGAGTGGAAAACTGCTAACGTGGTACCTATTTTTAAGAAGGGAGACCCCAGCGAGACTTCTAATTATCGCCCTATATCTCTTCTATCCATCTTTGCTAAGCTTTTTGAAGCATTAGTTTGCCCTGTCCTGTCTTCGCACACTAATGTGCAGTTAGCCTCTGAACAGCACGGCTTTCGAAGTCATAAATCCACTTCCACTAATTTGGTTAACTACGTCAACGACATTGCTAAATCTCTGGATTCCCGTGTTCAGGTTGATTCCATTTACACAGATTTCAGCAGTGCCTTTGATAAGGTTAACCATAATATACTTTTAATGAAGCTGAAACATTTTGGCATAACCGGTCATCTGCACAGATGGTTAGCTTCTTACTTGACAGGGCGGAAGCAGAGAGTGGTAGTGAGAGGTTACGAATCAGTGCTCTACGCTTCCACTTCTGGAGTTCCACAAGGATCGCATCTGGGGCCGATCTTGTTTCTTATATTTGTAAACGACATTATAAGCACAATACACCATAGCAAATGTTCCATGTTCGCAGATGATTTGAAACTGTACAAAGAGATAGGATCGGATTTGGATGTGTCACTCCTTCAAAAGGATCTGGATTCGATACATGAATGGTGTCGGTTAAACATGATGGCTCTTAATGTAAGTAAGTGCTATCATGTAACTTTTACGCGAAACAAAAAGAGAATACCTTCTTCCTATAAATTAAATGGAATTACACTACAAAAGGTTGACACCATCCGTGACTTAGGAATACAGCTTGATAGTAAACTTTCTTTTATTCCTCATATCGATCTGATTGTTTCCAAAGCGACAAAAATGGCAGGTTTTGTGAAAAGAACTTGTTCAGAGTTCCGGTCCATATCGACTCTAAAACTGCTTTTCAACACGCTTGTTAGAAGTATACTGGACTACGCATCCCCGGCATGGAATCCTACGTATCGCGTCCACGTTGATAGAATAGAGCGTATACAAAAAGCCTTCACTAGGTATCTGCGCTTCAGAAGTTCTAATTGCGATCAAGACGCCAGTTATTCTGAAAGACTCAATCATTTCAATATGATATCTCTGGAACAACGTAGATGTCACTCCGATCAGATATTTCTTTATAAAATTATTCACAATCGATCCGATGTTCCAGAGCTATTATCTGTAATCAATATCTCTGTACCTAGGCGAACTTTGAATAGGTCTGTACGCAATACAGATATTTTGGCTACGTCCCTATCAAAAACAAACCTTGGTCGCAGTGCCCCAATGAACCGACTTATGGCTAACTATAATAAAATAAACAACAACAGCAACATTGACATCTTCGCCGACACATTTTATCAATATCGCAAAAAGCTTATGCTCGCTACCCACTCATAATACTTTGATAACGTTTATTGCAGTCGTTTTCCCAATAATAATCTCTTTTTTTTTCTTTAATGAATCTAATTACCCATTGTTTACTGGTAAAGAAATCGTAAATTGTTTCTAAATTGTTTCCAATTTATTTAATAACGTCCTCCTAAAAGATTTTTAAGTAACAGATCTCATAGTTACACATTTTATTTATGTTTAAGCTGTGTACTTCTTTAAGTGACAAATTCACCATGATAATCTATGTACTATTGTGTATGTTATATGTTATAGTGAATAAGTCGTTGGAGTACCTTTATAATAAAATAATAAATAATAATAATAATAAAAGCGGAAAAGCGTACAATCATTAGCATTCATATTGTAGGAACTCAACAATTGTAGTGTAATAGTACAATACAGAATGTATAAAAACAACCCATTCAATTTAATTAAAGCAAAAGAAAAAAGTTATAATAGCTGAAATAATAAATGTAACAATACATCTACACCAGAAGATGAAGACATATGTACATAATAATTACTTGTTGAGGCGCCTAATGGCTCCCTTCAGATGAGCGAAGTCTGGTCTCTCTGTAGGATCTTCAGCCCAGCACCTTCTCATCAGCTCAGTGGCATCGTCAACCTCACACGAACGATGGTGAGAGGTATTCGGGCGAAGACCACTTGATATCACCGTCTCGATTATTTCTAGGAAAAAGGAATTTTGAAGGTTTTAACCTGGGGTTGTACCACCATGTGTTTTTGCAATCACTATTCAAGTTTGAGAGCGTGACACAGCTACTAACGTCGTATAGCTCCATCTCTTTTTCATAACGAAATTAATCTTGTTTTGGCACGTCATGGTAAGGCCCCTGACCTTACATACAATAGTTCATTTTGACAGCACGTTAAGCTATCGTTCCCGGCTGTTATAAGAACATCTTTGACAGTCGTAACGGGTAGCAGAAGCCAGAAAGTCTGAAAACCAGTCTAACCAAGGGGTGTTGTGTCATTCGGTAACTGGGTTGTGGAGGTCAGCTAGGCAGTCGCGATATGTAAAACTGGTACTCAGCTGAAGCCAACCTTGCCATAGTTAGGATAAGCCTAGTCAGATGATAATGCTATAATATGATCCATTTCATATAAAGGCATTCCTTAATAAAGTTAACAAAAAACCTAATTAGTTCAAAAGGTTCTTCTTGTTCCTTCAGCGTAAATAAAAAGATATTTGGTGAAAAAAAAGTCTTTGGCAATTTGGTTGGCAGCTTTGTAAAACCTTGTTTAATTAGCGTATGTATTGTTTCAAACCGCGCTATCATAAATTCATTGTACTACAGTCAAAGCAGTATATTTTTCTATGCCTATTGTCATTTTACACTACAAGTCTTCAGCATACTATTTATTTCAGAAGTATGAATATCGTGCGCAAATTACAAAATTTTACATCCATTGGTTCCAATTTCCTTGCAATTTCTTACTAGGTAGACGGATAACGGCAAATGCTATTATAAGATGTCACTTTCATGGCTTAGTTACCTACTTACACTCGACAAAGCACAATGGAAGGAAAATTCATTTTCTGCTAGCCGTACTTACCTTTAGGGGCCATCTCAATGCCAGGACCAAGCCAAAATGCGCCCTGTCTATTAACGATTTCGTGCATGACGATGCCGAAAGAATAGACATCTCCTTTTTGTGTCCCCTCGGGTGGGGGCTCTGCTGTTCGAAGCAACTCTGGTGCTGTCCACAGAAGACCTAAGAAATAAAAAGAATAGCAGTCAAAATTACTGTTGGTGACCAGCAACCAACCTCTTTTGTATACCTTTCTTATATTTTTATATTTAAAATTTAGAAGTTTATTTGAATTCAAACATTAGTTAAAAAATATAGTTCTCTATCAACTCTCTTGTCACTAACATAGTTCTCTATCAACTCTCTTGTCACTAACATTGTTCTCTCTCAACTCTCTTGTCATTAACATTGTTTATTAAAATAAAAGGCGATTCTCTCTAAACTCTCTTATCATTAACAATTACATTATCTTTATATATAAAACAAATTCGGATTAGTTACACCATTTATAACTCAAGAATAGCTGAACCGATTTTTAACTTTCAATGGTTCTCCACCCTGAATAGTAAGGATCCCAGAATAACACTAAAACATCGAAAAAAGTTGACGAAAAAAAAAATATCAACTAGTTCAATGGACGCTAAAGTTGGTAAATGTTGATTTTCCTCCCTGAAATTGAGAGTAAAGAACTCTCGAAGAAGAACAAAGTAAAAACGAAATTAAAACTTGTCAAAGTTGTCTTTGTTATTGAGGCAGTTAATATAATTTTACACTAAGTCAAACATTCTGACTGGCGACTAATTGACTTGATGCTAGTTTAATTTCAAACGTGTCTCAGAAAGTGCGGGGGTGGAGTAGAGGCGTAGCGGAGGCGGACTGCCAATGATATTGTTTAATCATGAAGCACATTTTGGGTGTCATGCTCCATTCAATATTAGTCTTCATTCTACGTGATATGTCAAATGATATTTATTTTGCAAATAGGTTATAAAATAACACTTTTACACGTCAACACGTTTGTCAATATATTGGGATAACTCTGAGCAAATTGTCAAAAATGTTATCGGTATAACAGTTGTACCAGTTAAGAATAAAAATTGAATAGAAGAATAAAAAAAAATAAACAAAAATAAATAAATATTTATGAATAGTCCTTCCAACCATCAAAATTTGACATTTGGGACAAACTGACAAATGTAATTTGCGTTAATATACTATGGTGGGTTTTGAAATCAGTACGTACGTGTCCAATAACTATGTGCCCTCGAATCTTTCTCCGATGTCCTTAATGCGTGAAGGCCAAAGTCCGTGATCTTCAGTACAAATCTTGAGTCCACCACACAGTTACTGGACTTCAAAGCCCCGTGAGATCTGATGTCTGAACCGTGGAGGTAATGCATGCCCTAAATTATAAAAAAAAACTTTTAATCATTCTCATCCTGAGAAAACTATGTACTACACGCGCGCGCACTAGTACTGTTATAAACTATGTGTTTTCAAATCCATTTTTTTTCTTTAGCACAAACTTTAACATGTCAAAAACCTTTATAGTTTATCCATGTTAATATTAATAGAATACTTTTTTAACTTTTTTCAAGTGTATACTTAAGATTGTTTTTGATAACCATTGTATTTTTCCATGCTTTAACAAATAAAAGCTATATTTTATCGTTTTATTTTGGGAAAATTACACAATAAATTAAATTGATTTAATCTACGGAGAAAGCCACATCATTGAAATGGAAATTGAAAACAATGTTTAAACAAGCTGGTTAGCCACCACGATTATACGTTTGCCGTTTGCCTGATCCAAACAAAACAATGATTAATGTGATCGATTAATTAATTAATTAATCAATAACCTGTGGTTTTACCTACATTTTAGCAGATAAGCAATTCATAGTGTTTGTGAAGAGCTTTTACGTAAAAAATGCTTTTAAACCTGACTCTGGCACCAACAGCAACTTTTCCTATCGTGTTCGATAACATGTCCTTTGAGCTTATATTGTTATCGGCGGACAAATAGATATTTAACAAGAACTTTAGAAATAGGCGACCCATTAAGATCTAGGACTTTTAATAAAAATAAAATCAAGTTGATGAAGATTTTTCTTACTAACTCAGTGGTTCTGACAATGTAGTATAGAACTTGAAAGTAATGATATTTGAACATTTTTGCTACAGGACTTTATTTCTAAGCTACGGTCCGATCTAAGTATACGGATGTATCTTAGAACTTCACCATGGCCGCGTAGAAAAAAAAATAAACTGTGTTTTATATCACAGGATCGCTAAATTATGTCAATCTATACTAATATTATAAAGATCTGTTTGTTTGTTTGTAGGGTTTTAACTCAAAAACAACTGAACCGATTTCAAAAAATCTTTCACCGTTAAAAAGCTATATCTTTACGAAGTGCCATAGGCTATATTTATTCCCAGAAATAATTAGGGATCCCTCCTAAAACTTGAATAATGTAACCCAAGGTGTAAAACAAACGGCCACGCGGGCGAAGCCGCTGGCGGAAAACTAGTTTCACATAAATTAAGTTATCAATTTGAGTTTACAAACTTACCTTCACAATATCATGCATCAAACTGACTTTAAACATCCAATCCAGCTTAATAGACTCGTTCTCTAAGATGTCCTGCAGCGATCCCTTAGGACAATACTCTGTCAGGAGACAACAATGTGGAGGATCCACACAAGCCCCATAGAACCTTGCCAAGTGATCATGTTCTAGATCTTTCATCTTCTTCAGCTCAAGAAGAAGAGGTCTCGTAAGGTCTATGCGCTGTTTGTCTACTTTCTTGATAGCAACTCGACATCCTTTGTAGAAACCACAAGGTGCGTATACTTGTCTGTCACCAGCTAAAGATGTAGCTTCATCCGAGAATGTAGTCTAAAACAAGAAAGCATCAATGTGAATATTCTAAATCTGGTTAAACTTTAACAATATCGTTTAATCTAGTTCGCACAAATTGGGTTTGCTTTCGAATACTAGCAAATTTTATTAGTTATGGTAACTTGCAGGGCCCGGCTTTTCTTTTCAAAAATGAATGGTGTTCTCATCGAAGTTGAATCATAGATTGTAATCAGTTGCTTCTATTGAAAGATAATCAAAGTCAAAAACGTAGGCTTAATTATTTTTAAAATAATGGCAACTACAACTACTTGAGTAGTTGCCCGTCAAACTATCCCACTCACAAAATCTATCGAACTCTGAGAGTTCATCGAATATTAAGATTGTTGAACGAGGATGAAGTTCGAACCGATAAATACTTGACATTTATAAGTTTTGTAACTTTGCTCTTCACAAACTGAAAGTTAGTCATGAGGCAATTCAAACTTCCTTCTTTTATATTTGTAAGTGAAACAAGTTTTTAGGTTATCATTGTGCAAAAATAGAATACCTAAATTTGATTTTGACCACCACATATTTTTGCAATTACTATTCAGGTGTGAGAGCGAGGCATAGCTTTTTACGTCGTGTAGTAGTAGTGTACTGTCTCTTTTTCATTACGAAACTATTCCTACTTTGGTATGTCATGGTAAGCCCTATTCGAATTATGGGTTATTATCTATCCTGCCTAGATTGACATGCGATGAGAGTGCTTTCCGTAGCACGGAGGAGTCTCGATATGACATAGATGGTTACCTAAACACGGACCAACCATGACTGGTGCAGTTTAGCCGCAATTGATTGACCCGTGCGGCTATTGTTGAGCAACGAGCTCCTCCACAACTACTAACAACATAAATTATTGCAAAAAAAGGTTTAACAAATACCCACAAAGGCAGATGATGTGAGCAATTTACAGCTTTCAAAGAATGTGTGTAATGAACTGAAAATAAATCCAATAACAGGATAAGCTAACCGTTCAAGAAAATTGACATTATTTTCCGTTTCCGCAGGAATTTTACTCTGAATATAGCTACTATTCTTCCTTATATCCTGCTGAGAAGAATTATGATAACCAAATATAAAACAAGTCATTAATTCTATTCCAACTTGCTAGAAATCATTATATTGTATATACAAAGAATATTCACAGTATTATCAGCATAAATTAGAATATCAATGAGACTAGACGGAATAATCGGCAAAGCACTTGGTAAACATGTCACTTTTACTTTTTTTAAGACTACCGAAGAATCCGCAATCCCCATATTATCCCCCACCCGGAATATCTCGTGGGAAAAGTACCTATGTATAAATTTTGTCAAACCCTTTTGCAAATGTTATTTTGTCGTAGCGGATTATATTTAGGATCTTTATTCAGGATGACATTCGTGTTAGGTACTATTGTTTTTCTCTAGTTCAGAGTCATATGTACCTACATAGGTAACTAAAAAACATTGATATGGCAGCACTACCTAGAGTTGCCGTGCCGTGTGTAAAGGGCTGAAGAAGGAACATGGATGGGTTTTAATCAGTATGAGTCTGACACTCCCTCTTGCTCCACCCACGGTGGGAAGAGTCAAAATTTTACATCCGAATAAAAAAGGTTACATGGGGTCAACAACCTATTATTCAAATGGTAGTCTTTTGAATTAATATGCTTACCCCAGTACTATATCTTCTCGCCAGTGAGTGCAAACTCCCGCGCAGTCGTCCACCGGGCTGTAGTACGTCACTCCAACTGACTCGCCATGTCATCATGGCTATCTCTGCCTCCAGCTTGTAATGCCTACGAATAAAATTATATTATGTTGTGAACTATGATTTTTTTCACGTGAGAAGGGTTCAACTTCAAATATAATGCCACAGCCAAATGCCCGAATTTCACGCGTCACTCAATTTTTTTTATTTACAATGTTAAAACCACACATTCTGTCTTTATTATTTCAACGTGCATAGTGACGACAGCAACACTTTTAAATATTATTTAAACTCAAATATCCTTTCAGTATCCGAAAACAAACGAGATTGAAGAATGCTTAAATTTCAATTTAAGATTTTTATGTTCAAAAACGATATATTCACTTCGTATAGTAACATCTCTCTACCAATAATCATCATCTGCCTAGCCTTTTTTCAACTAAGTAAGGGTGGGTTTCCAATCTAACTGGATGCAGCTGAATACCAGAGTTATACATGGATCGTGTCTGCTGACTTCAACATTGCAGTTATCGGGTAACATGATAACACATGGTAAGACTGTTTATCGATAGTTTTGGCTTCTGAACACCCGTAACGACTGAGAAGAAATTACAAATGATAACTGGAACTAACAACGTAACGTGTTTTCCTTACAAATAAATTCATTTAAATTGACGATATGTATGCCATAAGTGGGTAAGTTATTCATCGTTTTTATACTTATTATAGTAATCTAGCAAGACAGAAAAGACTACGTTTCATTTATCCTTCATTTAAAAATATTTTTTTATTTCTGAAGCTTCTAAAGCTACTGTCCATTTATACTGGTAGACCGTTGGTAGAAAATAAGTAATCTCTCCAAGAAAAGGATCGAATATCTAAGAAAAACTGCTTCTACGAGGGAAAAGAATCATGGATTCAATTTAATGAGGTACCGAATAAAAATGTACCTAATGGTCGCGACTGCTATTTTTAACACGCTTTTATTAGCTCGGGTTGTATGTATGTATGTATGTAACGGAATCTTTGAACCTAATTTTCACTGGTTTCTAGACGTCTGATCAACTTGGAACTTTGCACACGTGTTAAGGGCCGATGACAATGCAATAATCCGAACTAAAAAATGGAAAATAAAAAATAGTTTAAAAAAACTAAAAAAACACGCTTTTATTGCTGACCGAACTAAAAAGTAGAAAATAATTTTTAAATAATTCAATTCAGAGTAAAAAGCGTGGGGTGCTTGATATTATAGGAATGAAAATATAGGAAAATGCACCCCACGCTTTTTACTCTGAATTGAATTATTTAAAAATTATTTTCTACTTTTTAGTTCGGTCAGCAATAAAAGCGTGTTTTTTTAGTTTTTTTTATTTATTTAGAAAAGAAATAACAGTGATATTGATACCTTATTATTTACTGAGAGTGTAAAAGATTTTCACAAACTTAATATATTTTTTCATGATGAATTAAAATTATATTTTGTCTACATTATTCCTTGCGTAGTTTATATATACAAAAAAACATGTTTTTAAGCACAATTTCGTAATTCCACAACCCATTTAACCGGTAATACAGAAAAAAAAAAAACAGTAAACTACCCTTAAATAACTATTAAAATATAAAAAAAATACCTGTAGATAAACACGGAGAGAATCGCCAACACGACGACAACTGAACTCAGAATTATACTCAGTATTGCATACACCGGTAACGCTGTAACAAATGGGTCATATTAATAACTAGCTTTCCGCCAGTGGGCCTGCGTGGGCTATACAAATTCAAGTTTCATACAAACTTAGCCCTCCTTTTTTAGCCCCTTAGGAAAATCCTTTATTATCGGTTGCCAACGCCATACAAAGAACACACCCTCTAAGTTTTAGGTCGTTGTGCGTTGATCCGTCAGTCAGTCAGGACATTTTATATGTATAGATAGATAATAATCTTCTCAGACCGATTTCAGTCGCGGCGGCCAATCTCAATGAAGACTAGCTTGGTATGCAGGAGATATTATAGTGCACAAGCGCTTGCAGACACAGGTGCACTCTCTATTGCCTCACTCTCATAGTCTGATGCGTCGACAATCTGACACGATCGGGGAGGGATCAGGTGCAGTACCTACAGCTTTATGGTCTTTTCGTGGTATGGAGGGGTCTCTCTATCAGGGGTCATCCATGGATTGACCGCAGCTAGTACTGCTTAACCTTGCTACTAATCTATAGATCCGCACGGCTGTTACATAGCTACAAGCTCCTCAACATATATTAGTATCTAGTCCATAATATAAACATTCATAGTATTTAGAATCACTTCAGCCCTTTCCCAATTATGTTGGGGTCGGAATCCAATCTAACTGGACGCAGGTGATTACCTATGTTTTACTTGGAGTGATTGCCTATCTGACCTCCACAACCCATTTACCGGGCAACACCATACCCCTTGGTAAGACTGAGTAGTCAGACTTTTGGGCTTCTGACTATTAAATGACAGCCGGAACCAACGGATTAACGTGCTTTCCGGGGCACGGAGAAGTCTCGGCATGACAGATTACCCATACACAAACCGACCACGACCAGCGCAGCTTAAACTTAATCGATCGATACTTATTTTACTTATACACGAGCTTTTCCTAGTATTTAGAATCTACAGTGATTATGAATAGTAATGCTATTAATTTCGAATTGTTCATGGAACGGAAATATTAAATTCTGGATATGTATTTGAAAATTAGTGGAAGACGATTACGTGTAGGAGTTATGTAATTCGATCAAATTTCATGACAACTTGTTATGTTATATGAAAGGATTCTAATGAATAGGCGTGTCTATAATAATGTTATGTTGTGTTAATAAGCGTGTTTCAGAAGTAATTTCTATAAATCCAAATATTATTAGGTATGTACTAGGTATTTCCCGCGGTTTCACCTTCGTCCTCGGGAAACTTCTTAACGAGCCCGGATAAAAAGTACCCTATAATCGTCACTAGGGTTTTATCTATCACCGTACTAAATTTTATTCAAATCGGTCCAGTCGTTTTACTTTGAAAGCGGAACAAACTCACTTTCGCATTTTATAATATTAGCTAGGATGCCGAATTTTCGTTTCAGTGAGTTAGAGTAGGCCTACCGTATCTTACTAGTCACTGAAGAAAATTGTCTAGACAATTTATTGTATCGTTTCACCCAAAAGTGAATTATCGTAATAAATCTGATAAAATTTAATTTCACGCCAAAATAAACACAACTGTACTAGATCCGATAATTTAATGTGCTTGCGAGACGGGTCCTTTTATATTACGCTTCCCGGCTTTTGTCTAAGGGAATTGCATTTTGGAACAAGGAAAATTGATGAGGTTTTAGTGCATTCGCTTAGAATTTTGTACTCTCATTTATATTATGGCTTATTATTTGGAACCGCTGTGGTGCTATCGTCGTCATAGAGTGAAAAAGTTATTTTAAAGTGGAAAAGTTTGAATGCATTTTCTTTTTTGCTGCTAGCTGACAAACACTGTTTATTAATCTAACAATGTAGATTGTGATAAAAATTCAAAGGAAAAAGTACCTATTTCCAGTTTTTAAGATTGTTTTTTTTTTCAATCCACCACTTGTATTATTTTGATTAAAAAAATGTACAGCTCTTAAATAATCTTGAATAACAAAAATCGGAATAAGCAATCATTCTTAGAGGTAGTACTAGTCCTATTACGTGTTGCTTCCATCCTTAAGTGAAAGGGAGGATTGTACTATTTGTCATTGACCTTATCCGTAAATGGACGATTATATTGATTTGTGTCGAATGACAGATAACTACGACTATGAACTATCTAAAAAATATTAAACTCTCTGAGTTACAGTCAGTTTTCAATGGCTAAGTTAAGAAAAATAATGATGTATTATCTTTTAAAATGTGGTCACAAGAGCTCGAAGCTTTTATTAATTTTCCTCCAATTTTCATAATAATTGTTGTCCTTCCGCTCCCTGAGCTGAGTACTTGAGCGGAATTGCAATTAGCAGTACTGTCAGCGAGCGCTGCGCTGATACGTGAAATAAACGCTGGACGTACAGCCGAGCTACATTGCATATATCTACCGCCGAGCTATGCTGCGTATACCTACCGCCAATCTATATTGTGTGTACCTACCCTACCCTGTCATACAGAGCAATAGCTGACCAAAACTCACCAGAAAATGAACGCAATTTAATCACTCTAGTGACACTTTTTTCTATCAGCAAAATTTTAATTTATATAGCCAGCTGTACCATAAAATATGCGGTTACTTATACGTGAAACGGAATAACTGTCATTCAAGATCTGTCAAAATGGAGGATAAAATGAGCAATTGTGCTATTGTTCGATGTTTGTCGTCAAAATATTTAATACCTATATATATTTGTTTACTTAATTATTATATCTATGTACTGATAGCATAATAAAATATAAAAGCTCGCTAATTATTGATATCATGCTTTGTGATATTCGTAAAAGATTCAGATAACCTGTACATTGTTCTCACATTTTTTCTATAACAAATGTAAAATAAATATTGTAAACTAACATGTTGAAAAAGAGTAACCATGGAGTTTCTTGCTCGTTCTTCTTCATAGGAATCTACGCTTTGGAACGCGGCGAGTAGCTTAAATTTTTCTTTCTTTTTTTTGACTAACGGACTGACTCTTAATTATTTGACAATTGAAAAATGTAAAAAAAGTAAAAGTATAAAGTATAAATGATAAAAAGTTTGATGCAACCGGCTGTTAATGTTTTCACTATACTGACACATACGTACCTACAATGATTTGTAAACAAACAACAGATGTATAGAAGTTGCGTTCTAAATAATATTGCCAACATTATATAGCAATAAATTGATTCGGGGAACATCACTAAACAACTAAACAGACCGTTATTATTATGGATTTAGTCAGTTTATTACACTAGATTATGATCTGATGCCTGAGTTGTGTGTAAACGATCGCTCTTTGATATTATTGGCCAGCTGCCAATGTATGTGAAGTAGGTTAGCAATGCGACAATGTTGGCAATCGGGTGGATGACACCACACAATTGACGCACTTTTTATGAGCGGTCAAAACGTGATTATCCCATGGATTTTGTATGGCAATACAAAAATGTAATATATCTTTTTTATATCGAAGCAATAAAAAAAAATATTTTACAGGCAATTCAAAATATTTCTGATTGTATTATTATAGGCATTAATATTTGAAATTGTATTTAATATTTGATTAAATGAATAAAAAAGTGAACGTGAATTGTATTTTCGTAATTGTATTTCTAAGTAATGAAAACAACAGATGATTTCTACTCGGTATAAAACTTCACCGAGCTTTATTTGACTTAACTAAACTTGAGAAAAACTAGCAGCCAAGAAAATTGTGAACGTTGTATTGAAGACCGGATTATTATTATGAAAAGAAATCAGCTGCAAATACAACCTCAGATTTGATCGAAATGGAAAAGATAAAATCCGTTATGAGTATACTATCGCGTGTGGGCGCCAAACGATATTGTATAGACTATGCTTCATAATCGATAGGCGGTAATATAGAAAATCAAAAGATTACGAGAGAAAATATCTTTTCTTTCATAATTATAAATTATAACTATATGATTATAGCCCACGGGTTCACCCGTATTCTGGGCGAATTATTGCATAGGTACACCCAGATAAAAAATAGCCTTTATCTATCTGCAGATTCTCATCTAACTCTTTACTTTGAATTTAATTTATTCATCCAAATCGTTACGCTTTCACAATAAAACTGTCAAACCGATTTTGATGAAATTTGTTACAGAGAAAGGTAGAACCCTGAAGACGGTTATAGGCCACTTTTTTGTTCGGATGCACTAATTAGTTAAGTCTAGGAAGGCGGGTGAAACCGCGGAAATCAGCTAGAAACACATAAAAAAGAAATGTCCGTTTGGATTGAGGAGCCATTTTTTATTTTTCCACGAAACTTTGCCTAGATTTAGTAGGTCCTGAAAAAATTTTGTAGGCCAAATCCTGGAATTTGTAGTAAAATATAAAAAAAGTTATATCAATTTAAAGGCTCCTCAATCTAAACATTTGAACTGAGGAGCCACCTCGTAACTCCGAAAGTATTGAAGGTACATTTATGATTTTTTTGTATCATTTAGTAGTAATTTAGTAGAGTGCCTACAAAAAAAAAAGGATTTTGTAGTGCTAATATAAAAAAAGATACAATACATTTATTGTGGCTCCTCAATCCATACATAAGACCTATAATTTTAAACGAAACTAATCGATGGATTTATACAAAAATTTAGTATCATTTAGTAGTAGTTGAGTTTGAATTTGTATTAAAATAACAAAACAGTAGGACTGACAGTTTTAAAGAATTTAAGAATTTTAACTGGCTCCTCAATCCAAACGCTTCGCATATAAATAATTGACTGTAGCTACCTGAGGTCACAACGGAATCGGATAAAAACTACGCCAATATTTAGTAGAAATTTCTACTAAATATTGGCGTACAAATCAACACTGTACATATTCAGTATCCGAAAATCCAAGCTTTTTTCACTATTCCTTATGAACTCGCTATTAAGGGTGACCATGCTATGTGTAAACGAAAGTAGGACAACTTGTTTTAGAAAATTGATTCAATTTATTCTATGCAAACAAATAGGTACTTGATTAAAAAAAAATGAATGGCAAATTTTAAATGGGTTGTTTTATAATAAAAAGGTACAAAGGTATAAAAAAAGGTACAGCATTTATTAAGAAAATTTTGAACATTAAAATATCTCGCAGCAATGCCGTCAAAGACAGACAGAGCATGAAGTGCTTGCTGCTAGTCAAATTAACAACAAACAATCACAGAAACTACCTATATGGACCTTTTACGCCGAGAATTAAGTCCATTCTTATTAGTTACTATCATATTATTTTGCTTCATAACAAATCTTGTGGCTATGTGTGTAATTAAGACTGTGTTCACAATAATAAAAATTATATCATTTTAACGCTACAAACGTTACACTTTTACTGTTCATCTTTTTCAGATTTGAATTATAAAACAATGCAATATTTAATCGCTATTTGTCGTCAGTAGTCTTGGAACAGTGCTCATTTTAGGGAACAAACATCATAAAACGGAAAGTGAATGAGTCGTTATTAATTTACTAACATAATATATCTATGTTCATTTATTTAACAAATTCATTAATAGTGTACTTATTTAAAATTTGAATTTGGTGTTCGAAATCTGCCGTGTCTGTTTTGCCGCCAAAAAAAATAAACAGCATTAGTTGTTTTTTTTTATTGTAAATGTAATCTGTTTGAAATTTTGATCGACTCGATTCATCAAATAACAAATCGATTTTTTTTATCATTATATCAATCAATATAAGTATTTAAAAATCAATGCCACTTTTCGTTGTAATTTTATAACTTAAGAACGGGCTCACTTATCCAAACCAAATGTTTAGGCTTTGTTCGGACTATTTAGTAGATGGTTTATGTGAAATTTACACAAAATCGGTAGAGCAGTTAATTTTTAATTTGAATTCAAATAGCCCACGCGGGCGAAGCCGCTGGCGGAAAGCTAGTATTTTAGTTAGTTCCTTGATGAATTTAAATATTTGTTTATTACAATAGATTGAAATGCTATATCTTTTAAAATAGTAGATTCTAAATATTGGTGATTATCAAAGGCCAAGATAAACAATGTTTTTACCTAATTCAAAGAGATGGTGACGTTTCTTCAATCTGTTTTAAGGTCGACGGCGACGTTTTATCAATCTGTTTTTAAAATCGAAATTAAATTAATCAAATTATTTCGTTTTGTGAGTTACATGACTTCATAAAGTATTTTTTTTGTCTCAAGTACCGAATTATTTTGTCTTTTATTTTATTAATATTTTTTTATTAAAAAAACTTGCTAAAATGAATCAGAGCTTTCATATAATTTTATACAGTTTCAACTTATTCAGGTATTCGATTATCGATAAGGCATTAGGCTGAATGCATGATTCTTATAAAAAGAAAAAAATGGTCAGCACTAAGCAGTTTCATTATTTTCTTTTTTTTTGTATAGCATCATTTGAATTGTATAACTTTCTCAGAGATAACCTGTACTGTAAAAAGACTATTGTAAACATTTCCTTTTGAAAAGTGTCTATGGAGTTTCTTGCTGGTTCTTCTCCATAAGACCCACTCCTTGGAACCGTGCAACTAGCTTGACGTTTCATAAGTGCCTGCAAAGATCTATTTGAAATAAACACATTCGAGTTTTGAGTTTTTTGAGTTTAGTGACGGCGGCACTAATCAGGTGTAATCTTATTATTGTTAATTTGACTAGCAGCAAGCACTTCATGCTCTGTCTGTCTTTGACGGCATTGCTACCGGTAGTGTCGGGGATCGAGTCGCTTGCTTCCCTCAAAAAGAGATGCATGGGATTATTTTATTTTCTCACAATGGTACTGAAAATAAATCTGTAACACACGGCACTAAAGCCCATTATATTAATTATTAGACACCCCTTAATGAGTTTCCGGTGATTTCAATGTTCCGGCCCTAAAGGGGCCCACTGGCAACTTATGGTGTTACTTGGTTATTACCGATTTGTATAAAATTATTTAATTAAAGAATATTTTATAATGAGTATTTACTAATTGTATTATTAATGAGCAAGAAGGATGATGATGATGATATATGCGAGATATTTTAATGTTTACAATTTTCTTAATAAATTTTGTACCTCAAAAAACTTCATATTCAATTCAAAATTTATTATAAAACAACCCATTTAAAATTTGCCATTCAGTTATTTTTAATCAAGTACCTATTTGTTTGCATAGAATAAATTGAATCAATTTTCTAAAACAAGTTGTCCTACTTTCGTTTACACATAGCATGGTCACCCTTAATAGCGAGTTCATAAGAAATAGTGAAAAAAGCTTGGATTTTCGGATACTGAATATGTACAGTGTTGATTTGTACGCCAATATTTAGTAGAAATTTCTACTAAATATTGGCGTAGTTTTTATCCGATTCCGTTGTGACCTCAGGTAGCTACAGTCAATTATTTATATGCGAAGCGTTTGGATTGAGGAGCCAGTTAAAATTCTTAAATTCTTTAAAACTGTCAGTCCTACTGTTTTGTTATTTTAATACAAATTCAAACTCAACTACTACTAAATGATACTAAATTTTTGTATAAATCCATCGATTAGTTTCGTTTAAAATTATAGGTCTTATGTATGGATTGAGGAGCCACAATAAATGTATTGTATCTTTTTTTATATTAGCACTACAAAATCCTTTTTTTTTGTAGGCACTCTACTAAATTACTACTAAATGATACAAAAAAATCATAAATGTACCTTCAATACTTTCGGAGTTACGAGGTGGCTCCTCAGTTCAAATGTTTAGATTGAGGAGCCACCTTTAAATTGATATAACTTTTTTTATATTTTACTACAAATTCCAGGATTTGGCCTACAAAATTTTCTCAGGACCTACTAAATCTAGGCAAAGTTTCGTGGAAAAATAAAAAATGGCTCCTCAATCCAAACGGACATAAAAAGAAAATAAACAACCGCCCAAAGTCTTTTATCTTCTGAAGTTTAATTAAAAGGAGGTACTGTAACTAGAAATAAAGTACATTGAAGTGGTAGATAAGAACCTTAGTAGCTTAAAAGAGTAAACACCACCTCATTTAAAAGTGCCTCTTTTGTAATTAAGAGGAAAATAAAATAAGAGCGAAGTCAAGTTTAATTTGTAGACATTTAAAATGTGGGTACTCTACTCCAATTTTCATTTAAGAATAGTTTCAGGATTTTATTTTTAAGGCAGGAGGTATATTAAAAATTATGTTGAAATATTTTTTTTGTCTTAACAGCTACGATACTCATCTTTGTTAAAAAAATATATTGCTAGACCTACTAATGAAGTGTTAATATTAGTAGTCAATTTTATTAAAACACTAGCATGAACTGCTTATAAGAAATATTATTGGAAAAACTCAGTGGCTCTTTGCGACCTTTGAGATCAAACCGGGACTTTTACTGGATAGATGGGGGGGGGGGGTTCTTCCAATTAGGGGGTATTTTGTATATAGTTTTATTAAAAATCAATATTAGTCTAGAATTAGTCTTCTCTAGCTTTA
Source organism: Pyrrhia umbra (assembly GCA_963891755.1). Classification (NCBI taxonomy): domain Eukaryota; kingdom Metazoa; phylum Arthropoda; class Insecta; order Lepidoptera; family Noctuidae; genus Pyrrhia; species Pyrrhia umbra. The sequence continues at coordinate 3,507,113 of OY982937.1, read as the reverse complement.
CATTTTCCGCGTCAAAAAGAACGTGTTTTATTTTCTAAGTACTCACATTTATCAGGACAGAGTGATCCATCAAAGCCGCATGTGGGTGTATCAGGAGGAGGACTGGTCCTCCCACCAGCCCAGTGGATAGGCCGATCTTCGATGAACTGAAGAGAAGAATTAGCAGCTACGTATGTTGCGACCACCTGTAGAATAAAATAATTCGTTTAGATTAGATATTTCTATTTTATTTTACACAATAGAAGTAACATTGATCTTATATATATGATCATAAAGGTGGTTTTTCCGTTGACAACCAGACTATTAAACAATAATTATAAATAACTAGCTTTCCGCCAGCGGCTTCGACCGCGTGGGCTAAATGAATTCAAATTAAAGATGAACCGCTAGACCGATTTTGTGCAAACTTCACATAAACCATCTACTAAATAGTCCAAACAAAGCCTAAACATTTGGTTTGGATAGGTGAGCCCGTACTTGAGTTATAAAACTACAACGAAAAGTGGCATTGATTTTTATATATATTGATTGATTGTGATCATTTAAAAACGCTATTGGGGTTGCTGTTTGTCACTTTAAATTACCAGCAATCATAATAAATCTACCCTATTTTTAAAAACTAACCAAAATATAGAAGTCATTTTATGAAGTATCTGAAAATTACATTTACTCAAGGGCTTACATCAAATCTGCTCCGCCTCAAACTTCACAAATATCATGTTCATGCCTTTTCCAAGTTTCTAACAAGCTTTTAGAAAGTTGGCCCTAGACGAATATCCAGAAACTCGAAAAAAGTTCGTAATAAAATAGGAACGCGTCAACCTTGAATTTTGTCCATAAAAGTAAATTGAATTTTATGTGCGAATCCAATATCCTTATTTGTACGCGTGAAATAACTTCGAATGATTCCGAAAAACAATGTAGAAAAAGATTTGTGAGATCGATTTGAGTCAATGTGGGTTTTTGGTGTTTGTGTTTATTACTTTTTATTCTTCAATTTTCTTTTAATATAATATATTAAAATTTCAAATATTATTATATAAATATTTATTTATACATAAATTGATGCAGCCGCATAAAAAATAGTAAAAGTGTTTATCCTTCTCCAGGGTTTTATCTTGCTGCGGGATGTTTTTAGTCAATAAGGGAGTCTGACACTCCCTTTCGCTCATACAAAAATATATCTAATATTAGTTAGGATTAGGATTGTATCTCTTTGCTCGTGGACAATTGTGTTGTTGATATTAGAGATATAACAAATGCCGAATCAATCTGAAATTACCTTATTATTTGCCACACACACAGATTTTGCCACTACTACATTGTGTGTTGTATTTTTGTTTAATCCATCATGATTTTCAGAAATGTATTAATTAACCCCTAATGTAAATTATAGTTGCTTAGTTGTTAAGGCCTGGAAAGGACCAATGTAACTATTCTAAAGTCCTAATGTACTTTCAAAGTGTATCTAAGATACCACTCACGACCACGAAAAACATCGTGAAGAAATCAGGACAAAAAAAAACTGAAATTGCTTATCTTTTAGCAAGCGTGGTGATCAATGCTTATGCCTGTTTTGGTTGAAGAGAGGCCTTTACCTAACAGTAGGATAGAAAATGGGCCCATGATAATGGTCATTAATCAAGCAAATATTTTAAACATTATGAGGCCATGGATTTCAAAATGATAGCAATTCTAAATGCGCGCGTTACGTTATTAGGGAGTGCTGTTGTCGACGGACATTGTCATTCAATTGAATTCTATTGTTAGCTTATTCGATGCTATGAACGTTACGCAATCATTCGTAAATATCTGAAATGTTAGTATTTTCTGCCATTTGACAAGGCTAGGTAAATATTTGTTTCAGTACGAAGCTCATCGTCATCAGCCTATATATTGTCCCACTGCTGGGCACAGGCCTCTTCTCATACAGAGAAGGCATGAGCATTGATCGCCACGCTTGCTCAAGGCGGATTGGCGATTTCAGACTTAAGTCCAGGTTTCCTCACGATGTTTTCCTTCACCGTTAGTTAGTAGTGTCTAAGATATACTTATAAAGTACGAAGCTATCTTTGTACATTTTTTTTATCCGCGTGTGTTAAGTAGTTCCCTCGAGACACGGGTCATGAAAAACAGCTAGTATATAACAATATAATTCGTCTTTTCTAACTGGTATCTGAATCCTGTATTTGTAGTCCAGTTACATTATATCAAGAAATTGTTTTTATGCCCACTACATTTGGTTACGAACATAAAAGGGACGGGACTATAAAAGTTGCAGCAAATAAAGATGTTAAACCGTTTTTATGACATAATTAAAGTTGTTACTTTATCATCATGTGGTCTAATTCCGGTCCTGGGTTCGATTCCCGGGTCGGGCTGAAATTAGCTTGCAGATATAAAAAAAAAATACAAAGCAGACTGGCTGGATTCCATGTCAGTGACCGTTAGGCGGATTTGAGATAACTATAAAACTAGGTCTTGTTAGGTTGGTAAACCTTCAGCTCATATGACAAAAAGAGAAATATTTAGTACTAGCTTCTGCCAGCGACTTCGTCCGCGTGGAGTAGTGGTACTCCGCTCCTATTGGTCTTAGCGTGATGATATATAGCCTATAGCCTTCCTCGATAAATGGACTATCTAACACCGAAAGAATTATTTAAATCGATCCAGCGGTTCCTGAGATTAACGCGTTTAAACAAAATGACAACATTTCCCTTCACTGCTCTGCTCCTATTGATTGTAGCGTGATGAAAAGTATACTATAACCAGCTCAGGAGTATGACAAATAATTGTACTAAGTTTCGTTAAAATCCGTCGAGTAGTTTTTGTTTCTATAGAGTTTATACAGACAGACAGACAGACAGACAGACGGACAGACAGACAAAAATTTTACTGATTGCATTTTTGGCATCAGTATCGATCCCTAATCACCCCCTGATAGTTATTTTGGAAATATATTTAATGTACAGAATTGACCTCTCTACAGATTTATTATAAGTATAGATATAATAAAAAGATCGTACCTAAAAGTCATAGAAAAGTGTTGTTTTTGCCACGAACCTATTCTCAAGTGTTCACAAACATTGTTTACTTGACAAATGTATTTTCGCATGTCTCGGGTGAGATATTGCAAACAAACCTAACCTAAGTAAATAACAACATATATTAATGTCCCGCAAACAGTCAATAACAGTTTCAGTGGCTTCATCGTAGAATAGGTATAGGTATTTTTGTTTTATAAAAAAAAAATGATACCAGCACTTGCGCTTGGTTCCACCCGCATCGTGAGTTGTCTACTTCACACACCTGACTAGAAACTAGCCTATGTCCTTTCTTAAGTTGCAATCTATCTCCATGCCAAATTTCATGAAAATTACTTCAGCCGTTTGACCGTGAAAGCGTTAATAGGCAGACAGACAGACTACACACATTAGACATTAACCGCCTTACTTATAAAGTCGGAATAATTTTTACACTGTTGTTACTCAACGAATTAGCAAAAATCTCACTCATAAATGCCATTTAGCGTTTTTCCGAAGTTAACACAGGTATAAATAACTGTCAAAATTAAACCCCTTATAATATAAGTATTAGGTTTTATGTATGAATATATTAACCAGGTTTAAGATCATCAACTTGATCGACCGCGCCAAGCATAGCTTAACCTTTGGTCGATCTACCCTTGCGGCTGTAACTTAGGCACGAGCTCTTATATTTACGAGGTCACTGTCTGGACTCACAATTAGAGAACTAAAGTGTTCTTCTTCTATCTATCTTCTATCTATCTTCTATCTATTCTATATCTATCTATCTATACTTATAATAAATCTGTAGAGAGGTCAATTCTGTATATGAAATATATTTCCAAAATAACTATCAGGGGGTGATTAGGGATCGATACTGATGCCAAAAATGCAATCAGTAAAATTTTTGTCTGTCTGTCTGTCTGTATAAACTCTATAGAAACAAAAACTACTCGACGGATTTTAACGAAACTTGGTACAATTATTTGTCATACTCCTGAGATGGTTATAGTATACTTTTCATCACGCTACAATCAATAGGAGCAGAGCAGTGAAGGGAAATGTTGTCATTTTGTTTAAACGCGCTAATCTCAGGAACCGCTGGTCCGATTTAAATAATTCTTTCAGTATTAGATAGTCCATTTATCGAGGAAGGCTATAGGCTATATATCATCACGCTAAGACCAATAGGAGCGGAGCACCACTATTCCACGCGGACGAAGTCGCTGGCAGAAGCTAGTGATAGAATAAAGGAATAACGTTACGATGAAAGCTGTTTGTATTTTTATGTATAAACTACCTTTATTTAGCTTAAATATTTATCATCATCATCATATATCATAATTATACCTTATTATAATAAATCTGTAAAGGATTTGTGTTTGTGCGCGCTAATCTCAAAAACGGATGAACACTTTTTGTCCATGTATTTGGATCCTATTTATATCCACGCAGACGAAGGCACGGCAAAGCTAGTGTTACATATTTTTGTTTTTTTTTTTTATTTTTTTTTTTAGTCATTACAGCTCTCACGAAAAGGGTTTGCAGTGTACGTCATGGGTAAGATTGATTTATCTGTGAGAAAAACTGCAATAAAAACCCGAAAATTCTTGCCAGGGACCTTTGAACCCTCTGAAAAGGTCGTTGGAAATAATGTGTTCGCTACTTGACAAAGGCAAGCTGACATTAAATATGTAGGTACAAATGGTGCGCTCGAAAAGTTTTCACGCAAACTTTCGATTAATCTTTGTTCGAATAATGTTCAGTGGAGTATTCATGTATGTTGGGTAGGTGTTTTATTAACGAATAGCTAGGTGTAAAGTTGTACCTGTAGGTACCTTGTCTTTTTACCTAGTAGGTACCTATACTAGGTTGGTAAAAAATAAATCGATTTTTGGTTAGAAAGACATTCGTTAGTAGGAGGTCAAATATTCTTTATTACATTAAGAACTTAGGAAAAGGGAGTTGGCAATTTTTGTCTCTCATCACAAGGAAGTCGGCCTTTGCGCAACTAAGTCAATCTCTAAATTTCACCTTTCATTGTGCTCTTTACAATTAACTCTCTTATTCATAACAACGCCATTCGCCTTATAATCTTTTTTTATCCATCAAACTGTTTGTCCCTCTCTGTCAATTTTCATTTTACCTAGACAGATAAGGACAAAACAGTTTGATAGCTAAAATAGGTTTATTAAGTGAATGACTTTATCATGAATAAGATGGGTGTTTATTCTAACACCTTCTTGGAATGCGCCTGGTGTCAATATCCTACTAATATTATAGATGAGAAAGTTTGTAATGATGTATTTAGGTCTGTACCTTTGTTACTCTTAACGTAAAAACTAATGCATGGATTTGAATTTTATAACTTGGAGCAAGACATAGGATACTTTTATCCGATTGCGCGAAGTAGTCGTAGTCGTAGTCAGGATACGGATGAAACCGCAGGAAACAGAGTTTTAAATATAACTACATAGTTCCATTCGATCTCCACAAGTCTAAAACGTTCTGAATGTTTGATCGCATACATTAATAAAAGTCTCCGCGCCGCTTCCGACTAGACACCGCGCCTAAAAACAATAGTTTTTTTTTTTTTTTTTTTTTTTCTACATGACCTCTTGCAGGGTGCTTCTAACAGCATTCGACCTGCTTAACCGGACAATGTGGCGAGGTCCTAATTTAATTAATTAAATTAAGGCCTCCAGCCAAGGCTTAAAACTAAGTTTAAAAACTAAGTGACAGCGCGCTAAGGGCTCCCCCTAGTGGGGAACGAACCTCGGCTTAGGGCGTCACTGGGGAGGACAACTAGGGACTAGCTGGATCATAACAATAATTATTATTATTAGGGGACTTTTTATGCTACTGGCTCAGCGCGCGGGCTGGCTCATCGAGCAAGGGTCGGGGAGAGAATGGACGGGGACGTCGCGACGGGCCTCGGCGGCGAGGACGGTATGACGGCGGTTTGTGTTTGTGAATTACTGTACTGGTTTCCCTATTACTCTCTTGGAGGAGGGTGATATCGTCGTCGGGGAACGTGAGAGTATGCCGCGGACGGCGAATCGAGCTAATCTGGGAGGGAGTGTAATGGGCAGCCGATACGATCAGGGGGTTGGTGTGCTTTTCGGCAGAGTCGAAGTAGCGCTTTGAAGCGCGTTTCATAAACTGCTTTATGGTAGGCAGTTTGAGGTCAAGGTGGAGATTTTCGTTTCTAAGATACCACGGGGCTCCTGTGGCCCTACGCATGAAACGATTCTGAAGGGTTTGCATCCTATGGAGGCGGTAAGATTTTGCGTGTGCGAACACTACGCTAGCATAGGTCATGATGGGGCGGATACACGCTGTATAGATGCGCAATTTGCACTTGAGAGGCAATTTGCTGCGCGAATTCAGAATGGGATGGAGGCGTCCGAGAACGAAGGCGGCGCGCGAACGCACTGTCCTTATGTGTTCACCGAACGTGAGATTCTTGTCGAGGATTACGCCCAGGTATTTGGCCTTGTCGCTCCATGGGATGGGGCGATTGAACATTTCAATCTGTTTGAGGGGTGGGGTGGAGCCGGTAGTGCGAGTGCGTCTCGAGAAGAGAACGGCCTGGCTCTTGTCGGGATTGACTTCGATTCTCCATTTGCGGAACCACTTGCCTAGGGCGGTGGCGGCAGATTGGAGGATGCGAGTTATGCAGTCGGGTTTGCGACCCGTATAGTAAATAGCCGTATCGTCAGCGAATAGAGCCAACTGGGCCTTACTATTTTTGGGAATGTCACTGGTGTACAGCGTGAACAATAGGGGGGAGAGTACGGAGCCTTGTGGGACCCCTGCTCGAATGGGATGGGGGCAGGATAGTGCTCCCTCTATACGATAGCGAAACGAGCGGTTCGACAAAAAGTCTCGAATGATGAGCACGAGACGGTCGGGCACACCGAATTTGTACAGCTTATATACTAAGCCGTCATGCCAGACTTTGTCGAATGCTTTCGCTACGTCGAAGAATAGTACGCCCGTCATCATGTTGCGTTGGAAACCAACACTGATATGCTCGACGATGCGGTGGACTTGTTGGACACAGGAGTGCTTGGTTCGAAAACCAAACTGCTCATCAGGAATGAGTCTCTTAGCCTCGGAAAAGGCTTTGAGTCTGTTATAGATCAGCCGCTCGTAAATCTTCCCAATAACATTGAGAAGACTTATAGGGCGATAGCTGGAGGGCTCGGCTTTGGGTTTACCGGGTTTGGGAATGCCAATGACTGTGGCAGTTTTCCATTCATCAGGAAAAATGTTATTGCTCATAGCGGCATTGAAGATGGCTGCTAGGAGCGCTATGAGCTGGGCTGGGAGCAGTTGGAATACTCTATTGGAGATTCCATCCGGGCCGGGGGCTTTCCTGGGTTTCAACCTCTTGATAATCTCATGTACCTCCTCTGGGGTTACAGGGGGTAAGGGGTCATCGTCGGGGGTATCAGCAATTGAGGTGGAAGTCTCAGCTGAGGGAGGAGTTGCAGCAGATCTGCGTTCGATTTCAGCCTTCACCTCATCAAGGTGAGCCTGATCGACTGGCAGAGTGCTGGGTGAGCATTGGGTCTCTAGGCTGTCTGCTAGGCATTCGGCCTTTTCGTCGTCATAGAAGGCGACAGACTGGTCTGGACGATTGAGGGGAGGCATGGTGGCCACTTGATCGGATTTTAACTTCCTCTGCAAGTGCCAGAAGGCTTGATGAGATGGTTCCAATTCGCTCAACATCTTGTCCCAGCGGGCAGAGCGTAACTCATGTATGCGTTTCTTTACAGCACGCTGTAAATAGCGCATATAAGCACGATTTGCATCACAGGGAAAAGAGTCGTAAGCACGGATAGCCGCGTTCTTCTCGGTCATTAGTGCACGTACATCGTCCGGCAGTTTCCAGCGGAGGTCATCCTCCACTGGAACCCGCCTTGAACTGTCGTTCAGGACTTGTTGTATGTGACTTCCGAACGAGCCGATCGCGGTCATCGTGTCGTCGAATGTAACTATTTCATCGGAGATACGGTTCAAGTGAATGGACTCAGAGGATTGTAAGCCTTCCCTTACTTTCCTCCAGTCCGTTATCACTTTTGTTGGCGGGGGATGATCGGGATCACGTGGTCCCGTCCGTGGGCCTAGGTTAATGATGACCGGTCTGTGGTCGGAATCGAGCTCTTGTAGCGTCTCAATTGAGCGTAAACCTAGGTTTACGTTCTTGGAGAAGGCACGGCTCCCTGTCGTTCCGGGTGACGCAGGTGCTGTCGGGGCATGGGTGCTTCGGCAAGTACCTGTGTCGCATAGGCAGGGAGTCGGACGCTCGGTGCCACCACTGCGTCCATTGTGGGGAGGACACGGCGCAACACACGCTCCAAGAGTGTGTGGCTTGGGAGGAGCAGCGCCGTGCCCTCACTTCTGAAGTAGGAGGCGATCTGTCGCTGCCGGCCGTTTTGCGGAGTATGGTCGGCAGCGCAGAGTCGTGGGACGCGGTGGTGTCCTTCTGCGAGGACGTGATGTCGCAGAAGGAAGCTGCGGAGCGGGAAAGGGAGATTTCCACTCTCGACCCCGCCCGCAGCAGGCGCACCGGGCGCCGGAGGAGGGCGGACAACGCCCTCTTCCGCCCCCCATAAACGGGTCCAGGGGCGACGGACTTGGGGAAGTCCCCGCCCCCCATGATAGGACCCGAGCCGGCGGCGCGCGTCTGTGTCCACGCGCGCCCCCGAGGCGATGCACGGGGTAGGACACCTCACTACCCCGTGCAGAAGACGAGGCCCGGCAGGACGGGCCGGCACCAGTGCGGGGCTGCGGACGAATCTGGATTCCCGCGGCCCCGCGCCCACGTGCGAGAAGCGACACCGGGGTGGTTTTAGCCGGTAAGAGTCCGGCACTGTTCCCGGCCTCCCCAGGCCGGGTTCGTCCATGAGGATTTCCACCCGAAAAAAAAAAAAAAAAAAAAAAAAAAAAAAGGTTTACGTTCTTGAGTAGAGCTATGTCGAGGACATCGGGACGGTGATCCGGATTGGGAGGGAAGTGAGTTGGATACATCGGGGCGACGATATCGAAGTTAAGAGGGTCGCAAAGACTCTCTAGCTGTCTGCCTCTCGAGTTGTTCGAGTGGCTATTCCAGGCGATGTGTTTAGCATTGAGATCGCCCGCTATGATAACGGAGCCACCTAAACCAAGAAGGATTTCTAGGTCAGGTTTTAGATTGATTTTCTCCGAGGAGGAAGGGGGAATGTAAGCCGAGACAATGTGGATCGGCTGATGACCGGACATGTCTAGTAGACAGATTGAGACCTCTAAATGCGAAAGAGGTGGGGGCTCCATAGTGATGCAGTGCAGTGCCTTTTTGTAGTAGATAAGGGTACCGCCCTTGTGACAGCGAGTTCTGTCGTTACGAAACTATGCGATAGTTTGCAATCGACGGGTCACGGTTGTGGGGCTTTAAAAAGGTCTCCTGCACGAGGAAGACGTCAAGGTGATGATCACGAAGTGTTCCGGACATCACATCGAGCGGCGCACGAGGACCGCTCGTGATCGCTGTAACGACCGTCATCACCTTCCCCCACCTGACACTAGGCCGTCGACCATTATGTATCCGGCCACTCGCTCCACGGACAGGCTCGCTAGCCGACGCTTGACCGCTCGCACGCTACGCGGCTTCTTCTTGTACCAGCTTATATAGAAAATACAGTTATTACTTTGAGCTTCGAGTTTTATTAGTACAGCCGAGACCACCAGATCACAACTGGAGCTTGGCACTCAAACACGAAGGAAGGTGGCGATCTCATCACGTTGACTTGAAATGCCATTTGCATTAAAGAAGCCTAACTTTAGGGATCGGGGTTTGACTCTGCACACTTCTTGATCCATTAGGAAATCAATTGAAGGTAAGGGCGCCTACTGCTTCGGTGACGTCCGGGAACGCCGCGAGCACGTTGAAAAGACCGAGGACATTTCCTTGGTTCTCTACTATTAGTTTAGCCATCTCTTGCGCTCTATCAGTTAGGAAGACGGAAAAGGTCTTCGCTAAGATAGCGCAGGCATTCACCTTACCTTGGGTCCTGGGACCGGCGGCAGGTGCGATGGCGGGTAGGGCAGCGGGGGCAGGGGTAGGAGGATTAGCTTTAATGGCTACATTAGAGGTGGTCGGGGGAGCACAATAGTTTTGTGAATGCGGTAATTTTTTATAGTTGTGTGTGCAAGTGAACCCAGTGTTTTTATTATTTTCTAGTATTATTTTCACACTATTTTACTACAAAACCTAGTATTTTACTTCGGATTATGTATGAAATTATTTAAATCATTCAGGACGCCTTCCTTGCAATGGGATTGGCTTCCAGCTGGCTCCGGTATGCCGACTTCGGCATAGTATTTATTGCCGCATTTCACAACACTGGCGGTAGCTAGTCGGAGCAGCGCGGAGACTTTCATTGATCTATGGTTTGATTGTAAGGTTTATTGTAATATTATAATTGTTCAAGCGATCAATTTTCGTCCTTAATCGTCTGTATATTCCTTTTTGTAAATATTTAATGATCAATGAATATTGAAAAGATAAAATATTTGATCTTCAAAACTTCGCCTTTTAAGACCCGTCGTAAAGTTATTTTAATCTGCAAAAGTTTTGTTTGTAATAGCTTCTTTATACTTGTTTTAAGACGATACTCGGAATCAATGTAAACTCCTTAAGAGTTTTCTTTGAGAGTAAATGATTTTCGATTATTAATTTTGCAATTTTGTGTTTCTACATACGCAGAGTTTTTTTTTACTACCAACTTACCAGTTTATCTACGTGAATAATTTAAATATTTTTAATTAGAATGTAAAGGGGGCAATAGTATTGGATCTGGAAATACTACATATTTCAAAAAGTATTTTCATCATTATCATGGAGTCGGCGTAGCGTGTCTTTTTTTTCCATATCTTTTGCATGTCATCTCGAGAATATGCCCTCATCATGCTGCAAATAGTTTTGGCAAATATTTACGACCGGCCGCCTACCTGACGTCCTTGGGATTAAATGAAACATACACACGATATAGCGAAAAGAAGCTGGTATAAAATAAAATGTACCTAATTATTTCATTACTTTTAATTGAATATAATTATATAAAAATCACATTTTTATCATAAGTTTCGTTACAATAAATACAAAATACATTAAAAGATCTGAATTTTCTCTACTTTTTTATAATAAAACCTGCAAAATATTTTCTTTGAAGAACACAATGCCATTATACTGCCGTATTGTAACCTCTCACGAAACCTTTACAAAACGCTTAGAAACTGTAAAGTCTTTTGTTCCTTAGAAACGCTGACGTAGGTGCTTTAGCATGTGAGCGATAAAGCCATAAATTTAGGAGTTTTATTGGAAACGTACTTTAGAGATAAATAATATGCAAGGTACATTAAGGTTCACCATTTATGAGAAAATAACATTTCATCGCGACTTCATCCCCGTCCCCGTCTTACTATAGAACATTTGTATATTTTCGCGATCAAAATAACCCTTAATGTTAATTCTAGTTTATCTATGCGCCAAGTTTCGTCCAAATCTGTTTAGTAGTTTTTCGTGAAAGTGTAACAAACACCCGTCTATCTAAAAAATCGAATTTATAGATAATATTAGCAGGACATTTTTTTCAGAAAAAAAAAAATGTAAAATATCGCTAATATCTGGAGATATGACGGTAAAGTTTCATCTATTCTGCATTAACGTTATCTATGGTTAAAACAACGACTAAACACGTTAAACGTAAAGCGCCAATTACATAAAGACAGACCTAAGCCCTCCTATACCTACACGTACAACTCTGCCGGCCAGCTCTATTGCTCTAGTTGTGACCGGGTTTTCAAAAGCAAATTTGGTTTGGCCAGCCATATAAGGGCACACGCCAGGAAATAGCTAGAAAGGGTCGCCGTTACCGAAATCGGTAAGGAGGACTATATATATATATATATATATCTATGGTATACCATATTTTTTCCCCAAACCACATTATTACATCATAAGTCGATCGATAGGACAGCTGAGGCTATGTTATGACGATGAAGTACATAGAGGTGCTAATATTTTCCGCTCCTTTAAACGGCTTAATAGGTTTGCAGGCTTGTGGGCCAGAATATCGCCAATGTTGTGTTTAACCCTTGCGAAAAAGATTACTAAGGCCATACCGTTTTCTTTTTTGGCTCTTTGTTCAATGATGGATATTTTTTTTTTTTAAAATTGACACATCTAATGGCACTCGCTGTACTCACATTCACACGAGGTTTTTACTATACACCCCATGCAGACACACAAGAGAGAAGAGAAAGAGGCGGAGAGTGGTCATGACGGCATAAGCTAGCGTCATGCCATTTTACGTCACGGCATATGAGTCGGCCTTATCTTCATGGTGCTCTAAATGTTTCACATCAAAAATATTGTAAGTATAATCTTCCTGTACAAGACTTGTAAATGTATTATGTCATGAATGACAGTCACCATAATAAATTAATGAAATTCTTCTGCTATTGTCTGTGTAGGTAATTAAATTCGAAAATAATTTGCCATCATTCATAAATCCAATGATAAATTAATTTTACAATGAAGTTGTCGATGCATAAGTGATGGGTCACACATTAATCAACACATTAATTCATGACCCATTACATATAAATTACCAATTAATTTACTGATATTGTTTATAGTGAATGGTTTGTTATTATAGCATTGATGAACCCCAGGCGTGATTAACACGTGCTTTCTAATTAACTTGTGCAATTACTGATAACTATAGTAGCGGATTGGCGTCTGTATAGGCGTATTGAGCGGTCAAATAGGACAATTTCCATGGTGGCTACGCTTGATAGATGAAACAAGATGTCTTGATTGCCTCTGTACTTAGCATTATTCCTTCACTCACAAATTGTGGCTTAACTTTGACTTTTGTTTCACACTGAGATTGTTCATTATCCTACAACAATATAAATGTGAAAGTTTGTGAGGATATATGTATGTATATTTGTAACTCTTTCACCGAATTTTTTTAAATGGATTTGAATAAAATTTGGAACACACGTAGTATAAGATCTGCACTTTAATTACGTAAAACAGATATTATATCCAATTGACATACCATTTAAAACGAGTTTGATATAAATTTCTGAATATGTTTGGACGTTTTCTCATTAATATTTTCAACGAAGCATTGTATCTATGTCATTGAACTGTCGATATGAAAGAAATTGCAACTGAAATTGAAATATATCGGCTCACGTAATAAGGAGCCTGAATTAACATAAAGGATATTTTTTATCCGGGTGCGTGAATCCCTTAGAAAGTGAGTAAAACCCTGGGGTACATCTAGTATTACATATTTCCAAAAGTTTAAATTATACGTTACTTTGTTACCATACAAATGTACGTAATGATTTACATCTCAAAAGTCTCGTGATTTCGCTCGTAAAGTCGTAACTTTTTGAATTAAGCACATCTGTCTTGCTTTGCTGTTCGGTTGAAATACACAGAAAGTTAGACATGGATTAAAGTCGTCGTTGAATTGTTCGTTTGATGCTGACTTGATTGTTGGTTTGTTTATATTTCAGATATTTTTGATTTATTAATTTCCAACTGACTCTGTGTCTGTGTCCTGAGGGAATGCAAATTTTGTAATCGGATTTTTTTATAACTTTAACGCTGCGCGCCTTTATGCAAGATAATTATCAAACTTCATTTTGGTTAATACTGCTTGTAAAATTAATATTAGGCTTTACAAAGTAGATGCTAGTCTTCTTTTTCTTTAATGAAATCCGCTTCGGCACCCCATATAAGAAAACCAGATTACTGATGGCAGGCTATTTCTTTACTCCATCAATGTACCAAAATATAAAAAGTCAGCCTATGGAAAAATGCCTGCAATTTTGATCTCCCTCTCTTTGGGCGATTCCGTATACCGTGTGCTTAGCGATGACAGCGTTGAACTGCGTAGGCAGCATATACTAGCAAACCACGCATGCAATGACGTCATTATTCTCACATTCATGCGTAGCGTGCAGGTTGCAGTCGACGTTATCAAACATTAGCTAGACACGTATCCACTCTATCCGTGCGCAGCAGTCGAGCTGTGGCTAACGGAGTTCTCTCACCCTTTTAGCACAAGGGTGTGGTTCTTTATTTCCAAAAAATTTTGGATGCATCAAGCTGAAGACCGGGTAGTATTACACACGCTACAAATCTATGTCCAACAGTGGACCAATTTTAAATAGGCTGATGACGATGAAGAAATTTTCCTCATTAAAATAGGCAACTTTGAATTATAATCTATCCACTTAGAGAGCACTAATATTAAAATAATTTGCGTTATAAGGAAAATCCTACGGTGGCATATAACAATAGTCCCAATTCTCATAACAGTTGACCCAGGTCGTTTCGGCCGTCCCATTTATGAAAGTAAGGGAGCACAGAGTGCAACCTATCTTAGCACACACATTTGTGAACTATATAAATAATAATATCTTTTGCGTATTTATTTGGTCTTCATTAAGGTTGGGCGCGCCGACACCAAAGTGTAGACTGCTGCAATGTACGAAATAGTAAATAAATAATTTCTTGGTACAAAATATATTGTTTTTCGCTCATATTGTAATCCCCTTAGAAATAAGGATCACTAGGTACTAAGTTATTTTTATAGCTCAGAATAAACTGAAGAAATTTTGCACTCATATTATAATCTTTTTAATGACCATTTACTGAAGCACACAAAAGTGCGAACCTTTACGAATAATAATTTTCAGAGAACATTGCATATTTTAACCCTCTCTTTGATATATACAAAACTCTCGCGTCTTGCAAAAGTTATTTGCTGGTTAGTTTCGCATATTGCATTTGATATGCTTCACTGAACTTGAACATGAATATTTTAAGGACAAGATATTCTCAAAAAGACGTAGAATGCATTTCTACGGAGCCGTGGATGTCTAAATCCACGTAGGGTATATTGATGCATGCACTATCTATTCCATCACTTTCATAGTTCAAAATAATAATAAACTAATAGATCTGGGGAGGGATGAAGCATACAACTGACGGCTTTACGCACCCCCCAAGACGCGAAAATATACCTAATAATACGCAAAAATCTTAGGCATAGCAAACTTTAAAAGTCACGATATTTATTTATTTACTAATTGCTACATAATAATCATTGTATTATCATAAACATAATCTATAATAGAAAAGCATTAACAAAAAAATATTAGTGCCACTTTATTAGGCTGTCCAACTTAGTGGCTACAATAGCTATTATATACTCCTTTGTACTGCCATACATAAAATACATTAATGCAGATAAATAGAAGGGAAGGCTTCTAAATTCAGACCAACCAACATTACACCAGCAAGAAGTACCTAGTTTAATAATGCAAAAACTCCAAATTCTTCATAATTTTCATCCGGAGGATATCCCTCGCTTTGGCATAAGTAATTATAATGCTTTAATATCAGTCTTTACAGCCAGATGAGTGATGGCAGTGTGACAGACGGTGTTCTAAACAAAGGACCCATCTTCCAAAAGTGACCTTTTGAAAGGTACCGCTGAAGAGGGATGGCATTTAATAGGGTGCGTTTGTACCTCAGGGCAGTTATGTTACCTCAGAATTTGGTCCTCGGTTTTATAATTTGGATTTTAATTTAAAAGAAAAAAATTAGACCTATTTTATTCTTACAGGAATATCAAAACAATGATGGCATTATTTTTAACAAATTCACCCATTCAGCATGAAATTTAAAATCAATTCTCGCAATAATTACAACGTTGATTTTCAGTGGCCAGGAATAATTATAAAGGCAATAAATACGTAATTAGTTCCAAACTTCGTTTGAATCCAATTTTATTAATTGGAAAAATAAATAGACGGAATATTATGCTTAATCACAGATTAAAATAATTGTTACTTACAACTCAATCACAACAAAAGGTTTCCGATGTCAAATGTCACATTTCTCTAACATTAAAAACTATAATTATTCCATTTATTTAATCATGTTCTAGTTAAATACATACGATATAATTTGAAAATAACAATATCGAATTCCTTTTTCCGCAAACCACAACACAATCCCAGCTTAAGTTTGAACCAAAGAAACCCTTTTTATATAACTACATGAGTTTTCGATAACAAAGCCTAACAAAACAGTTTAAAATTAAACCTGCAACAGATTGCTAACTTACCGAAAACGATGCCGACAAAAGGGATAACCCGAAGGGATCTTTATGTATATTTAAGACTTCTTTGAAAAGAGCAGGCTATTTTTAGAAGACCCTAATTTTGAGGGTGGGTCGAAACCGATAGTTCTAAGGCTTCGCTTTTTGTTTTTGATTATATTTTATTTCAAGAAGATTTTACATAGGTCTCCCTCAAGGATTTTCATAGTTCAAAAACAATCTTATCTCAAACAACAAAAAAACGAAAAACAAAGGTAAATATAACCCTTGGTCCATCATCGTAACTGTTTTTCGTAACCAGCTACAAAAGAACATTTTATTTAGTTTTTCGTAACTAGTTACTAATCAAGAATAATTATTTTGGCAAAAACATGAGATATAATTTATAAAACCATATAGTTCCTCTTAGATTAAATATAATAAAATAGTGATTAACATATTTTTTTAATTAAAATTGATGTGTTATAATTCTACTCTTTGTTACCTCTGATAAACATTATCATTGAAATCAAAACTTTTTGATAATTCACTCAATAAAACCTCATCTACGCCTTTATATTGTAGAATATAATTCTCTATCTCTTATTTACTGACGTCGAGTTAGTTACGAATTCGTCTGAAAGCATTTAACTGTAGCAAAGTAATTTGATTCAGAGTAATTTAATCTTCGAACAAAGTGCCCTTCACAATTCTATGACTGGTCAATGGCTGACTGGGCAATAAAAATATAATGCAGTAGTTTCAATAACGTAAATAATACCACGGTATAAGAATTCACACCTCCAAAATCCGGGCATATTAGCAAAAGTGTATGATTAAAAAAAATATTAAGAATTTACGCATATTTTGGATAATCTAGCGATTATTATTTATTGAACTTTGTAAAGGTTTATGTAACGACACTACGCTAAAGAAATCCTATTAATACTATAAATGCGATGGCTTATGGGGATGCATTATGTACCTGTGTGTCTCTTTCATACAAAAACTATTGATGGATTTTAATGAAATTTGGTACACACATATAAAATGGATGAACTGACAGGATTTTTATCCAGGGACGCAGAGTAGTTACCTCAAACATTATTTAATAAACTCGTAATTTTGTTTACAATAAACCAACTTGAACAATAATGGCCAATTTCATCGCAACTGCTTTTTACGCAATAAAATCAAATAATGTCAAATAAATGACGAACTAATTTAGTTGATAGTTTTTATCCAGAATTAGTGAAGCCGGCCTTAAGCTAAAGAAACAGGAAGTGAGTCTAAATAAACAGGATTTGTACAAAAAAAATGTGAAACCGTAAATTTAACTTATATTAGAGCTTAATTGAAATGTACACAAACTACCAAACTCATCAGCAACCGAAGCGCATCTCGGAACTAAACTTCTGTTGACCTTTCAACGTCATTCAGTACGCTAGGCACATACTGATATGAACTCGTGACGGCATGGGGCTAGATATGAAACGACCATATATCTCAACTTTAAGGGTTGATGACCGCTACGTTTTGGTCCAAATTTAATATAACCTAGTACATCTTATTTCTGTGAATATTGTACTGGCATCCCAATTATTTAGAGAATAAATGAATATTTGTGATTTGTACTGGTTAGGTTTTGTGATCCTTATTCTAAGAAACGTATTTACAAGTATTAGTGTTTTATAGGACACGGTAGAATTTTCAAAATTATGCTTTCTGAATATGAATGGAATGTACAAAAATGATATTTGATTGGCATCATAAATACACTAAATCTGTTTTATTTTTTAGAATTTAGTCATTTAAATTCCTAGTTCCAAAAAGCGTGTTTTTAAAAAATCTTTAGATAGAATATTTTTAAGTAGTACCCACTTTTTATCTCTAGGACACCCTATATAGTTTTTATTTCATTTTATACCCAACGCTTAAATTAATTTTCTCAGCAATTGTTACCGCATGAATGAGAATGAAATATCCAGTAAAAGATTTCCCCGAGGCTTGTCTTCACTGAGCAAGGGTTAAATAAATAGTTGTTCCGGGAAGCAAGATAGAAGACTTCTTTCATGCAGTTTCTCTTTTGAAATGAAAACATAAATATCAAAGATTTCTCCTTCTTTTTTATTTTTAATGAAAACACCTCACAATAGCATTTTTTCCTGTATAAAGTGTTTACAAAATAAATGTAGGTACATCACACACATATACACCCAGAACAGTGTAAGTTGACCAATAAAAAAACAAGGCACTTTCTTCAGGTCATAATGTACCAAGGTACAAAAAAAAAGAATTCAAAAAATAAGTAGCTACTGACCTGAAACTTGCTGGTGACTGGATTCATGTCGAGAAGAGAGTAAGACGCCACGCGGTCGCCATTAGAGTCTATGATCACTTCTCCTGTTATTCCTGCAAAAAGATTAACAGTTTTAATGTCATGCCTGAATTTACAAAAAATATATCAGAGTTTAAAGATGCTTTCCACCAGCGGCTTCGACAGCGAGGGCTATACAAATTCAAATTAACAGATTTTCATACACACTTTCATCCCCTATTTCACTTCTCTAAGCGATTAATTATCAGAAATTCTCTCTTAGGGCGTACTGACGTCATTTAAGGAACATTTGTGCAAAATTTCATTCTTCTATAACCAGCGGCTTAAGCTGTGCGTTGATCAATCAGTCAGTCAGCCAATCAGTTTCTTCTATGCACATAAAATGCTTTGTCTGACGGATCAATGAACAGCCTAAACCGTTGATTGTAGAGTCCTGAAACTTAAAGGGTGTGTTCTTTATATGACGTAGGCATCTGATAAGAAAGGATTTTCCGAAATTCTATCCTTATGGGGATGAAAAAGGGAGGCAAGGTTTGTATGAAACTCTGTAATTTTTAATTTGAACTCGTATACCCCACGCGGGCGGAGCCGCTGAAGGAAAGCTAGTCTTTTATATGTATTGATAAGACTGACAGAAAAATTGAGATTTTTTTATATATTTTTTTTTCTACATGACCTCTTGCAGGGTGCTTCTAACAGCATTCGACCTGCTTAACCGGACAATGTGGCGAGGTACTCATTTAATTAATTAAATTAAGGCCTCCAGCCAAGGCTTAAAACTAAGTTTAAAACTAAGTGACAGCGCGCTAAGGGCTCCCCTAGTGGGGAACGAACCTCAGCTTAGGGCGTCACTGGGGAGGACAACTAGGGACTAGCTGGATCATAACAATATTACAAAATTGAGAACTATCAAACTGTATTTGTTTCAGTCGTGTCTTCCAATGTTACGTCCCCCGTAACAAATGAATATTTCTTGCCATGCAACTTCAAAGTTACCAGGTAACAAAGTCTAATTGTTACACAGCTAAGATCTACTTCCTTACAAACTGCCATTCCATTCATTGCTGAACTTTGTGTAGTTCAGAAGTTAGTTGATAAAACTTTCCTACAGGATATTAAAGTTACGCTGCGTTAGGGTCAATGAGGAAGCTTTAGTAGCTTTAACACTCGTTGAGGTTCTTAGATCCTATTTGTCCTAATGTATTATTTTGCGCTTTGATGAAAGAAATACTAGGTTCACTCAATACTATACAATCAATGTGTCATCACTCACCATCAATGTTAATCTCGAAAAAAGAACTGTTTTTTACCTTATCAATTTGAAAATAAAGTGTGGTTTAGCTGATATTTTTACACGATTTGATATTAAGGTTCTCATAGTACAATAAACACTTTATTTAGATTCATGTACTGAAGACAGCGTTAAAGTTATTACATACAAAATGGCCCTATGTGATAATTGCAGTTCCTACCTTGAAATGTCCTGTTCCACATTTTTCTTATAACCGCAGCGCCGTCTAGCGGTCCCCTGGGGTTTTCAGCGTCGCTTAGCGTATCATTCAAAGCGAGCGCGTAGAGGAGCACCGCATCGTAGAACGCTGCTACGAACGTAGACACCACCTCGCCTTTGCCGAATGTGTAGTTGTACTTCGTAGCCGCTAACACTTTCACCTGTACACGTAAATTAATTGGTCAGTGGGAGTAGCACGAAATTAATTTAATCGTGACGTTAAGGTAAGCGATTTTTTATTAAAAAAATATATTATTGTAAAGTGAAATTGATGTTTAAAATGCAAAAAGGCGGTATGACAACTGTTGGACATAATAGGCATAGAATGGTCCATCGAACCAAAATGATGTGATATATTTTCTCATGGGGCTTCTAATACTCGGATTAAATAATTGGAAAATGTATTTTCTTTGTTTGTTACCAAAAAATATTATTATCATTGTCCTTCACGTTTTTTGCGATGAATATCAATCAATATGAGTATCCTTAAATAAAACTTTTCGTGATATTGCATAAAAAAAGGGTCTTGCATACTGTATAAAATTCATTTGTTGACATTTACCTGATCAGAAAACTCAAGGTACTCCTTCTTTTCGGGAGCCGGGCTGGTGACCGTGAGGACAGCGCTGTATGCTCTCCGCGCCTTTTCATTTCTTTCTTCAGTATCACCTTCGACTTTCCAAGGTTCCTTCGATGACGCTGATGCCAGGCTGTAAGGAAAATAATAATAAATAAAAGAAATTGAACTATTTGTTACAGGGAACTGCTGTATCGTGCGTTGCAATTATCAGTTTTTTTAAGTTTTGAGAGCTTCGCGGGAGTACAGAGAAACCCACCAAAGTTTTATCACAGTCAGTTGAATGGGAAATTTTAGGAATCCATAGAGGACAAACGTACAAAAAATCATTTGTAATTTATTTATTTTTGTTGATGGATAGATTGTTTTTTTCCCCTTTTAACACAAAAGGACTTCACAAATAGAAAGTTATCAATTTGTGTTTTTTTATTTAATTAATTTTGTGGTTTTAATATTGACGATCAAGCTCAGGCGGGCCATGGGAGAGGCCTATGTCTAGCAGTGGACTGATACGGGCTAACAATGATGATGATGAATATTGACGAATTTGGTCTGCAAAAAACAAGTTACAATATTTATGCTATAGCCATTTTTATCACTTCCGGATAAACTTACGTACTTAGACAATTCCATACAAATACCGTACCAATGATAAATTAATCTGGTAGGAAGATCATTCCTATTTAGTTGTGGTGAAATAGGCACCTAATTATCTTAAACAATAGTCTGCATCCGACGGCAAAAACAATCTTTTATTTTTCACCTATCTGAATCCTTCGATTCCTTCGCCACGTTCACAACATCATGAAAGTTTCATGGTAAACAAGTAAAAGTTTTGTAAAGACACAAGAAGTAGAGCAACCTGAATCTTATCTTATTATCTTTACATATAAAATTCAGGTGTGCGTGTGCTCGTAATTCTTCTCCTAAACGGCTCGACGGTCCTAAATAATTTATACAATAATTTATACATATAAAATGCATTGTCCTGAATGACTGATGGATCAACTCACAGCCTAAACCGCTGATCGTAGAGACCTAAAACATGAAGGGTGTGTTCTTTGAATGACGTAGACATCCAATAAGAAAGGAATTTCTGAAATTCTACCCCTAAGGGGATGAAAAAAGGGGGCAAAGTTTGTATGAAACTATATTTTTAAATTTAAATTCGTATTTCACACACGTGCGAACCCGCGGGTGGAAAGCTAGTAATTTATTATAATTATACGAATATGCGTTTGTCCCTTTTACGATAAAATAGATGAACCGAATTTGACTGAAATGTTGTAACAAGATATATGGGACAGTCGTGTTGCTAACGTGTGCTATTTCCTATAAATCGTGTTGGCGCGGCGGAAGCCGTTGCTAGTCATTTTAATCGCCATGAGTCAACAACTTGTGGCGAATGAACTACTGGCGTTCTTGCAGCAGAAGCTGGACGTGATGGACGAGGTGTCCGCTATCCAGATCTGCGCATCAAACTTCAGTGAGGACGACATCGCTGCTTCCAAGCAGCTTCTGTATCGGCTGCTCAATAAGAGTGACCAGATGGTGTCCCGCAGGCGTGACGGGACAAAGAAAAGCATTCAGGACATCATCACGCTGCTGAAGGAGACCGATCCTGACGACGTGCCGACGTTTGTGGCGAAGGACTTGCACAAGCTCCCTCCCGTCACATTCGACCACGTCGACGTTACGAGCCTTTTGAAAGACATCGTCTTTCTTAAGGCTAGCCTAGCGGATGTGCAGAGAAAGTTAGATGCATCCCAAAATACTGTCGCCGATTTGCGCAGCGAACTCAATGAGTTGCGTAAATCAGTGACGGTAACTGGGTCACCGGCGGGTGCATCGAACGTAAACATGCGGCGCGGAGCAGGCCTCGATGTATCGGGTGCAAGTTTCGCGTCAGCAGTTTTGTCGCCATCGTTGCCGTCATCGCCGAATGCTGAGCAGGCAGAGAGCGCGCCCCGCGCGCCCCGCTGCCCCGCTCCCGTCCCTGCGGCTCCTCCACTCACCGCTGCTCGACCTTCTGACCAGCTGCCCGTTTCTGCAGCCTCGACGAAACATCGAGGTGGTCGTCGAAATTTCGCCAGCGTCGCTGCGAGCACTACTGCTGCTCCTATGAAGCCCGTGCCTGAAAAGGGGCCGGATCGGGCTGATAATGATGGTTTCGTGACGGTGCAAAGGAGGAAGCGCCGTCAGCAAACTATGAAGAACCGCTGTGGCACGGCTCCTGTGGAGCCCAACTTGAAAATCCGTGCTGCGTAGCCGAACACCCCAGTGTACATCTCACGCCTACACTACACCACCAAGGCGGAGGACATTGTGGAGTACGTGCGTCAGAAGACTAAGTACGCCCCGAGAGTGCAGCTGTTGGAGTCGCGCCATAACGTCAACTTTAAGACGTTCGTGGTGCGAATTCCAACGTGTTTCCTGCACTTCGTGTTGGAAGAAGACTTCTGGCCACAGGGAGTGGTGTTCCGTCGCTTCCGCGGACAAGTGCCACACGACCGCACAGTGACAGTGCATTAGTGAAGTTTTTACTAACATAGATTTAAGTTTCTTTATACTAACAAGTTTTGTATATAACAGTATATATGCTAGTTTATAAGGTATATATCTATGGGCCAAAGTTGCCTGATAATAAATTTTTATTATTATTATTATTATTCCGTTTATTTATCTTAACACATATTATTTACATTTTTAAATATTTTTACAAAATATAAAAAAAAACATTTAAAAATATAAAAAACAGGGATCCACCGATATCGGGAACAGGGTCCAAGCTACCGGTGGTTAGGGCCCCAGAGACAGGAACCTCCTCACAATACGTGCAGTATCCAGGAGCACTGCCTTCTGAATCAGGCCCTTGACCCAGCCGCCTAACGAGAGCCTCCTGAGATGTTGGTCGAGGCTCTTGGCCATCAGGCCATTGGCCGTCACGACTATCGGCACAATGACTGCCGAGTCCACATTCCACATGTCGACAACCTCATGCGCCAAGTCGAGGTACTTTATTTGTTTTTCTTTCTCGGCTTTCACGAGATTCTCGTCATGGGGAATGGTGACATCGCTATCTCTAAATAATCATATGCGGAGATTGAGGGGCTCGTAGCTAATTAATAGCCATGCAAATCGATAAGAGGCCGTTTTCTAAACAGACCCATACATGCCTAGAGAGCACGTAAAGCTGTCCTGCGCCTGATCTTAG
This sequence comes from Pyrrhia umbra, assembly GCA_963891755.1. NCBI lineage: Eukaryota > Metazoa > Arthropoda > Insecta > Lepidoptera > Noctuidae > Pyrrhia > Pyrrhia umbra. The sequence continues at coordinate 3,483,267 of OY982937.1, read as the reverse complement.
ATTGGGGATAATTTCATTTTAGCCACGTATTGTAGCCACATCTTTAAATGCGTCACTGGGTATCTTGAGGGAGTTGGAATGCAAACTCTTTCAAAACCAGCACGCAGTTTGAAACAATCTTAAACAACAGATTTTGGCTAGAATGCCGGCACCAACCACTATAAGGGAGCTGAAGACAGCTGTGTTAGACGAATGGCAAGATATCCCTTAATAAGGTATTGAAGACATCATTAATGGATTTACAAACAGAAGAACCACAGGAGGTAATAAATTCGTTACGAAAAGTGGGAAAAGTTGGTTGAACATGTTATTTTTTTAAAATACCAGTGTGTCTTAACATTAAAACAGGCGGTTGACGACAACGAAGGGCAAAAAAGAAGCAGATGGCAAAAATGCACCTTTTTAACAGTAACTTAGTGTAGTTTAACAGACATAAATTTCTAGAGCGATGTTTTAGCAGAAAATAAAATTAATTTTCTCTTTGAAATGCTTTGTAAGCCGGTTGTATTTTTTGTAAAATTCGCATGAATATTATACGGGCATAGGTCCGGTCAATATAATCTGGAAAATGATTGTTTACTTTTTTAGGTATATAATTTCATAATGATAATTGGAATACCCTAATTACCCTATTGAACGTCTTCGAAGAAATTACGTGAGATACAATTCACATCAAAGGGTACAACGGCGATGTTATCGCTAACAGCTTTATTTATTTTAGGCGCAAACGGAACGGGCCTGTTTATTGTCCCACTACAGGGCTATGGCCTAATATTACAGTAATTTTTAACGCGGAAGGAAATGTACATATTAGTATAGTAGCCACATAGGCAAATATATTTTCGAGCCGTTTGTGGTTGAAACTGTACCCACCTTATTTAAAAAGATTTCAGGGTGTCCACTCCAAATGCCAAAAAAAACCTTGTCTTTCCAGGGAAAGTAACGTAAGATCAGGGAAAGTCAGGACTTTTTTTGATCACTCTACCACATTTCCTTGACACAATATTGTCGTCTTATACGGCAAATGTGTAATTTTCTCGTTTTAAACCAGATTATGAATGTATTAATACTTTGCACTTTAGAAGTCAAAGTCTAGACCATGTGTACGTGCTCTAAGTAAGGAGAAGATTATCTAATTTGTTTCTGGAGTCAAGAACTCTAAATAGCGATTTTTTTTTAGAAATATGAGGAACATAATTCTTAAGAATCATATTTTTATTTCATGACTCTCCCTTTTTCATGAATTTTGACTAATATGATATTTTTTCCCCGACAATCCCTGACCACCTATTGCTTCCCTGATTTTCCAGCTAGTGGATACCCTGGATTTAGAGAAGCGGCTTTTTAACACTTTCCGTGACCCAAGGGCTGCTTTTATCTTGACCAAAGACTTAGCATTGCCATCCAACGTGGCAATTCTGCCAGCCTCTTGGGTTCTCTTCTAGTTGACGGTGATGAGAAATAATGATTTGACGCCACATTTTTGTTACATTTTGATTTTAAATTATATTAATTTGTGGTTTCTATTTTCATGTTTCGTATTGTAAATAATGTAAATACTTATGATTTGAAAGCGCTTACTTTTAACTTGTAACTGTTTCTAATGGTTATTTATTTATTATTAAAGTGAAAAATGATTGTGAAATTAACCAAAAAAAAGAAAAATAAAATTTACCAAACGCAAAAAGAAAACTATGCGGGATTCGAACTCAATTCATCCGACTCGCATGGTCGTTAATTTAATACAGGCTACACTGTTCGTTGACATTACAGTTAAAATTGACGTTCTCATAGAACGTTCAATTCAAAATTCTACTATTCTACCAATGACTTTCTTGAAGATAAAAACATTGTTATAAAGTGTAATAAATATTAAGATATATGTAATTAAGTTAACTATAAAATTATTTGTACACCGATTCAGTAGAATATATGATACTCTAGAGTATTATCCGTACCTTTTGTACTATATTGTAACAATTCTTTCGAGTTTTCAAATTCAATTACTGCTTATCTTTTTTAGGAATCAGCGTGATAATTTTCATGTCAACGGTTGTAATAATAGCAAAAATGCATAATTACTAAAAATTGATAGGCCATCCCATTACAAAATTATTTACAATGCGTCACTGCTCATTCCCCATAATATTTAGCGTGATGATTTATAGCCTAAAGCCTGACCCGGTTCATAACCAACATTTTTGGTGAATTTCAAGTAATTCTGTTCAGTCGTTTTGGCGTGAAGCTCAAACAGATAAACACACAAACAGACAAACAGACAAAAATTCTAAAAATCATATTTTTGGATTCAGCGTCGTTTACTGATCACACAGAGACCACTTTAAAAAAAATCTATTCAATGTACAGATTTTCTACCATTACAATTTTATTATTATGATTCCGTTTATTCATTCTATAACATATCAATTATATTTTTAAATATTTTTACAAACTATATAAAAAAAAAAAAAAACATTTAAAAATATAAAAAATAGTATCCCACCGGTAACGAGACAGGGTCCAAGCTACCGGCGGTCAGGGCTCTAGAGAAAGGAACCTCCTGACGATACGCGCAGTGTCTAGGAGTACTGCTTTCTGCATCAAGCCCTTGATCCAGCTGCCTAACGAGAGCCTCTTTAGATGTTGGTCGAGGCTCTTGGCTAGTAGTCCATTGGCCGAAACGACTATCGGCACAATGACTGCTGAATCCACATGCCACATATCGACAACCTCGTGTGCCAAATCAAGATACTTGAGTTGTTTATCTTTTTCAGCCTTCACGAGGTTCTCGTCATGTGGCACAGTGATATCAATAATCATTGTGCGGCGCTCTAATCGATCTATCACCACTATGTCAGGCTTATTAGCTATAATAGTCCTGTCAGTGATGATAGATCGATCCCAGTATAGTGTGACATGGTCATTCTCGAGAACTGGGTTGGGCAGTACAAGGCAGTATCGCAAAGCAAGTTGCTGGTGGATAATCCTGGCCACTTGGTTATGTCTGTGCAAGTACTCGCCATTGGCTAGACTGGAACAACCGGAGATTATGTGTCGGATCGACTCTCCCGGACGGTGGCATGCCCGACAGATGTCAACCGTGCCATCCTTCACAATATACCTTCGGTAGTTCCTTGTCATCATGACTTCATCCATAATTGCACAAACAAACCCTTCGGTTTCTCCGAAGAGATCCCCGAAGCGTAACCAGGATATGGACGCTAAAAAGTCAACATCAGGCCCATGAAGGGCCCGGAAGTAGCGTCCGTGTAGCTCCTTACTCTGCCATACCTCCATGCGGTCTTTAGTATCCAGAATTACAGGTTTGCGCCAATTCTCGTTAGCCAAGGCGAGCGGGGTGAGTCCCTTGTCCACCATGACTACATCCTTATGCATCCCCATTTCAGCCTTGAGGAAATATTCCCTGAGACTGCATACCTCGCGGTTGTGGAGGGTCTTCGCGTTCAAAAATCCACGCCCTCCTAACTTCCGCGGGATATACAGCCTCATCACCGAAGACCGCGGGTGATGCATCCGGTATGTTGTCAGTAGTGAACGTACTCGTCTATCCAGGGCGTCCAATTCGGTTTGAGTCCATTTGAGTATGCCAAAAGAGTACATCAAGACCGGCATGACCCAACCATTAAAGGCGCGCACCTTATTCCCGCCCGACAAAACGCTATTAAAAACTTTTTTCAGGCGGCCAAAGAAGCGCTCCTTCAATGATTGCTTCATGTCAGTCGCATTAATGCCTAACGCTTCTGACATACCCAAATACTTGTAAGTTTCAGTTGAGGAGAGGGATCTAAGGTTTATGGAGTTCGAGAGCTGTGTTCCCACGGACTCCACAATCTCACCTCGCTTCACATGCATGACTGCACATTTGTCCACACCAAATTCCATTCTGATGGCGTTACTAAAAGTTTCTGTTACATTCAGTAACTCCATCAGATGCAAATTGTCGTGGGCAAAGAGTTTCAGATCATCCATGTAAAGGAGGTGAGATATAACCCGACCTCCTCTTCTCAACCTAAAGCCCAGCCCTGAACCCTCCAGCAGAGTGCTTAGAGGGTTCAAAGCAAGGCAAAACCACAACGGACTCAAGCTGTCGCCCTGGAATATACCTCGCTCGATCCTAACAGTTTCGCTGTTCTCTTGGATATGTCTACATCCTGGATAGCGAAGGACCGTCCTCCATTGCCTCATACATGACATCAGGAGGTTGCGTAGATTTGCATCAATTTTATACAATTCCAGCACCCTCGTGAGCCATGTATGTGGCACCGAGTCGTAGGCCTTCTTATAGTCTATCCAGCATGTAGACAGATGCTTTCGAGACCGACGAACCTGTTGGCTTATGGCCATGTCAATAAGGAGCAGCTCCTTGGTACCGCGGGACCCATTCCTACATCCATTCTGAGAGGGAGACAGGATGGTATTATCATTAATGTGATTATATATTTTTGCTCTCAAAATGGATGTAAGAAGTTTATAGACCGTCGGTAAACAAGTAATCGGTCTATAATTCTTAGGTTCCGCGGTATCACCAGATTTGTGGAGCAGGTGGGTGATTCCTGTTGTTAGAAATTGGGGTAGGTTTCCAGTCTCTAAGGCCAACTGGAATTGAGATGCCAAGTATCCGTGTGAACTACGAAACCACTTTAACCAGAAATTATGCAGCCCGTCTGGTCCTGGAGATTTCCAATTTGCTAATGGACGAGCTGCATTAGTGACATCTTGGGGGCTGATAATGATTGCCCCCATTTCCGGTATTGGTTCACACGCACGCTCAACATCCCGCATCCAGTCGCCCTCGGTGTGAGTGACGGGCACCGACCAAATACTACGCCAAAAGGAACTCATAGCATCGTCATCTGGTAGGCGCGCGTCAGCTCCACCGTATGCTGGGCTATCCCAATTTCTATAAACCCGCCTTTGATCGTTCCGGAATGTACGATTCAAAGTATATCTCTCCACACGTCGTTTGTACCTCCGTATACGATTTGCCCACGCATAAACCTTCTGCTTCAGGAAGTCAATGCGCTCCGTGACACAGGCCAAATAATCTTGAGGATTGGTATCAGTCCCCAAAAAGGCCCGTCTCACAAAGCGCATTACTCTTGGACGAGTGTTACCCTCCCTGAAGCAGATTAATTTGCCAATGAGCACTCTGGTATCGCCGATGCGTCGCTCAATCCTGCACTGCCAAGCCGGAGCGGCTGGTTTTGGTCGTGTAGCTCTGTCATTGTTAGCAATTTTTACATGAGCTACACGACATGCCGCCACAGCAGCGCAGTACAAGATGGAATGGGCATCGGCGATATCATCACAACCATCCAAATAATTTGTTAGCTGTGAATCCAGAGCACACATTAGCGCCTTATTTTGTCTATGCATAGGCAAACGAGGTAATGATGGTCTTAATTTTACTGGAGTGAATCGATATTCCCGAATCGCACAATCCAGAGCGCTCCTTAATTGATCACTACACTGAGTACTTACATTGGTAGCTCTGTCATCACTCTCTGCCTGAGAGGAAATGGACTGTGTTTGTACTGGTTGTATCATAGTCTGTGGCAGAGGGATGGTGACAGAGGTACTTTGTATTTCGCTTCGCAGCCTATCAAGTACAGCATCATCCAACATATTGTTACGCTGGATGACCCGCACCTGATCCGATAATCGTTGCGCCGAGACGTTGACAGCTGGCTCAAGTACCTGAAACAGAGAGAGCATCCTACTGCGGTAAGCAGTCAGGTTAATTCCCCCCTCTGTAGCCCCAAAGTACGCGCGCATGACGTTTTCGTTAATAGACTGTGTCCATCGCATGCGCTGCGCACGTCCGCCGGGTGCAGGGACCCTGTCAGAAGCCGGTGGGCCTCGAGGTCCTAGGCAGTCCGGTGGCCGGTGTCCTCCTCGCCGACGCGCAGGTGGTGGAGACGTCGGCGGGGAGAAATACTCGTCGCTCGAGCTCGACGCGACTGCAGCCGCCGGTGTCGCTGGTGATCCAGGGTCCGGCGGTGGCGAGGCGGAGCTGAGCGACGACTGCGGAGGTGTTAGGCGTGCTCTTCTGGTGGCCGCTCGAGTCAGCATCACATTTATTCTTCTTTTTCTTCATGGGTTTTATTATTATTTTCCGAAATCTTCAAATTTTCTTTGTAACTATTGCTTTTGACAGACGTCATATTGAAAATAATTTTCAAAATTGTAAATAAATTTTGTCTAAATAGGTATACTTGACCTTTTTTAATTTAATTTGGAGGTTTTTGAATTTGGTGGATGAATATTCGATGTAAATACGGAGAATTATTAGTTTTTATAATTTAAAATGTAGAGATATACATTTTGTGGATGCTGACACATAGTGTTGCCAGTAATATTATTATTATTATTATTATTATTATTCCGTTTATTTATCCTAACACATATTATTTACATTTTTAAATATTTTTACAATATATAAAAAAAAAACATTTAAAAATATAAAAAACAGGGATCCACCGATATCGGGAACAGGGTCCAAGCTACCGGTGGTTAGGGCCCCAGAGACAGGAACCTCCTCACAATACGTGCAGTATCCAGGAGCACTGCCTTCTGAATCAGGCCCTTGACCCAGCCTCCTAACGAGAGCCTCCTGAGATGTTGGTCGAGGCTCTTGGCCATCAGGCCATTGGCCGTCACGACTATCGGCACAATGACTGCCGAGTCCACATTCCACATGTCGACAACCTCGTGCGCCAAGTCGAGATACTTTATTTGTTTTTCTTTCTCGGCTTTCACGAGATTCTCGTCATGGGGAATAGTGACATCGATGATCATTGTGCGGCGCGCTAATCGGTCTATCACCACTATGTCAGGCTTATTGGCTACAATAGTCCTGTCAGTGATGATAGACCGATCCCAGTACAACGTGATATGGTCATTTTCGAGAACTGGGTCGGGCGCATACTTGTAGTATGGTACCTCAAGATCCACAAGTTTGTACTGCAAAGCAAGCTGATGGTGGATGATCTTGGCCACTTGGTTATGCCTGTGCAAGTATTCACCGTTAGCCAAACGAGAACAGCCAGAGATAATATGTCTGATAGACTCACCTGGACGATGACATGCCCGACATATGTCAATCGTCCCGTCCTTCATGATATATCTCCGGTAGTTGTTCGTCAACATAACTTCGTCCATAATTGCGCAGACAAACCCTTCGGTTTCCCCGAACAGGTCGCCGAAACGTAGCCAAGATACGGACGCCATAAAGTCTACATCGGGCCCATGAAGAGCCCGGAAAAAGCGTCCGTGTAGCTCCTTGCCTTGCCATACCTCCTTGCGGTCATTGGTGGTAAGTACCACAGGTTTGCGCCAATTCTCTTTAGCCAGCGACAGCGGGGTGAGTCCCTTGTCCACTGCGACTACATCCTGATGCATACCCACGTCGGTTTTAAGAAAATATTCCCTGAGATTGCACACCTCACGGTTATGAAGGGTCTTAGCATTTAAATAGCCACGACCCCCGCATTTCCGTGGGATGTACAATCTCATCACCGATGATCGTGGGTGATGCATCCGATTTGCAGTCAACAGTGACCGAACTCTTCTGTCCAGGGCGTCAAGTTCAGACTGAGTCCACTTGAGTATGCCAAAGGAGTACATCAGGACTGGCATGACCCAACCGTTAAAGGCGCGGACCTTATTGCCACCTGATAAGGAACTTTTCAGAACCTTATTCAGGCGACCAAAGAACCGTTCCCGTAACGATTGTTTCACGTCAGCCGCGTTGATGCCTAACCCCTCCGACATACCCAGGTATTTGTAAGTATCAGTTGCGGAAAGTGATCTAAGGTTTATAGAATCTGAAAGTTGTAGTCCCTCAGATTCTACAATCTCTCCTCGCTTTACATGCATAACTGCACATTTATCCACACCAAACTCCATCCTGATGGAGCTACTAAAAGTTTCAGTTACCTTTAGTAGCTTCATCAGTTGCAGTTTAGTAGGGGCAAATAGTTTCAAATCATCCATATAAAGCAAGTGGGATATAACCTGACCGCCTCTCCGCAAAGGATAGCCCAGCCTCGAACCCTCTAGTAGAGTGCTGAGAGGGTTCAAGGCTAAACAAAACCAAAGTGGACTCAAACTGTCACCCTGGAATATTCCCCGCTTAATTTTAATAGACTCGTCGTTCCCTTGAATCGTTCGACATCCTGGATAGCGAAGTACCGTCCTCCACTGCCCCATACATGACGTAAGGAAGGTGCGTAGAGTTGTATTTATTTTATACAGCTCCAGCACCCTCATGAGCCATGTATGAGGGACCGAGTCGTAGGCCTTCTTGTAATCTATCCAACATGTCGACAGATTCTTTCGGGATCGACGAACCTGCTGGCTTATGACCATATCGATGAGGAGCAGCTCCTTAGTGCCACGGGACCCATTCCTACATCCATTTTGAGAGACTGACATGATAGAATGTTTGTCAATATGTGAATTTATTTTAGCTCTCAAAATAGATGTAAGAAGTTTATAGACCGTCGGTAAACAAGTGATCGGTCTATAATTCTTAGGTTCCGCGGCACTACCTGATTTATGGAGCAGGTGGGTAACTCCTGTAGTTAGGAACTGTGGTAGCGACCCGGCTTCTAAAGCTAACTGGAATTGCGATGCTAAACGAGGGTGTGAACTTTGTAGCCATTTAAGCCTGAAATTGTGCAGTCCGTCCGGTCCTGGTGACTTCCAATTTGGCAGTGGACGGACTGCACTGGCTACATCGGAGGAGGTGATGCTAACCTCCTCCATTTCTGTTATAAATTCACACTCTCGTTCAACATCACGCATCCAGTCACCTTCAGTGTGGCTGACGGGTGCCGACCAGATGTCGCGCCAAAATATACTAGTGGCGTCGTCATCTGGGCGGCACACGTCAGCCACAGTATGTTCAGGTCGCTCCCAAGCTCTGTATACCCACCTTTGGTCGCTCTGGAACATGCGATTCTGGGTATAACGTTCCACCCGTCGTTTATACCGACGAATACGGCTTGCCCATGCACAAACTTTTTGCTTCAGGAAGTCGATGCGCTCTGTGACATGTGACATATACTCACGAGGACTAATTCCAGTCCCCGTGAATGCCCGTCTCACAAAGCGCATCACCCGTGGTCGGGTATTACCCTCCCTGAAGCATAATAGTTTGCCGATGAGTACCCTGGCCCCCTCGACAGGACGCTCAATCCTGCATTGCCAAGCTGGGATGGCTGGTTTTGGTCGTGTGGCTCTATCACTGTCAGAAAATTTGACATTCGCCACACGACATGCCGCCACAGCCGCGCAATACATGATTGAGTGTGTATCGAAGAGGTCTTCGCTGTTTTCAAAGTATTTATCCAACAGCGAATCCAAAGTACACACCAGCGCCCTATTCCGCTTGTGCATAGGCAAGCGTGGTAGACGTGGTCTAAATTCGACAGGAGTGAACCTAAATTCCCGGATCGCATCTTCCAGGGCACTCCCCAGTTGGTCGTTGCACTGACTACTTAATGTTACAACCCTATCGTCCTCACCTTCATCACCGTGATTGGACCGCGGCGGGACTCCGACCGTAACAGACGGTGGAGCCGCGGTCTGTGATGAGGTCGATACCATAAGGTTGTTCAGCACCTCTGAGCGCAGCCTATCAAGTGCGGCGTCGTCCAATCTGTGATTGCGTTGGATAACGCGCACCTGATCCGAAAGTCGTTGGGCCGAGACGTTGACTGCTGGTTCAAGTACCTGAAACAAAGACAGCATCCTTTCACGGTACGCAGTGAGGTTAGCTCCCCCCTCTGTAGACCCGTAATATGCGCGCATGACATTCTCATTCATATTCTGAGTCCATTTCATGCGCTGCACACAACCACCGACAGCGGGGACCCTGCTCAGGGCCGGTTGGCCCCTGGATCCCAAACTTCTCGGTGGCCGGCCTCTCCCCTGCCGACGCACAGGTGTTGGCGACGTCGGCGGGGAAAAATACTCGTCGCTCGAGCTCGACGCAACTGCAGTCGCCGGTGTCACGGGTGATCCGGGGTCCGGCGGCGGCGAGGCGGAGCTGAGCGACGACTCCGGGGGTGGTGGGCGTGCGCGACAGCTTGCGGCTTTGTTTCTTGTCAACATAATTTCATTCCATGATAATTTTTCTTAGTATTTTACAATCAGAGTGACATTTGTCAGTTTTACACTTTTTCTTCTTTTCTTTTTCATGATTTTGTAGCGAGCGTTTTATGTAGATATTTTAAGTGTTGATATTATTTATATTCTGGACGGTTTAGTTGAGCGTAAGAAATGGTAATAAAATTTAATATTTAATTTTATTGAAAGGAACAAAAAAATATGTTGACGTTTTATGGGTGTTGCCAGGTGTTATTATTATTATTCCGTTTATTTATTTTAACACATATTATCTACATTTTTAAATATTTTTACAAAATATACAAAAAAACATTTAAAAATATAAAAAACAGGGATACACCGATATCGGGAACAGGGTCCAAGCTATCGGTGGTTAGGGCTCCAGAGACAGGAACCTCCTCACAATACGTGCAGTATCCAGGAGCACTGCCTTCTGAATCAGGCCCTTGACCCAGCCGCCTAACGAGAGCCTCGTGAGATGTTGATCGAGGCTCTTGGCCATCAGGCCATTGGCTGTCACGACTATCGGCACAATGACTGCCGAGTCCACATTCCACATGTCGACAACCTCGTGCGCCAAGTCGAGATACTTTATTTGTTTTTCTTTCTCGGCTTTCACGAGATTCTCGTCATGGGGAATGGTGACATCGATGATCATTGTGCGGCGCGCTAATCGGTCTATCACCACTATGTCAGGTTTATTGGCTACAATAGTCCTGTCAGTGATGATAGACCGATCCCAGTACAACGTGATATGGTCATTTTCGAGAACTGGGTCGGGCGCATACTTGTAGTATGGTACCTCAAGATCCACAAGTTTGTACTGCAAAGCAAGCTGCTGGTGGATGATCTTGGCCACTTGGTTATGCCTGTGCAAGTATTCACCGTTAGCCAAACGAGAACAGCCAGAGATAATATGTCTGATAGACTCACCTGGACGATGACATGCCCGACATATGTCAATCGTCCCGTCCTTCATGATATATCTCCGGTAGTTGTTCGTCAACATAACTTCGTCCATAATTGCGCAGACAAACCCTTCGGTTTCCCCGAACAGGTCGCCGAAACGTAGCCAAGATACGGACGCCATAAAGTCTACATCGGGCCCATGAAGAGCCCGGAAAAAGCGTCCGTGTAGCTCCTTGCCTTGCCATACCTCCTTGCGGTCATTGGTGGTAAGTACCACAGGTTTGCGCCAATTCTCTTTAGCCAGCGACAGCGGGGTGAGTCCCTTGTCCACTGAGACTACATCCTGATGCATACCCACGTCGGTTTTAATAAAATATTCCCTGAGATTGCACACCTCACGGTTATGAAGGGTCTTAGCATTTAAATAGCCACGACCCCCGCACTTCCGTGGGATGTACAATCTCATCACCGATGATCGTGGGTGATGCATCCGATTTGCAGTCAACAGTGACCGAACTCTTCTGTCCAGGGCGTCAAGTTCAGACTGAGTCCACTTGAGTATGCCAAAGGAGTACATCAGGACTGGCATGACCCAACCGTTAAAGGCGCGGACCTTATTGCCACCTGATAAGGAACTTTTCAGAACCTTATTCAGGCGACCAAAGAACCGTTCCCGTAACGATTGTTTCACGTCAGCCGTGTTGATGCCTAACCCCTCCGACATACCCAGGTATTTGTAAGTATCAGTTGCGGAAAGTGATCTAAGGTTTATAGAATCTGAAAGTTGTAGTCCCTCAGATTCTACAATCCCTCCTCGCTTTACATGCATAACTGCACATTTATCCACACCAAACTCCATCCTGATGGAGCTACTAAAAGTTTCAGTTACCTTTAGTAGCTTCATCAGTTGCAGTTTAGTAGGGGCAAATAGTTTCAAATCATCCATATAAAGCAAGTGGGATATAACCTGACCGCCTCTCCGCAAAGGATAGCCCAGCCTCGAACCCTCTAGTAGAGTGCTGAGAGGATTCAAGGCTAAACAAAACCAAAGTGGACTCAAACTGTCACCCTGGAATATTCCCCGCTTAATTTTAATAGACTCGTCGTTCCCTTGTATCGATCGACATCCTGGATAGCGAAGGACCGTCCTCCACTGCCCCATACATGACGCAAGGAAGGTGCGTAGAGTTGTATTTATTTTATACAGCTCCAGCACCCTCATGAGCCATGTATGAGGGACCGAGTCGTAGGCCTTCTTGTAATCTATCCAACATGTCGACAGATTCTTTCGGGATCGACGAACCTGCTGGCTTATGACCATATCGATGAGGAGCAGCTCCTTAGTGCCACGGGACCCATTCCTACATCCATTTTGAGAGACTGACATGATAGAATGTTTGTCAATATGTGAATTTATTTTAGCTCTCAAAATAGATGTAAGAAGTTTATAGACCGTCGGTAAACAAGTGATCGGTCTATAATTCTTAGGTTCCGCGGCACTACCTGATTTATGGAGCAGGTGGGTAACTCCTGTAGTTAGGAACTGTGGTAGCGACCCGGCTTCTAAAGCTAACTGGAATTGCGATGCTAAACGAGGGTGTGAACTTTGTAGCCATTTAAGCCAGAAATTGTGCAGTCCGTCCGGTCCTGGTGACTTCCAATTTGGCAGTGGACGGACTGCACTGGCTACATCGGAGGAGGTGATGCTAACCTCCTCCATTTCTGTTATAAATTCACACTCTCTTTCAACATCACGCATCCAGTCACCTTCAGTGTGGCTGACGGGTGCCGACCAGATGTCGCGCCAAAATATACTAGTGGCGTCGTCATCTGGGCGGCACACGTCAGCCACAGTATGTTCAGGTCGCTCCCAAGCTCTGTATACCCACCTTTGGTCGCTCTGGAACATGCGATTCTGGGTATAACGTTCCACCCGTCGTTTATACCGACGAATACGGCTTGCCCATGCACAAACTTTTTGCTTCAGGAAGTCGATGCGCTCAGTGACATGTGACATATACTCACGAGGACTAATTCCAGTCCCCGTGAATGCCCGTCTCACAAAGCGCATCACCCTTGGTCGGGTATTACCCTCCCTGAAGCATAATAGTTTGCCGATGAGTACCCTGGCCCCCTCGACACGACGCTCAATCCTGCATTGCCAAGCTGGGATGGCTGGTTTTGGTCGTGTGGCTCTATCACTGTCAGAAAATTTGACATTCGCCACACGGCATGCCGCCACAGCCGCGCAATACATGATTGAGTGTGTATCGAAGAGGTCTTCGCTGTTTTCAAAGTATTTATCCAACAGCGAATCCAAAGTACACACCAGCGCCCTATTCCGCTTGTGCATAGGCAAGCGTGGTAGACGTGGTCTAAATTCGACAGGAGTGAACCTAAATTCCCGGATCGCATCTTCCAGGGCACTCCCCAGTTGGTCGTTGCACTGACTACTTACTGTTACAGCCCTATCATCATCATCCTCATCAATGCGGTAAGACCGCGGCGTGGCTCCACCCGTTGCTGGTGGTGATGCCGCAGTCTGTGATGAAGAAGAGACCATAGGGTTGGTCAGCATCTCTGAGCGCAGCCTATCAAGTGTGGCGTCGTCCAACCTGTGATTTCGTTGGATAACGCGCACCTGATCCGACAGTCGTTGGGCCGACACGTTGACTGCTGGCTCAAGTACCTGGAACAGAGACAGCATCCTTTCACGGTACGCAGTGAGGTTAGCTCCCCCCTCTGTAGACCCGTAATATGCGCGCATGACGTTCTCATTGATCATTTGAGTCCATTTCATGCGCTGCACACAACCACCGATAGCGGGGACCCTGCTCAGGGCCGGTTGGCCCCTGGATCCCAAACTCCTCGGTGGCCGGCCTCTCCCCTGCCGACGTACAGGTGTTGGCGACGTCGGCGGGGAAAAATACTCGTCGCTCGAGCTCGACGCAACTGCAGTCGCCGGTGTCACGGGTGATCCGGGGTCCGGCGATGGCGAGGCGGAGCTGAGCGACGACTCCGGGGGTGGTGGGCGTGCGCTGCGTGCTGCTGCTCTAGTCAACATACTATTTCACACATTTCGTCGAAATAAAATATATTTTTTCGTTTTTGATATGTCACATAATGTGATTGACATTGTCATTGAGATTGGCTGTTGTAATTACACTATTCTCGTTATCATTTTATTTGTGATTTTATTCCTGTGGCGACTTATTGCACGGAGGCAGAATAGAATATTTATTGAATAGAATATTTATTGTTGTATTCTCCAGAAATTAATTAAAATTTGCGACGTGTGTTTTTTTTCCTGTTGACATTTTGGTGTTGCTAGCTTATTATATTATTATTATTCCGTTTATTCATTTTTCACACATATTCATTAAATTTTTAAATATTTCTATACAAAATTTATAAAAAACATTTAAAAATATAAAAAACAGGGATCCACCGATATCGGGAACAGGGTCCAAGCTATCGGTGGTTAGGGCTCCAGAGACAGGAACCTCCTCACAATACGTGCAGTATCCAGGAGCACTGCCTTCTGAATCAGGCCCTTGATCCAGCCGCCTAACGAGAGCCTCCTGAGATGTTGGTCGAGGCTCTTGGCCATCAGGCCATTGGCCGTCACGACTATCGGCACAATGACTGCCGAGTCCACATTCCACATGTCGACAACCTCGTGCGCCAAGTCGAGATACTTTATTTGTTTTTCTTTCTCGGCTTTCACGAGATTCTCGTCATGGGGAATGGTGACATCGATGATCATTGTGCGGCGCGCTAATCGGTCTATCACCACTATGTCAGGCTTATTGGCTAGAATAGTCCTGTCAGTAATGATAGACCGATCCCAGTACAACGTGATATGGTCATTTTCGAGAACTGGGTCGGGCGCATACTTGTAGTATGGTACCTCAAGATCCACAAGTTTGTACTGCAAAGCAAGCTGCTGGTGGATGATCTTGGCCACTTGGTTGTGCCTGTGCAAGTATTCACCGTTAGCCAAACGAGAACAGCCAGAGATAATATGTCTGATAGACTCACCTGGACGGTGACATGCCCGACATATGTCAACCGTCCCGTCCTTCATGATATATCTCCGGTAGTTGTTCGTCAACATAACTTCGTCCATAATTGCGCAGACAAACCCTTCGGTTTCCCCGAAGAGGTCGCCGAAACGTAGCCAAGATACGGACGCTATAAAGTCTACATCGGGCCCATGAAGAGCCCGAAAAAAGCGTCCGTGTAGCTCCTTGCCTTGCCATACCTCCTTGCGGTCATTGGTGGTAAGTACCACAGGTTTGCGCCAATTCTCTTTAGCCAGCGACAGCGGGGTGAGTCCCTTGTCCACTGCGACTACATCCTGATGCATACCCACGTGGGTTTTAAGAAAATATTCCCTGAGATTGCACACCTCACGGTTATGGAGGGTCTTAGCATTTAAATAGCCACGACCCCCGCACTTCCGTGGGATGTACAATCTCATCACCGATGATCGTGGGTGATGCATCCGATTTGCAGTCAACAGTGTCCGAACTCTTCTGTCCAGGGCGTCAAGTTCAGTCTGAGTCCACTTGAGTATGCCAAAGGAGTACATCAGGACTGGCATGACCCAACCGTTAAAGGCGCGGACCTTATTGCCACCTGATAAGGAACTTTTCAGAACCTTATTCAGGCGACCAAAGAACCGTTCCCGTAACGATTGTTTCACGTCAGCCGCGTTGATGCCTAACCCCTCCGACATACCCAGGTATTTGTAAGTATCAGTTGCGGAAAGTGATCTAAGGTTTATAGAATCTGAAAGTTGTAGTCCCTCAGATTCTACAATCCCTCCTTGCTTTACATGCATAACTGCACATTTATCCACACCAAACTCCATCCTGATGGAGCTACTAAAAGTTTCAGTTACCTTTAGTAGCTTCATCAGTTGCAGTTTAGTAGGGGCAAATAGTTTCAAATCATCCATATAAAGCAAGTGGGATATAACCTGACCGCCTCTCCGCAAAGGATAGCCCAGCCTCGAACCCTCTAGTAGAGTGCTGAGAGGGTTCAAGGCTAAACAAAACCAAAGTGGACTCAAACTGTCACCCTGGAATATTCCCCGCTTAATTTTAATAGACTCGTCGTTCCCTTGAATCGTTCGACATCCTGGATAGCGAAGTACCGTCCTCCACTGCCCCATACATGACGCAAGGAAGGTGCGTAGAGTTGTATTTATTTTATACAGCTCCAGCACCCTCATGAGCCATGTATGAGGGACCGAGTCGTAGGCCTTCTTGTAATCTATCCAACATGTCGACAGATTCTTTCGGGATCGACGAACCTGCTGGCTTATGACCATATCGATGAGGAGCAGCTCCTTAGTGCCACGGGACCCATTCCTACATCCATTTTGAGAGACAGACATGATAGAATATTTGTCAATATGTGAATTTATTTTAGCTCTCAAAATAGATGTAAGAAGTTTATAGACCGTCGGTAAACAAGTGATCGGTCTATAATTCTTAGGTTCCGCGGCACTACCTGATTTATTATTATTATTATTATTATTATAGAGAGATTACTTTTTGTCCGGGTTTTTGAAGTAGTACAACCAGCTAGTTTTGTTAAAAAAATGTAAAATATTTAATGAACTCTATCTATATAATACTCTATCCATACAATAATTATTGTATTATAAGGATAGGAGTTCATTGCGCTAATTGAATAGTTAGTGGGCAGGAATTCAATGCGAAGAGCTGAAGAGGCCTATGATAAGCGGTGGACTTACAAGAGCTGATGATTGCTTGTCCCAGTACTTAGGTTTTTATATGATACGATTGAAATCACAAGGCACAGCCAGTTTATTGGAAAACAGATTTACGGCCGCATTCCCGAGGGATCATGTTTATCTCTAATAGGAGGGGAGGAAAGGCCTCACGGGGCATGCGAAAACCGATGACAAGACAAGTCTATGACGTAATCAGACTAGTCGGAGAGATCCGTGGGCCTAACGTGAACCACTTTCGAAAAGTACTTGTAAGCGTTTTTATATAAAAAATATTCGTTTGTTATCTGTTTTTTTTTTATATTCAATATGAATAGTTTTTAGCTAGTTGTAGTTAGGTATTTATGATTAAAAAATAGCTTTTGTTACGAATGCTTTTCGATAGTGGACAAGTTCATCGAAAAAAATCAGTCGAATTGGGAATCTTTGTAAGAAGTCGGTTATTGATTGCAAAATATTGTGGTCAGTAATTTTAATATTATGTATAAGAAAGAGAACAAAGAAATGTTAGTAGCAGAAAAAAGACACAAATTATGATGATGTTGATGGACTAATGGATTTACGGCAAAATAAAACTTTTTTACCACAAGTCCCTACATTTCCAATTCTCAGATGTAAATACGTCTGTGGCGTAGACTTGTTTGTTAGTTCGCCCTCAATAGTAAAGTTTGAGGCGCAAGTTGAAACACTAGATACAATCTTGATATACTACTGTATTTTGTGAGAACAGTAACAAAAGTTGAATGACTGTAATTTACTATAATAAATGTTATTTGTTTTTTGTGTTTAAACACATTTAAAGAAGATAATTAATGAACGTGCAAAATAATTATAGTCACAATTTATATATAAATATACCTAATTATTACGGACATCGGCGGATTAGAGAAAATCCGATACAAGAGCTTGAAAAAAAAAAAAAAGCCCACACGATAAGTAGAATAATTAAAATGAAAATTGTTTTACCTACTTGGTAGGTACTTATTTTTAGAATAGACGCGCTCTCTTATTTTTCCCCGACTACGGCAAAGCGAAAAGGAGGATAATCTATACTAATATTGTAAAGAGGAAAGATTTGTTTGTTTGTTTTAACTCAAAAACTACTGGACCTATTTTAAAAATTCTTTCACCGTTAGAAGCCTACATCTTTACGAAGTGTCATAGGCTATATTTATTTCCAGAAATAATTAGGGATCCCTACTAAAACAGAATAATGTAACCCAAGGTGTAAAAAAAATGTCCACGCAGGCGAAACCGCGGGCGGAAAGCTAGTGGTTAATATAACTGTAAGGATACAATGTACTGTAACCAGGCGGACTGCTGACGTATGGTTTTGGAATATCTACAGGCGCGGGATAGTATTAGCGTGGCGAAGCAATCGTCTCCCCGAACCTATTCAGTTAGGTCAAAATTAATTAATGTATAGTTATTGTAATTAAATTGTAGGACGCCCTCCGGCAAGATAGACGGCTGATCGGCGAAGAGAGGGTGATATGGCACACGTTAAGGAAGGCGTGTGTCCAGCAGTGGATGAATATTAAGTAAGCCGATGACGATGATGATAATTGTATTCTGTAGTAAGTCAGCGCTTGACTTGTCATTTGAATTTGACCCTTAAATCGTGTGTCGTATAATATGTTTTAAAACGTAAACATAAAAAGCCAACGGCGGGGTGTCTGCAAGCCTGCTACCACCTAACAAGAGACAGAGATTTGAGACAGAGCTGTGCTGCAGTTGTGCCGTTAGTGTGGTAATGACCTTAAAGTACCTATATATTTATTATAGCCATGTGTTCCGTTTTAAAGAGTATACCACAATTAACCCTACTTCCAAATAACAATTCAGATACTCACTTGGAAAACAGCTCGATATTGAAGAACACGTACTCGCCAGAAGACACCATGTTTAGATCGTCGGCAGCCAACATTATTTCCCTCACAGTACTTGGGTTTGCGCACACTACGACAACTGAAACAAACAATATTGTTTATAAATTTAATACATGATAATCACATCACATCTGTATTTCCCAAAGAATAGAGAGGCACAGACAGTATCTAAATAGATAACGTAAGTTCCATCATTTCTATGAAAACCAAGCACGTCACTTTATTTCTAGCGCTTAAAAGATTTTCTTGGTTTATAGTAGCTGATTTCACAATATTTTTTTAGTTATACGTAAATTGTTAGTTTAGTTAATTTTCGTCAAAGTATTTAAAGTATCCCATTAACTTTTATTCTTCCGATTTTCATTATCACAGCAAACATTATGCATTTTTAGGGTTCCGTAGTCCGACAAGGAACCCTTATAGTTTCGCTCTGTCCGTCTGTCTGTCTGTCTGTCTGTCTGTCTGTCCGCGGCATAGCTCCGTGGTTTTTGCTATTAGAAAGCTGAAATTTGGTATGAATATGTATATTGATCACGCCGAGAAAGTGGTAAAATAAAATTTTGAAAAATATTTTTTTTAGGGTAGCTCCCAAACATGTAAAGTAGGGATGAATATTTTTTTTCTCGCGTACCCCTTCGTGTGGGGTATCGTTAGATAGGTCTTTCAAAAATATTATGGGTGTGTGACGATCATTTTTCAGTTAAGCGAGCCATTTGCGAAATATCTAGATTTTAAGTGAAATTTTTTGTTCGATACGAGTTACCCCCCCCTCTAACTTTTGAATGGCTGTACCTAGAAATGTGAAAAAAATCACAAACGTGGTACATGTAATGAAATTACAAGGAAAACTATCACGGCTAAGTAGGCTTAACCGGTTACAGAGTTATAGGTGACTAACTAACTCCTACTACGGAACCCTACTGCGCGTGGCCCGACACGCACTTGGCCGGTTTTCTAGAGACGTCGACGTCTAAGACGTCCGGTGTTAGAACGGTGGAGCCCGGATTGAAATGGCGTCAAAGCAATTGCACTGCATCCCCTTTAATTCGTGCTACTTTTTATCCGGATTCGTGATCCTTCAGGATACGGGAAACAACCATTATAGTATAAATTTCTATGCAACTGGTAAGTAAATATAGGTAAGAATTAATGGTCCATATTTTATTTTCGAAAACATTTTGTCTCTTCCATTCCCACATGTGACGGGTTATTCGACCAATTAGCGCGACCATTAACGTGTAATAAACGACGTATTGAACGAGTTGTCCGGGCGAAGATCGGTGGGCTTTTAACAATATGTTTTCTGAAATACATGTCCAAACCAGCAATTCTGTTACTGATTAACAACCTCGGTTTAATATGAGAACCTAAAATTATATTTATTGTTTTAAGTTCTAGGTGTTACTGCAAAATCTATTTTCTATTAAGAAAATCTTTAATAATAAATAGCAAAGGAACATGACTTCATGACTTTGTATGACATAACATTTAAAAATAATTTCCAGAAATTCGAATCTTAAAATATAATTTATGCAGTTGGCTCGGATACATCAGCACATGAGATGCAATAATTTTAAACCGTTTACATTACAGTGATTATTACACATAAATTCAGCTTTGCTTTAACGGATCAGCACACTATCTTTCATCTTCAACCAAAATATCTTTTTACTACTTTAAATATTTGAAGACTTCAAAAGAAACCAAATGTGAAATGTATGCTTTGCAAATCGTTAAACTAAGTATAGGGTTTATACCAAATAGTATATTATTTAAACACACAGTCGACATAGCTATCGAACAGACAGACACATAGTTAGCACCAGAACTCGATGAATCCATTCGCAAGGTTTTGGCACATATGGGGTATTTAGGTAAATATTAATTTCGTCGTGTAGAAGTCGCCACTCCATTTACAATGGTCGATAGAAATCGCAAGAGACTAGTTTACTTTCAAAAAAATTTTAGACAGAGCTTTTTAACAAGAGATGCCTTTCATAGCACTCTTTAAAATGTATTGTTTTATTTTTATCGATTGTCAAAATTACACAATCTGCGGTACCAGAGCAACGCATCGCAAAACACTCCTCGTGCGGCGGGCGGTTGTCTGCAAATGACCATTTAAAACAGACAGACACAATTCGTTTTCTAAATATATTAGTAAGGATACATTTTCTAATGCACTAGTGTAGTCCCTCAAGACTTTTACATGGATACTACAATGTTTTACCCCCATTCTTCTACCATGTGTGATGTTAAAATATGAAAATATCTAAGCGTTTTCAAATGGAATAATAATTTTATTGACATGCTTTTGTCAATGCAGCCTTATTGAAATATCACGCATTTCTCATGCTGTGTAGATAGAAAATTGTTGTTTAATATTGCATACCTTGTTCGATATAAAAAAGCTACTCGTGTAGTATAATTTTGTAAATAAATGTTATATAATTGTACAAATAAATATTTTGAGTGAGTTTAAATACCTATTTCAGAGTATTAAACGGTTTTGTGAATTGATTTTATTATTTTGAAGCGCGACTCGAACACTGACTGATAATTATGTTTATTATTGATATTTTTTTTTAAATAAAGTATTAGTTGTTATTTTAAAAATGATTAATTTTGAGTCCTTTTACTTACATTTTTTAGGATTCAAATGCAAGAGGTATTTTGGCCCAGACCACCATCATACTTGCCCAGTGCAGATAAGCCGTTATAGCCATACGGAATTAGGCAAGGAAACGTGCTACCAATGGGAGGAGAGACACAGTGAAATGAAATTCATAATTAATTTATTTGTTTTGCGAATATGGGTACACGGAGAATGAAAGAAGATCGTTAAGGAGGCCAAGACCTACAAAGGGTTATAGCGCCAAATAAAGAAGAAGAAATCATAGGAAAACCATACTGACGTTCATTTTCTTACTCGATTTTACAATATTTATCTATAGATAACACTGACAATAACTTATCAGACTTGTGTGTAATACATTACCATTAAATAATAATTTGCATAAAATGTAAGTCTATTTGTTCAATTACGAACCATGAGAGGCACGCATATATCACATTAATTCCTTTAAAGACTATAATGTTTCACGCGATCTTTAGCGAATTAAATGATTTACATAAGTTTATTTACCAGAGCTCCGCACATCTCCGCGAGACTGGTGTTTTATGCGGTTTCCCTCGCAAGCAAATACCTCATCATTATCAGCCTATATATCGTCCCACTGCTGGGCACAGGCCTCTTCTCATACAGAGAAGGTATGAGCATTGATCACCACGCTTGCTCAAGGCGGATTGGCGATATCAGACTTTTTTTAAGTCCAGGTTTCCTCACGATGTTTTTCCTTCACCGTTAGTCAGTGACGTCTAAGAACTACTTAGAAAGTACATATGACTTTAGAAAAGTCACATTGGTACTTGCCAGGTTCCGAACCCGCACACTCGTACACGAGAAGCAGGTACCTTAACCTCTAGGCCACCACGACTTAAATACCTATTGTGTGCGTAATTTGCATCATTATAATAGCAGCAAAAAGATTTTTAGGTAGAAGTATGGGAAAAACGTAATGACTCTATACTAGTATTCATCATTCTCACAGTGTTTTTTTTTTTATGAATGCTTTTTTCTATTAAGCTTTCTAAAACTAGCAAAGAATTGAATAAACTCTGCAAGGAGTACTCTATAGATCTTTTCGATACCAGGAGCAGCGTGGTTCGCAGACTGCTGAACCTTGATTTCTTAAGATCTTAATTTTTTATTTTACGTTTGTTAGTTGTATTATATAGGATAAGATGGCTGGAATAGCTATAAGTGTGTTTTATATTACTATCCGTGGAAACCTATAATTGGCTTAATGTTTCCTATTTTAGACACTAGATTTTTTTGTATAGCTGTTGGTTTCCCTAAAATAAATAAAATAAAATAAACGAGCGTGTGTGTGCCTGAGCATCGAGATATGAGTCGTTTTGAATCGTAGCTTTTGTATTACCTCAATAAATAAAGACCTGCTTTAGAGATGGGGATCCCCGACCGCTTACGTTTTTTTTTAATTATTTTCAATTAATGATAAGTTGGTCAAGATAATTAGTTGCCTGCTTTCGATATGAGATGCTATCAAAGCCACACTTCATTCATTATTATCATCAACTATCATGAATTATAACACAACAAGGTTCTGAGTCTATACAAATCTAATTATATTAGTTTTCCGTTTGTATATTTGTTTGACGCACTTTTATTGAGTTATGAAACTAAACCTCTTGAGAAAGAAGTTCTGTTTTTCTTCAAGCCTCTCGAAATATTTATCTAGTGACATGTCCAGAGTAGGTACGTACATGTATTTTACTGTAATGTTATTGGAGAATCAGTCAGTCAGAGAAGTTTTTTTAGAATGTCGCATAAAATATAATAGTATATGTTTAATGCAAACTCTTTGATATCAAGGCCGTAGATTTTATATAAATTCTTTAATTTTTAAAAGATACAATAGGTACTGGTTATACAGTTACAAAATTTCTGCTTAAAGAGTAGTCGAATTATTTGCCGAATTTTGAAATTTCAATCGTGCTGATACAGTTCACCAAAACAAGATGTTCAATCATCTATAGTTTTATAATACGATCGAAGACGTGATTCTTATAAGCAACAATCATAGCTGTCAAGGGTCCTAGTGTTTGTGCCATTGCTGATCTTCGCTCCGGCTTACAAATTGGCTCAAGCAATACAATGGTGAGCGGGGGTTAGACCATACTGTGAAACATCCACGTAATCAGTTAAACCTAACAGGGATTCTAAACACTCCCACCCTTATTTCGTCATATCGCATTTTAAAAGCAGATATTATATTAAATAACGGGTTAGCAATCCTGTACCAATAGGTATTATCTAATCTGTTTGTGTATATGCTAAATCAAAACATTTCACAAATGTGGAAATACAAACGTTCCTTCAACGTAGTATTTAAAAGAGAAGTGTACCACAATTTCAATTTCAACACAAATCACATCAGTGCATATTGCATACCAATGATTCGTGGTGCGATGCACGTGTATCGGAGAGGAGATTTAAAATTCAAATGAAATCGTATCGAGTCCGTGTTGATGCATAGGCGATGCAAATAACGGAAGCAGATGGTAAGAATATACATGAAGATTGCTCCCAATAAGGAAATGTTTTGTTTGTATATTCATTATTATAAACATCTACCGTTCGTCCTGTAGCATTTGTCTTACGAATAAATGTTATCAAGTCATACAGTCCGCATAAAGTGAGACAATGTTTTTTAAACCCTAATCAATAAACAGTAATCACAGTATAATGTCAATATTAATTAATGAATAAAACTATTTTTAACGCTATCTATTTAGTCTAATTTTTTCGATATCAAATTTCGTGTTGGAAATTTTAGGTGGTATTTATTATGTGTAGTGAAAGCTATAAAAATGTTATGTTACCTTAAAAGCCGGCCAAAAATATACCAGATAATTCATATTTTTTTGATTTTAAAAAAAGTTTTTGATTTTATCCAATTTTGTTTTTGCGTATTATAAATGCCACGCCGTTACATTATAATATCTTTTGAAACTCTAACCATTTATAATACGTAGCTCGAAAACTCACGACACCAGGGCATATCGCACGCGATCTATCTCATGTGGCTGCGATCGGCGCGGTCGATGCGTGCGATGCACGGAAATTTACCATAAGCGTTTTTTAAATATTCACACTCACTTTTTTTCATTGTCATAATAATCCGACATGACAGGCTATCGGACGCCTAAAACTACTTAACACATAGACGCGGACTCGATGTGCTAAGGAAATGGTCACCCATCCATTAAATGTTAGCCACAAACGCTGCATAACGTTACCTACCTAAATGCCTACCTACACTTATACACATAGGTCCTGTTGAATTTGTTTTGCTAACTATTTAAGCTAAAAGCATACCTAGAATTTGAAACTAGTACCTAAGCGGATTAAGTTAACCAGCCATCGCATGCAAAATACTTCGAACGAGTGAGTCTGTTTGAGGATTATTTTCGGAAGTTATGAAACATTGGGATTAAAATTGGATTGTAACATATAAATTCTGTGAAAACTAAATTTTGCATAGTTGTCCTTAAAATCCTTTTATATTTATTAAAATAAATTGTTTTAAAACATTTCTTTTTATAATTTTTATAACAGTCGTTACTTATAATATGTGTTTTGATTTGTCTCTATGTGTCGCAAATTAATGAAGTAAGTATTCCATGACGTCTAATTATTTTCGAGTATTAGAAATCAAACATTAAACAATCTGAATACAAACAGTTGGTAATTCATAATAAAATAAAATACAATTCTAACCTTAATAAAATTCAATTAATTTTGTATACATTTTTTTCATGTTTTAACGAATGATTCCAGTTTAAGAATCATTAATTTAACTATGTTTAGGGTCATATTTTATTTTAAAATATTGATCTTTTATACTTCTTAATTATGCATTATATGGGTGTATTTCAATAAAAAGTAATTAAGCTAAAAAAGTAATTTAAGTTATTCCTTATTTTAATATATTACATTCAATAAAAAAATATGGCCGCCACCGAAACCCTGTTAAAAGCTTAAAAGTGTCAAAACGTTTATCAAAAAATACAATCCAAAATGTTTTGGTCAAAAATGTTTATTTATCCAATTCTCAAAGTTAAAAGCCGGGATTAGTCTCAAAATCTCTTCAATACTTACTTCGGGTGTTTAAAGACAACTTATGTAGCAATTCCTTTAATTTTGTCGTGGTTGTGTTCGTCTCGTCAAAGGATGCGGGTGCTATGTCTGACCCATTGTTCTTCTTGTTCAGGACTGTCAAGACTGCGCTTAGGGTCAGAAAACATGGGCTGTTCCCCTTCCCTGTGGCTGGGTCGTTGTTGTGGTACAGCATTCCTATGCGGCTCCATTTGAATTCCTGAAACAATGCGAATAGATTATATATGTATGTATTTTTCAGCGAAACAACTGTAGCGGTTTTATATTCGAGTTTAGACAAAAAGGTTGAAAAAATAATGTGGTTTAAAAATTAAAAAGAATAATTGCTGCTAAAAAGTAAAACTTACAATTTATAATTAAATAACTGGTGAGGCTTGTATAGAAAAATTGTTTAAAATTTTGATTTATTAAACAAAAACACGTCAGCCTATGTCTCTTATGAAAAAACGTAAAACAAGAAACGATAAAAAGTTGTGTAGTCAAGAATATCTACAAAATTAAATAGAATAAAAAAAACAAAAGACAGATCACGTAAAAGCATTTTATTTTCACATAGAGATAAATGATCGTCTATATTAAAATTAAAATATAAATAATACAAAAAGACAAAGTTATAGCTGTAATAGAATAAACAAAAAACACAGACACAAACCCAATACAAGAGAAATTAAATCAGCAGCACACAATTTAAAGATAACGAGAATCAATTTTGTAATTAAATAAAATTAAATAGCTATTATAATGATATAGAGTATTAAGAGCCTTTCTAAAGGTTTTAGTTCAATGTTTAACATTTTTGCCTATTGATGAACTTTATCCCACACAAAACATCATCTAACAAGGGTCATATTCAGACCAAAAACAAAGTAATATTACTTTTATTGTTTTCTTTTTCTTGAATCATGTAATATCACCACAACCACGTTTGTATTACTCAAGTATCGATAGTAGTATCCCTACATAATTGGTTTTCATCTACCCTAATAGCTATAAACTGAATTTCAGTCTAGACTCCAGGCTGCTACTGAGAAATTTCAACTCAATTTTTTGCTTGAGAATTAAAGCGATGATTCGATTCGTCTGTTTGTCCTATTTATAAAGGTCTCTTACATCATCAGGTAGCCACAAAGTTTACTGTTTTATTTTGACAAATATGTATACTTAGTGACTAAATTCATTATTATGGAAAATAAATATATTTTTTCCTTTTAGAGTTTTGTACAAATATATCATTGGCGCCTTGTTGACCGGCCTCAGGAGGGCCTTTACTCTTAGCAAGGGGGTTGAAAAACGCGTTTTCTCTACGTTCTCTTTTTAAATACGGGTTTCGGGGATAAAGTTTAAGGAAAACGCATTTGACTTCCCCCTGTTAGATGCGTAGACGTGGATTCTTTCTCTCATGGGTGGAAGTAGTGCCAGTTGTCTAAGCCTAGCATTTTTGTTTATTGGAGTGACGTCACCCTCGTTTCGCAAGTTTGGTATCCTTTGACGATTTGATACTTGGGTTGTTAGGTGGTTCAGGCAGCATAGCACCTCTTTTACATATTGATGAGAACCCCAGTATGAAGAAAGAGCGAGGTCTTTGAACGCTCCTTTTTAACTTTCTTCCAATGTACATGGTGTCATGACCTTTCTTTTTTTTGATGTCCTGCTTTTTAGCACAAGCCCATTTTTTTTTTCAAATAACTACATCCCCTGAGCTCCTTTTTGGCCCACTTGGTTTCTTCCTTTTTTTTATACAGGATTGACATTTACTGTCGCGCCTTGGGGTTGGGACCGACTCGTATGCCGTGACTTCATACGCCATGATGCTTGATAGATTGGTGGATAGGCATGACAGTATAAGCTGTCATGCCTATCCACCATTCTCTACTAACTTGTATGTGTGTGAATACCAGATACGTCACAGCTTCTTCGTATGGGTAAGTCCCATCTTCAGTCTTATTTTTACAAAGACTATTTTTTTATTTACTGTTGTCTAAAATAAAAGTGTAGCCGTTTAAACCATTATTATTCTTCAAATCTTCATACCTACAAGAATTTGAATTAGTTACAGGCAACAATAAATATATCTGACGCCAGCCCCTTTAAATTCTCATCTAATACTTTAAATATATCAAGTTTATTTATGAACACAGATACTTTCCTCATTATTAACTTAGAACATCACCTGTTTCCTACAAAGTAATAATGAATGTTTCTTTTTTTATGTTTTTGCAAATTGGACTTGTTTTGTCAACAATGCACCATTATTTCTTTGTTTGTAAGAATTTTACTAAACAATTTGGGTGAAAATATATTATTTTCCTAACTATGTATGCAGATAACATTTTATCTCTACTTCATAAAAGAAAAATACATTTTCTTTAAAAACTACTCTGTAAAAAAACTTCTAGATAAAACATCCGAGACAAAAAAACAACAAATTCGGTCTCAATTTAACGGTCCACAAAATCCAAGTTCAAATCAGGGACAGCTATGAAAACAGGAGTCACATCACGTAGGAAAATCTTTTGTTATGGATGGTACGGTTTGATTGAGGAGAATTATTGGATCTAGCTTTGGTTGATAGCATCGTAAAATACTTTTGCTTTCATACCTTCCCATTGACATAATAAAATTTGTTTCTTTACTCGTCCCTGTCTGTATGAAATTTCTTGGGAAAAAATAGTTTAAATATAATAAGAATTTTATATAGAAATATGATTCATTCATACATCTGCCTAGATTTTTCCTAAATGTATTGGGGTCGGTTTTCAATGTAAGCCGGCTGCCGATGCGACTACCTATCTGACCTCCACAACCCAGTTACCGGGTAACACGATACCCCTTGGTAAGACTGGTTGTCAGAATTTCTGGTATCTGACTACCCGTAAAAGATCTATAAATGACAACCGGGACCAACAGCTCAACGAGATTTCCGAGGTATGGAGGAGTCTCGCTCACCCATCCACGTACCGACCGCGCCAAGCGCAGCGTAATCTTTGATCGGTCCGTATATGATTGATATGGGAAATTTATTGTGTTTATTTTATGCCTTTACAGGAAGAAAGCAGCCCATGAAAGCCTTACAGACTTACTTAATCGTAACTTAATATTATAAATGTGAAAGTGAGTTTGTTTGTATTTTTATTTATTGGTTTGTTACGCTTTCACGATTAAATGGCTGAACCGATTTGGAAATCGAATTTAGTATGGAGATAAATGGGACCCTGGAGACGATTATATTTTTATCCGGGTGCGTGGAGTAGTTCCCTCAGGATGCAGGTAGAACTGCAGGAAATGGCCGGTACTAGAATAAAGACTGAACATTTTCAATTCAAGTTTAATAAGTTTTATGTGATAATATTAAACCAGCTACAATTTTGGAAAGAAATATATTCATTCAAACAGATTCATTACTACGGAGATCTGCTAAAACTTTCCCATTTTAACTATCAGTGTTCATCTAATCTTTTGTTTCTGAATAATCTACCATCTTTACGGTCGCTTTCCATTAAGAGTGGGCAGTATTCCAAACAACGCTAAGTGCATTGTGCAAGTTTTAAGATAACGTAAATAGAATCAGGGTCAACAAGAACTAAAGTTGAAGAAATGAATCGATTGATGATTGGTTCGATTATATTTAACTGCCTGACTCGATACCCGTACCTGACCCGGATAAAAAGTACCCTTTATTGTGTGTAGAGATCTAGGGTATCTAGGGTCCCCTCTATCTCTATTTCATCCAAATAGGTACTGCCGTTTTACCGTGAAAGCGTAACAAACAAACAAACTCAATTTTGCATTGATAATATTAGTTAAAATTTTGGAATTAAAGTTAGAATTTCAAAGCCTTTGAGCAAATAATAGTGACGACCAAGCGATTTAGTAATAATAGGTTTTCAGATTTGATCGTTATTTAGTTTACTGATATAACGGTTGTTACTGTTATCCAAATCTACATATGAAAAGGATTTTTTATTACCTACTTTGAAAATATTTTTTTTATCTAGGTTTGTTTTTATGATCCGTAGTAAAACTATGGACGCCTTTACTCTGTCTGTGTGATAATTAAATTGTAAGACTATTAATTATTGTTAAATAGTTCAAACTTGTCTTATTATTATTTATTTGACGACCTGAGTGGTTTAGTGGTCAACATGCCGGAATGCCACGCAAGAGGTCCTGGGTTCGATTCCCGGCCGGGCAGAAATTGAAATGATGAATTTTAATTTCTGTAACGGGTCTGGGTGTTACTATGTATAATATGTATGTATTTATAAAAATATATAAGTAGTATATCCGTTAAGCTAGCACCCATAACACAAGCATGCTTGCATTGCTTACTTTGGGGCTAGATGGCGCTGTGTGAAATTGTCCAAAGATATTTATGAGGCGTTTAATATTCTGCATGAATTAAAACGGTTTGTTTAGGAATGGGAAATCTTCAAATGACTCCTCCCGCTGTAGTCAGTCAAATGTTGTTCCATCCATGTTCCTTCGTTTTCCCTTTGTGCTCACGGTCCACTTACAATAGAATAGTACGGTGGCTTAGGACTAAAATTATTTCTAAAACGGTCCATTTATAATATAATGATTTAAAGCAAACTTTTTTCCTCGTTTAGTGTTTACGTAGGCATATTTACATATACCAATTATTAAAGACGACACTAATATCATTAAAAACTAAAAAAGTAGTTATTTTCTTATTTTTTTTCGAAACATTACTGTTTTTTTCAATACTAGTACTTGTTTAATAGTCGTTTAAGCAATTTAGAACGACCCTTGCATTGTAATGAGGTTTGTTTGAATCGCGAATTATAAATTCAAGGCACGAATAATGATTATGAACTTCCAATTGTATTTTTTATCCACGATTTATTAGCATGCCTTATTTAGTTTATATGAGTGGCTATAATAAACCACATTAACATATTGTAATTTATTTAAAGAATAACTTCATATGTTTGATTTCCAAATGTCAAAGCTAATTCGAACTAATTTTGGCCTTTACTTAAAAATAAAAGCAAAGCACAAACATTTGTAAAACAGAAACTGCTCAATAAGAAGCTTAACATAATAATGCCAACCAAAAATAAAACATCACATAATATAGAGGCTGTAAATAATTTTGACATGTACAACATTGATACAGAATTCCCAGGAATTTACCTCGAAAACTTGGCGGATCGCGACACCAGCTTGCGTGTAGCTTCCCATCATTCTCGTTAACGTGCTGTAACTCGGTTGCTTGTACCCAAAAGCTTCGGCCTGGGCTCCAGCAGTCAGCACAGGTATGCCCCAAGGTCCCGCATACCTCGCCACTGGAGCTATCACGTACTCACAACCGGGCCCGATAAACGCATCTGAAATGTATTTTATACTTGACAATCTGGGACTGCCCATACAAATACACGTTGAAAGCTAAGCTAAGCTAACATTTAAAAAGTTAGTTGATAGCTTTTTCTTAAAGTATGATATCAATTCTTACCAGCAGCTTGATGGACGTAGAATTCAAAAGCAGCCAGAGGCCCTTCTACGGAAGAGCACCTTGTGTCCCTGTAGTCCACCAAGATGGTCCAGCCTGGTAATGGCCCATCAGGGCCAGTCACAGCTGGGATTGCCATCTCGATGATGGGCAAAACTTTTCCAAGCGAGAATATTTGATTAGCATCAGCAGGCAGCAGAACACCGAGTTTAACAATTTTTTGCTTGAACTGGTGTTTCTCAGGCCTCAAGTTAAATTTAATATTTTTCACGAAATAAGGATGCGAGGCGAGATCGTGTGGATATCCCACAGCATGGGAGTCATCAGGCATGTAATTGGACATTTGATAATAAGTTGGTAATTCAGTTGCGTTTGGTATATCATCTTTATCCTTAAGGTAATACTTAATAAAGTCTTGAGCTTCTGGGCCATATTTATCTGGTTTAACATCATCAGTCTGTCTTTTGGCTGATGCTCGACCTTTACGCATATTCTTTCCAAAAGTTTCATAGCCATCATGCCTTTGTCCAAACCAATATTTCGATTTCCCTTTGATTATTTCACGTTCGTACAATCCTCCTTTTCGTTCTTTAATATTTACAGCACTAAGACTAACATCACACAAGATTATCACATTTATAACACATATATAGAAAATGAGGAATGTTATCAACATTGGCACTTTAAATCTTGGAATTTTAAGCGCGTGTGCTTTAGCATTGTCCAAAGATAGATTGAGTTCTCCAAGAACTTCACCTGTATCTTCATCTGTGTCGCTGCTTCGTCTCTTTCTGTTATTCGCTCGATTTGCAAAAGGCTTCTTTTTACACCTTATTGTCCGCGTGCTCAGGAGAATCGTGTGAACGATCTCCTCTAACATTTTATTTCAAAATTTTATCATTTTGTTAGAATATTTTGTGCACCGCATTATCGTGATATTAAGCTGTCAATTTTTTTATATTTATTTATTAATATTGAATGCGACGATTGTTGGAAACTTGTTTTAAGTGTGATTTATGGAATAAAAATGGTAAAATTCCGTTAACTGTCTGCATGAATGAGTTAATGTTGGTCGTATAATATATTTTAGATACGTAATCTAAAATATCTGATTATCCGTACGTGGGCGTTTTTGCTAGCATCAATTTATAATACTGTTCTTGTATTGATGTCATAAATAATATAATTTATGACTTCTATAAGAGTTACTTTGTTCGAAAGTTCTGTTGAAACATAGTGAACAAGTTAGGGCAACATTGCAATAGAATTATAATAATGTAAAAAATACAAATGTTTTGTAATTAAATTATAGTAATTGATGATATGAAAAATGACGATAATAAGAAGTAT
Organism: Pyrrhia umbra; assembly: GCA_963891755.1. Classification (NCBI taxonomy): domain Eukaryota; kingdom Metazoa; phylum Arthropoda; class Insecta; order Lepidoptera; family Noctuidae; genus Pyrrhia; species Pyrrhia umbra. The sequence continues at coordinate 3,450,967 of OY982937.1, read as the reverse complement.
TGATGATGATAAAAAATAGTCATGAAAAACAACTATACAAGAATATCTTTCCGACGCGAATTATAAGTAACCGAATTCCTAAATAGCTGCGTGTAACGATATGTCTGTTTGTACCAAAAAGTATACAGGGAATAGACTATGGCCTAAAAAACACCACTACTATTAAAATCTGAACCACTGAAAAAAAGCATACCAATAGTCGAATAATCTTTCCAGTTACATTTATTTTATTTAAATTATAATATTCAACCATATTTCCGTATACTAATTTTTGCATGCTTAAAAAAACTGAGTATAATAAATATTAACACCTATGCGTAAAGATCTATCTATCTATATTATATTTATATTATACTTACATATCTAAATGTATAAAAAATATTACAGCCAACAGTTTCCGTATCTATTTTAAATTAAACTTGAAATGTGATAAAATATTAAATGATAATTTATACCAACCAAGTTCCATAATTTGAAATAGGTCAAAAACTAAAGACCCACTTCCCAAGTACTATAAATTATCGCAAGTGTCTATTTAAACAATGCTTCATGCTTTAAATTCTAAAAGCAAACCTTCGGCCAAATTACGTTAAAGTTTGCAGCCGTGATAAGAATTTAAATTCAGCATGTCAGAAGAATATTACATTACTTCGCAAGATTTGTCTTCACTTCGGAACGTAATTTTAACAGCTTGAAGTACATGCTGGTCAGAATAAATAACAGCATCCCGTGCTGTGCTACTAAGTGAGAACTCGTAAATAATCATTGATGCAAATTGAGCTCATTTGAAAAATTCATGGAAACAGTGCAATAGAGTTATTTACCGAAGTAAAATAGTTGTCAATTTGTTTTTTTATATCTAACTAGCGAATCCGACAGACGTTGTACTGTCCTAACTTTGGCGTTTTTATGAAAACAACTACATCTACCGAGTCCAATTGTATTTTCCTTATTCATCCAAATTGGTTAAGTCCTTTAGGAGGAGTTATATGACAAACACACGTACAGAAGAATTATATATAATTATGTTATAAATAGGGTTGATTACGTAAAACGGCAGAACTGATTTACTAGCCGCACGATTTTTCCTACTTTTTTTTTATTCGAGATATTATTTTCAGCTTTATTTTGGCCTTGGAGTTGGGTTGGAGAAGAAACAACGAAATATAAATTCTCTTGCGTAACTATAAATAGAAATAATTAACCATATTGAAATAATTGTTTTTCTTTTGTAGGTCAAGTCACACACGTAGACCTCTTTGATGCCAGTGGGCAAGCAAGACTAGCAGACTGATTAGCAGAACTTGTTTTACTATAATTGACTTAGGAAGGATATGTGTATACTTTATATATCTACAATATGACCTTTATTTTGAAATCCGAACCATTGGTTAATCTTACCAGGAGAAACGACGGTAACAGTAATTTTAAACTTAACAATAAAAAGTGGGTTTCATTTAAACATCTTATATATAAAAATAAATTGATGTTCGTTAGTTTCGCTAAAACTCGAAAAGGCTGGGCCGATTTAGCTGAATGTGGTTTTGAAATGTTTGTCGTAGTCCAGGGAAGGTTTGAACGGTAAGAAAAAGTTTAGATACATGTAGGTGATAGGTTATATATAAAACAAGCCAGATATTTCTATCATCACTTTGAAAGTTTATTTTTATGTTTGTTCACGATTTTGTCCATCACATTTAATCAGTGATAACTAAAAAGAATAGTACGATGTTTTATAAAAAAAATATATGTAGATACATCTTTAAACTCCGCGCCACAGTAACTGTAGAGTTATTATAATTAAACATGTACTCGGAAGTAATTCAATATAATTACTATATAGCATTAAGCTTTGTCTTTACCTTGTCCGAACGAGTTAATAAATTGTAGCTTGGACGTGGCTAAAAATAGATATTTATTATTGTACCAGTCCTTCAATACTTCCTATGTCGGGCATTACTGTAAAAGGTATTGACTCGTGTGCAAGTTTAAAGTTTTTATACTGTTATCATAAAAGATGGCAGTTTCAAATATTTTCAAACTTGTTCAATGAAACTAATTTAACAACTGTTTTGTGTATTGTACACTATCTCGGTTTTGCCCGCGTCTCATGGAAACTACTCAACGCACCCGGATATAAAGCACCCTATATCCGTCTCCAGAGTCCCATCTGTCTCCGTACTAAATTTTATCCAAATCAGATCAGCAGTTTTACAGTGAAAGCGTAACAAACGCATTATAATATTTCATTGTACATTTACTCTTACTAATAGTACTTACTGAATTACGTGTTATATTTTAAGTTATGGATAGTGAATGTACTGAACATTCACTATCCAACTACAATGTAAATATGGCCATTTTCTCTCTGTCTGTCTGTCACGCCTTTACGGTAAAACCGCTAAACGTATTGCGTAATGCGATGAAAGGCATGGAGTAAGCTTGAATTCTAGGGGAGGACATAAAAAAATGATAGAATATTAATCCGAGTGAGTGAGAGAGGACTTTAGGATGAGAGTGAAACATTTAGCGGGAATCAGTTAATGGTACACGAATTACTGAGGTTTTATTTCGATAGCTACGTCACAGTTGACGTTTGTTATTGTTTGTGTAAAGTTTTTTCCATTCTGTGAGGCTAGACAAGTGGCAAAAACGCTAGTAGAATAGAATACAAAATGTATGGGTATGACATTCGTTTACGACTAGCTATCTGTCATTCAATGTCATTCCCATACATTTTGTATTCTATTTTACTAGCGTTTTTGCCACTTGTCTAGCCCAATTGTACTGTGTTGTAAGATGTGTCTAACTGCGAATTGTCAAACGAGTTTTACTTCAATAAATCTTGTGATAATGCAAGCATGTCAAAAATGAATCACTGTAATTTTTGACATGCTTCGTGTTTTAGTTTTAGATACAAATTGTCTCGATTAATATTGATCATTACATCACAAATAATTTTTTTCATAAAAATATGGACCCCCTATTTAAACCCCTTAACCGTTAATTTATTTAATACACCTAAATAGTTTTCCTTCCTTCCTCAATCATTGAGCTGATAAAATTATAAATAAGTTATTTTAAGATACTATTTCATGATTGCTTCAAAACTATTAAGGAAAATAAAAATATAATGGAAATACCCCAGACATATATTTTTGCCTAGCGCTCATAAAATAACTTGTCCACAAACTTTATGAATGATAACATTTTTTTACAGCGATCATTTATCATTTTAGATTATAACTACAATCAAAAATAAATATATAAAAATTTTATTAAAATATTTCAGACATCTATTTGGGTACCTAACTTAAATTTATTTTTCGAATAACATTAAGGAATAATTATTTACCCAAAATGTTAGACAGAGGTATATTTTCATTCCGAGAGACGTTTTCTTAATAGGTACTATCGCCTGTATTATAACCTGCCTTCAACTGGACACATATTATTCAAACATATCCAAATGATTACTGTGAAATTCCTGAAGGAAAAGCTGAATAACAGTGATCGCCCAGCATAAGATACGCTCTCATACCTAGCAGAAGGCAACACCTCTAATAACTTGTTAATATATTAACTTTGGTTTAACTAAATCTCTATAAATCATACACTTAACCAATGGACATCACAATAAAAATCTTCACATACATTGTTCGTTCACAAAAATATAAAAACCATCCACGTTCTTTCTTTTATAGGCAAAACCGGAGGTAGTTTGCTAGTTCTCTCGCTCTCGGAAACAATTCTGAAGACAATGTAAGACAAATGGTCTGAGAGGGAACTTGGAAAGGCCACCAACATGGAGTATTAATAGAATTATAGAGCGTTCTTCATTTTAGTAAAAAAAAAACCTATTAAGTTTATTTATCGTTTTGCACTCTGTTCTGAGTCGCGACACTCGTATTTTCACATAGATTTTGCAGTAATAAAAATATATCATGAATATAAATTGCAAAAATGAGACTCCAAAATATTTAATGTTAATTTTTGCTTCTAAAACGATTATAAACAAGCTATATCTGGAATGAGTAAGTGCGATATTTTACGTAGGCATTTATATCGTAACGCCGCTACACATTTTGAGTTGGCGTCATGCAACCTTGTTCCATTCATACTCCCGCCGAGTCTGTCAATGACATTTTTCCTTAGCTCTTGCGAATGGTAGATGAATACAGATTTGTTCGTAATAACGTAACGTTTGTTCTTGTGATATAAAGTAGGTTCGTGTCGGGTGGGAAATTGAATTGGACTTAAACCCTATATTATCCTAACATTTATGTCACTCTGGCTTAAGGTAGGATTTGAAACAAAGGCAAAAATATAAAGTTTCTTGGAAAAATATCCATTCTGTCTTCATAGTTGTTATTATTTGTATTTTAGATTATTTATTTCAAAACTACATTACTTCTAACTAATAAATAATAATGGCGTTTTCATAAGTCAACAACAAACAAGAAAATATCCATAAAAGGAGCTGTTTCGTACGAATTTTTGAAGATAACTTTTTACAACTTAAATAACAAAGTAATAAACAAACGGAGGACGTAAAAACATGTCTTAAATGGCTACAATCGACCGCCAAATGACTCAAGTGCGGCCGTGACTCCACACACCTCGAAATCTAAAAATAACCGACAACTTTGAATCTTGGATATTTTCGTAACAAGTTTTTGGTCAGTAATTTACATTATTTTATGTAAAGGTCGAAGTTCGTTTACGCGTGTTTTTATGCGCTCGCTCGAACAACGTTGAAAGTTGGAGGTTTTGCCCGTGTGAGCGTAGGTACCTATATCTTATAATAATATGTAAAATCTCATAAGGGCTTTAGTCGTGTATTTGAGTACGTTAACCCCAATGGCTTCAAAGACGTTTTTGGATTTTCTTTCGTAAGTACATTGACATAAAATAAAGGCAGATGAGGAAATTTACAACGAAATTAGGTTTATAAATAAATGTGACATTATCCGTTTTCATGTAATGGCAACAGAACTAAGCTATATACAATTATTGTACTGTATGTAGATCTCCCAATCGGAAATATCACTGCCATAGTACGTCCTATTCGCAGAAATAATTTACCTGGAATATTCTATTCCCTTTACGTTCTGTTCGGAAAACCGGCCCAATCCCAAAATTCGTGAAACGTCCAATGCATATAAACTACCTACTGATAAAATTAAACTTTAGGCACAGGATACCTATCTATAGTCGGTGATTTGTAACACTGACTAAAATTTACGTAGTGATATCGCGTAAAACAAAAGCCGGCTTTACTTTACACATATACCTTCCACTAGTTTTTGTCTGGCTTTTGTATATTAATATCAAACATTAGCAATATGTCTGGCCCACAATCTCGTATAAAAAACTATAAAAGAATTAATTTCGAATAGATATGTTATGTAATGTAAGTAGATTAAGTAGCTGTGACATTTGGCTATTGTAAGGAATACTATTACAAAATCAATAGAACACCTTTTTATGGATTTCATTGAGCATTTTTTTTATTCTATGCCATATGATAATGGTCTCTCTTTACCTACTATATTTACGCATTCGAAATTTACTCTGTTTCTTGAACGAATAATCGAGTTGACTGACAAAAATGTCACGTAAAGAAAAAGCTGCTTCCATCACGTCCATGCAGCTTTCTCTAACTATCTCGAAGGTCTAAAAAACTGGCGATGTAAAATCAGCGGAAAAAAAATTAAAAAATACTAGAATTTGTTGCTTTTTTGTTGCTAATTAGTTGCTAAAAAAATAATTTTGTTGCTCCGTCCGATCGCAAAAAATCGGCAATAACGCTAACTTTCGATTAAGATAGCGTGGAAATCACTGGATGTAGACTTATCGATCAAGCGAATAGGGGTCAATTTGTTGCTAATTTGTTGCTGAAAGATGTTAGGAAAAAAAATAAAAAAATAATAAAAAAAATAAAAAAAAAATGAATTTTTTTCTTACCATAGCAATATGGGTATCAAATGAAAGCTAGTAAAAATACCAGTTCAAATATATATATATATCATATTATGTTTATACTGCTGTTTTATTTAACACAAAAAAAAGTTCAGAATAAAAACATAAATTTAAAAAAATATAATAATAATATAATAAGAGTATTTTTACGCAGTCGGGTTTTTTGGATTTTTTTAATTTATGTGTTTTTTTTAATTATGTCAAAATGGATAATATCCACGCCAGCTTAATTCTTGAGATTTCCGTGAAAAAGTTGAAAGAAAATTTGTTGCTGCTTCTGCTAGATCTTGTCTGAGTACAGAGAGTCAGCTACAAAATAGAAACGGAAAGTCAAGAGACGTTGAAGATTGTTTTAAGAAACACCCGGCCACGCCAACTTAACTCTTGACTTTACCGTGGAAAAACTATAGTGAAAATTTGTTGCTGCTCATACTGCAGCTTGTATCAACATAAAAAGTCAGCAACAAAATGGAAAAACGGAAGTCAAGAGATGTTGGAGATCGATTTACAAGAAAACTGGCCACGCTAGCTTAACTCTTGACTTTTCCGTGGGAAAACTATTGCTACAATTTGTTGCTGCTCATACTGCAGCTAGTTTGAGTACAGTGAGTCAGCAACAAAGTAGAAAAACGGAAGTCAAGAGATGTTGGAGGTCGGTTTACAAAAAAACCGACCACGCCAGCTTAACTCTTGACTTTTCCGTGGAAAAACTATAGTAAAAATTTGTTGCTGCTCATACTGCTGCTTGTTTCAGCATAGAGAGTCAGCAACAAAATAGAAAAACGGAAGTCAAGAGATGTTGGAGGTCGGTTTACAAAAAAACCGACCACGCCAGCTTAACTCTTGACTTTTCCGTGGAAAAACTATAGTAAAAATTTGTTGCTGCTCATACTGCAGCTAGTTTGAGTACAGTGAGTCAGCAACAAAATAGAAAAACGGAAGTCAAGAGATGTTGGAGGTCGGTTTACAAAAAAACCGACCACGCCAGCTTAACTCTTGACTTTTCCGTGGAAAAACTATAGTAAAAATTTGTTGCTGCTCATACTGCTGCTTGTTTCAGCATAGAGAGTCAGCAACAAAATAGAAAAACGGAAGTCAAGAGATGTTGGAGATCGGTTTACAAAAAAACCGACCACGCCAGCTTAACTCTTGACTTTTCCGTGGAAAAACTATAGTGAAAATTTGTTGCTGCTCATACTGCAGCTAGTTTGAGTACAGTGAGTCAGCAACAAAATAGAAAAACGGAAGTCAAGAGATGTTGGAGATCGGTTTACAAAAAAACTGGCCACGCTAGCTTAACTCTTGACTTTTCCGTGGAAAAACTATAGTGAAAATTTGTTGCTGCTCATACTGCAGCTAGTTTGAGTACAGTGAGTCAGCAACAAAATAGAAAAACGGAAGTCAAGAGATGTTGGAGGTCGGTTTACAAAAAAACCGACCACGCCAGCTTAACTCTTGACTTTTCCGTGGAAAAACTATAGTAAAAATTTGTTGCTGCTCATACTGCTGCTTGTTTCAGCATAGAGAGTCAGCAACAAAATAGAAAAACGGAAGTCAAGAGATGTTGGAGGTCGGTTTACAAAAAAACCGACCACGCCAGCTTAACTCTTGACTTTTCCGTGGAAAAACTATAGTAAAAATTTGTTCAACTTATCTTGATTTCCCTTTTTTTATTTTGTTGCTGACTTTCTATGCTGAAGCAAGCAGTAGTATGAGCAGCAACAAATTGTAGCAATAGTTTTCCCACGGAAAAGTTAAGAGTTAAGCTAGCGTGGCCAGTTTTTTTGTAAACCGATCTCCAACATCTCTTGACTTCCGTTTTTCTATTTTGTTGCTGACTCACTGTACTCAAACTAGCTGCAGTATGAGCAGCAACAAATTTTTACTATAGTTTTTCCACGGAAAAGTCAAGAGTTAAGCTGGCGTGGTCGGTTTTTTTGTAAACCGACCTCCAACATCTCTTGACTTCCGTTTTTCTACTTTGTTGCTGACTCACTGTACTCAAACTAGCTGCAGTATGAGCAGCAACAAATTGTAGCAATAGTTTTCCCACGGAAAAGTCAAGAGTTAAGCTAGCGTGGCCAGTTTTTTTGTAAACCGATCTCAAACATCTCTTGACTTCCGTTTTTCCATTTTGTTGCTGACTTTTTATGTTGATACAAGCTGCAGTATGAGCAGCAACAAATTTTCACTATAGTTTTTCCACGGTAAAGTCAAGAGTTAAGTTGGCGTGGCCGGGTGTTTCTTAAAACAATCTTCAACGTCTCTTGACTTTCCGTTTCTATTTTGTTGCTGACTCTCTGTACTCAGACAAGATCTAGCAGAAGCAGCAACAAATTTTCTTTCAACTTTTTCACGGAAATCTCAAGAATTAAGCTGGCGTGGATATTATCCATTTTGACATAATTAAAAAAAAACACATAAATTAAAAAAAAACAAAAAACCCGACTGCGTAAAAATACTCTTATTATATTATTATTATATTTTTTTAAATTTATGTTTTTATTCTGAACTTTTTTTGTGTTAAATAAAACAGCAGTATAAACATAATATGATATATATATATATATATATTTGAACTGGTATTTTTACTAGCTTTCATTTGATACCCATATTGCTATGGTAAGAAAAAAATTCAATTTTTTTTTAATTTTTTTATTATTTTTTAATTTTTTTCCTAACATCTTTCAGCAACAAATTAGCAACAAATTGACCCCTATTCGCTTGATCGATAAGTCTACATCCAGTGATTTCCACGCTATCTTAATCGAAAGTTAGCGTTATTGCCGATTTTTTGCGATCGGACGGAGCAACAAAATTATTTTTTTAGCAACTAATTAGCAACAAAAAAGCAACAAATTCTGGTATTTTTTAATTTTTTTTCCGCTGATTTTACATCGCCAGTTTTTTAGACCTCTATCTCGATCAGTTTTTAGTACCTATGCGAGTGTGCGTGCGTGCGAGTATCCAGCTTGACAAGAAACAGCACTTGCAAAATGCAAGGAGGACAGCCGGGAGTTTTACAAACTCAAAATGAAACTTTGTTCCTCACCTGTCTCATGGTCGCACATGTTTTATTAAGTCACTAAAAAATGAACTTTGATGTGCTAAAGTTAAAACCTTGTGAAGACACATGATACGTTTAATCTGGACCTGTATGAGAACTTTATTGCCATTAGTGTTTTATTTAGCCTTCAGAAAAGCGTGTCTGTCTATTTGTCACCTCTACACGTTTAAACTGCAGAACTGATGAAGATGGAATTTGGTACGATAGCTTGAACCCTGGGTAATGTCCTTTACATTACACATAGGTTTTTATCAGTGTCCGTTAAGTATATCCCTCAGAACGCAGGCAAAACCGTGGGAAACAGCTAGTCAATAATAAACCAGTATTCACCCACTAGTCTTTTTTTTTAAGTATTTTTAAAACGGAATCCAAAGTTTCACGCTCCATGTATTTAATATATAGATTTATGAGTACTTCTAGATGATTGCCTACTAAGTAGCAACTTTGCACTTCGCTATCAATATGGAGTTATAATATGGAGTACCGTCGAATACAACTAGCTTCAAGTAGGTCAAGGTACCAATAACGTGCGAAGTCCGAAGACTTAGTGCGGAATTGCTCTAACATCCCTATCTGTTGGTGCGACTGTTAACGACTGTACTTAAAGCATGTGGAGTGTTTCGAGATAAATCTTAGTTCCATTAGCAAACAGTATTGTGTGTATATGTGTAGTGTACCTACTTATAAGTCATCATCATCACAGTCACATTACTGGGCAGATTGGTGGCTGGCGTACTGGTGACTTCAGACTTTTTAGTCCAGGTTTCTACAAGATATTTTCCTTCACCGTTAGGTACTTATTGGTAGATACTAAGATACACTTAGAAAGTACATTATGACTTTAGAAAAGACAATTGGGTTCCATGTTTCAAACCCGTACAGTTTTCATACGAGACACAAGATGCAGGTGCCTTAACCACTAGGCCACCACGATATAATCACCATCTTATAGTATGCTAATATTTTAAATGTAAAAAGTTGAATGTTTCTGAATTTGGATGCTTGTTAATCTAAAACATCTATTAAAGATATTAGATTCAAGATAAAAATTTACATACGTATCTAATCATACAAGTATTTTTTTAATATAACTACCAACTACAAACTTTAAAACTCCTACGTACACCAAAACATGGACAACGGACTTCGAACTATAAGGCAAATTTCAACATGAATTAATGTCTGGTCTTTAGGTTTATTTCATAAAGGGGAGATGCTCCAATAAAGAGAGTTATTGACTGCAATATGAAGCATAGCGAATATTGCAGAACACAAATTGCCTCGAAACGAACTCTAGAACTAGCGATGCTTATATATCATAAACCATGTACCTTAATGATATAGGTATATGGCCTATTGCCTTCCTGGCTGGCTGGAGTGAACAATGACGAGGAACTGGTCTCCCGTCTCTGGCTTGCCTTGATTGGCCTTCTAGAGTGGAGTCACTACAGCAGAGTCAAAAGCTCTGTTTGGAGGGTGATTACTAATTGTCTCAAAGGACTTCTGCGTGTTGGCTTCGGCCCCACGTTTCGCCTCCCAAAGGTCCGGGACTCTGAATTCTCGTGCATGACAGAGATACATAGCCCACAACAAAAAAACTTCAGTCTATGCTAGTCACCCGACACCATTTTGTTGACTAAATATGTTTTACACAGTTTAAAGTTTATTCTTTGAAAAAGGGCTCATGGTTTCAGTGACAGTCTAACGGGTCGATCGATCAAGTTGAATCAATACTTGCCAAGGGTCGATCCGTGAATAATTCACCATCACTTTTATAACAAGAATTTGCCAAACCATCCCTAACTTGGAGTATGCTGTTGTACCCAATTACCATTTTCAGATATTTAACAGTCATTACGTATAGTCTGAAATCGCCAATCTGCCTTGAGCAAGCATGCTGATCAATGCTCGTGCTTTTTCTGTATGAGAAGAGTCTGTGCTCAGCAGTGTGATAATCATAGGTGATAATATAAAAGTTGATGATGATGACGTATAGTCAGAAGTTAGAAAGTCAGACAACCACCGTTACCAAGGTTTCCAATTAATTTACCCAGTAACTATGTTGTTGAAGCGAGATAGGCAGACGCGCTATGTGAAATACTGATGCCCAGTTGCATACGATCAGACAGGAAGCCAATTGATGGAACGAACAATTTAAAACATATTTTTTAAAAATAAGTTGTTTGAATAATCTTAATCTAAATCTAATCTAATATAAATCTAAATATATATAAAACTCAAAGGTGAGACTGACTGACTGACTGACATAGTGATCTATCAACGCACAGCCCAAACCACTGGAGGGATCGGGCAGAAATTTGGCATGCAGGTAGATGTTATAACGTAGGCAACCGCTAAGAAAGGATTTTGATAAATTCTACCCCCAAGGGGATAAAATAGGGGATGAAAGTTTGTATATTAATCTTCTTAGATTTTCGACTGATTGAACTGAAATTAAAGATTGGAGCTACTATGATGCAGACGTCCGCTTAAATAGAATTTTGGTAAATTCAACCCCCATGGGGATAAAAATTTTGTAACGGTACGAGACTGCAAGTGAAAGTGTTACATCGCAATATAGTGGAAGCCACTATATTAACTGGGTGTGCGAAAGGGAAAACTGTATTTATACCACGAATCCCATTAATACCGAATGATAGGCGAGCGAAGCCGCGGGCAAAAGCTAGTGTTTCAATAATATGCAAATTTATTTTAAGTGCGCCCGCACGCTCGAGTGAATTCATTGATATTATTGATTGTTAAATACAACAAAAATACCTACGATATATGAAAATTATTTTTAGATACACAAATGACCTTTTGCTAATTTTATTCGTCCATTACGAATGAAACAGGATTCCATGAGATAAAATTCAAGGATTAAATCAATATTATTATTTGGATATACAGTGAAAATGATGCAGTAACAAAATAGCCTTATTCGCTAATCAAAATTTGGCCGTGTATCATAAATAAACAGATAATCATTATGATTGTTAATGTTAAACGTTTTATTCGGAAACTATGTGTTTATTGATATTTTATTGACTGTACTAGTTAAATATACAAGGTTATTTCGATTTAATTTTCAGCAGCCGTACGCCAGAAACCTTTATAGCTCTGTCTCTTTCTCACACTGGAGTAAGAATGGAACAATCTTACTTTAAACGTCATGGTAGGACCGCAGGTCTAATCTCTTGCTTTGGCGATTTGAAGTGGCCGGAAAGATCGCCAGATATACAGGTTTTTTCAATAATTTATCTATGTATGTACATTTATACGATAGCTTTTTGATATTAGTTATATAGACTTAAGTCAAAATTCTATTTCTAGAAATCTAAGGATGGATAAGTCTTTGAAACGACCATTAACGTATATAGCTCATAGCACAACAATATCGCACATTGTTAAAAATAAATTCATTGATATTATTGCCTTCTACAACAAGCCTATCACATTGCTACATTTAGAATTAAAGGTTGAGTCAAAATAGAATGAATTACGGCAGCAGAAATACGTTCAAATTCTAAGACATGAATGACCTCATAAATATTACTCACAATAATTACCAATAATTTTAATTAAAATATGTGTATAATTCATTATTCACTTTGCTTGCAGAAATCACATTTCCCAAATTTTCATCCAAGTTTTACTATTAATGTATTGGACCACAATTTAATAGGAGGATTCATGAGTCATGAAACAGATAAGTATGTAAAGTGTGTCATTGGCTTAATGCGAATACTATCTATCCTTAAGCTAAGTTTAGACTACCACAGAAATTGCGACAAAAATGTATGACATAAATGTCTACACTATTCACACTTCAACCGATTTCAAGCTAGCTTTACATGACGATATCATACACCATACAGTGTATAGTCCAGTGTATACTTCAAGTGCCTGTGAGTAAACAGGTGTGTGACATTTCATTGTGACACGGGAAAAGTGTCGCGACAGCGGCACCACAGAGAAACTGTTGAAGTTTGAACAATATACTTAGAGTGTTGCCACTATTGCGGCACTTTTTATTATGTCACAAAATGTCACAATTAGAAGAGACACTTTTCAACAAATTAAACTGAGTGTTTAAACTGAGTGTACGATGTAGTGTCATAGACTAAGCTTAGCTTTATATACCTTTCATATTTATGCAACTTTTCATACTAGTGGAGGCTACTGCGCACCTGATGGTAATGTTAATATGATTTATTCCATGTTCATGGCTGCATCACTAAAGGGGTCGATTAATATTCCCTTCGATATTAATTAGTTTAGTAGCGCGGTTCTACACTACCGGCATGTCTTTGGAAGAATATTAATACAGGATGACCCCATTCAAGTGGTCTAAAGAAAATTGGCGATGGTAAGTCCTTATCGTCATCAGCATAAACAAAAAAAATACTGAAAATAGGTAGCAGTGTTTACCATGGACCAATTGCCCTCCACAAATTAGTTCCTTGGTAACACGATACCCATTGGTAATTGTATTTTTATAATGGTGATAATTTCTATACGAAAAGCACAATGAATACCTATTATTAAAAAGCCTTTGGGTCACTCTGGACCCTATCATATACCCTGCTCAGAGACCCGTAAACAAAAACATACTAGCTATACAGTTTTCTGATTAAATAACGTTAATATTGTAGGTACCATCACAGCATCCTTGTTACTATCTGCACTTAACCGTTATTTATTAAAGTAAATGCAACATAAAGGCTACCAAGTAACCGTCGATCTAATAATAAGTTCACCTAGTTTTCTATAACGAGCTGTTATTGTTTACTTCCTATTGCAACGTTAATAAACAACATTAGCTCATATTACTCTACAACATAAATAAAAGAGAATATAGGTATAGATCTATGAAACAGTAATGGCCGAGGCGTTTTCTAAACTAGAAGTCCTATAGATTTTGAAGGAGATATTCCTTGCATTAGCAAGGAGTATCTGAGATACCGTATCTCACCAATCTAACTAATGGCCATTGGGGTAGACTGGTTTAGTATATTTTATGGAGCCCTATAGCTATATTAATTTTAAGAAAAATGTAAACAAAATTATAACCCATTTTGTTCTAATTTTCCCACTCATATAAATAAAACGGCTTTAAATATTGACGTTTAGCGCATAAAATTGACTGACACAAATGCACGATTCTTACGCCATTTTGTTAATTTCTGTGGCAGAATTAGAACAAAAAAGTTTACGACCTTGTTTACATTTGTTGTAAAATCAATTGGTACAGATTTGAGTTGGGGCGATGAAATTCATAAAGCAGTGGGCAGGATTGGAGTAAAGCTGCAAGCTCAGTGTCGCGCCATGAGGAGAACTATGTTGGACATGGGCTTGTAATCATTCCTAGCTCGAAATACCGTATAAATAACCAAGGAACAAGGTTATGGATATCAGATAAGTCTTGGTATTCAGCTGCATTTAGCAAGACTGCAGGCCAACTGCAATACCTATAGTTGGAAAAAGGATTGGACTTGAAGGCAAGGATTTGTTAAATTTAGATCCTGAAATTTCGGAACATTTAATAAGGTTAGTTTGTATGAACATCAACTGCATCCGGTTTAGACTGAAAGCCGACCCCAACATAGTTGGGAAAAGGCTAGGCAGATGATGATGATGAGTTTGTATGAACATGTGCACGGATAAAACTACAAGGTTATTTACTCTATAAATAGTATAATATTTATACGAACGAATACTATATGAACGATATTATTATATACATTATTGGATTGATAAAAACTAGTTGAAAATTGTATAATTATGTTAATTCTGACTAATTTTAGCACCAGACATTGAGGATATTGCAAATTCTTCTATGCTATATTTCGCTGATTGTAAGGCCGAAATGCGACGCAATTCCCGCAACTGGTAGATGAAGACACAAGGAGTATCAAATGCTACACAATATAACCTACCGTGTTGTATTATGAGGCTCTAATACACTAAGGCCCAAGTTCACCAACAAGATAACGGTCTGATTAACATAGAACAGCTGTTTACCATAAATTCAAACTTGCAACTTTCGATGGGTAACGTTTTCTTTGAGATTTTTATTCCTAAAACGATCGATTACCAACCCAGAGTTAAACTAGAAGTGGGTAACACGAAAATTCCAGCTTTGTGGTTAAAAAGCCTTTTCGTTTAACAGGCCGATTATAAACCTTTTTAGTCGGTGAGCTTGGCCCTAAAGGTATGATACCGATATGGTTCTGGGGTGACATGACATAACACACTAGCACTCCATTGATGAACAAAAAATCTAAATATAGAAAATTTGCTTTGATGGTCTTATCATCTAGTGTACTTTCAGGATTTATATCCACCCTTTAGACTTTAAAACACTATCAAGCGGATTTAAAATTAAATACGTTTATAATTAATTCTAAAATTGGCATAATAATCGCCTACAATATAGACTACAAACCAGTTATTGCATAACATTGTTATATTAGGTATAATATTACTAAACGGCTTTTTGTTGCACCGGACTTTGAAAGATAATAAATGGTAACAACACTAGATATCTTATCAACACGGCATTTGTTTATTCAGTTGTGTGTTCTATAAATTATTATGGGTTGGATTGACGAGTAAAGAATAATAATTATGTGTGCAATACATACTATACACAGTATTTCATAGATACCTATTTGCATAAGCTACCTATTGTAGCCGAACTTAGCTCAAAAATCCGGGGATATTTTATAAGGAATGCCCATGGAACAATGGGCGATCTTAAAAACTTTTGCTAGATATCCTACTAAATACACTTATCTACCTAGGTTGTGTATTTTTTTTATAATAGTTTGCTCTTGACTCTAGTCTAGGTCGGAGGTGACAAAAACAAAGTCGATGATGGAGCGAACTTACCCATACGAAGCTTGTAAGTACAGTCTGTAGAATACCGACAAACAGGCAACCTTGTAGCAGTTATCCTATCATCCTAAACAGATAACTATTTATAGCAATTGTTGTTACAATTTCATGTCATAGGCCTTTTTCTATAGATAATTAGAAAGAGAGTGAAGTTTATTTTGAAATGTTTATTGGAGATAATCCTCCATATTTTGAAGCTAACTCAAAAATCAAAGCTGAAACAGCAAACAGTAATCTCAATGATAACAAAACCACAGACTTATTAAGTTAAGCACGTAGTCGAACAAACAAAAGTAATCTATCGATGTTGTGGAGCTTAACCAAAGCTTGAAGAATCATTGATTAATTAGTTGATCACTAACTAATTAATGGAGGATCGAGTAAGGATTGCCCATTCTTAGATGATCCGTAGGTTTGTACAATTCAGTATTTAATTGGTGTATCTATAAAGATACATCTATCGTTTAAGATAATATGATAATCTTAATCTGTACTGGATAGCGTTTTTAATATGAAAATCATTCTGTTTGTTGGTTAGTTTAAATTGAATCGCTTAATATTTTGCTATTTGGTACAGTGCATAAACACGACCTAGAGCCGTACTACCACGCGTTTTTGTTATCACTGTTCAGGAGTTGGAGTGAGATAAAACTAGAAGCGACGCATAATAACTAGTTACTACATCCTTTTTTTTGCAACGGAATGATTACTGTTTTAATCCGTCGTGGTACGGCCCTAGTGTTCAGATATAAGATACTTTTATCTAGGTACAAAACGGTCAAAGGCTTAAAAAGAATATGGAAGTAGTAGGTATTTTTATTATTGCATCATCATCTTCAGCTGAACAATCGAGGAGGCGTAAACCACTTTTTATTGCATAGACAGATACAAAATCTACGAAAATCATAAGCTTTTCAACAATTTTCGTTATCTGAAAGCAATATTGGGGGTATTTTAAAAGATTGTTTTTGGAATAAGTTCAAACCATATCTACTTCGAAAAATACAGTGTGTCTGTCATTGACACGTGAAGGTATTATCCGGATGTTGAACTCCAAGTTTATATTCGAACGCTCGCAAGATAACGTTTCCAGTAGTCTGCTCATTGAAACTTCAGATTCGCTTTGAAAGTAAAGATACCGAATACTACCTTTATCTCAGTGAAATGATACAATAAATAAGCTCGCTGGTAATGGGAAACTAAGCTCAATTTCATCAAAACTGTCGTACAAACTAGAAATTTTTGTCTGCGTGGATTTCGATATGGGTCCAACACCGAGATAAAAAGTATCCTATATGTTAATCCAAGTTATAAATTGTGTGTGAATCAAAATCTATAACTCCGATTTGGAGTTGGCGCGCACAAACATGAGTTTTTGCTCACGAACATTTTCGTACAAATTTCGAAATGTCTTCATACAAATTTCACCACCTTCTCTATGGATAGCGCTTAGCCACGCAGTAATTTTAATTTATAAAAATACTTTAAAAAAGAATTATTGAAATTATTATTTTTCTTACTGAAATACATTGTAAACAAAAGATTAAGTAAGAGTAAGTAGACGAAAGACCAAAGGCTTTGCCAGCGCGTTGTAACAAAAGCTTAACTACGCTCCTTGCTTTTCTTCAAAGAATATACACAGAAGCTTAGCTTGTGGTTGTATGAAACTAAGCCTATTACCGTGTCTCTTGTTTTTAATGAAAACTTTGTTTAAAAGAGTGCAGATATACATATGTACCTAGCAGTTTATCGGGGTTTCATCCGTATCCTGAGATAAAAACATCGCGCGCCCTTATAAAAAGTATCTTTTGTGTTAATCCAGGTTTTAAACTGCATGTATGCCAAAGCTCGTCCAAATTCATTCGGTAGTTTTTGCAAGGAAGAGTGTCAAAATTTTCCATTTATAATTATTAAGAAGTAAAACATAGTATGTATCTCTGATGCCCGGTTTCTGAGGTACTTTTGTCATTGGTTTATCTATTTAATGATGACGGGATGCATGCATACATTTTTCTCTTGGCTGCAGACCTTAATTTAATTTATTAAATTAGAACCTCGCCCCATTGTCCAGTTAAGCAGGTCGAATGCTGGTAGAAGCACCCTGTAAGAGATCAAGTAAAAAAAAACTGAGATAATGAATAGATTAACTACCGACAAAGTACCTCAGAATCCGAACCTGAGATTCTAAAAAGTTTTTCAAAAAACTTTCACTAACATAAAGATAGGTTCAATACCTAAATTATTTATTTTTTTAATTATTTAAATTATTTAATTATTTACCTAAATTATCTCAGATTGCCATGTGCAATTTTTTCTGTACTTCTAAAATAGGTAACGACGTATGCGAATAGAAGCTTCTCCAAATAGTTGTTTAGCCAGCCCTAAATAATTAAATCATTTTACTATGCAAAACAGGAGACAAGATTGATAGTTCCACCCTGAAGGGCTAATATAATCAATTGGCCTTCATCCTCGTCATCTTATACTAACGCCAGATGGTACGACAGCTGCCAGGCTTAACTTTTGAATCCTTGGATGTTATAGAATAACATTTCAGGGGATAGAATAATTTTGGATTCATAAAGGCATTTCGGTTTCATATTCATTTCATATTTTTTTGTAATTGAGTATTGTATTAGAGTTTAAAGCTTAAAATCCATATTTAAAATATCAGCACTACTGCTTTCCCGGTGAGTTAGATAGAAAATATTCTACATAGTAATATACCTGCACTTGTCAAGTATTTTTTTTAGTTGTATTGCTTTGAGAGCGCCAATTCGAAAATGAATTTGTGTTTGTTCGTTACGTTTTCAGGGTTAAACGGCTTGGGTTTGGATGATATATAGTATGAAGATAGATAGAAAACTAGCAGGTAACAGATAGTTATTATTAAATTTAATAAGTTTTTTTTATTATTCAAAATCTGGGCATACGATTCAAATTCTTCTAAGCCACAAGACTATATCCGTATATTTGAAGGATCGTTCTAAAAAAATTGTTTCTAGAAGTTTCAATGTCCTATCATCCAGACAGCAACAAAAAATAGAGTGCCGTACTTATTCATAGACAAACAAATAGACATTATGAATGTCGTAACTGTTAATGTTAATTGTCGAATCATTTATTTTGGTCTCGGGTTCACCGACCATTGGCAAAATGCCAAACAGTCTGCATTTATTGGTGGTAGAATACCTCGAATGGTGACGAAACAATGGTAATTTGTTTCTTGAAAATTATTCACCATTGATTTTAGTGGGCTGTTTATTGGGAAGCCGCGTGCCCGTTATGTACTGCACCGAAGCCTTTTTATCTTTTGCACATTCTTAGCGCGTGTTTATAGATTTTTTAAATCGGGATTAATCAATAACTTAAATAAGCATATTGTAGTCTACTGCTGGAAGTCATGTAATTCTCCCATGTTGCATCACTAAACAAGGTCAAATTTATTTTCTGAAATAACATAATTTCTAGCTTCTACTTAATATTCTACACGCTTCTCTATACCGTAAAAGTATAACTATTTATGCATAATATATTTTACTAATGCTCTGCTACGACGCATTACAACGTGGACTTAGATTGTTACGAGTGTGTAACAGCAAACTAGTTTCCGCGGGCACAATTTTTATTTACACACACATTTTTCAACTCCTGTCTTTCAATCTCCCATATCAATCATCAGTTGATCAGTTTAACTGTAAAATCATTACAAACAAAAATAGAAATTGTTACTTTCGAGTTATTATATTAGTAAATCAGCCGCATCAAACTGCTTGAGATTATTAATCAAACCGTCATAATTTATCCTACATACTATATTATACGTCGACAAGGCCGCAAGCGACGTGAACTGATATTACGATAATTAGCCCTGTGATACTCCTGCCATAATCCAATCATATCACCGAAGAGCCTTCAATGCGACATTCCAATACCAAAATATCTAACCAAGTACCGCTATACATACAACAGTGTTCGTGGAATTCATACAAATGAGCATATTTACATGCAAAAATTTGGCATTTTCGAGGAATCAATACAGTATTTTCTGCCTAAATCAATTTTCATGTAAATAAAAACAATAACGTAACATTTTTACGCAAGTAACTTTGGAATACTTGCATTTTATATTTAAATCTTAAATGCGGACAAGTGCTGATACAATCGATTCTTATTTTATTTTAGGGTTCCTTAAACCGTTTCAATCAGACCTTATTTTCAAGTCTGCGTAACGTAATGATACGATGTTTTTCTTTTTATAAGCAGATCTCCAGTAACTGTTTGTTAAGAAAATTGAAAAAAAAAACTGATAACGAATCTCCAATATATTCTAAATTCATTCCAATTTCAAAAAGTAAAAAAATACAATACAACTTTAGTAATCCGTGGCTAAAATTAAACTGTTGACGGTTGCGATCGTCAATATTATTTTTGAAGTTCAATGGAAAAACACAGTTCTGTATTTTTTAGAGTGTTAAGTGGGCATGTCGTTTAGTTTTGTAGCAACGAACAAAAGTCAAACAAAAGCCTATTTTTGGAAATCCATGTAGCTGAATTAAATTTTTCCCTGCAAATCCGTTTCCCACACAAAATGGAAAACCGGTCGCGCTGGCTTGTGATCGTGGTAACTAAAATGACAATTTTAAAGCACATTTTCAAGAACCGTGTTCTATTGTCAAATGTGGTAAAAATATGTACCAATTATTTTTTGAATCAAATATGATAATCTCTGTTTTACACGCTATGGATTATAAATGTTACTAAAAGTGTATACCTAATAAATAAGAAAAAAAATACATGATAAAAAAGACCTACCACGCAAGCTAAGGACAAACCAATTCTATGTATAACAATAAAAAAAAATATACCACTGCTTCTAAAGTTTAAATGGATTAAACGGTAGCAGCAAAACATTATAATTAATTGTATTGTCAAAATGAAACGAACCAATTGACATTTAAAAAAAAACTACACTAATTGGAATTGTGTCATGTAATTAAAACGCTTTTCTTTTTTTATTAAAGTATTTTTCTATTTAACAACATGCTGTTTGTGTCACTATGTAACTTCATTTTGTAAAAGTTACACAAGCAAAATAACTGTATAATTATTCACGAATACAAAGTAAAAACCGGCTGTACTGTAATTGTTTACACAAAAGCAAATCTTAACGAATCCGCCATCAAGTGGCAATTATGCAAACTATATTGGAATTAAAAGGGTTAATTGTGATGCCTTCGGGTTAAATAAGTGTAGGTACAGTGCTAGTGTCACTGTTAATTAATTAACAAAATTTAATTAAGAACTGAATGGAGATGTTGTTTGAACTGGTTTGTTAGTATTTTTTTTATTTTTATGTTAAAGATGTTTTAAACCGAAATCCGGGGACATATTACACGGTAAAGTGATGCAGATTATGATGTAAGAAAGGAACGGTGTTATACTAACATTGATGTGGTTTTGAAAGTAGAAATGTTAAATGGCTGCATTAACTTGATTTATAGAACTGACTGACTATAGATAACTAGCTTCTGCCCGCAACTTTGTCTGTGTGGACTTAGAATTAGGTCCATGAGCATTACCATGAATCAAAGCAGAAATACTTTCATTGTGAAAAAGAGATGGTGCTCGGTCTCGCTCTCACATTTAAATAGTGTTTGCAAAAACACATAGTGGTACGGCCCTGATGTCTGGATAAGAAGTATCCTATATGTTAATGCAGATTATAAACTTCTTGTGTATTAAATTTCATCCAAATCTATTTAGTAGTTTTTACGTGAAAGAGTAACAATTATACAAATACATACATCCTCAAATGTTTTGTCATTGCTTTTTTGTGTTTTAAATTACACTTGATGAAAAAAAAATGCATTATACAGGTATTATTTTAAACAAAATATTCTGTAAAAACAAAAAACAAAAAACACCGTACACAAATCCTCTTTTCGAATAATTCACTAAGTAGAGCACCAATAGCCCAATGGTAGCCTTGACTTACGCATTGTAGGTCGTGGGTTCGACCTCCGGCATTCGAATAATTATCTTCAATATTGTGTCATTACCATTAATACATAAATGGTAAAGTTAAACTCGAGTTAACTGCACCTGATCCTTATTATGTAACAACTTTTTCCATGTCATTTGCGATACTTTTCGTTGTGACAATTTAATTAAGCAATATTTATTCGATACAGCCGATGTCGATAATTGATAAACATAATGAAGCAATGAGTTATTCAGGAAAGCCCTGTTATACACAGAAGAAATCAATAAATCATTATGACTATGAACTCCAGGCAATAAATTGTAAGTAATTTTTAAACATTATTAACAAATTTTTAAACCATGATGCTATAAGTTTGAAATTGTAACTTTTGTAATTCTACTACAATAAATGTGACAGCTTTTGCGGATGTTTATTCCTATGTTTGTTACTCATTCACGCATAAACTTCTGAATAGATTTCAATGAAATTTGGAACGCGCATAGTTTATGACCTAGATTAACACATAAAATACTCTTTATCTGCGAACGCGTAGTTGTTTCCTCAGAATGCGGTTGAACCGCGGGAAACAGCATTTATAAAACATAGCTTTCGTAAAAATAATTTGCAAATGTATTTAAACATTATAGAAAACAGATTCACATCTAAAAATAAAATGCTGGGTGTACGTTGATGCCAATAGTCTTACCACGAAGGATGCCAAAGATCGTGCAAAGTGGAGGGGATATGCCAGAAAACAGACTTCGAGGACCGAAGCACACTTAGATAAGAGAGATTCACGTCTAAAACTATAATTTCTAAATTCATTCAAAGTGCATAATGCCGGAATCGGCATCCATAAAAGCACCTCTTTTAAGGAGAAACTAGATTGATGGATAGATGTATAGAAACTGAACTCTCACCCCCTGTAATCTGTTACTCGTTTCTACGGTGCTCACACCAAGTGATAGATTGGTCCTTTCTCAGTAAAAATTCACATTTTTTTTTTCCGAAGAATATGTATGTACGTACCTACTAATGTACTTTTACTATTTACTTTCGAGTTTTGCTTGTTTTTTGTGTATTTTTTTAAATTATTTTGATGTTTTTTGTTTGATTAATTACCTATATTGTGATCTAACTGGTCCTATTCAAATAATGATTACTCAATTGTTATTTTTTTTTGTATTATACATAATCCTTATCCTTACTAATATTATAAATGCGAAAGTAATTCTGTCTGTCTGTCTGTCTGTTACGCTTTCACGCCAAAACTACTGGACCGATATAAATGAACTTTGGTACGGAAATAGAATAGACCCTGAGGAACATAGGCTACTTTTTACCCGGGTGCGCTAAGTAGTTCCCTCGGGATGCGGGTGAAACCGCGGGAAACAGCTAGTCACTATAAACGCGCAGCATAATATATTAATAGCCTTACATAAATTCTCAATGTTCAATTGAAAGAAGCACGTTTGCAAACAATACTTGTTTTAACGCGGCTGTGTTAAGCAAACCTGTTTACGGTTAACAATGCATTATCAGTTACGCTCATATAAGACTAATTATCATGTTTCGAAGTCATTGCCATGGATATTTTTACAAAAAAACGCTACAAGAATTACGCAACATATTTTATTTTTGTTTCTTTTTGTAAATTCTCTCTCGAGAATACTTTCAGTCAACGGTGATGGTTTTTGAGACGAGATTTGATTACAGTTTTACTATCAGAATATTTCGTCGTATTTTTTTACTTTAAATATTAAACTAGCTATTTGCCGCGGTTTCACTGGCGCCCTCAGGGAACTACTGCTCAAACCTAATAAAAAGTATTCTATGTGTTAATCCAGCTATTTTTGTACCAAATTTCATCCAAATCGGTTACGTAGTTTTTGCGTGATAGAGTAACAAACATCAATCAATCCTCGCATTTATTATATTTGATAAGATTCATCCTATCATCTTCTTAGGTGTGCCACAAAAAGTTATGGTGGAGCTAAAACACTAATATATGAAGACTAGTTGTTAGCCGCTGTTTCACTCGCTTCCCGAGGGAACTACCTAGGTACTTTCACGAATCGGAATAAAACTCCTATGTTCTTGCCCAAAAATTAATCTGTCTCCAAACCTTTTATTCCTCCATCCTAATCAGCCGATTTACCGTGAAACCATAACTGAGATATGGCTAGACAGACAAAGTTACTTTCGCAATTATCATATTAGTAAGGTCTATCATTGCTAACGAAGCAGAAAAAAAAACAACGAAACTGCAGGCAATGCCCAACCACGATAAATCTATACATATAAATAAAATTGGAGTGCCCGTTTGTAATATAAATAATACGGTACATACACCAAAATAACATTTTTTAAAATTTTTGTCTGTCTGTCTGTTTATTCCGGCTAATCTCTGAAATGACTGGACCGATTTTGACAGGACTTTTATTGGCAGGTACTTAGCTGATGTAATAAGGAGTAACTTAGGCTACGTTTAGTTTAGAAAAAATCCTTTATAAAAAATAAATAAAGACTCGACTGTTAGGCGCAACAAAGTTCGCCGAGTCAGCAAATTTATAATAAATTCAACGCAACACATACAACGAATAGACCGCACTCCGTAGCAAATGTACGAATATATTGGATATTCTAAAACCTGCTCAACCTTGGAATATATGTAGCCCAGGAAATATTCCCTGGCTTTGCCGTGCACCTCAATACCGGACTAACCTACTTGCATCTTGCAGGATAGAATTGTGCAGTCAATATTGTAAATGGAAATTCAAAAAACCGGTAGAAAATTCTGCTTCGAAAATATCACGAGTTATTTTAGGTATCAATATAAAAAATAACTAGTTTGTTCATTCACTGTTTTTTTTTGTGATTCTTCCTGTTTAACTGTTTAATGGTTTTGTAATAAATAACGTTTTCTTTAAATAATTATTTCACGGTTATCTGCTGAGTCGCCATTTTTTCCTACATATTTGAATATTTCGGTCCACTTCTAACGTATTCTTAGGTTACTTTGAATAAATGAATTGACTTTTCTATAATAAAAATAATCTCTAATTTATATTGTCATCAGGATGAGACTCAATTTACACATCATTATCATCATCAGTCTACTTAATATTTATCTACTGTTGGAAATATAGGCGTCCCCCAACGGGTATTATAACACCTGTCATCAATTTGACGCTTGATTTACGCATGTTGAGAGCATAATGGAATAAAACAATTTTCAAAAAAAAGAACAGCGGATCAGTCACAACGTCTGGATGGACTGTCACAACTAATAGTTTGATCCATTCGTTACATCTGAAAGCCATATGCGGAACATCACTATTATAGTGCGAATATATATAGCACTTCAACGAACATACTGACAGGACAATCCGTCAAATAACGTGCGAAAATTATGTTGTATTCGCTCTGCTAGCGAGGTTTTTACATAAAAAGTGTGTCACTCTGGCTATATTTTTATTTGGTGAGGTGTACTGTTGCTATTGGCGAGAATTGATAATAATAATTATCGTGTGTAGAGAAAATGAGGTATTAGTCGAAAATCACAAAGCGTAATTACTTAATTAACTTTGTACTAGAAAACAGATTATGTATAAACTCATCCAAGAAACTACTATTATATATATTTTATTCTGCAAAGTAGTTTTGCTGAATACTAGTTCATGGCCCTAATACGCAAAGTGTGTAGGAAGCCACATGGATGGGTTTAGTCAGTAAGTGTCTGATACTTCCGCCCACTCCGCCTACAGCTAGAAGAGCCTTTTGATGAAAAAAAAAACATAAAAAATGTCATTGGTATTGGTGAAATTATAAGAAAATGAAACATTTCAGATTTCCTCTTTGTATTATATCCAGATGCGATAAGTAGTTTCTTCGAGACGCGGTTTAAACCACGGAAAACAACTAGTAATTAATAAAAACAACAAATTAAAAAAAGTTGCAATGCGTAGCTGTATTTTCACAAAAAATAATAATAGTTTATTGATTTATTTATTACATACATGCCCTGTGGCAATTGCTTTAAAATATCAACAATGTATTGTTAAATTTCTCGTATTTTATTACAATAAAGATTAATAAGTGTAATTAATTTTATTGAATAGCAAATATTTGCACGATTGAAACACGGATGCATAATAGAATGGTATTAATTTGTTCTGTCATCATGACGTATTTTCTAGGAATGCATGAAGAATTACTAGGAATGAATAATGCTACCTTTTATAAGAACGATATTGGTTCTTCGAACATACAACATGACTCCCGCATTAGTTTGAACATTAAAACTTGATATAATAAATCTTCTTATATTTATTATATGACTTGTAATAAAAATACTACCAACTTTCCTATAAAGTATTAATTGTCCAACTTTTAGGATAATATTCGAAATGAAGAATATGTCGAAGACAGACCAACCTACCTCAAAATTTTTGGCTAAAAACTAATCCTCCCTAAACAAGTATTTTGTTTTGTACACTTTCAAACGACTCAACCGATTTAGAGGATTTTTTTATGGAGATATATAAAAACCCAGGGAAATACTTGGGCAATTTCCCGGGTATATAAAATAATTTCCTTCTAAATATGAATGGAAATCGCGGGAGACCAATGCTTGATATTATAAGCTTGATTATAAAGGTTATCACATGTTAACCTTACGTCCTAAACCTTAGTTCTCTAGGCAAGGCCTGTTTATATCACAACTAGTAAATAATACGAAGGGTCAAGTTGACATGTTCAATCAGATATAATTTCTCGATATCAAACACGATTACAAACAAAGCTTGTCGCTGGAACTGGCTATAGACGTATTGTTCGATACGAATGTTGGCGTGACGACTGATCAATATATTGGATCGACCTTTGATTTGTACTGCGTAGGGTTATATATGTGTATAGGTAATATTTTTCTTAAGACATTCCACAATAATTTTCTATATCTATTTATACTTATAATAAATATGTAGAGAGGTCAATTCTGTACATGAAATATATTTCCAAAATAACTATCAGGGGGTGATTAGGATTGCATTTTTGGCATCAGTATCGATATACTGATGTCAAAAATGCAATCAGTAAATTTTTTGTCTGTCTGTCTGTCTGTATAAACTCTATAGAAACAAAAACTACTCGACGGATTTTAACGAAACTAGATACAATTATTTGTCATACTCCTAAGCTGGTTATAGTATACTTTTCATCACGCTACAATCAATAGGAGCAGAGCAGTGAAGGGAAATGTTGTCATTTTGTTTAAACGCGCTAATCTCAGGAACCGCTGGTCCGATTTGAAAAATTATTTCAATGTTAGATAGTCCATTTATCGAGAAAGGCTATAGGCTATATATTATCACGCTAAGACCAATAGGAGCGGAGCACCACTATTCCACGCGGACGAAGTCGCTGGCAGAAGCTAGTTTAAAATAAAATAGAATTAATATGAGGACAAGGAAAGAAAGGATATGAGGACAGGAAGGTCGTGATGTGCCTCGGAAAGCACGTTAAACCATCATTTGTAGACTTTCAACATTCATTACGGGTAGTCAGGAGCCAGAAAGTATGACAGCCAGTCATACGAAGGGTTCTGTTGGTCCCGGCTGTCATTTGTAGATCGTTGACAGTCGTTACGGGTATTCAGAAACCAGAAAGTCTGACAACCAGTTTTACCAAGGGGTATCGTGTTACCCGGTAACTGGGTTGTGGAGGTCAGATAGGCAGTCGCTCCATGTAAAACACTGGAACTCAGCTGCATATTTGAGCAGAGCAGACTCCGATAGTTGGGAAAAGGCTAAGCAGTTGATGACGAGGACAGTATTCGATACCTACAATCGAACTATTTTTAATGCCACCATCGAAATTCATAAACGTCGAAAACGTCCATAAAAGTCTCGGATCAAATATGGCGGCACAAAGCATTATTGTTGGCCGCTGTCACTATAGACACGGGTCTATTTCAAGGGCTCTCAACTGTTCGCCGTATTGATGTAAGGGCCATTGTTCAATAGGCCACTGTGATAAGGACGCTAGAACAATCATTTGGACCTACGAGTACATACAATTGGCCGATTGTATCAAATTTCACGTAGGTAATTTATACTTCTACTTTTGTTACATAATTCAATATTTATTACTTTTTAATTGATGCTTATTTAAAAAGAGTATCCTTGCCCGTTCTTCTCCATAGGAAAAACATGCGAGTGTAATTTTTTGAATGGACAAATGAATTCTACTCTTTTTTTGACTTTTGAAAGTGCTTTTTATTTAGGCCTAATTGAAATAAATGATTTGAATTTGAATTAAATTGAATTGCTTAGTTACACATTCACTTAACCTCATTCTGGTTTCTGACTACCCGTAACGCCGATCAAAGATCTACAAATAACAGCTGAGACCAACAGCTTAATCAGCTTTCCGAGGCACGAAGGAGTCTCTGTATAAAATAAATGATAGATGGTCACCCTTCTATGGCCATCCATGGGCCAACTGCGCCAGCTTTTTATCTTTGATCGATCGACCCATGTGGCTGTTACTTAGGACCATGTTCACCGACAGATGGTTACATAATCGGCCCGTTAAAAAAAACTTTTAGTATCCAGGAAGCTGGAATTTTCGTGTTACCCATTTCTAATTCAATCCTGGGTTGGTAATCGACCATCATCATCATCTGCCTAGCCTTTTCCCAACTACGTTGGGGTCGGCTTCCAGTCTAACCGGATGCAGCTGAGTACCAGTGTTTTACATGGAGCGACTGCCTGTCTGACCTCCACAACCCAGTTTACCGGGTAACACGATACCCCTTGGTAAGACTGGTTGTCAGACTTTCTGGCTTCTGACTACCCGTAACGACTGTCAAAGATCTATAAATGACAGCCGGGACCAACAGCTTAACGTGCTTTCCGAGGCACGGAGGAGTCTCGCTATGACATAGATGGTCACCCATCCACGGACCGACCGCGCCAAGCGCAGCTTAACCTTTGATCGGTCGAACCGTGCGGCTGTTACTTAGCCACGAGCTCCTCGTAATCGACCATGTCAGGAATAAAAATCCCAAATAATACTTCACCCATCCAAAGTTGGAAGTTTGAATGTATGGTAAGCAGCTGTATTAAGTTAATCGGACCGTTATCTTGTCGGTGAACTTGGGCCTAAGCCAGGAAATCCTTCGGTACAACTACAACGGTAACATACATACCTACCGGTCATAAAAACCAAGTGTGATTGAACCTACCTATAAGTATATGTATATTTTTAACCAGATAGCAGTCACACGAGGAAAATAAACTGTAACTATATTTAACTTTTAAGCACAGTACCTATCACTTGAACCATATAAATAGGAACTTTACCTGTAAAATTAGTTTAGCAAAGCTAGCTTAACCCGAAGGGTCGTGAGGTACGTTAATAAGGGTTTAATTGAACACGTTAGTTAGTTTAGAGTTGGATTATTATTCAAATGAGTCTTTGTTTGTGTTACAAATTCAATTAGAAGTTATGCATTTAATGCAATTTATGTTATACTAGCTTTCCGCCTGCGGCTTCGCCCACGTGGGCTATATGAATTAAAATTAAAGATGAACCGCTCAACCGATTTTGTGCAAACTTCACTTAAACCATTTACTAAATAGTCCGAACAAAGCCTAAACATTTGGTTTGGATAGGTGAGCCCGTTCTTGAGTTATAAAATTACAACGAAAAGTGGCATTGATTTTTATACATATTGATAACACAATATTATTGATAAAATCGCTAACTGCAATATTTTTAGCAAAGTTCATTCTAGTTTTTATAACAATACTGGACTCTGACTGATTCATCTTCTGATAAAAATAAACGCTGCCATTTTCCAATGTAATAATTTGATATTTACATATAAATGTCATGTTATTAAGTCTGTTCATGAATAATATTGTGACTATAACCATTGTACGCGTATGTAAATTATATACTTAGTAATAGTACGCGTTTATTTCAAACCTATCAATTTAATCTGTCAACTTTTATAGATAATGTATATTCATTAATAGAGCGAAAACTAGTACTTAACGTAATTTATGGATAGATTTATATTCTGACTAGCCATTGCTTGTGGTTTCACCTTTTGCGCTTTCACAACTTTTTTTGTGTACCCGGATAAAAAATATGCTATGCTATCCAGGTTATAAAAATATATGTGAGTAGAGTAGATACTAAGTTTCATCAAAATGCATACACTAGTTTTTACGTGAAAGAGTAATAAACAGACATTCATATATATCCTCACAAACGGTTGCATTTATATTCTACTAGCTGTTTCCCGCGGTTTCACCTGCATCCCGAGGGAACTACTTAGCGCACCCGGGTAAAAAGTAGCCTATGTTGTTCCTCAGGGTCTATTGTATCTCTGTACCAAATTTCATTTATATCGGTCCAGTAGTTTTGGCGTGAAAGCGTAACAGACAGACAGACAGAGTTACTTTCGCATTTATAGTATTAGTAAAGATCTATATGTATAAAATGCTTTGTCTTGAATGACTGACGGATAAACGCACAGCCTAATCCGCTGATTGTAGAAACCTGAAATTTGGAGGGTATGTTCTTTGTATGATTTAGGCATATAAGAAAGGATTTTCCGAAATTCTACTCTTAAGGGGTTGAAAAAGGGGGGAGGAAGTTCATTCATCATTTTTAATTTGAATTCGTATAGCCCACGTGGGCGAAGCCGCTGGCGAAAAGCTAATGTTAGTAGTATAATTATTACACATTAGCATACAAAATGTAATTATTTATAAAACAAATCAATCGGCAACATAGCTAATGCGTACTAAACCAAATCAGTATCCTATCAGTCAATGTAATGATAATAATGGTACTATTGTTTATTAGACTAGTCAATTTGGCAGTGACTGCCTCATTGAGTCTCAGGGGTGAATGCTGACCGAGACGGGGCACGCTACTGTCACTCTATTACGATTTTGATTTTTATTATATTTATGCCAATAGAATTGTGGTTTATTTTAAATGCATTTTCTATGAAATCAACAGGATTATGGTATCAGGTTGTCTTATTCCGCAACAGTTGAAACGAGGGTGTGTTTCGACTGATATATTGATTCTGATAATTTCTGAATAATCAATACCGGATAGGTATACAGAGGACCAGTGCTGCCTCGTTGTCTAGCGGTCGCATAGCATGACTGCTGTAAGAGGGGCCCCGGGTTCGATTTCCAGGTCGGGCTGAAATAACTTTTGGTTTTTGGAAAATATCACAAAGCAGCATCAAGCATGAAAAAAACACTACACTGTCTACTATGCTCACTTAAACGTTTAATACCCGTACATGATATTTTCTCCATCGAATTTTGATGGTCCGGTCATGTGGCACGCTTTGGTGTTGATCGGTGATAGAACGGTCTAGTGAGCATAGTCTCATACATTTTAATACCATTTTTATTTGTAGCCCGGTTCTAGTTTGATAAGTGTAGTGGTCAGACTCCTTTATGCTTATCCCGAAATTCAGACTCGTCCTTATTGATTCATTTTATCATCATCAAAAATGCAGTATTTCGTACTGAAATCAATTTCGTTCGGAACAAATTTTATTAAATTAGGGTCAGGCATGGTAACGATGACATATTGTCAGTCTGCTGCCGGATATTTTGGCGTTTAGGCCAATAATGTTGGGCACAAGAATGGATAGCTTTCCTGAACTCCAATATTTCTGTAATAGAAAAATGTTGGTTCATTTGAATCATGCGTTACGAGACCTCCATAACTGGTCCCAAGTTATGTAAGACGGGAGAATTGCTATTTATTATACGTTTATTTTCATAAAGGCACGCATAATCGAGCTGTCCATAAGATAATGTTGTTATTGGGATAAAAAGAAAATATATTTCGTAATTAGAGATGAGAGTATTGAAGTCTTGGTGGCAAAAAAGCGAACCACTTGATGCCAACAGTCACAGTTATAAGCTTATTGCCTGAAAATAAAAAAAAACACTTTCCAGAATAATAATATCTCTATATTTAATACAAAGCTACGAATTACACCAAAACAAACGTCGACCTATGACAAAGAGACGGCCAATATAATAACGACGCACAAACAAAATTACTTGTATCGTAACAAAGTAGGGCTAGGTCCTTCCGTTTACAAATTTGGTACAAGTAACACGATTGTGTAGTCTGATATAATGAACTGTATTTTTCGCTAGCTGTTCTTTTATTTATCTTCCCTGAGGAGAGAACATCGAAGAAGTACTGGTTAAAAGGGAAATCTATGTCAGTCATTAAATTCAAATATTCTACCAAATATTGTTTTTTTATTTATTCTTTACTGTGCTTCAAAAAAATAAAGAACATCTTAAATATTTTTGATTTGAAAGTTTATTTTATCTTTATTATTTTTGACATATTTTATTTAATCGTTAACCATTTAAATGTTACAATTACTTCAATAAAATGATTGACAAAATATCGTTGAGAATAAGGCGTAAACTCGTTTTAGATTATTTAGACACTTTATCGAATGACTGCGATTTTAATGTGCAAATGCAAAAAAACTTTATTCTAAATCTGAATTTGTTGCTAGGGAAAATAAAGACGCAAGAATTTCAATACAGTATTTTATGAATAGAAGATTAGTGCAAATATTTCAAACGGTTTTTCTATCACTTTTAGTTCAGTACACACGTAGTAAGTGCCCATTTTATATTTACGATAGTAACAGATTTTCTTGGAAAATTACGACGAGTGAAGAACCGCTTTAGAGTTTTATCTACGTCATATTATGACGATAATTAATGTGTTATTTGTTTTCAAAAACAGTGGATTTTTTATAAATCTGAAATGGATGGCGCGTCTATAGATCCCCATAAGAATTTTCAAAACAAACGATTGCTACAACTCGCAAGTTATTATTCCACCGCCGTTCAGCAGAAACAAATCATCTTTTATATTCTTGTTTTGATGGACAGGTTTAATTAGTGCAAAGGAAAAATTCGGGGTCGTTTCCTTTTGGAATATTACTTTAAGAAGGCCGCACGTCTGCGACTGCTGACTAATGCTTTTAACTAATAATGAAATTATGTGTCTCGTTTACAAGTCTAGTACCTATCTTTAAAGATATGTCCATATTCAAATTGATACATCTGCGAGTTACCTTATAGTGTGCGCTGTATTTATTGCGTGTCAAGTGTACCTGTTTTTTTAATTAGTAGCTTTACGTTTGATTTGTTTTGACATAAATACATTTTTGGAATGAGGAAAATAAAATAATCATTGCTGGTGCCTCTTGACTCATTATTTAATAATTATTTAATTTTGGTGGTCTAAGTTTTTAAGCTATACTTTTTTTTTTTTTGTTGCGTAGTTGCTAATCACTAGGTAGGTATAGTTTTTTATTTATTTAAGAAGCTGTATATCAAAACATATTATAGTTTTAAATTTAGATAAATTAACGAAATAGGTACATCAACGTCCAAAAAACTTACAGTAAAAACTAAACGTTTCACAGTTGACTAAAAACGCATAAACGGGTATCGCATTTGGTTTCAAAAAATGTACAAAAATGAATATTTTCAAAAATCGATCCGACTAAAAGTCGCAAGTGTGGGCTAACCCTAACAGAAATTGAAGACAAATATTGAACGACAAGAGTATTATGTTCTCTTATTTCAGGGGCTGAAATTATTTATCGAGATTTGCTATTATTTTCGGTACAAATGGTAGGTACTTAAATCTCTTTGTAGGTCTCAATTTCGTATTGTATTTTCTACCTCTTTTGAATTTTCTCATTTCATATTGTGATTCTATTTCGGATTATAGGAAAATAATGTAGGTGCCTACATTCATTGTATCATGAAACCTGAAAATACGTTATTACTTTTAATTTGATATTATCGCGAACTTGCCATTTGTTGCGATTTGGGTTGCGTCCCATTTCCGACTAATATTATAAACTAGCTTCTGCCCGCGACTTCGTTCGCGTGGAATATTGCTCCGCTCCTATTTGTCTAAGCGTGATGATATAAAGCCTATAGCCTTCCTCGATAAATGGGCTATCTAACACTGAAAAAACTTTTCAAATCGGACCAGTAGTTCCTGAGATTAGCGCGTTCAAACAAACAAACTCTTCAGCTTTATATATTGGTATAGATGAGAAAGTTTGTGAGTATGTATGTTTGTTACTCTTTCACGCAAAATCTACTGAATCGATTTTTATGCCAATTAGTACACACATATTTTATAACTAGGATTATCAGATACGATACTTGTTATCCAGATACGTGAAGTTGTTCTCGGATGAAGCTGCGATAAACATGTTAATTTAAGAGCAAATAGGACTGTTGTTTGTTAGGCTTTCACGGAAAAACGGCTGAACCGATTTAGGTAAAATTTGCTATGGAGATAGACTGAAACCTGTAAAAAGAGATAAGGTAGTTTTTATCTAGATGCGTGAAGTAGTTTATCCAGAATGTGAGTGAAACCGCGGGAAACAGCAAGTAAAATTCCATTGACTAAATTATAGCAGAGTGCGGCTCAGATATGAAGCGCACTTAATACGTAGCATCATTTGCGTGTACGTAACTCCATACACCATTGTACTAGCTTCGCCTTAAGATATTCGTGGCCTTGAGAAAGTACCTACGATATACATAGAAGGGCCATTGTGACGCATAATGACAAGGAAACGTTGTGAGGAAACCTACGCGCTTATATTAGGCTTCTTTTGGATAGAGAAGAAGTCTTCTATCTTAGTTTAAAGGGATCATTATGGAAAGAGAAAAAAAAATACAATTCTCGAAATACTAGTTTTTTCTCAAATTATTTTATGTGATAATAATTGCAATAGCATTAATTGCAATTATGTGTATATGACCCTTATTCATTGCTCACGAGTGTATCATCATAATCATCAGCCTATATATTGTTCCACTGCTGGGCACAGACCTCTTCTCATACAGAGTAGGCATGAGCATTGATCACCACGCTTGCTCAAGGCGGACTGGCGATTCAGACTTTTTAAGTTCAGGTTTCCTCGCGATGTTTTCCTTTACCGTTAGTCAGTGACGTCTAAGATATACTTAGAAAGTACATATGACTTTAGAAATGTCACATTGGCACTTGCCAGGTGAAGAGGAGAAAAAGGAGAAGTGAAAGAGAAGGTGGCTTAACCACTAGGCCACCATGACTTCTACGACTCTACGACTCTCGCGAGTGTATACCAATTTTTTATTGCATTTTGCTTCAAATAAATAAATACCCTTTCTGTATTTTATCAACGAATTCAATTTCCTTTAATATTTTGGTTATACCTACAAAGGTTTCTGAAGCCAAATAAAATACAATATTTAATATCATAAAATGTTATGAAAATTTTCTTTTTAATAAATAATTTCGGAATGAGTAAACCATGAAAACATAGGTATCAGTTTTCCTGTTTACCAATTTTGAGCTTGTTGGAGTGCTTAAAGGGAAACCCTTGTGGAGAAAAGGCACAAACAATTAAAATCAATTTATTGGTATAAATAGGTACTTTAACTTTAGGCATTATAAGAAAATCCTTTTGTTCTGGGTTTTGTGCCTTAAAAGGTATATTGAGTAAAATGTAGTTTCAATTTTAGTATAGGTATTTAAGAGTTATTTTTTGTAGAGATAATAGACACGAAAAAGAAGACGGCACCATTATGATGATGGAGAGAAAATATATAGAAATAAAAAAAAATGGCCACTATAAACTTGGACCAGTCATTATCGTTTTTTTTTTTATTAAACTTGTAAAGTTAGTAAAAATGATGAAATAGGTAATCCTCTTTTTAACAAAAAAATATAGGCAAAATTGGTATAATAATGTAACAACATGATCTGTATCTTGGTTTTTATGAACGAATGAGTTTGATATATTTTTCAAGTAAACTTTGTTCTATGGAACAATAAAACGAGGCTATTAAAAGACCTCGCATTATCTTATTTACACCACACACCCGGTTTTATGTTTTAAACTGCAAATAGCTTGGATTTCTGCCCACCCCATTAAACTAGAGTCGTTAACATAATAATAAAGAACTTTATTTTGTATATCTACTGAAAAATAATATACCTACTGTGAAATTGGACTTCGACTCATACTGCAAATCTTTGGTATTTATATATAATGCTATAAAGTACTGTTTTTGTTAACGCTCAATAATCATTTATAGCATATATAAAAAACCCATCCAAATCGGATCTGATACATACATAATACGAGTCGAATACAGAATCTCCTTTTTTGAAGTTGGTTAAAAAATTGTAGGCAGTATGGTAGACTGGTATTTGATTTTTTAAGCGAATATTTCATAATTTCCCTTGAGATGCGGAAAGATTTGATTAAATAAAAAATAGAATTATTAAATTCAGAAACGTAATATACTTAGGGGAATGTATACTGCGTAACAGAATAAGGCTAGTAAATATTTGACATTTACTAATTTCATAGATTCAAGATTAATTTATCAATGATAGGCTTTCGTGTTTCTATCATTTGATTTAAACACTGAAAGGCAAATTGGAACTAATCTAATCTGTAGAATTAATTAATCATAAAGCCAACTGGCTTTAGCTAAGACTATTTGCTAGAAACTTGGAATGTTTAAGGTCAATCGTAAAACTAAACCTACTAAGGTCAGATAAGATATTTTAGGTATGATCCCACTTATTTCTAGACAATTCATAGCATAACAAAATTAAAATAATTTGTTTAACATGAACGCAGACAAGGTCGCTAGCTAAAATTGTTTTAAAATGACTAAATTGCATGATTAACATGACAGTGCATATAATGCCAAGTTTTCTACTATAGCCCGTATTAAATGTTAGTTTGTCTGTTTTCACGGTTAGTGTAGAGGCTGGACCGATAGCCATTTCATTACAGGTTGGGTCTGGATGAGACCAGCATATATGCAGGTAAATTGCCTCGAGAGCTTATATCCTACCAGTGCCAATAGAACGTGATGATGATAATAATAATCTCCAGAACGATTACGGCCACGGCAGCCAATCTCAGTGATGACTAGCAAGGTACGCAGGAGATAGCTTGCGCAGACAAAGGTGCACTCTCTATCCACTTACTCTCCGGGGCTGCAGGACGTTCGAAAGAGATACCGCGCTCCCAAAATACAAAGGGCTGAGGAAGGAACATGGATGGGTTTTAGTCAGTAAGAGTCTGACGCTCCCATCCGCTCCACCCACGGCGGGAGGGGTCATTTGATGATTTCCCGCCCGAAAAAAAATATCCCCTCACTCTCATAGTCCGATGGGTCGGCAATTCGACACGACCGGGGAGAGATCAGGCGCAGGACCGACAGCTTTACGTGCTCTCCGAGACACGGAGGTGTCTCGTTCCATGGACTGACCTAGGCTAGCACAGCTTAACCTTGCTAATCTATCGATCCGGACGCTTGTTACTAAGCTACGAATCCCGATAATATAGTGGCTTATGAATCTACGTCTGCGTTACTCGCTGTAAATCTTATACCTTAATAGAAAAACAATTGATAAACGAACAACGTACAGCCTAATCCAGCGGAGATTTGAAATTTTAAAAGCTCGATAAAAAAATCCCGGGAGCATGTAAAAGACGGGAATTGACGCGAGGCGAGGAGAATTTGCTTGTGGTAAACTGTCATAGTTATGCATATATTCCAATGGCCCAGATAGATTCTGGTCTGGGTGTTTATGTATATTAAAGCAGTCAATGTAAGATAAATTCAAACAATGAATTGAGAACAGATCTTTTTTTGATGGCTACTAATTGGTACACCATTTATTGTCGAGGATCCTTAGTTTCACTCGTGTCCTGGGGGAAATACTTCGCAGACTGGGAAAAAAACTATCCTTTGTCTTTTCCCAAGGTTCAATCTATCTCTATACCAAAATTCATCAAAATGGATTACGCCATTTTATCATGAAATTGTAACAGAGTTATTTTCGTATTTACACATTATATTATTACGGATTCGTAGTGATGAAAATAGTTCCAATATTAAGTGGTTATTGGGTATAGGTACGTTTTTATTAGTACCAAAACAAACTTCATACTCAAGTCCAAAGTATTAAAGTAACAAGTACCTCTATAATATATCACATAGCACGTGCTATATCCGCACTTAAGATTTGTAATTAAATCCACGTACACGCAATAAAATACTTCTAACAATACTAAAAATGCAATAAAAATTCACGAAACGGCTCGACTCGTTTGCGAACCGTCACTTTGAATCCATATGTTCCATTCAAACAGGACTGTGTCTATTACTGCTTTATAATCAATTTTGTTTACTTATATTAGGACCGATTTTTCAATAGACAAATAACTTTTATCTCAAGAAAAAATATATATGAGTTTGACAGATTTTGTAAAGAAAATATGTCAAAGTATCATATCTATTCTTTAGTTACGAGTTTTCTGACTGTTGTAAAGTCGGCCCTAAGTGATGTTTTTTTTAATAAGCTAAACTATAAATATTATCTTTATTTATTATTTTTACAAGTTATAAAATTTTGAGAACTCTGTCTGGTTTTCCGAAAATGAATTACTTATTTTATTATAAAAGAATTCCTGCGTAAATAAATAAAAAATATATTCTAATATAATCGTATTGATAAAATAAGAATATTTTTTTTTTTTTTTTTTACGAATTATAAAAAAAACTGTCATAAATCATTTGATGTCAAAACCCTTTGTCACTACCGCACGATACGTACTATATACAAAAAATTATGCATACCTTGTAATAATATACCCACAACAACATCTAAAAATAACTTCAAGTAACAGTTATCTTGAATATTTTAAGAGTCAATCGCGACACGAATGTATAACAACGTTTTAAAAAGGCAAAAACTTTTGCTTTTCAGAACGTACGCGCAATAAATATGCGCATAAGAATTGTTGTATGACGTAATCAGTCAGGAAAATTCGTTTTGCCGCGTTACTTGAAACTCACTTTGAATTGGTGAATTAGTGTTCTATTCAAAGCATCATGCCTATCTCTCCTACAAAGTTAGGCAGAAATTGAGGTCCCAAGTCAAGCACACTTAAACATTTTGACAGATTTTTTAAATCTGTATTATTGATGCTTATTGCGATCTACTCCTCAGAAGTTGAGATTTTGAGCTGCTAAATAATTCCTGGTGGAAAAGTTTAATTGCAGAGTTCTAACCCAGGACTCATGCTTGCATTGCGCTTGCGTTACCACTGAACCAACAAAACAGTAACTATTAATTTAGAAATAGTACTTAAGGTTAATGCTCCGGTTCATTGCAGTGTAATTATAAGTGTGATTGTAGGTTTACACACATTAATACATTAAACCTAACCAGCACAATTTCCAATACACAGGCTATCTATATCATTTACATATATAATTGATTCATCAATTAATTCAATGCGATAGTAGAGAGACATTTACGACACTAATAATTGTCTCCCTGGATATAACGTGTGAAATAAAATGAGTATGACATTAATAGCATCTATTATACTAGTTTTCCACAACATCGTTAGTCAAGTTACGGAATTGATTAAATTACAAACGGAAGCAACGAACGAGGCAAAATTTATTTCATTATGAAACTCTCATTTTATTTTCAGAACCATATAAAATTATTTGTTTGAGCTATGCCATCGTAGTGAATTGGCAAATGTAAAAAATGTTTTTTTATTTCAAAACTGAAATGCGGATTGAATTTCAATTTAATCATTACCTATGTATTTTTAAAAGAATGAGTTATTTCAATATAAAGCTTTGTTTAACGCTAACAATAAATTTAGTGTTAAAACATTTGAATTGACATTATACTTTACCATTTAAATTGTGAACATTTC
Source organism: Pyrrhia umbra (assembly GCA_963891755.1). Taxonomy (NCBI): domain Eukaryota; kingdom Metazoa; phylum Arthropoda; class Insecta; order Lepidoptera; family Noctuidae; genus Pyrrhia; species Pyrrhia umbra. The sequence continues at coordinate 3,411,163 of OY982937.1, read as the reverse complement.
AGATTCATGAATTGAACGTACGATTGTTAATTTCAGAATAACCTATATAATGCTATCTGTTAACAATTAATTTTGAGACTGCCTATTTCTCTAAATTTTACCTCTTTACAATATTAAGGGAGATAACGAACCAGTTTTAACACAGTTGCTTTTCATACCCAGCTTCATATCTCTTACGTTAATTACTTTTCATAGAGTGGGAGGAGTGGAGGGGTCTGAAATATAATACTTGATCAAACCCAGTACCGAATGGAGTGACGTGGATATGTCAAGTACCTACTAAGAATTTGGCGCTGTGAACACGTCATGCTTATAAAATATAGCGTTACATAATACAATTAAAAGGTATTTAAGAGTATATATATGTTAGGGTAAATTCGTAGATTATTAAAAGGTAAGGGTTTTTACTTAAAATAATAATTTTGAATCATGTAATATAATTAATTGTGAAGCAACTAGTTGAGCAATTTTGTCGATAAAAATGCAAGCAGTGCGAATAAATTTTCATTGGAACTTTTGTAATAACGTAAAGTAATAAACAAATTGATTTTATCACTTGAAACAAGTTTTCACTCCACCGAAAAATAATTATTAACATTAATATAGTTGAAGTCAATCAAAACTGGAAATCTCGGTAGACAGATCGGTATGTTTTGCGCGTTTATTTTATAAAGCAAAAACTATATTATTTCTGATAATAATATTTGAAACACGTGAGTCTATAAATGAATATACTAAGAACTAAGAATAAAATTTCACAAAGGGTATAATCCTAATATATAAGCCTATTCAATATGTGAGATAGAAAAAAATATATCTTAAGAAAGGTTGGTTTTCCGGGGCTTCTAATAAATATGACTAGGTACATAATATAAACGAAAAAGTTCACGTTTCGTATATTGTGACATCGGCATGATTTCATCTTTTTGCGAACACCGAGCCGGATAATTCTTTTGTCGATATCCGAGAGCGGTTTGTCTGTTGATTAATTTTTATTGGAAGAAAATGAGAGGTTTCAGAAAAGAATATAGCGGATATTTCATAAAAATATTTTAATCTTTGCAATAAACTCACTATCCAATGTAAGAGTTTGTGGATTTGAATTTTTGACATCATCGTCGTCACTAATGATACAACGACTGACTTGAATAAAATTCTACTATAATAATTATAGGACATAGGATACCTACTCGCGAGATAGGTACATTAAAACCAAACATATCGATACAAAAAATAAAATTAAGCTCTAGTTTTATATAATATTCATTTACTTCTGCATTTTTAATATTATGTATATATTGTAGAAAATATTACATAAAATATTCACAAGGATAAATTCCCGCAGTAGGTAACACAATTTCGACCGATACACTCAAGGAAAACATACAAAATAATTCAAATAAGGTTGGGATTCAATTCTTCGCCTCCATTTATGACGGAGATCATAATAGAATCATATCTACCCGGATTATTTGGGAGGTTTCAGGAAGTCACCTTGGTCTGCTCCTACCCCGCTGATAGGCACAACTATATACCGTTACAATTGTATAGGAAAAAATCATTTTTCATATAAAATTATTCGTTGAAAAATTCTTCGTAAATTGATGTATATTATTTATGTGAATTCCATTTTTCGTTGCAATTCTGCAAATATTCCTTAAATATATTATATGTAAAAAAACAGAATACGTTCTCAAAAAATAAAATAGTAATTTAATAGAAATGTTATCTGTACAATAATTTTTAAATATTCTTCTTCAAAATATTACACAATTATGTCATAAATATTGGTTGAAAACAGCATTTTCCTATTAAGAAATACCAAATGTTACCTATTATTATCTTAATAGCGTGGTAGACGAACGAATTACAAGGTGATCTCTAATTATTTCGTACCGAACCAAATATGTACTTATTTGCACGCCATACGCAAAATGAATTTGCTACACAAAATTGAATATTGTAAAACAGACTGTACCATATTTTAGCAAATCATTAATTTGATTTTAACACAAATATTACGTAGATATATCTTTTCCGGTAGGTACTGAATCCAAGATTTCTTTTTCAAAATTTACCTATACATAAATTACATAAATTTATTTTGAAAGTCATAGGGTATTCGGAAGTGAAAATATTGTGAGCTAAAATAACGGTAAAAGCCTCATCAATCCCAGGTGTAGTCCCTGAGAAGAGATTTAAGTAGTCCACCTGATTGATTGATCTTTGCTGAATAAGAAAACGTTCCAAGCGGTAAAGGAATCCCTATTTTAGGGACTTTTAATAAAATTCACGCCAGTCCCATCATAAACTAATCTTAAGTTAACAATAAAATATGAATGATTAAGTAATTAAATGTTAAAGATAAACCTATATGTTTTAATATTTATATTAAGAATCCAAAATAATAATGAATCGTTACTGCAATAACTTATTAAAATTGTTTATTTAAATAAATGTTTGCGATTGGGTGCGGATAACACTCGCACTTAATTGCTACATTAAAATCTGATAGCTTGTCACTAGATTTATAAAATTCACATTCCAAGCGGATACTGCGGATAATATCCGAACGTAAAATCGAGAGGCCCGCACATTATATTTGATGACATATCGGTAATCGAATCCGATAGCGATATATCACATCTCTATAGCGTTCCTTCGCAACTTTGATCCAACACTCGAAAATTTATCAGGCCGATGTCGGACACTCGACACTTTAATAGACGGACTTATATTCCACTCTGATATCAGATACATATCCAATAGACTTATACAACAGATTAAAACGATCGAAACCTCTCATCAGATAATCTAGAATCAGGTTACAACAATTTAATACTGAAAACACTACCTAGACTAGACGTTTAAAAAATCTGATACCTAATAATGAAATCGATAAATCAATGTTGCTCCTAGAAAAGTATAATTTAATTGTTGTGTTGTTTGAATATCAAATATCAAAGAAAATTCATTTGTGACAAAAATATATGAAAAAACCAACATGTTTAATGTCAATGTCCTTTGAATAAATTGCTTTGAGGTAAAAAGGGGAAAGTTGGGGTTTTAAATTTCATAGTGGAGTTACTAGATCATGATAATAATAAATAATAAATAAATATCTTTGGACAATTTCACACAGCGCCATCTAGCCCCAAAGTAAGCAATGCAAGCATGCTTGTGTTATGGGTGCTAGCTTAACGGATATACTACTTATATATTTTTATAAATACATACATATTATACATAGTAACACCCAGACCCGTTACAGAAATTAAAATTCATCATTTCAATTTCTGCCCGGCCGGGAATCGAACCCGGGACCTCTTGCGTGGCATTCGGCATGTTGACCACTAAACCACTCAGGTCGTCAATCATGCATCATACAAAAAGGCTTATCATGGCAAATCTGCCATTCTATATTTTTATTTTTTTTAATTCAAAAACTTAGACTTTCTTTTGAAGAAAAACGCACAAAAACACCGTCTCTCTCCTCATTATAACTGACGTGTGTGAAACAAATAATGTGATATAGAGTTGATTGATCGTGCGTTGACCTTAATATTACGGAAAAATAAAACAATGGTTTTATCTATCACCGCTTTGAAGCAAACATCGATTTTCGTTACAAAAAAAAACGACTTCACTGCGTTATTTTTCCTTCTGATATTTGGAACCCTTGATGCATGAGCCCGACTCACACTTGGCCTACAAAAAAATTGACATACACCAAAATATGGGAATCTCTTAAATGTATAAAAATTAATGTATTTTCGTTTACGTTTTCGTCAGATGACTTCCCTTTGTATCTGTTTTAAGCCCATGTTCAAAGGATATGTCATATCCACAAAGCGACTCTTGCGAGTCGGTTTATGAGCATTTATCATACTACTGGCTGTTCCCCCAGTTTCACCCGCGTCGAGAGAAAGTACTACGGAACTACGGGGCTGCGGGATGTTCGAAAGAGTTACCGTGCCCGCGAAATGCAAGGGGCTGAGGAAGGAACAAAGAAACATGGATGGGTTTTCGTCAGCAAGAGTCTGATATTCCCTCCGGCCCGGCGGGAGAAGTAATTCGATGATTTCCGATACGAAAAAAGGGTACCATCTATCTCCGTATCAAATTTCATTCAAATCGGTTAAGTCTTTCTCAAGTTATGTTGTGACCAAGGAAATAAGGGATTTATTTTTATATACAACCTGAGATCCCTGTCGCTGTCTGTCAGCTGAGCTTTCATGTTTTCAGTTGAACCGAATTAGTTAAAAATATGGTATAGACGTACATTGTAAGCTGGTGTTTTTTAACCGATTTCAAAAAAGGAGGTTATGTATTCGACCTGTATGTTTGTATGTTTGCAATTTTCTCAAAAACTACTGATTCGATTTGGATGGGCTTTTTTTATTTAAATACATATTTTCTTTAGGTACATTAATCGGATGCTAGTGAAACTACAGTAAATAGTTATAATTATTGAGATGGAATTTTCGAGTGTAGGTACATACATATGTTCATTGCATCACATCACAGCCTAATTAATAATAATTATTAATTAGACTATCCTTGTTTCTTCTTGGAAACTGCAATTAGCTACGAAAGTCAATGTACGTTATGCTGACGACCTTATCACCTGCATACCTATTCTATCAATATCCTTAATGAATAGGTATATTGTAAATGTGAAAATAACTGTCTGTCCACTAACAAACCGATGTAGATGGCATTTGGTATTGAAATAGATTGAACCCAAAGGAAAGACATGGATTATACGGTTTTTTATACAGGTAAGAACATGAAGTAATTTCATTAGGATGTGAAAGAAAAAGGCAGGAAATAGCCAGTGGAGAATGATAAAAATCAGCATTAAGACTTTAAGAAAAGTGATTAGTTTTTTTGCATAACTTTAGCACCTAAAGAGTGATATCGAAAGCGATTTTTGAATGGAATATGCATGCTTCTTACGTACCTACTATTTATTAAAATTAATCACTTCAATTATACATTCGAATGCTGCAATTTGTAATTTATGCATTTTAAAAACGAATTTAGTTTGTATGGTGGTATTTATAATTTCAAAATCGCTTAGATAAATGATAATGATTACATTAGTGCGTTCGTGCTAGGGCCACTGGTACTTGTGAATTAGCCGTTTGCCCAAAAAAAAGGTATGCATATACAAACAGCCGGTGGTACCTAACTTTTCATCATTCATACTTTTACGAATATCACAAAAAAATAATTATATCGATAATAAGCATACTTTTTATATTGTTTATGATATCAAATACATAGATATAATAATTAAGTAAACATGTATCATAAATCTTAAGATGAAAAACATAAAATAATAGCAAAATTATTAAATTTTATCCTCCATTTTGACAGATCTTGGATGACTGTTTTTCCATTTCACGTATGTAACCGCATATTTTTTTAGTGCAATCGGCTGTAACTATACCTACGTACCGTATAATATGTATTACTTTATCAGAAATATTTTATTTGTGAGAATATAAAGTAACCTCTGGTGACTCTGGGATCTTGAACCATAGTATTTAATAATAGAGTACGCCCACAGTCCAAAATCCATTAAAAGTAACATTATTGTCATGATAGCAACAATATACCATACCTTACAAAAAGCTTCCTTTTGTTAGAACGTAATAGTCGTAACTTGGAAGAGCTTCCAATAATCATAAAACCTTTTGGAATTAGACACGTGTTTTCTTTAATGAAAATCTGGAATAAAAAGATCGTATGGTAGCGATTTGGGATAAGTTTATATAATATATTGTATGTAGGTACAGCTGTCATTTAAAAGACAGCTATTTCTCACGGTTTAACACGCATACTGACGGAATCTCCTATGTCCTTTCCTAGCTTTCAAACTATCTCTATACTAATTTTCATAAGGATCGGTTCAGCAATTTCACCTTGAAAACCTAACAGACAGAAAGAGTTATTTTACATTTTATATTTATTATTAATTAAAAGATATCTATATAAATAATAAAAAATATGTAGTAAAAAATAAAATAATGGTTTTATGACGCGACTGCTGTGAATGGGGTCGAGTTCGATTCCCGGGCCGCTTTGTGAGTTTAAAAAAAAAAACAAACCAGCCCGGAGTCACGTAGTTAGTGGTGTTACACCCCCGTGCCGGGGAGGACACGTTAAGCCGGCGTCGTCACCGGCTGCTATTCTGATAGCTGTTATTGTTAAAATTCCATGTCAGAGGTCGACAGTGCGGATTTGATAAAGCTCTGACAATAAAGCTTATTAGGTTTATAAAACCTACAACCCACACGAGAAGAAGGCACACATAAGTGTGTAGCAGTTGTGAAACTGATCATAATTTTTGGAGGATTTATCTTAAAAGTAGGTGTAGTAATTCGTGATGAAATATATCTATCAAGCGCGTATTATCATCAGCAACAGTAATCCATTAGTGGCATCTCCTTGGCCTATAAAACAAGCCATTATACAAAAAGACAAAGCGGCCCGTATCCTCTTTTTACAAGTTATCTTTTCCTTTTCCCTTGTTGCCTATCTTTTACTGAACAATCATTTTCCTTTTTCACTTAGAATAATAGATTTACAAGTCAGAAATAACGACTGATCTTTCGGCCGCCGCTAGCTTACATTACAATTGCAAAGTAGGGAATGAGATGGTCCATTACTTGGCAAAGCCCCGGTGTAAGAAGTTTTGTGGACAATTTTGTTTGTTTATGCTCTTACTTGATAATATTAAAAAAGTGAAAGTTTGTATGAAGGTATTTTAATTCAATTACGCAGATTTGAATATAATTTGGCTCACGCATTTATAACCTGACTATATTTTATTCCGGTACACAATTCCAAGTTCTTCCTAAGTCCTTCCGCGGGTTTCAAGCTATCTTCATAATATATCTAATTTTCAAAATCGAACCAGTTTCTCCGAAGATAACCCCCTATTGGTTCTCCTACATACCTAGTTATAACCATAAACTTAATTTCACCTCTACATAACATCAGTATTAGTAGGTATACATACATATAAAGAATCTAACTTTTTTGCAAATCTTTGCTTAAAGGCCTTCATCTATCTATTCTATACATATAAAACATAACCCCTTTCCTTGCAGTCGGGTAAAAAGGCTTTTTCCTGAATAACTGACTGTCTGACGGATCATCGCACAGCCTAAACTGCTGATCGTAGAGACCTAAAACTTGGAGGGTGTATTCTTCGTATGACGAAGGCATCCGATAAGAAAGGATTTTCCGAAATTCTATCCCTAAGGATGTGAAAAAGAGGGGCAATTTTTTTATGAAACTGTAATTTTTAATTTGAATTCGTATAGCCCACGCGGGCGAAGACACTGGCGCAAAGCTAGTTTAATTAATAAAATTAGAACCTCGACACATTTTCCGGGTAAGCAGGTCGAATGCTGGTAGAAAGCACCCTGCAAGCAATCATATAGAAAGAAAAAACATTAAGCAATTACAGAACGTATCCTCATTATTCGAAACATGAGCGCTCATACATTTTTCATTCAATACATTTGTACGTCGGCCGTCGCGCGCTGTCACTCGTCGACTTGTACTATTCGACCTTAAGTTGACCCTTGCTGACTTGTTACTGCCGTTCACAGTACATATATTACTTGAACGTTGTACCTACCTGTGTTAAAATGTTCATAATTATTCATTGCTATAGAGTTTTTGCTTGTCATCTGTTCTTTTAAGATTTATATTTCCAGCATTGTGTTGAAATAATCTCGACAGGTGGCTATCCTCACTACTAAGATTATAAATGCAAAAGTCTGTCTGTTACATTTTCACACTAAAACGGCTTAACCGATCTTGATGGGTATGGAGATAGATCGAAATTTGGGCAAGGACAGTTCTCTCAGGATGCAAGCGAAAGCAGGTTTCAATCTATCCATACAAAATTTTATCTAATGCTAGATTTAGACAATGCAAGAACTTACATGCAAGTTTCACCACATTGCGGTATTTGTTTGATCAACTGAATTCATCATCCCCCAATAGTCCGCAATGTAACGCAACTTTCAAGCAGTTTCTTGCATAGTCTAAATGAAGCTTCAGTCTGTTTTACCATAGATGTATTATTCACTACCGGGTGTAACCGTTTAACAGTGAAGGCGTAACAGACAGACATACAGAGTTTCTTTCGCATTTATAGTATTAGTGAGGATTAACTTCGTATGGAATAACAAAGCGTGAACTAAGCCGGTATAAAATCGCAGTTAATTAGTTACATATACGGAATACACAAGTCGCCTAACCTTCGCGGCTAAAAATAACTTATTATTAGGTGTGTTGAGTAATCTTTCTTTCCTAATATAGATAGATGAACAATGTCCGCATGAGTTACAACCACATACATATATCTCTAAATAGATGACGCAAGTGTGTGTATTTCGCGTGTGACAGATGAGTGCAGTGCTCCTAAATTGACAAGATCTGGGGGGTTAGACAAGTGGCAAAACGCTAACGCTAAGGCTAACGCTAACGCTATAGAATAGAAAACAAAATGTATGGGAATGACATTCGTTTACGACTAGCTATATGTCATTCCCATACATTTTGTTTTCTATTCTATAGCGTTAGCGTTTTGTCACTTGTCTAGCCCCCCTGGATTAGTACGCGCTCTACCGTATTGCCATCAGGCGTCAACCGAAAGAGAGAGAAAATGACTAAAACGCTCTTGTGACATCACAGAATGTAGTCATAAAGTGACACGCTTGTTTTCATTCAAATGACGCAAATTCTAAGTTCTTTATATCTGTGGTTACAACTCAGACGTGTTTTGTTTACAATAATGAGACAATTAGTTATTTTGTTTTCAATACCTCATGTGATCTAAATTGACTGCCCCGATGCTATAGTATATTATTAACAAATTTTACTTCTTTACTAGCTTTCCGCCAGCGGCTTCGCCCGCTTTCATACAAACTTTGCCCTCCTTTTTCACCCCCTTGGGGGTAGGCAGTCGGTAAATCCTTTCTTTTCAGATGCCTACGTCATATAAAGAAAAGACCCTCCAAGTTTCAGGCCTCTACGATCAGCGGTTTAGGCTGTGCGTTGATCCGTCAGTCGTTCAGGACAAAGCATTTTATTTGTTTAGATAAATATTTGTTTATAAAATAAGCTGTATTATAAATACCTCCACAAATAATATAATACAAAAATTGGCCATTATTAAATACAAAAACTCAAATTCAGACTTCCTTGACAAGATTGATAAATATGATTAATGTTTAAATATAATATTATATAAAAAACAAAACAACAATATAAATAGTGATTATTATCTGCCATGGAATAATAAATAAACACTGATAGCATCTTTATCTTTTTGTAGTTTGTAATAAACTACTATTTTGGTTTAACATTTTTAGCTTTGTGTATTAAATCATAAAAAAAAAAACAGAAATTATTAACAAAACTCAAAACTAGTCTGGTATGAACGTAGACAAATAAATAAAATTAAATGAAAGTCATGTACGTCCATTTCTTTTTTACATTTAGTTTAAATTGAATGTAAAAAAAAAACAATTTTAAAAGAGTATAAATGTAATTATATGTCATAAAATCTATTTAGCATGCACTCAACTCGACTTCATGAAAAAATATATTACTTAGTCTTCAAACTCGTAATCATAAAATCTCCAACTAACCACAGCAAAAAATCAACGTTTTTTACTATTCACGCTTAATGACGATGATCAATCAAATACTATCTGTTTCTATTTCGGTACCAAACAACGACATGCTGTTACATCACACATCTATTTCTGATACAATTTAATCATTGTGCTAATTATAGCGTCAGATTTAAACAAGGAATGGATTTATAACCGCAAGAGTAATGAGGAAGTATTCTAGTGTATAATATGAGCTGTGTTCACAACAAGCTCGCCCCGCGGATTCACTCACCGCGTCCGCCCATTATTATTATTTTATTGCTTGGCTCCTAGTGTCATAGTTAAATAATAAATAACCAATAATCATTGACGGTAGTGGCGTAGTGGCTGAGGAATTGGCTGCTGCGTTGCGTGTCGCGGGTTTGATTCGCGCACGGGATATTAAAATTAAAGAGTCCGGGTATTTGTGCATGTGTTGCAATGTTTGTAAGCGCACCTATGATACAGGAGTGTGGGGCAAAATTTTGTTTTAAACGAAAAAAAAATAAAAAACCTTATTCACTAATTAGGCTATTAAGGCCCAAGTCCACGACAAGATAACAGTCTGATCAACTGAAAACGACTGTTATTTAGGTTCTTTTATTTCTAAAACGGTCGATATACGCGAAAATGTACTCTTCGTAGTTCAAACACGTTTTTGCTTAACGGGCCGATTAAGAAACCATCTGTCGGTGACCTTGGCTCTAAATGCAAAAAAAAAACAAATCCGACTGCTATAGTCAGAGATAAATGCAAACAAACAAATTCTTCAGCCTTATATTATAGTTATACCTAGATATTGTTGTTGTCATTGCAAAACCTAATAGGTCATTAGTTGTTAGCCTTTTTCCTATTTTATACTATTGCGTAGGTTTCTCGGGTAACGAGCATTAAACGTTCTCGTTAAGACTATACAGAAACTTTTTACCTTGGATGACACTGCTAGGTAAAGGTGTATTCACATCTCACTTCCATCATCATCATTATCGGCCTATTATTGGCTAATACTATCCCACTATTGGGTAAAGGCCTCTTCTCATACAGAGAAGGTATGAGCATTGATCACCACGCTTGTTCAAAGCGGATTGGTCATCTTACTTTATGTTGCCTTTTGATTTGAAGAATAACAGTTAAAGCTACCAAGAAACATAAGATTCTTGTATCATTTACTCGTATAATACCTACTAAATGTAATTGTTGGAAACCGTGTGCCCGTGGAATTCTTCCTGATAAAAATGTAAGCTCAGCAAAGATATTCATAATTTTCCCGGAAAATCTATGAAAGGTTGCAGTAAACTTTAATTAACTATATAAAATTACCAGAATCTAGAGATAGAATTCAAAACTGATATTGTTAATTGTATGTAAGTAATTATATTTAAAAAGAAACACAAAAAATATCTTCAAAATCTACGTTTTATGTGAAGGTTTTGAAACCTGTTGCTGAAAAAGTCACATTGACTATATAGATTACGTTTTACGAATCGCTAAAATTAAGTTTTTATACAAGCTAGTGTAAAAATAATTACATCCGTCCCACCCTATCTAAAAACCCAAAACTAATTAACTATATTTTTTATATCAGTTAAATTAAATATCATTTTCTACAGTCATAAGATGATGTCAAGGGTTTTCCGATAAAAACCTTCCGTACTGTATCCGGACATACTCAAGATGAATAACTTATAAGTCATCAACTGTTGACGATGGTTACGACAAGTCATTGTATCATATATCAATCATTGGCATGAGGATTCTGTTCACTATTGACACGAGAATATTAGTTATTGAATCATCTGATTACTGAATTAGATATTATTATAATTAGATTAAGAGATAATTATAATTATTTGTTATAATTAGATTAAAATTTAATGTAAGTATTCCAATAGTATATGTCATTACCCCACCACCCCACTACCCAGTTACCAGGTAACTCGATACCCCTTGGTAAGACTGGTTGTCAGACTTTCTGACTTCTGACTATCCGTAACGATTTTCAAAGATCTACAAATGACAACCGGGACTAACAGCTTAACGTGCTTTCCGACGCACGGAGGAGACTCGCTATGACAAAGATGGTCACCCATCTACCGAACGACCGTCGTGTTATTAATAATGATGTAAGTATGTAATAAATAAATAAATTTAATGTTTATTGCCAAAAATTTTGCAAATAATTGCATACAAATAATTATTTTCCCGGAATTAACGTAACATGCGAGATTTCCTCTCGTGATAACCCCTATATTTTTGGTACAACCGGCGGTTAGTGGCAAACATTACAAGCATTACAATGTTTATAATAGGTAGCGATATTACTCAAATTCTCAAATTTTTCAAATAAGATCAAATTTCTCGCAATGAGGGTTCTATTGAACGTCTGGTGGTACAGGGCCAGGTGGAAGGAAAGCGGTCAAGAGGGCGATCACCTACCCGTTGGACAGACCTTATAAAATCTGTAACCCAAACATCTGTGGTGACATGCAGTCGCAATGCTGTAAATCGTAGCAAGTGGAGAAACATCGCAAGAGAGGTGACCCGGGCAAGAAGTAACATCCCTCCATGACAGTGTTTATCAATAACCACGATCACTCTGTCAAGAGTGTACGACTGAGAAGTAATTACTCAAATATATTTTCCGCCATTATTAGTGATGACTTCTCGCAGCACAAATGCATGCCAATTAAATTTACTGTGCACACACCCACTGTTATGATTCACAAAACAAATCTGTCATAGCAACAAACCTTGTAATGAAACTAATTACGCTAAGCTATCAACTATTCTTAAATATAATATGCGAGCAAATTTGTAATTATATAATATTTTATCATAGCCATTTTGATCTAGAGAGTAGGTCGCTGTATCATTTAGGTGGGGGATATTATTTGGTAGCGTTATGAGCAAAGGATATTTTTATAGCGTGGAAATAGAATTTATCCTCCTTTATTATGAAGTCGGTTAAAAATAACAAATCTTGCGGTAGAAGTTGACTTGTGATTGTATTAATATTTTAAAAAAATACTTCTCTCCTCTATGCGAAGTTCACTATCGTTTTCTTTCTATTATACACAAGTTTGTGTGGGCACATGCGTAAGGAAATTAGTTTTTGATGGCGTTCCCCTAAACCTTCATCCTACACTGTACTATTACTGGGAAAAGTGTTGTTTTTAGCAAATATAGCACACCCCCATTACAATATTATGATTTTTCACTGCAGATGCGTGCAACATTCCTCAATATTTATTTGTGTGTTTATTTCTATTCTTTCTTCACCGGTAAACAAAGGTACGCGTGATAAAAATAGTCCACATGCCAAAACGCTGCAATTTGTCAACTTGCCAGTACCCAAGAGCGTCACAACTGTAATCGACGTCTGATAGTCTCACTGTCATGATCATCTAATGGTTCTTTCAATATTTTAGTTTGATATTGTAAAAAATAGCTATGGAAAATCTCTCAGACTTTCTGCGAAATAGGTTTCAAAACGGGTTCAAAGTTTTTACGTTTAATACGTACCTAATAAATTTTGATTAATTTTAATCGCGTGCATTATAATGATGCCCTTTGTTTTCAAAATAGGAAAATATTTATCAAGCATCTGCCTAGCATTTCTCCTATGTTGGGGTTGGTCTCTAACCAAATGCAGCTGAGTGTTTTACATTATGCGACCTCCACTTCCCAGTTTGAAATGTTTAAAAAAAAAATTACCAGCGTGTCACCTGGTATTTTTGTAAGACATATCAGTTGAGGAAAATATTCACCAATAGGATTTTTTTTTAATGAAAGTTCGATTAATTTCTTTGCTTAGCTACACAGCTCACCAACATCCTACTACAATCAAGGATATTTTATTGAGGAAATAGTGAGTAAGCACCATTATTCATACATCTGCGGTTGATTTGCAACACACTTGCAATAACAATGTACCTCATTAGCTATTTAATAATATTCATAGCACTAGGTAAACATAACAGAACAAAATTATGTACCTAATCTGTAATCATGACAAGTCCTCTTTGCCTAATATTATGCGAAATATGTTTGAAGATTCCATCTAGACGAATTACAAAGAGTAGCTACTATTCATCATCATCATCAGCCTTTATAATGTTCCACTACTGGGCACAAGCCTCTTCTCATACAGAGAAGGCATGAGCATGAGTTGATCAATTCACCACGTTTGCTTAAGGCGGATCTGCGATTTCAGATTTTTTAAGTTCAGGTTTCCTCATGATGTTTTTCTTTACATTGTCATTTGTCAGTGACGTCTTAGATATACCTAGAAAGTACATATGACATCAGAAAAGTCACATTGTTACTTGCCAGGTTTCGAAACCACACACTCGTACACGAGGCAGGTGCCTTAACTACTAGGCCACCGCGACTTATAATAGTAGCTACCATTACATCTCCACAATCTAGTGATATTTGTGTGACAAATGGCACCTGCTGTAAAAAGTTTTTCTGATGTACATAATAAAGTACGACCTTCCTTCCCCCGGGATTCAAGAAGTATTTAATCCAAAAGATTTAAAAATAAAACCAATCATGTGAAAATTAAATTTAAAAAACCTTACAAAATTAAAAATAAGCTTTCGCTATCTATTTTCCTTCTACTTAATATTTCAAGATTAATTCGATTCATCCCCCCAATATAAATACAAATTAATTTTCTTAAGGCCGTGGGAAGCCAAGGCTTCGCTTAGGGCTGTTTTTCTAAGAGCCCAAAAAGATCTTTACCCCTTAAAATTATACCAAATTACATTCCAACCTTGGTTTTAATTACACGAAACAGATAAACATCGAAAAACAAATTAAGATCTCTCGATGTTTTGGTAAACGGAATTGTATAATGAAATCTTATTATCAACAGGTTCGCAAATACATTAATTTCATGGAATATAGATTGGAATGTAGGTCATGAGATAAGATTTAATAAACAATTTAGAAGAATTAACAAATATATCAGTTGTAAAGAGGACGAGAATAGATTTATTTTCAATCCTCATCTAGCTAGCCTTTTCCCAATTATTTCGGGGTTGGCTTTCATTCTAAACCGGATGCAGCAGGTTACTTGGCCACGAGCTAGATTTAGAATTTAAAAAAAATCTTGAGCTTTCTTAGACGAATACTTAATGAAAAATGTCATGTTAGAAGCTTTATTTTAAGGGTAATTTCCTTAAAAAGACATTTTAAGTACTACCTAAATTAAATTCATCGTCGCTTAAAGGTAAATGTAGGTTAGCTACATACATGCGTAGCTGCAAGGAACTACATACCGTGGAATATGCAAGACGTACCTTCGGTGAGCGTTCAATTTCCGACACCGCAAAGCATTAATTGGCAATAGATGGAATCGCACTGTGATTGAGCCCACATCTTAGATATTGTGTACTGAGTGACGTCAATTAGAAATGGTTTACAAAACTTATATATAGTAGTGCCAATAAATCTACAAACTGTAAACAATAAGTTTTTATATGAAATGGGTATATTATGTATAATTATACGTCTTGTTTTTATGTACCTTAAATAAAGATAAATAAAAAAAGAAATAAATAAATTTAGAAAGCATAAAAAAAATTGTATAAAGTAATTTTTTTATTAATATAACTGGTCCGATCTAAGTAAAAATAAATAATATCATAAATGCCTAATCATCTCAGAAGTTTCCAAAAGAGGTGCATTCACATTTTGCCAGTTTTGATAGAATTTTTGACGACCTGAGTGGTTTAGTGGTCAACATGGCCGGAATGCCACGCAAGAGGTCCCGGGTTCGATTCCCGGCCGGGCAGAAATTTAAATGATGAATTTTAATTTCTGTAACGGGTCTGGGTGTTACTATATATAATATGTATGTATCTATTTATAAAAATATATAAGTAGTCATATCCGTTAAGCTAGCACCCATAACACAAGCATGCTTGCATTGCTTACTTTGGGGCTAGATGGCGCTGTGTGAAATTGTCCAAAGATATTTATTTATTCATATTTATTTATTTAATTTATGATAGAGAAGTCCAAATAGGAGCAAACATACTGTCTACTACTCAAATCCAGGCTCCAAGCTATTACTGAAATATTCCCAATGGGAAATCTAATATGACCGGATTTGGACCTTAGTTCACAAAAAATACACTACACTTTTAAAATACTATATTATTATCATCAAAGCGTTTCAACTATTTTAGAGTCCATTGATCTTCATACTGAACCCATTTATCACAAAAAGTAATACTCTCATATTCCTTCTCATAGACAATAAACTTCGACCCCGAAAATCTTTCAATAGCAGTCTAACCCAGTTTCCAAAAGTAATAAAACACATACTAAAGAAACGCCCTTCCGTAATGTGCTTTTGATACCCGAACGAAGCCAAACAACAGAGCAAAAACAAGACTGTTATAAAGGTTCCCTGACAGTAATATTGCCTGGATAAGTATTTTTATTAAAAGACAAAAAGATTTTGGGACAAGTTCTTTTGGAATGTCTCTATTTCGAAATAGAATCTCTCTGCAAAACAACTTGACTTTGCGGAATTCAACCTTCATTATGAAGTTCTTTTTGTTTTGAACTCGTGGCTATGTAACAGCCGCAAGGACACTAAATCAAAGGTATGGTAAGCACAGTTGATCCGAAGGTTTCCAACTATGTCATAACGAAACTCCTCCCTACCTCGGAAAGCAAGTGTAGATGTTGGTCTCGGCTGTCACTTGTAGATCTTCGATAGTCGTTACGTGTAGTTGGAAGCCAGAAAGTCAACCAGCCTTACCTAGGGCTATCGTATTACCCAATAACTTGGTTGTGGAGGTCGGATAGGCAATCTCTTCACGTAAAACATTGGTATGCTGCATCCGTTTAAGACTGGAAGCCGTCCCCAATATTGGGAAAAGGCTAGGCAGATTTATGAAGACTTTTTATTCCAAACTATAAGTAAGTACATTTCACTAGAGTAAGCTAAGTAGGACCATCAACCAAGGATGCAATCAGACTATAGTCTGTAACTGAATAAGTCGTGACGGAAAAATGTAAACATATTTTGTCACAACACACGACTGCATTTAACCTCATCCTTTTCTCGGAGTCTGTGAAATATTTATAACTGCACTATTTGAAGATAATGTACCTAGTCTTACAGTTCATTTGTAGATAGTTTTATTAGTTCTATTTCTGTATTCCTGAGTAGAAATACGTTAAAATGTACAACATGAGATGCAAGATGATAAAATGTGTCACGGTCACATGACTCAGGTATGACTAGGCACACTCTTATACTCTCTTGCAATAATAAATTTAAGTCTAGCCAAGATTATGGTAACAAAGTGCACTATATTAGTTTTATGGCTCATAAAATTTTCTCATTAATTGCAATTTTAATTGGGGTAATTAAAACCGCAATTACGGCGTCAGGAAGCAGAGACCGAAATATGAGTTACATTGTTTGAGGATTTGCTAGTGATTTGAACTTCGGGTCAGTTGAATCATAGTACGGTTGATCTTTAAATGGCCGTTTGTATGATATTTTCAGTATTACGTACTGAGATTAGTACTACTACAGGCTTCAATTAAAATATGCTTCATGAAATTGTGAAACACACTTTCACACATTACATAATTTAATATTTCTATTTTAAATTTGGGAATGGCAAGTAAAACAGCTCGCTGCATAAAAATATATGAATAATTTACACTTTTTTTTTCATAATTATTTAATATTAATAAGAATATTACCATGAACTTTCAGCTTTTTACGTTAGACAGCGAAACGTAGATGTCATGAAAAGAAAATCAATCTATATTTATTAGCACACGTGACTGTTTATTAGTTTTACTAATTTTACAGAAATCTTTGACGTTTTATAAATTACGAGTACTACGCAGCCGCTGAATTCGTAAACGAGTAAAATTACACCGTTTGCATTTTCATATTACTAACACGCTGCTGTAAACTCTCAAAAAACAAGAAAAAAAAACATTTGCCTACAAATTCTGGCATTCGTTAATTTTGTACTTATTATTCGCACGACTCAACACGTTAGTTAGCTTGGCTATAATTGGGCACTCTTTCGAACTCGTTCACTGGATAATTTGATTATTACACTCTTTTAGATATACCACTAGACACCGTAAAGTTCTTTTGAAGGACGCTTATCAAACTGTGAAAATGTCATAGATATCTAAATCTTGTACATCTTGATATTTTAGAGGTGATATTTTTATCTGCCATAATTGAGATTGGATGGCCTTTAAGATTTGGGGGCCTACTCTAACTCAGCGAAACGAAACTTCGGAAAGTCCGAGAATAGACGATAATTTTTTAATTGGTGTGGTAAGGTGCGATGTGATGTTCTGTACATAGAGGGATATACTTATATATCAATTGTTGACCTAATATAGCAATTGTTTGCACCTTAACGCCCAAATTCCATAAGCCCGTACGAATCTTCAATTGAATCTTCGTTTTCGTTGACTTAGAGTAGACCCCTGATTCGTATTCAGCATCTTGTAAATGTAGGTAGGTACCTATATATAATATCATCGTGCCACATTACTGCTATAAAGATAGGTATTACTTCGATAGCTGTCTCTTAAATACGTAATATCGTTTGCCAATATCAAAACACAGTATCTTAGGTATATCATAAAAGTTTTTGCCATCTTTCAATCGTTTGCGAGAAAATCTCATTTTCAGCATATTGTTGAAAACATAAGGATTTATATAAAGAGACAGGCTATACATAAATTCCTTTTCGTATCACTCTAATTAACCTCATTCTATAAGTTAGGCCTTTCATTAAATTTTATTAAAGGATAATCAAATCACGTATTGTGTAGCTAAAAAATCAACCAGTAATTACCTCACTGAAAGACAAAGGACTTATCTTATTGAGACGAAAATAAAACCCATCCAAATTATATAGCTTAGCGATAATAATCATAGCGAAATACGAGTAGATATCTACTTTGCTACAATTACTATCCCATTTTCATTCACTCTATGAATAATATTCAATAATGAATGACCAGTTTCTGAATTGAGAAAAATATTTGAGATTTTTTTTTTTATAATAAAAGTATAGAGGTATTATTTAAGACGTAATCTCGGGAGTAACTTGTTCAATTTTGAAGTTATGATATAATATATTACAATGCTTGAGTCTTTTTTTAATTGCATAAAATACGTGCGACGCCCTGATTTTTATATAAATTTGATTCTCATTGCTACCAACTGGGAGTTTACCCTGGAAGAGACTGCATCGTCGCCACGTTGGATGCTTAGCCTGTGGCCTAAATAAAAGCCAGCTTTTGGGTCACAGGACGAAGTGTCAACGAGTGTCTTGGGTAAAAAAAAAGGAATGTGTGAGCTTGGAACCTATGGTTGCCTTTTTATAATATTTAATTCAGACACGGCGTTAGACTATCTATTAAAGTTATAAAATATTCACACATCATAATAAAACTTATTTAAATTATGTATGTAGCTGGAACAGTCTTGTACTAAAAAAAATCTAGCTCATTCGTACGGAAAAATGTTTGTACTTTGTAGAAACTTTATACTTCTTGTTGAAATCGCAATTGTGAGTGTGTAGCCATAAAATGCTGCAACTGTGTTTTATAATGGTACACTCACTCGTTTCAATGTTGCGAAGCGCTATTTTAGTGAATTTAGAGACAGAAATTTTGTTGTTATGACATGTAATAGCTATCTTTTTAACCGACTTCAAAAAAAGGAGGAGGTTCTCAATTCGATCGGTATTTTTTTTTTTTTTTTTTTTTTTTTTTTTTTCTATGTATGTACACCGATTACGCTGAGATTTATGATCCGATTTACGTGATTCTTTTTTAGTTTGATGCGGAATAGATGCCATTTGGTCCCATAAAAATTTCACATGGTTTGGCCCAGTAGTTTTCATTTTGTGAACATTTTTTACATTTTTGTTTACATCGATGACGTAATTGTTTCGGAGTCGATTTATATTTTCCGTTCCCGTTTCTTGATCTATATTGTTTAAAGCTGCACCTTTCGTAGGCCTACCCATAGCTACTTAAAAAAAAACTATTTAACATATAATTATGACAATAAAAACAACGAAATGTTATAGCCTTCCTTATGTAATCTATAAAAATCCTGTAAAAAATACTGTAGTTTACAGAGCAACTTATTACAGACACTAAAAAGTAAAAAATAAATTAAAAAAAACTACGTTTAAAAAAACCGACTTCAAAAAAAAAACTAAAAAGTATAAAATAACTTAATAAAGATTTAACACAAACCTAATACCTTTAATATTAATAAAACACCATTATTTGTATGTGTTACCTATTGACAGGTTTGAAGTCGGTGCCAAGTCCTAAACAAAATGAAATTCCTAAAGATTAACCTACGTAAATAAACTTAAAGAACAATGTGAATTAATGTGAAACAGATGAAAACTTTTTAATACCTGAATGAGTAACACTATTACATTTGGCTTGGCACCGACTTTAAACCTGTCAATAGGTAGCACATACAAATAATGGTGTTTTATTAATATTAAAGGTATTAGGTTTGTGTTAAATCTTTATTAAGTTATTTTATACTTTTTAGTTTTTTTTTGAAGTCGGTTTTTTTAAACGTAGTTTTTTTTGTGGAAACTCTTTGGAACTAACTTCTTTAACGATGATTGCAATGGGAGTTGACAGGCAGACATTGTCGCGAAAGGCTTATTAGAATGCCTCCATGCCACTTTTTTTCTCTCTCTGTCTCTAGGGCTTCGTAGTCGACAAATAACCCTTATAGTTTCGCCATGTCCATCTATCTGTTAGTCCCGGCATAGCTCAGAGGTTCAAATTTTTTTAGGGTAAAGTGTGGATAAATATTTTTCTCATGTATCCTGTCATGTGGGGTGTCGTTAGATAGGTCTTTTAAAAAATTTAAGATGTGTGAAGATAATTTTTCGATCAAGGGAGCCATTTGCGAAATATCAAGCTTTAAAGAGCATATTTTTGTTAGGTTACTAACAACTACTGCAACGGTAAACGTGCCATTATGTGGTATAAAAATTAAAAATGTAAAGGTTGTATCAGTTTTTTTTCAACAGCTAGCCTAATCATTATTTAATTTATTCGATTCATAAATAACAATCATTTGCATATATCCATTAACTACTAGCAATCCGCCCCCAATGCATGTGAAATAAAGCAAATATTAAAAAAAACAAGATATTTTACATTTTAGGGTTCCGTACCAAACTTATGAATTTATGATCGAAAATGCACGAAAATACCATGTTCTAATTTAAGTAATTAAATAATTTGGTTGATGAAATAACTAAGTTCTCATGGCAAAAAATAAACGAATGTATCCCACATCCTAAGTAATCGTCATTGCAGATCTATCTTCATCTATCAACAGTACAAGTGAATTTCAAGAGAGAGAAAAGTTCAATAGGATGCATGTACGAGTATACTTCAATGTGGCTCTAGTTTGTGCTCGTTTGAATAAGAGGGTTCAAGTCCAGGCTCATTGAAACGCCTCGTACACGAGTGAAGAGCTACAGATATGACACGCTATAGTAATCAACATTACTGCATGAGAAAGAGACAGAAATATACAGATTGAATAGCACCGTCCCCTTTTCGCACTAGAATCTGTATTACTACCACACATCATAATACGAGCTCTAAGATAAATTACAGTAGATATAGGTACTAAAATGTTCGTTTAGCTGGAGTTATTTCGCTATCTTATACAGTCAGCGACATACCACGCATACGAAGTATTATGAAATGAAGATTATTATGTGGTACGACTAGTTTTCAGACTTCTCGTTGATAAGCCAAAAGTCATAGATCTACAAATTACAGCCAGGGTAAATGGCTTAAAGAACTCTCCGAGACACGAAAGGTCTTTTTGACATTCGCAGCTGAAGGCCTGTCTGCGTATGATATATGATAGAAGAAGAATCTATTAGTCAAGGAATTTATTTGAAGAGAGGCTGATAAAAATTTAGTAAAAAGTCTTTCGAAACTTTTGTTGCTGACTGTAAGAAAGCGCTTTACGTAAAATCTTTTCGCTTGAAAAGACTCGATACTATTGTTAAATGTTCGCTTAACACCAAAACAAAAGGAATTGTTATACCATTTTAATTGGACCCTAATCAGCCTGAAATAAAGAAATGAACGCCGAGCACTGGATGTAATGATTCAAATTATTCGAGAGATCGCTTTTGTATTCAAACTTATTGTTGGAATTTTGGCAAATTATTTTTCAGACGTCATTAATTGATAGGAATTAGCAACGGTATTTTAAAGTTATTGCTATTATAATTATACTCAACAGTCGAGTCTGCGACCTCCAGACTAACGAGGTTGTTCCAGAAATTTGGACTTGAAGCCTAGGCCGGGTAAAACATAATTCATTTTTTTCGTGGGATTTCTCACATGGCTTTGTGCTTGCTAAAAACAAAAAATAACTAGCGGTAGGTATGTCGATGAACTCTAAAGAACGATAAAACCTACAAATTGAATATAAAAAACAATCAGTATGACGTGTGCTGTCAAGTTGTTATGAATTTAAACGTTCATTAATTAATATTTTGTATACAGACTAAGCGCGCTTTCATATAGTAGACAGAGACTGACTAGCTGAATTAATTAGTCTGTGGCATAATGTGCAAACCTGCAGTTGACTTGAGCGGAGTGCGCAATTTATATAGTCTGTGTTAAATATAGCAATATTTTGTACCATGATTCAGCATTTTGTCATGGCAATGAAACATTTAAATTGTTAACAATTTTATTAAAAAAAAAACTGTTTTTTACTAGATGTTTTTCAGAACATGTGAACAGAACAACTATGTCTTTCGCCAAGTTACCAAATTTGAGCTGCGGGATTATTGAAGCTGCGAGATAGTTCGAAAGAGATACCGCGGCCCCGGAATACAAAGGGCGAAGGAAGGGACATGGATAGGTTTTAGTCAGTAAGAGTCTGACACTCCTTCCCGCTCCGGCCACAGTGGGGGGAGCCATTTGATGATCGAATCCCAAAAATAAATACCGTACAGCTGTTTTACTGTGAAAGACAAACAGACAGAGTTAATTCCGCATTTATAATATTAATTCCGCCAGCGGCTTCATTTGCGATATTTTAGCCAATTGATATAAAAACTTAACAATTTATATACTAGAACCTTTCTATTCTATCATTCTAGCCATTAAAAAAACCGCATCAAAATCCGTTGCGTTGTTTTAAAGATCAAACATACTTAGGGACAGACAGACAGCGGGAAGCGACTTTTTTCTATGCTATGTAGTGATAAGGATAGTACAGACATGCATCAGAGTATGTTTTATAGATTTGCAGCTATTTGGCACCACACGTGTTTATTGCGACAACAAAACTAAATGTTACTCTTGGCTGCACTCACATGCGTTTCAGACACATTTGCAAACTAGTGATGTTTTATTTTTGATGTAGTCGCAAATATGACAACTGGTTTCAAATTATTATATTATAAATGTGAAAGCACTTTTACGTTAAAACGGCTGAACCTATCTGGAGAAACTATCAGTATTGTAAACAATATTTATACATATAAAATTCTTTGTCCTGAATTACTGACGTAGAAACCTGAAACTTGGAGTGTGTGTTCTTTGTATGACGTAGGCATCCGATAAGAAAGGATTTTTTGAACCCTGGCCCTAAGGAGGTGAAAAACTTTGCTCCCCAAGTTTGTATGAAACTCTGCAAAGGAAAGTTAGTTATAAATATTTTAGCTATTAGCTGAATAATTTTCATGCCTTGTATACCTTGCATGTCTTGACCGCTGAACTCTTTTTTTTCGATAATTTGCTTGATTTTCTTAATTTATAATTACTTTGACAGTTTCACAACTTATCTTTTTATTAATTTATACTCAAATTATATATATTTTCTAATCATTTTAAATAAATCTATAATATTTTCTATCAAAGCCTTCTGCAGGACAGCTTTACAAATTGAAATACTTTTGAAAATTTATTAAATCACTCATCACGTCAAATCTTACTGAATTTTACTGACACACTACAAATATAAAATATTAAAAATTTATATCCAAATAATTTGTAACCACCAAAGGCAATCATGATTCAACAAATTAGAAATTAAAATAATGTTTTTCTGTTAAAATTTATTCTCATTAGCTGCAAAAACGAACCAGCTGTTGGTACCTAATTAATGAGAATGAATGGATTTATTTTATTAATTATAGTTTTAAAGCGTCTAAAAACAAGTCCCATTATAACTTTAAAATATTGAAATGAAATTGTACCATTAGGACAGTTATGGTCGAAGGTGAGAGAGGATGACTGATACATACATATGGAGTAAATAAATACATCACCCGCGTTAGAATATTTAACAGGAAAAGGCAACTATTTTTAGCTTAACCTTTTCCACTCTACGCCTGTAAATGAATGTCAAAACCCAGTAACTGGGTAGCACAATACCCCTTGATAAGGCCAGCTGCCACTTTTAGATTTTGCCTATGGGAGGATAACTATTTGTCTAGCCTTAAATGGATCGGCTGCTTCTACACAAATTATACAATGTTCTCAGACATTTTTAGCCTCTGACTACCCGGCTATCTGAAGCTCGGAGGATTCTCGGTATGACAAATGGATAAACACAGACAGACCGTAGCTTAACCCTGATCGACTGATCAGTGTAACTGTTGCTGATTGACGAGCTCTTCTAGAAAAGGATAACCAACTAGTGATAACATGTAGTCGCCCTATGTTTGTATTTATAAAATACTACGCAATTATAGACCAACATTCCATCTCATGAAATGGCACGGCCGTTCTATTTTCAAAACGCACAATTTATTTACCAAAAGAGATAATATGCCTACCTACGTAATATCCAATTTGTAACTTCTTCTTTATCTTCAGTACCTATAGATATATATGTAATATTGATTATTTTGTGTCACTACTTCTAACTAAAAGTCCAGAAATTGTATAAGTTTCGGTACTTTGTGAGCTCTCTTATTTAAGTTTTGGTATAAAAAAGCACTGATACTAAGATTTGGTCCAGGAAAATCCAGTATTTTTTCTGTTATGTTATGTATCTTTTGCTGTTCTTGTTTAAATTAAATAATCTTATATAGTTTATGGGGAGAAAGTTAAAAATACTAGGCATTTTTACGCCACAGTCAAAACGTCGTACCAAAATGAAAAAGAAATATAAGCTGAGCGCTCAATCGTAACATATTCAGTCACAAAACAAACAAAAAACAAAAAGGTTAATAAAGGTCGACATTAGCAAGCTAATTTTATTTTTAGAAGACGCGATGTTCTTGAAACCAAGGCTTTTACATTTATTTAAATGATTCATCAAAAAAAAAATGCTGTTCTAAGCATGCATGCAATGCCATTTTCTAGACTTTCAGGAGGAACAAAGGAACCCACCAAAGTTTCATCACAATGGTTTAAGATCGCGTAAAAGACAAATGAAAAAACATTCATTTTATTACTAATACATGTGCCCCCATAGCATGAAGGAACTACTTCACTCATCGGAATAAAAACTATTCTACGTCCTTTCCCAGATGTAAATCTATCTCCATACCAAATTTCATCTCAATCGGTTCAGCCGCTTTGTCGTAAAAGCGTATCAGACAGAGCAATGTTCATAGTAATAATAAGCATGTCCGATAAATTATGCAGTATGACTTTTCATACAAAATGTAGCTATGCTATGTTTATCTCAGACACCAGTGTGTTGATGTTGGTAATCCATTTTGAGTTTAATCAACGGTTTGGAAAAGAATTTCGTGCAAAATTCAAAGAACTCAAAACATCCCCTTTATATTTGGTTTAAGACAGAAGAATTCTGGTAATTGCTTTTAGCGCGCCACGGAACGCGAAAACAAATGCTTAATGAAATTTTCTTGATAATAAAATATATCTTTTCGCGTATCGTATACAACTTTGTATATTCACTTGTATACATTATATGATAAAGATACCCTATGCTAACGTAAATATTACGTTTATAATGAGATAGCGTTCGTATGCGGTTAGATAGGGGTCAGACCCGTGACCCGGGTACCGGAAAATCCTTAGGAAAACAACATGAAACAATATACGTAAAGTCATTTTGTAAAACGTATCATGTCATTAGAGTAGTTTCTAACGTTACTTTGAAATTAATTTGACGTCATACTATGTAGGTACGTACTTGTTAAATGTAACATATTATTATTTACGTGAATAATATGATAATATACGTCTTCGATCGTCGGTCTTACGAAGTTAGTCTGAAATTCAAAAGTGATATAATTTATCTTCATTTATCTAATTGGTTCAACCATTTTATTGTGAAAGCGTGACAGACAGACAAAGAAATCGAGCTCGTTTTGAGTTTATAGTATTAGTAAGAAAGTACATTTTAAAAATATAAAATGTAACCGCCTCGACCTGACTGAAAAATACTTACAAAAAAGTATAAATATCATTGTCCGGCGTCATCTAACTTTGAAAAATATTGACGTGTAAAGTATTATTTTATAATCTATTTGCAAAATAAGTATCATATATCATGTAAATATTTAAAAAAAAAATAAAAAAATACAAGTATCAACCATAAATGTAACTCAAATATTACTGAGAGACCGATAATTATAATCGTTACAACTAATTATTTTAACGGTGATTTTCAATATAATCTGACTAAATATACCAGTCCCTATATACCTAATCAACATAGCTTTATACATACAAGTTTCTTATCGTAGGCAGGGCGATCTAATGTGCATTCACACTGTCTCCCACCTTTGCCAAGTGGCAATTTAGACATAATATGTTAAGAGAATCTAGGCACGCTTTTGACGTGCATCAAATCGTGATCTACGGTCTTTTTGGCAGGCGTAGTAATAATGATAATAATCCCATGAATGAGATGTCTCTGGCTGCCGCTGCCAGAAAACTAATTTACAAGTATATAGGTGTTAGAATATAAACAGTTAAAAGGCACATTATTAATCTTTCATTAATTTTTATACCTACTACTACTACTACTTTATACTAGCTGTATCCAGTAGTGTCACCCGCGTACCTAAGAAATGTTAGGTAGTTTACGCACCCTGATAAAAAGCCTATAACTATCTGCAGGGTCCCTCTATCTTTGTACCAAATTTTATCCAAATCGGATACGATGTTCTCAAGTTATGGCATGATGAAAGAAAATAGGGATTCACTTTTATATACAACTAGCTTTTCGCCCGCGTTGGCTATACGAATTCAAATTAAAAATGACAGTTTCACAAAATTTGTCCCCCTTTTCACCCCCTTAGGGGTAAAATTTCATAACGGATGCCTACGTCATACAAAGAACACATCCTCCAAGTTTCAGGTCTCCACGATCAGCGGTATATATAGGCTGTGCGTTGATCCGTCAGTCATTCAGGAAAAAGAATATGTATAGATATGGATAGAAGATTGTGCAAGTATTTTTCATCCTTACTAATCCTTACTAATATTATAAATGCGAAAGTAACTCTTCTGTCTGTCTGTCTGTCTGTCTGTCTGTTACGCTTTCACGCCAAAGCTACTGGACCGATATAAATGAAATTTGGTACAGAGATAGAATAGACCCTGAGGAACAACATAGGCTACTTTTTACCCGGGTGCGCTAAGTAGTTCCCTTGGGATGCGGGTGAAACCGCGGGAAACAGCTAGTATTATATACTGCCGTAAATTTGAGAGACAGTCCCCTCAATGACTGGCATTTCCATTCTACTTATGTCAACATCTTCAAATGACTGCGAACTATCAAAATATTTAATATCTTGTAGAAATTTGCATTCCTTAAAAACGCTCAATCAAAATAGAAAGGCAAATCATTCAACAATCTAAATTTAGTTCAAAATTTGCTTTGTAAAGACAAGAATAGATAATCTTCGTTATAACATCGATCATTATAGATTTTGTTTGTTCACCCAAAAATACTCTGTCACCTTATGTTAGTATACAAACATTGCACAAACTATGAACAAACATAATATAATAGAACTAAAGAGTTTGTTTTTTTAAACGCACTAAATAAAAATACCAGTCAATTTAATCGAAACATTAATGTAAGCGATTTTCAAATCATAAACAACCATTTTAAGCAAAATTAATGTTTAAAATGCATAAATAACAATTTTCACCATCTAAGGATATCAATAAAGTCAACAATTTAAATAAATAGTTCGTACGAAGCGAGTATATTTCATATATAAAAAATCGCTTTCGATACGAATACTTTTTCGAAAGTGATTCGTGTTAGGCCCACTGGTTTGAATTTGAAATAGTGAAGCACAGCTAGTCCTGTGAAAGTGTGCTTGTTTGTTTGTTACGTTTTTACGATAAAACGGCTGAACAGATTTGGATGAAATTCTGTACAAAGATAGATGGAACCCTGGAGACTGTTACAGGCTTTTTATTCGAGTGCGTTTAGAAGTTGCCTCGAGACGCGAGAAATAGCTAGTCGTTTAAAAACTTGTCTTAAACAATTATGCTATTGGTGCTAGTAAAATATGCGAGTATTAATTACAAGTAATTATTATTGACCCATAGCTAACGTTTATATGTGATTCTTGATATATTTAATGGCTAATAATTAACGTTATGTTTATTTCATGAAGAACAAATACAGAGCTATCCGCATTTGTAGAATTGTTTTAAAAGCAATTATGGTTATGCCAACTATCTATAACAATTAATAATTATTTAGAGCCTTAATAAAGAATTGTCGTCAAGAGCAGTCGTTGAGGAGTTTGATACGAGCATCATTCTTATAAATAGGACTCCATTGACGCGGCGCGCATTGTCAGGGTGGTTAATTTTTGTACATGTTTAAAGCATGAAATTGACATAAAATGCGACATCTTCACGCCGTTTTGTTAATTTCTGTGGCAGAATTAGAACAAAATAGGTTACGACTTGTTTAAATTTTCATAAAATATTGGTACCGACTATAGTAACACGTGTTTAATACGCAAAACTGGTACTCAAATATAAGAAATAATATCACAAACCAAGTAAATATTAAGTTCTCATGATTATTTATGTTTTTCTATACTCAAAAAGCTCTTCAGACGAGTTTATAAAGAGCCGCGCGTCTTGTTAGCGCGCGTCAAGGGCCTGTCAGCGTAATATCGAACGTCAACAAAATTTACTTTCTTCGCTGCATTTACATAAAAATAGGATCTTTCTTACTCGTAAAAGCAAAACCCGATCGTTTGAAGTAGAAATGGAATGGGAATCGGATAATGGAAGACGGGCTTAAAATACTTATCGTCATCTCTAACATTCTTAATATAAATGTGAGTTTGTTTGTTTTATACGCTAAAATAAAATATTTACTACCACTATAGAATATACAGCTATCTATTAGTGAATGAATTTCTGGAATCGGTTCAAGAGTTTTAGAGAGTTCATAAATTCCATTATAGTTATCTCTCTTCGTGTAACTTCATATTGTTTTTTTTTTCAATACTTCATTGATAGAAAAAAGTTATTTAATTGTATGTTTGAGACATTTTTGTGTCTTTCAGCAACCAAATTGCTACATTTGTAAGGATATTTTTCCATCAGCAAAAACAGATATGTGGCATTTGTGTGATTTTGTAAAATATTTACAGTAAAATATTTAAATAGCAAATTGAATGTATGATTACATATTTTCTCACACATGCGTTATATCAAACCACAAATGTCTTATTAGTCAAAGGAAATATTTCGGTCATTGAAGTCGGTAAATATTTGAATACATGTGTTAACATACAGTCTTTAATTACTGGAGGTGTTATGCATTTAATAACAGTCTGGTGAATGTTTGTCTAGTAGTGTTATTCCCCTAAACGGCTGCACCATTCTAAGAGACTATTTCCTTATTTAATATTGCGTTTGTAACACTTCGTTGGTAACTATTTAACATAATTCTTGTGTAAGTTTTTAATATTCATTTGGCCAAAAATAATATGTTTCTTTTTATCAAAATTAAACATTAGTCATGTAGACCACATTTAATGTTAATACTTTAGAAAACTGGTTTAGTAACCTTAGGAGTTTTATTTAGCTTTTGTTGCAATTTTTAGCGCGAATATAAAAATTATTATGTTTGACCATCTACCAATATATATTATACTAGCTGTTTCCCGCGGTTTCACCCGCATCCCGAGGGAACTACTTAGCGCACCCGGGTAAAAAGTAGCCTATGTTGTTCCTCAGGGTCTATTCTATCTCTGTACCAAATTTCATTTATATCGGTCCAGTAGTTTTGGCGTGAAAGCGTAACAGACAGACAGACAGAGTTACTTTCGCATTTAAAATATTAGTAAGGATCAGTAAGTAATACCTGCATATATACACGTTACCTAATCTTAAGAAAAATAAAATTAAGGAATAATTGACGAAATTATTTAGTATATTAAATCCAGCTGTTTCTCGCGGTTTCACCCACGTCCTGAAAAAATAACTGAACTCTCCCGAATAAAAAGTAGCCAATAATCGTCTCCAAAGTGTCCTCTATTGCTGCACTAAATTATATCTAAATCGGTTCAGTCGTTTTGCCGTGAAAGCATAACAAACAAACTCACTTTCGCATTTATGATCAGTAAGGGTATCAAATTAATTAGAATTTATAAAAAAAATACCCGAGACTTAGAAACCTTAGCTAAACTTAGAGCGTTAGCGTTTTCACATTTCAAGTATATTGTATTTACTTGGTTCCATACAC
Source organism: Pyrrhia umbra (assembly GCA_963891755.1). Lineage (NCBI taxonomy): Eukaryota > Metazoa > Arthropoda > Insecta > Lepidoptera > Noctuidae > Pyrrhia > Pyrrhia umbra. Next base: position 3,380,719 of record OY982937.1, on the reverse strand, counting down.
ATATTATGTACTTCATTTTTCTTAAATTATCTAAAGACTGCTTGTGACTTCGTCTATGTGGACTCAGAATTTTTAATAAGAGGGTTAGTCTTTAGGCGTATTTAAATATTGTAAATAAATATATTTACATTTAATGTAGGTAAATATTTAATAAAAGTTTTCAAAAAAATAAATAATATCTGAATAATCAAAATCGAGCCTCCTCGAATACTCGCAAAGCATGAAACATTGCCGAAACATCTTGATTATACAAGTACGAACACGCAACCTTGGCTCACTTGAACAGACAGAAAGCACATGACTAAAATTAACCAAAAATATATAGATACAAAAATATATTTTAATGACATACAAAGAAACTGGTTTTTTGATTTTACATTCGTCAGAGACCGAGTTCAAAACTATAATGAAAAGTCTTACCTAATATAATAAATGAGAAAGTGAGTTTATTTGTTTGTTTTTCGTAAAACGGCTGAAGCGATATAGATGAGATTTAACATAGAGATTTTTGACGGCACGAATGGCGTAGTGGCTGTGTGGTTGCTGCGCTGCGGGTTGCGATCTCGATTCCCGCACGGGACAACTAACATTGTTCCGTGTCTAGGTGTACATATGTGTAATTAATGTTCGTTAACATACCCACGATACCTACAAGAGTAATTTTATATGAAGACAGAACTACATGGGACCTTACCATGGCCCAACCCGGGGCACTACTTAGCAAACCCGGATAAAAAGTAGCTTATTACCGTCTACAAGGCCTTATCTGTCTCTGCACCAAATTTCATCTAAAGCGGTTCAGCCGTTTTGCCGTGAAGATGTCACAAACTTACTTTCATATTTATAATATTAGTAAGGGTTCGCTTGGACCTACCTCCCCTTGTCTGTATAGTGTATAATGGTCGTTATCGTGTTACATACACTATTATACGTTGGAAACATGCCATTAAATCTGATCAAACCTGTTAATTAGTATGAGACAAATTACCTGCTATCAGTGAAAATTTTAGATTTATTCCAATTACTTTACTTGGTATAAGTAAATTTCTTTAAAAATGTAGATAAATACGTAGATTTTATACGATTAAACTGAATAAACTTTCGCTCGTGTGAAGCTGATCTAACGTAAATAAAAAAGGCTGTTTGCTATAAAAATAACAAAAAAATGTTTGAATAAAAACCATGAAAAGCACTTGCAGTATTTTCCAATATTATCCTTTTTCCAGGGGAGTTTTCAACATTTTAAAATTGAAAAGGTTGTGATGGCGCTTACCACTTAACAGCATTTTTTATGTTATATATATAGATACACATTTAATGCTGATGATGTTCGGAACCAATCTTTTTCCTATCGTTATGAATTTTATACTGTCACAAAAATGGAACGACATAGTACTAATAATCTCTTAAGATCCACTCCAGTCACGGCGGCCAATCGCAATGAAGACGAGCCCGGAATATAGAAGATATTATAGTGCACAAGTGCTTGCAAACACAGGTGCATTTTCTATTCCTTCAATCCTATAGTCCGCTGGATCGGCAATACGACAAGACTGGGGAGAGATGAGGCTCAGAACCAACAGCTTTACGTGCTCTCTGAGGTATGGAGTGGTTTCGGTATGTTACAAAAACGGCATCTTAGCTAAAAGCCCGAGCTCCGACTTACTATAGATGTATTTGCCAGTCTATTTAAAAGTGACGTCACTTTACTCAAAGAAGCACTCTACGGCATTCCGAAACCATCGTGTCATCTGAAAATTTCTGCTAAGAAAGTGAACTTTACGGCAAAAAATCGGATAGTTCATTTTTATTATACCCCGGAGGCTGAAGGTACGACAGCATAGTTTGATGGGAAAATGTTGCAAATTGAAAAGGTTTTCTCATACCCTTTTATGTTCAAGCTTTGCATATTGTTTGTTTATTAATACTGTAGGTATCTAGATATTCTAGAATGATCTAAATGATGATTTAGTTAGTTGACACCAATAACAATCAATTTTAAGACATGCTTTTTTCAAACAAACACCTTATTTTAGCCATAAAAAACGACTAATTTTCAATTTACTGTAAAAATAGATTTTTATTTGCTTTGAAATCCATAAGTAGTTAGTGATTTGAGTTGAAAAATAAGTGACATCACAGCTTACTAATCCCATACAAAAACTATGGGATTATAGTGCTTTGACAGATCATAACAATGTCAATTGATTGGTGGTGTCAAATAAAGAAAAAGAAACAAAAAACTTTGGCATTATCATAAATCACCAGTGTTGTATGAATCCTTTCTAATATATAATATAAATCCGACAGTAACTCTGTATGTTACTCTTTCAAGGTGGCTAAAACGATCCTGCTGAAATTTAGTATAGAGATAAATTTAAAGGGGGAAAGGACAAACGATAATTTATATCTGGGTGCGTGAACTGGTTCCCTCAGCATCCCACCAGCATAACTATATTAATAGCATGCAGTACAGCTATGGAGTTGCAATACATTTGTTTGAAACAAATTAAAAAACTACAGTCTCATGTAAAAAGTATTAGTTCACATTGAACACAGTGGGCCTACTACGAATCACTTTCGAAAAAGTATTCGTAACGAAAACGATTTTTTAATTGAATAAACTAGCTTTTTACGTACTAAGACCGTCAGTACGGATCACTCCGCACAGACCGATCTGTATTACAGATCTCTGACCCTATCACGAATCACTTTCGAAAAAGTATTCGTATCGACAGCGATTTTTAAATGAAATATACTCATATTTTACGAACAATTTATATAAATTTATGACTTTAATCATATCTTTGGTTGCTGCAAATTGTTATTTACACATTTTAAACCTAAAATTTACTCTAGTATGGTTGTATTTATCATTCGAAAATCGCTTTTGATACGAATACTTCTTCGAAAGTGATTCGTGCTAGGCCCACTGTCCGCAAAGACGGTCGTCCTTACGGACCCGTACGCATTACTCTAAAACGCTCCCTAAGCTTGATACAGATTGGTTATTTATGCATTTTAAACGTAAGTTCGGGTTGGTATGGTTGTATTTATGATTCGAAAATCGATTACCCACAGAGTCTAAACGCCCTTTTTAGTTCGACAGTCATCTATAAATGAGACTCGTAGCTCAGGCGTTAGCGTGCTTTTCAAGGTACGGATGGGTCTCGCTATAAGATAGATGATCACCCATTCACGAACATACCGTAGCGAGCGTATTTTAACTTTGATTGACACTTGCGGTTGTCACTTAACCACGAGCCCTTTAAAGATGGACTACTTTGTAGAATTAGAGTTCTAATTATTCAGTTCAAAAGTTGGACACTGTTTGGATCCCTCTTAAATTACTTAATCTTAATTAACCAAAGTACTTAAGAATTTCGATACGGTTTAAATTTACGGTACGTTGCCGTTATTCAAAGTGCGATCTTTTCCAAATTCTAATTTACATAATAGGTTAACTTTTTCATTATTTACAACAAGCGATGTATTTTATTATCTTGTACATGTGTAAGTATTTCTTTACCTCATAAATGGCTTGACCGATTTTAATGTCACATCCCTTTCGACTTCACCGTTAACTGGATGATTTTTAGTTACAATTGGATCCAGTGCACTACAGGGCACGAGTGGAATCGTTGGAACAACGAAATAGCATTGATATATGAAAATGTAGGGTTGTCTGTCTATACGTGCTGCCCTTTGCTAAGCTTTAGTGGGATCTATATACGTTCAATGATAGTCTTAAGACGTATCAATTTCACACCTCATGCACAATACGATTATTGGATTCGATACAATGTTTAATTCCAGAACGTTCCAGAAGCTCATGTAATGTAAAACTAAAATATAGATAACTAAATTCTGAAGCAAGACTATTAAAAACCGTGACTGCAGAATTATTCTAAAGTTAGTTACAGCGGCCCTGGAACACAAAGGGCAAAGAAAAAACCATGGATGGGTTTTAGTCAGTGGGAGTCTGACCCTTCCTCCCGCTCCCCCTAAATTGGGAGGAGTCATTTCATGATTTCCAATCCCTAAAAAAGGTGATTACTTATTTGTCAAAAAGACAAATAACGCAATTTACAATACAATTTAATTAATGCTAGCAAAAACTTGGTTTCGTCTCTTACTCTTGATTAACGCAAATTTTACTAAAGTAAACTAAAAGTATAAGAGGTTTATGAAAAAGATGAAAATATTTTATAAAAGGTTAATTGTATCAACATTAATAAGTAGAAGGAGCTCTTTACTAATTCCAAAGTTGAAAAGGAATGGACCGGGAGACTGAAAAACCATTTTTGTAGGTACATTGACTTTTATAATAGAGTTTCAAGTTTTCTTGTAAAAAACAACAGAAAGTACTTCACAGATTTAATTCCTGATAGGTATTTTAATCTAAAGTTATTAAGCATCAAAATATTCACCCACAACGCTAAAAACGGGTAACCCTAAAAGGATGGCTATGCTGATTCTTCAGTTGAAGAATCATCCAACGTGGCAATGCAGCCAATCTTTTGGTCACGAATCCCGTTGACACCGGTGCGGATGAATATTTTGATGCCTAATTTCTTTAGTATATTTTTCTTATGTTTTGTTATTGTAAATATTTTTTTTATATAAAAATACCTCTTCTCAAGTTTATACAATATTAATATATTTTGTTTCTTTATTATTATCTCTCTTATTCTTCATTGTCGGCTGCAGTCAAAAATTAAATGCGTCAAGTTGTAATCGGGCGATACATGTGCCATATCGCCTATGTCCAACAGTGGACTAATATTAAAAAGGCAGATGATGATTTACTAAATCCTAGCTCGTTCTAGATATAGTAACGACCGCGGCTATCGCGATGACTCGACCATTGTTTGTTTCACTTTCACGGTGAAAAAGCGGAACCGATTTGAATAAAATTTTGTACAGGTATAGAGAGGACCCTCGAGATGGTTACAGGCTACTGTTCATGCAGGTACGTTTACGTACCGTAGAAAAGTAACGGTTATGAAAGATAAGAAAATAAAGAAAACTGTATTGACGACAATTAAGTTGAAAAAAATAATTAAATAAGAGCGAAAGGAATGTCGCTTGTCTATGTAAATATTTAGTCGGCTTGCATTATTTTTCTTCTTTTAAACTAGTTTGTACGAAAATAGAATATGTCTAGTAATTTAGATGCTAATTATTTAATTAGCATTAAAATGAGATACCTTCGTACGTCATTCGTTTGCTTTAAAACAAAACTAGAAAAGGTGGTTACATTCCAGTTACATTGTATCATATCATCAGAATATGTGGAGTGAAGATCTGGGAAAGGCTGAAGGCAGGAGATGGATATGTCAAGCTGAAGATGAGCTCATATAGCACACTTTAGGGGAAGCCTTTGTCCAACAGTGGACTAATATTCCATAGACTGATTATGATAATGACGTCATCAGAACTATTCTCTCCGCACGGTTAGGCAGTGTTGTGAATTAAACCCAAATTTCTTAGATTCACTGGGGACAAGTCTTTTACCAATGGCAAGTCTCAAATCTAGTGTCCGAGCTATTACTGGAAAAATCTTCAACGAAAAATTTAATACCACTTTTCTTGACCTGGGAATCGAAGCTAGAAATTTTGCTCAGCTGTCGCGCTTACCACAAGACAATTATTGTCATTTTTGTTATATCTTGCGATATTTGTTAACCTTCCTTGTCAAAACTTAAAATAGAAATTTCAAATTATAAATAGATATTTAGTATGCATAATATGTTACAATATTTTTATAAAACTAATTTGAATAGTGATGCGACCACACGACGGTATTTTATCGATATTTGAATCCATCAAGACATATATTTATTATTCTCAGAATCGTCAAATTGCTACGCTTAATTCATGGGCTGCCTATTATGACTAGATTATTTGAAAATGTCATTTCATTACTCACATACACATAAATGAATAAAAAATACATAAAATATTACGATATTAATAAAGATACTTAGTAATATTCCAATAAAGATATGGGTAAACTGTTTTTATTATAAATAAGAACCCAACAATTGAAACATGCGATCGATAGAATGTAGCTTGATGAATATAATAAGAGAAAATTAAGGGCAGTAGTTTTATCTAATTTAATATTTAGCCTGTGAAATAATTAGCTGCGTAATACGGCAGCAATCTTGAATTTTCCTATTTTATAATTGCTAGCAATCTTTAATTTTCCTATTTTATTATATTTTTTGGTTTTATGGGTCCTATTGCCCGAATTAATTTTATATGTTTTGTATAATTATAACACATATTTAAATAAAAATAATAACTTTAAATTTTTATCATAACCCAGCGACAATCGCTCAAGATACATCTCTATTTTTATTTTACAGTAAGGTAGAAACCACCATATTATGTTATTTTAGTCTAATTAAGAATCTGAGTGTAGTAAAATCACTTACTATTAAGTTAGTGCAAATGACAATTACGATACACAATTCTTGCGTGAAAAAAATCATCCTATCATTAAAGAAAAACTACTTATAAATAATCACGAAATATTTAAAGTTACTAATTTACAATCCACTTTCTTATCTCGGGATAATATCCCCGACACACTATTTTACTTTTCTCTTTTCGTCATAATGAAAACAAATATGAGAATCAAATGGATTTTTATCAGTAAACTACCTTATAAAGTATATTTGATGATGATTGCGTCGGTCAGAAGCGTATAGCATTCTCCTTTTACGAGTTTTGATAAAGGAATCAGAATTTGTTTCTATTTTTAAAACACTGAGACGATAGTGGATTTCATATCAAAAACAATGCCATTGAAATTAGACAAAACTTAAAAATATTTGATGGATGTTTGGCATGAAATGATCATGTATACATGACAAAGCAAAATGTGTTCGCCACGCCACGGCCTATCAGGACTACATGATAGAATTAGAGGATGAAATTGTAGCTTGGCGCTGACAGCACGCGCGTGCATTTTTGACGTGGCGGTCGAAGGGTTAAGGTTGTATTGAATAAGTTACCATTACACACTAAACTTTTAACTTTTCAACTGTTCACTTTAATTTTAAAAATTAATACAATTTTTCATAAACCACTTTGGATTTGCCAAGGAAAATTGCTAACCTTCTTTTTCACGGCAGGATTACAATGTTTCAAGCAAAAGATCCCTTGGGATCATTTCATGCTATATAAAAAGGATTAAGCAGATTAAATATGAAATTGTCTCAATTTGGAGAGGACAATTTTAAGACCATTAAAAGCTCTTTTTTATAAAAATGTTATACCGAGAAAACCCGGTTTAAATTATTTTTTGTGTGTCATCAAGTCGTCGGCTCTTACAAAGGTATAGGTATAAATAGTCATAGTGACTTAATGGCAGGTGCAATACCTAACAGGCATTAGAAAATAGTTTCTAATATAAAAAAAAAACATAATTTCAGACACACGAGATACCTATTGTATCACACTAGCTTTCCGCCAGTGGCTTCGCCCGCGTGTGCTATACGAATTCAAATTAAAATCATCTGCCTAGCCTTTTCCCAACTATGTTGGGGTCGGCTTCCAATCTTAACCGGATGCAGCTGAGTACCAGTGTTTTACGTGGAGCGACTGCCTATCTGACCTCCACAACCCAGTTGCCGGCTAACACGGCACCCCTTGGTAAGACTGGTTGTCAGACTTTCTGGCTTCTGACTACCCGTAACGACTGCCAAAGATGTACAAATGACAACCGGGACCAACAGCTTAACGTGCTTTCCGAGGCACGGAGGAGTCTCGCTATGACTATGAATTCAAATTAAAAATGACGATAATTTCATACAAACTTTTACACCCCCTTAGGGGAAGAATTTTGGAAAATCCTTTCTTATCTGATGTCTATATCATACAAAGAACATACCCTCCAAGTTTCAGGTCTCTACGATCAGCGGTTTAGGATGTGCGTTGATCCGTCAGGACAAAGCATTTTATATGACAGATATTATAATAAATCCTTAAAATCTAATTTTGCTCATAACAGAGACGTCCACGCAAGTAATTTAATAGTACACAAGTATCCGCACGTACTTGGGGACACTCTCTCTCTCTCTCTCTCTCATAGTCCAATGGGATAGCTATCCGTCAAAAACTTGGGCGGGGATCAGGTGCAAGACTGACGGGTTTACGTTCTTCGGAAATATAAAGATGTTCATACTAATATCAAACCATAGCAATGCTTTGTGGCTGAATAGGTGTGTTTGTGTATTTTCTAGGCGAGTTCCTACACAAAAACAGTACTAATGATTGATAACAAAAACTGAAACTCTATCAAAGAAAAGATCAATTCCATTCTAAAATAATTTGTTGTATTTAAGCATCCATTTCATTAACCTATGGGTCTTTATATACCACTTTTTCTGAACTATAAACCACCATTTTGTGTTAGCCTTTATCATGAGTGGATTAACAAGCGAACTAAAAACTAGATGACTATTTAAAACGTAGGCAATAGTAATTATTGCATAAAAAATTGACGTATTTTTTTTTATTCATTGTTTCAAAATTAACCATGTTCTCATGTAGAATTGCATTGTTTCTGTAAATAATGTGATCTGCATGATACTATGACCTTCCCAAATAAGCTATTGACATAATTTCACTTACCACGGTACTCCTATTCTTCGATCCAATGTATGGAAAATGATCCAAAGCGAATACCAAAAGTTAATTTTATTCAAATTAATCAAATAAAATATACTTTTAACACAAATTGAATTTATAATAGCAAACTGTCTGGCGCAGAAACAAGGTTAAAACTGTATAATTAAGTAAATGAATATTATTGTATACAAATTGACGAAATCCGATGTCATAAGCAAATTTGAGTTAAGTTTGCGAAACACTAGTATAATTTCGATGTGTATTTCAGGAAATCCTGGAATAGATGACGAACTAAATTTCAGTAGATATAAGTTTTCTTCACAAATGAAATTTCAATGTAACCCTTAATTTTTTTCAGTTGTCCATCCATCTCAAAAGTTGTCCACTAAAAAATACAACAAGATCTCTCTCTCTCTGTCGGATTAATAATATTATACTCTATTCCTCATTTTACGTATAAAAATAATACGTAAATACATAAATTCTAATTCAATCAAAAGTTGTACGAAATGACCTTACCCACAAAGTTAAAAACAATTTACTTCTTTTTTTCAACAGCGAAAAACATGTTTGAAATCGTATTTATAGGAACAGCGTCGGTTTTCAAGTATTATCGTTTTCAGACATTGTAAATTTAAATTCTTTTGTATGTAAATTTGCATAATCCGCATCAAAACAAGCCACGTACGTTTGTTCAGCTGAATCCAACAAACCAGCAAATAAGTAACAGATCGTCGCATTCAATATAATAATTTTATTAAAAATTTTGATTAATCACTTTTGAAAAAAAAAACCGGTTCAACTTGGCTGATCACAAACTCACTAATTTTTTTTCACTTCACTAATGATTCACTTTTTATCACTGGCTGGCAATTCCACAATTTTACGAACACCGAGTTTTTCAAATTCGCTCGCGGAATACGTTAGCGATTTTCCCGCGTAAACAAAATGGCGACGTGTACGCCCCCCGCAACGGTGCAGAGCAGACTGGCTAAGTAAAGGTGACGCTTCACATGATCAGATCACGTCGTTGGGTTATATATTTTCGCTACGAACATAACCTTAACGCGACCGGTTTCAAAGCCCGTTAATATAATGACTGCCAAAAATAACACAGTATACATGTATGTAGTTATTTCCATAATTTTGTGAAACATTTATTATTTCGCTGCGCATGTGAGCAAATGTTGCGCGGTTTGGAGTACGGCAAGCGATTTTCTTTTCTTTAAACCGACTTTATAAAAAAGAATGTCATCAATTCGAGTCGTGTTTTTACGTATTAGATAACAATTTTGTTCACACCTAATTAATGCATAGTTGCAATAGTTTAAATACATTGTTGATTATAAATGCCTGAAATCTTTTTTCATCATAAAAAATAGTTTTTTTTTTCAGTTTTACAGTACATTTTCTTTCAAGCTTAATTAAATTTATTTATCATATTCGTGTTGAGGAATATGAATATCACAACGTAATTCACACTATATTAATTTAAATTTAAATTATCTTATAATTCAATTAATTATTTCAATTATGCAACACAATTATTGGAATTTTGTGCAGATTTAAATATAAATTACATTTAGTACATAGATCGTAGAATTGAGGACACATTTCCAAATAAGTATTCTAGTTTGTTATTAAACTACATTCGAAGCGCTTTTCTGTACGCAGACTTTTCTGAGTATTTGAGAATTGTTATTATCTGAATAACTATGAATTCAACGAGGGATTCAGTTTGCAGGATTATAAGACGCACTTCTTAAAAACTTTTTAAATTTAATTTTAGTTTTTTTCATAATTAATACATTAATCTACCAATAATTTATTCTCTAAATGACTTCTAGTATTCATAATCATTCTAATATTTAAGTATCTTAACACGCTGTTTTAATAAAATGAATCAACGTAGATCCTATTTTTTTAAACGCAATAAATTTCTTACTTCCTGGTGAAAAAATATAAAAGAATTAAAAAAGGTAAAATAGGAAGAGAGGAAGTCTTCCTTACAAAGCGAAGAAAGCCTTCTTGAAAGGTTTTTAGTATTTTGGGGATACATAGACAAAATGGTAATCCGTCGTTTGTCATGTCAATCAGGAATCACGATTAGACCTTTTTGCTATGGTTAGTGAATCGCGTAATAGAGTTTTAGGGAGAAGGGTAGGAAAGAATAGTTATACGTAACCTTCTTGTCTGCCGCATATTTTAAAGTGTGTTAGAAGTTTTTTCGTGTTTTGATCACAGATAACGTGAATTAAAATGCCTAAAACTATAAAGATATTCAAAATACGACTCATAACTTGAAAGTATTATGAGCTGAGCAAAAAATATTTAAATTTATTTGGTAATTTTTGATAAATGTATGACCTGAGCCATTTCTGATTTTATAAACTGAGCAATAAGTGAAATCAGTTCAATCCTTGTACGGAACTCACTCACAACTCCTGCATTTCACACAAAAGGTCATTTTAAATGGAACCAGTAACAAGAACAGGTATTTCCTGCATTTTTATCATTTCTGTTACCACATAAAAACTACTTTTGCACTTTTCAGAATAACACGTCTGAGATGGGAATTTTAAGCGTTTCACAGTTATTTTTAGAAGTACTGTGAGGAACAAAATAACAGTTCCAGCCATCGATCAATGGGCTGCGGGATTTTTCGATAGACGTACCTCGTCTCCAGAACGCGAAGGGCTAAGGAAGAGACATGGATGGGTTTTAGTCAATAAGAGTCTGACTCCTCCCACTCGGACCACAACGGCAAGAGTCATTCGATTATTTCCCATCCCTAAAAATGCATATTATTATTTGAATACGGGACCCATACTGTCAAAGTCGCTTTGAAATTCGAATTTAATACCCATATTGCTACGGTAAGTAGTAATTAATTCAACTCCCCCCCCCCCCATTCCGCAATTTGCGGGCGCCATTTTGAAAATCTATATAGCTTATGTCACTGCTACAATTTAGAATCCAACGACACCAAAGAAATGGACATACATACATACACTCGAAAAACATAACCCTCCTTCTATCGCAGTCGGGTAAAAAAATATCGATCGATATCTTAAGTGCAACTTATTTTATACAATCGAAAAATATACAGCTTTAGGTCTGAGCTATATCAATTCATGTAGATATCAATATTTTAAGAAAAAAAAAGTGGGTGCTCGGGGGTTCCCGCTAGAAATGCAATTCCTTATTGAAGTTATACAACCAGCCACGCATAAAACTCACTCACACTCGTAGAATAGTAAGAAACAGGGAGAGGGAGAAGGTCACATGTAGCATAACTCTTTTTCCTTATGTAAACTTTATTGTAAAAACATTTCTGGAACATTATTTAATTTACATAATAAGGAAACGAATGAGGAAGATACATATCATAAAAGTACTTGGAGGATGTGCAATAATTTTATATTGATAATGTATAACGCTGGTTCTTAAAACCTAACAGACAGACATATGCTGCTAGGGAGTTTATTGCGCCACTTCTTCTTCCCAGCTATAACACATAGGAAGTACTGAAGGGCGGGCGTTTTGGAGGCTGTCTTTTTGTAACTTTAAAGCCGAACGTCCACCGCCGGCTAAAATTCGCCGGCTCGCATAGTTGAGCCAGTTTTTCATATATGTGCGTCCACCGCAAACTATGCGAGCGTATGTATACAATGCGAGCTTAGCTAAACTAACTTAGTTTAGCCGGCGGTGGACGTTCGGCTTGACGCTGATTTTCATAATAGCCTAATTAGAATATTAATAGATATTTTTTTTAATTTTGAGGCGGAATTCACTATTTTTATCACGCGAAACCTTTTTTTTTGCACTAGGAACTGTCGGATAAGTCAGTTTTTTAACATGATTAAGTCATATTGACGGCACGTGGCGCAATGACCGAGTAATTGGCTGCTGCGCTGCGTATTTTGGGTTCCATTCCCAAACAAGAAAATTATTTGGGGTCTGGGTATTTGTGTATATAGAATACGATGTATGTCTGTAAGCTCGCACCCACGAGACAGGAGAAATTTCTAGTGTGAAGCAAAGTTTTTAAATATTAAAATCACTCTTGGTATTTCGTTCTAGCAATTACTTTATAAACGCTTCAAACTTGGCCCTTTTTTTCAGATATTTAATTCGCATGTTTACTGTTCATTATCTTTTCATTAATAGTTATAGATATTTCATTTAAAAAATATAGTAGTATAGTAGAATTTCTCTTGTAGAACAAGGTACCTACCTTGTTTAAAAAAGAAATTCTATGTTATGACTGTAAAAATAAAATTTAATTTCTCTTGAACTTTCCGCAAAATGAAATATCTAATAATAAACCATTATAAATGCACTCAGTCTGTGTTCAGGGGAGCTTGTGGCTTCTGTTTTCGGTCTCTCAGGATGGGTATCCGCTTCGCTACAAATATTTGCACTTTGTCTGAATGTTTGTCCTTGTAATGGCATCTAACACTTACACCGGCAATGTGGAAAGTAGACGGTTTGCTTTTGAATAGTATTTTTTTAAGAATTTGATATGGTTAGAATAATGTTAAGCTAAAATAAAAAAAATGTACATAAAAAGTATTAAAAGACACATAGAAACTCCATCTTTTTAAAAAACTAAATAAATTTTGTAGGTACAGTTGACGCAAAAATGAACTATAAAAAATATTTAGACTAAAAGTAATTATCGACTTTTCTAACGCAAAATAAGAGTTCGGTAATTTGTTTTATTCTTTTATTCATATGTTGGGATTCATGTTCATCACAAATTTCTTAGAAGCGACTTGGATTGTGTATTTACTCCCCGATGACAATAAGCCCGCCCCTGTAATATGGGACTTAAACATATATGAAACGTGGGTGTACTTAGATAAGTACAATACATCTTATTTACCTCTTCAGGGAAAACAGGTATAATGATGTGATGAAAAAAAATGACAAGTACAGTTTGCAATTTTTCGAAAGTTTATAATCTTACGAGATCTTACACGCTAGATTATAAACTAACGGTATTCACAGTCTTACGGTGCACATATTCACAACAACATTTATGAAGATAATTTTATTCCTCTACACCAAACTATTTTACACACGTGCAGCAAAACGAAAAAATCGAATCACGTATATTTCGTATCAATAACGTGTGTCAGAATTTTCATACAAATTCTTTTATTGCAAAACGTTTTCTTATTCCATATGTTTAAGAATCACCGTATACGAGCGCTGACGGAGAATCCTACTCACACGTGCACAATAAAATATAACGAGAATGTCCTGAAAATGATAATGGGAGCATGTGTGGAGTTAACGTGCGTACTATGAGTTTATAGCTGTATACATACATATATATATATATATATATACGGGACACGGTGCCAATACACGTGTCTTTCATTTTCTAACCTGGTCTGAAAACAACCAGCCAAGTGCGAGTCGGACTCGCGCACGGATGGTTCCGTAATATTATCTATAAAACGGCAAAGAAATCACGTTTGTTGTGAGGGGAGTACTACCCCCCCACCCTTTTTTTTTAGTATTTGTTGTTATAGCGGCAACAGAAATACATAATTTGTGAAAATTTCAAATATCTAGCTATGGTGGTTCTTGGCGCGGTGACAGGCAGACGGACGGACAGACAGCGAAGTTTTAGTAATAGGTTCTCGTTTTTACCCTTTGGGTACGGAACCCTAAAAAAGGAGGTCCTGTATTCGACTCATAATGCATGTTTAGATTACAACTAACGATCCGATTCCAATGGAGTTTTCGTTATTTAAATGCATATTTTTCAAGGAAGGTTTAAGTATATTATATATTCAGATCTGATGAAAACGTTTGGAGATAGACAATGGAACTTATGGAACTTTTTAATTTCTGATTGCAAAGGACCCGCATGTATGTATGGTTTTCACCAAAGGGGTAAGCAGATGTTTAGAATACACCTTTGTTGAAGGTGATTGGCAGACATTAGGATAATGGTAGCAATGAAACCGACGTTAAAAACACTACCAGCCGGTTGCGTCAACTGTTTATCATTTTTACATATATCACAAAACATGAAATCAATAAAATACAAAATTCAAAAATCGTTTATTCAAATTTGGCTGAAAATCAGCACTTTTTGAATGTCAAATTTACAAAAGACAGTCCCCAAAATGCCCGCCCTTCACCACTTCCTATGTGTTTTAGCTGGGAAGAAGAAGTGATGCAACAAACCCCCCAGCAACACATGTCTGTCTGTAAGGTTTGAAGAACCATCTTTATACAATATTAAATAATTGTAAAAAAAATACATTTAATTAGGTAACATTTTTACACATGTTGACTAGCACACTCCATTAGTAGTACCTATATCCTATAATAAACCCTACCCTATACCTATAATAAATATATAAACAAGTTTTTAATACTTTTTATGGTATAAAACATATTATATATATATGTAAACATATATATAATACATATTTAGACGACAAACATAAATTAATCACATGATTATTAAATTTTATCCTCCGTTTTGACAAATCTTGAATGAGACAGTTTTCCGTTTCACGTATAAGTAACCTGATATTTTTTTGGTGCAACCCATGACAAACTGCAAACTTTCCCTCTTCATAATATTAGTATAGAAATATAATGAAGAAGTCCAATAAATTAAGAGTCATTATTTAAATTGTGAAATTAATACTGGGTGTTAGAAACTATATTTTAATCATATTAAAACACGGTTGTCGCTGCGTTTGTTTAAAAAAAAGATGAGAGAGAAAATGATTATTTCCTTTTTAGGGTGCCGTAGCTAACCTGTCCGTCCGTGTTAGGGATTCTTAGTAATAGAAAGCTAAAATCTGGTATGGATATAAAACGTTGAACACACTCCGACAACGTGGTAAAATATAATTTAGAAATAAAACGTATAGGGTACCTCCCATACACGTAAAGACGGGAATGGTTTTTTTTCATGTATCCCGTCATATCGTTCGAGCGCCCCCCTCTAACTTTTGAAGGGAACAGCCCTAAGAAATGTGAAAAAATTCACTGACGTAGCATAAACTTAAAAGGAAAACTATCATGGCTAAGTAGGCTTTGGCGGTTACAGAGTTATACTGCCGTTATAAAAAGAAAAGCCATAAATACCATTTTATTGAGTTACGTACATATTTGAAATCAGGAAAAGATTCTGATTACGAATATGTATTCAACTCAGTATAGTCAACAAACTAAAACGTATTACGGAACCCCATAGCGCGTGAATTAAAACACGCACTTGGCCGGTTTTTAGGGTCCGACAAAGAACCCTTATAGTTTCGCCATGTCCGTCTGTCCGCGGCATAGCTCCGAGGTTCTTGTTACTAGGAAGCTGAAATTTGGTATGGATATGTATATTAATCACGCCGAGAAATTGGTAAATTGAAATTTTGAAAAATATTTTTTTTTAGGGTAGCTCCCAAACATGTAAAGTAGGGATGAATATTTTTTTTCTCGCGTACCCCTTCGTGTGGGGTATCGTTAGATAGGTATTTCAAAAATAGTATGGGTGTATGAAGACCATTTTTCGGTTAAGCCAGCCATTTACGAAATAATTAGATTTTAAGTGGAATTTATTGTTCGATATGAGCTTCCCCTCTAACTTTTGAATGACTATACCTAGAAATGTGAAAAAAATCACAAACGTAGCACATGTAATGAACTTACAAGGAAAACTATCACAGCTAAGTAGGCTTAACCGGTTACAGAGTTATAGTCGAATAACTAAGAACTACTACGGAACCCTACTGCGCGTGGCCCGACACGCACTTGGCCGGTTTTTTATAATGTAATGGGAAGACAGTATCATGACCTTTACTGAGACCGGGTTTCGTCTACTGTTTGTAGACTATGGATGTTGTCCAAGGCTGTTTAAAGTCGTGGCACGTGTAACGTACGTAATTATTTTTAATTATGTTAATTATTTTTAATTGAGGAACAAACATGCCAACATTTTAAAATGAGTCAGCACGAATTAATTACTTATTTACCTGCTTTCTAAACAAATAAAACTTTGTCTCTACCCGTGTGAGAAGTTGAAAATTTTTAGGGGTCAAAGTCTCTTGTTTGTTCCGGTTTTATTTTTTTATTTGACTGGCAAATAAATAACTTAGTTGATTTTTCTCCCATCCTGACTATATAATGTATTGAGAGTTCCTGTCTAGCTGTAATAAGAGTGCTTCACATAAAACAACTGCCTATTTTTTATATCAAATGACTCCCTCCTCCCGCCGTGGGTAGGGCGGGAAGGAGTGTCAGACTCTTACTGACTAAAACTCATCCATTATCCTTCCTCAGCTCTTTTTTTAATTCCGGAGGCGCGGTTACTCTTTCGACCATCTCGCAGCTCCGGCAGGGAAGGGGCCCTAATTTCTTCTTTCTAAAAATTCTAAAAATTCTATTAATTCAAATAAAATTTCAAAATAATACCGTTCCAATGACATACTGCCGAGACTTAATCACGATTGTGACAAACAGGGTATTCTACTAAAATTCTAAATTACCTCGATTGTTTGTAAATGGAATCGCAGTTTAGTGACTTAGCGGCTGTTACTTTGCCCCTAGCAATAATTATTCGTGTAGAATTTTATCCTTTTGGGGTTCCGTACCAAAAATGATTCCTTATGGTTTGTTAACCCATGTGGGATATCATAGAAAAGAGCATGCACACTTCTTTTTTTTGTCTTTTAGTTTTCGATTTATAATGAAATTTGATAAAAGAGCTAGATTGCCCCCCCCCCATTTATCTACGAAGTTTTTGAAACGTAAAATCTGAAAGAATTAGGGTTGATAAACATTAACCTAAATATTATAGGAAAATTAAAGCTCTATGTTTTTAAGTGACCAGCAATTTTCCTTTACAAGCAAACTTGATTATGCGGTCGTAAGATAGTTGCGATTTTATTGCGTATAATATTCTTTCCAATTATCGGAACCCTCGGTTCGAAGTCAGACTCGCATCTGGCCGTTTTCTTTTTCTCTTTTCGAGCCGAATAAAGACCGGTATATAACGCCACAATGCATTAAAACCATTATGTTACTATTGTACATTGAAGTGTAAATAAAGAAGCACTCACGTTCTTTTGTTCGTCATTCTTAATACGAAATTCCCACACGGCAAGAAGACGAATAAGACTAACTCAATTTCTAGCCTAGACAGTGTACTCGTGATAAACATAAATTTTATTAGCATATAACACTTTTCACATTTGATAGTTCGTAAAACTGTCTATTAATTTAAGTTCATATTTAAATGAAGTGAGTTTCATACAAACTTTGCCCCCCTTTTTTACCCAATTCAATTCATTCATCAAGATAAAATTTCGGAAAATGCTTTCTTATCGGATGCCTTCGTCATACGAAGAATACACCCTCCAAGTTTTAGGTCTCTTCGATCAGCGGTTTAGGTTGTGCGTGGATCCGTCATTCAGGACAAGGTATTTTATATATATAGATTAATTTAGGTTATATTTAAATGAAGTGTGTGTACTGTTTGCCTACTCTACTGAACTGGATTAATTCCTTTGGGTTTAATTAAAAGTTTAATTAATCCCAGTGTTGTTAAAAATCGGTATAATAATTCAAAATGAAAGATGAGTGGTTGGTACATACTTATTTTTTTTACGTTCTTTTCCAAAAGAATCTATATATTGGAATGGACAAAGACTGCCCCACTTCATGTGGGGCATATCAATGGTTATGCCCCACTTTAACAACCAAAAAGTGCCAGTATTTTACATTGAAATTGACGTCAGTTTCATTTCAATAAAAGTCATATTATTCTAAAAACTTTAAGTCATTTCAGCATAAATCAACTCTTTAATAGTACCTGCTATACTAGCCAAAAGATTTATTGATTACTTGGCCTATAATTTACCTAACTCTGACCTCCCTCCCTAAAAAGTCAAGAAAATTTTCAATTCTCAAGTTCGGAACCCCGATTTCACCTATAAAGGTCACCCCTCATTTTACTAAAAAGGATCTGCATAAAAAGGCTTCTTAACGTCGCTGTATTTGGCTTTATTAGGCCAAGTCTTTGATACATTACGTAAAGCTCCCTCAAAATTCAAGCTGGGCTTAGAAACTTTCTTTGCTGTGTAAATTGAGGTTTTCTGTATTGATTTTTAAGTTAGCGTAGATTTTGATGTAGCTAGTGACCCAGCTTAGGCCATTATGAAAAATATGGGAGTGTGGGTAGGTATTGTTAAACAGACTGAAAAAGAAATGTCTGAACAAACCAAGTGCATACGGCTCTTTAATTACCTCACACATGGCGATAAAGTTGATGTCGCTTTTCATTGCTACAAATGTTTGAATTTGTCTGATTGATAGTTGCATTGATGCGATACTCGTCATACGAGTTTTCATGACAATAACGATACCTATTTTATGTTTGTCATACAAAGAAATATATATGCCTATTGACATTAATAAAGAACGGTTTATCAAGAACAAACTCAATTAATTATATACACAAAAACCTACGCGGTCTGAGGACCCCAGGGACACACTCGTGTATATTATATGTACTTCTTACTCGTATATAGAAGAGTCAAAGAGAGAGAGAGAGAGAGAGTCGCTCCTACTCCATAAAAACCTACCAGTCTACTAAAGATTTCTACCAGCACTCATTTTAAAAAAATCATTCCAAAAGCACGTTATTTACACTCTATGTCTCAAGCGGTTATTCAACTCCCAAACGATTATAACTTCTGAAAACAGAATCATAGACTTCTAAAGGAACCATTTCGGCCCAAGACTGTCCATAAAAGGAGTATCTCACATAAAATATGTCGTTAAAAACGCCATAGCAAAGTATACGACGTGAAGACTGGGATATAAAACACGTATATTTGACTTAGAGTCAGTAGCTTATAGTGGAACGTAAGTATATAACTTCATAATTCTATTAAAAATAACCTGCATAGTCGGAGACGGTATATACGAGGTTGCGGGTTCGACCAATGTGACGTTTTGAAATCTTATGTATTTTGTACGCGTATTTTTATTATATTTTTTTTTGCACACATATATATACATATTTTATGATACATAAAATTCATGTACAAAAGCGAGCTTAACCCAGAATTGGGTTCTCTTACATATTTTATTTACGGCGTATTTTAGATACAAGTGACTAACGGTGAATGAAAACATCGCGAGGAAATCTGGACTAAAGTCTAAAATTACCAATCCGCCTTACCTTCTCTCTATGAGAAGAGGCCTTTACTTAGCATTGGGATAGTCAATAGGCCGATGACGATGATGTATAGTCGGTAGAATCCCTTGTCGGGAACAAATTTCATTAGGATATTGCGCTTAGGTAGCGGATTAGTCGACAGAGCAAAGGGGAATTCAAGGAACACGTAGGAATCTAACACTCCCTTTCACTCCAACCACAGGAGGCAGGAAATCATCAAATGACCCCCTAATTTGATGATTTCACATCGATAGAAAAAGTTATTGCGTTTTAACGCTAAAATGGGTGGACCGATTTAGATTCAATAAGGCATATAGATAGATTAAAACTTGAAAAAGAACGTAAGATGTTTATCCATGTGCCATTTAAAGGCTATCCTTACTAAAATCCTTACTTAATATTATAAATGCGAAAGTAACTCTGTCTGTCTGTCTGTCTGTTACGCTTTCACGCCAAAACTACTGGACCGATATAAATGAAATTTGGTACAGAGATAGAATAGACCCTGAGGAACAACATAGGCTACTTTTTACCCGGGTGCGCGAAGTTGTACCCTCGGGATGCGGGTGAAACCGCGGGAAACAGCTAGTAATATTATAAATGCGAAAGTAACTCTGTCTGTCTGTTACGCTTTCACGCCAAAAATACTGGAACGATATAAATGAAATTTGGTACAAAGATAGAATAGACCCTGAGGAACAACATAGGCTACTTTTTACCCGGGTGCGATAAGTAGTTCCCTCGGGATGCGGGTGAAACCGCGGGAAACAGCTAGTATATATATAAACAAGCATTAAATAAATTGAAGAAACAAAAAAACTTTACATTGAAACACATATTAACAATTATTTCGCCTTGAAAATATTTCTTAAGTGTCAAAATATTCATCAAAAGACATTAGACAAGTTGGATGGCGATGGCCATTACGTAACAGTATAGTAACTATAGGTACTAGGAGTACAGAATTCGTAGGAGCACCAAATTACACTAATGGCAAGAGAAGGTCTGCTCATGTGTTGTTATTTCCAAAAACCTTTCTTGTTAACATAAATATTATAATGTATTATGTGCAAGTCCTTCCTTTGTGGTTTTGAGGGGACCGTACTTAACCCTTAGGGTGCTTTACCGCAACACAAGACATTGTTACGACAGACCTTAACCATTGAAATGTTCAAAACGTTTGTTTTTGACAAATAATATTACTGTTTGTTCTTGAAATACCTACTCCAAACATAATTAAAAACCGGCCAAGTGCGTGTCGGGCCACGCGCAGTAGGGTTCCGTAGTAGGTCTCAGTTAGTCGACTATAGCTCTGTAACCGGTTAAGCCTACTTAGCCGTGATAGTTTTCCTTATAATTTCATTACATGTACTACGTCTGTGATTTTTTTCACATTTCTAGGTACAGCCATTCAAAAGTTAGAGGGGGGGGTAACTCGTATCGAACAAAAAATTTCACTTAAAATCTAGATATTTCGCAAATGGCTCGCTTAACTGAAAAATGGTCTTCACACACCTATAATATTTTTGAAAGACCTATCTAACGATACCCCACACGAAGGGGTACGCGAGAAAAAAAATATTCATCCCTACTTTACATGTTTGGGAGCTACCCTAAAAAAAAATATTTTTCAAAATTTTATTTTACCACTTTCTCGGCGTGATCGATATACATATTCATACCAAATTTCAGCTTTCTAATAACAAAAACCACGGAGCTATGCCGCGGACAGACAGACAGACAGACAGACAGACGGACAGAGCGAAATTATAAGGGTTCCTTGTCGGACTACGGAACCCTAAAAATGTCCATTAGTCATGTTATTATTCCGAGCTCAATGCATACTAAAAGTCACTACTGGGCAAGCCTCTTCTCAAACAAAAAGAAATGAGCATTGGATTTCAGACTTTATAAGTCCAGATTTCGCCACGATTTATTCTTCACCGTCAGTCAGTGGTGTCCAAGATACACTTAGAAAGTACAATCACTTTTAAAAGATCACATTGGTACTTGCTTAGCTTTAAACCTACACATTCGTACTCAAGGTGCGCGTTAACCTTTTAGCCACCACGACATTCATTCGCAAAAATTAGGATACTAAAAAAAATACTGTAGTATTTTCGAAAATGTATCCACATATTGTAAAAAACATTTTTTTATTTACGATATTCATTAAGAAATAACCGTTATAATGACTGAGTATTTAATTTTGATAACTCAGGGAACAAATCCCTACTATTGTAACTAATGCATTGCACATTGAATGGTGGGTTGAAACAAACACATACCTGCATACGGTAAAAGATTATAAACCAAAGACTAAGCTTTACATAAAAAATGCGAGAATGCAGAATGAAAAATGGGGCACAAAATAGGACTGTAAAAGTAAAATATGAAAATCTTTGAAAGAAGATAAAAAAGTTTGATAAAGGAATATAAAATAAAAATAGCTAGAAGTTGATCCTGAACGGTGGAGGCGGTTAATTAATTAATAGAAATAGCATTATGAGGATGTATGTGTGTCATGTATATATGTAAGTTTGTTAATCTTTCACGCAAAAATTAATGCATGGATTTGGATTTTAATTAATTAATTTAGTACAAACATAATTTTTATTCTGAATTAATATATAGGATACTTTTTATCCAGGTGCACAAAGGAGTTTCCCCAGGATGTCAATAAACCGCGGGAAACAGCTAGAGCAAAATAAAAATTGTGTGTTTTGTTTCGGTCTATGAATTTTATATAGAAGACTTATTTGAACTTTGAACAAAAATATTTCCTAATTTAGTTCTAAACTTACAACGTTCTTTTACTTTGTGGTTGGTTCCCTTAGGTTTGAGGGACCCTGATTTAGTGTAGTATAACAACCCTTTAAATAAATATTGAATTTGGAATGAAACTAGATTTTAGACGGCACGATTTGCGTAGTGCCTTTTTTTGAGCAATTAGCTGCTCCTCAGAGTATTGCGGGTTCGATTCCCGCACGCAACTACTAACATTTTTCGTTGTCTGGGTGTTAGTGCATAATGTGTATGTTTGTAAACGCACCTACGATACAGGAAAAGATCCTAGTGTGGTGCAATTTTTTTTTTTAAATACTAGAACCACTCAGTATAGTATTCCCTTTATTTTAAAAGTTATATATCTAATGTGACAATGTCTACAAGTTTGCAGCAATGAAATTGCTATATAAATGTTCATTTCTAACATTGGTCAGATTACTGTCACCGTGGGAACCTCTTGCTGGAAGTTAACATGCCTTGTGGAGCTGTAATATTTGATAAGAAACTGCAAATATGACTATGAGCAAAGAAAGTTTATTTTAGAAACAATAATAATCTTTATTGACGTTATAATACGATATAAATTCAAATAACCGCATAAGTATGAAGTATCAAAAGATTTTATATAACACACATAATATAACCAGGTTCCTGTTTCTGGAAACCTAACCACCGGTAGCTTGTTTTTTTTACAATTAAAATTTAAAAACGTATATAAATTGTGGTTTAAATAAATATTGTCCCACTGCTGGGCACAGGCCTCTTCTCATACAGAGAAGGCATTGATCTCCACGCTTGCTCAAGGCGGATTGGCGATTTCAGCCTTGGGGTCGGCCTCCAGTCTAAACCGGATTCAGCTGAGTACTAGTGTTTTATATGGAGCGACTGCCTATCTGACTTCCACAACCCTGTTACCGGGTAACACGGTACCCCTTGGTAAGACTGGTTGTCGGACTTTCTGGCTTCTGACTACCCGTAACGATTGTCAAAGATCTACAAATGACAGCCGGGACCAACAGCTTAACGTGCTTTTCGAGGCACAGCGAAGTCTCGCTCTATGACAAAGATGGTCACCCATCCACGAACCGACCGCACAAAGCACAGCTTAACCTTTGATCAGTCGAACCGTACGGCTATTACTTAGCCACGAGCTCCTCTTTTCATCTTGAACTTTTCATCCATATCGAAAAAAATATATATTATTATATGTATGTATACAAGAATTGCTCGTTTAATTATGAAGTGAGTAAGGTACGCCAAAACCAGCCCAATTTATTTTTTGCGTAGACTGTATAGCACGCCAAGTGCTTCGTGGTAACATAATTGTTTTAACATTTATTGATGCTGCTTGCTTTAGTTTTTTGGTCGTTTGCTTATAAAAACTAAAAAAAATAGAGGAACTTGTTGCTTAAGACTATACATACGGGTCGATTGATCGAGGTAAACCTGCGCGTGCCACTGTCGTTTCATGGATGGGTGACCATATTTCGTCGTTGCGACTTTAAGACCTCACACGTGTAAAATTCATCTGTGTCAGGTAATCAAAAGTAACCATCTACTGAAAAAAATATAAGGAAACTAAATATAACTAAAGATACAAGTGATAACTAGAGGGTTTTATGCTTTTTACTTTGATATTGTCCTTTTAAAATTTGAAATAAGCAAGTAGGTATATGAAAGCGATTTTGACAAAAGTGACACATAGGAGATTTTAAAGTCGCAACGACGATTTGTCATACTTTTCCTTGCGACACTAAGTACTGGTTGTCATTTGTAGATCTTTGATAGTCAGAAATCAGGAAATCTAGCAATCAGTTTTAATAATGAGATTATGTTGCCCGGTGACTGAGTAGTGGTAATCAAATTATCAGGACGTTTTCTGGGAATTGACCGCAAAATAGTAGGGAAAAGGCTAGACAGATAATGTTTTTGAATGTTTTGGCGTCAACCAATATAAAAAGGTCTAAGTTTTATAAGTTCTAAAGACTAAAACCTCTATCATAAATTGAATCAGTTTACAATTATGTCTTAAAATACTTGAAATTGAAAGCATTGTCCTCAAAATCGAGATATATCAATAGAGATGCAATGCCGAACATTACGATGTAACAAAAACGTAACCACTTTTTAGAATGCAGACGTTGAAACTAGTAGGTAATCATTTTGATATAAAATTATATGTATCTCTCTAATACTAGCCGAAACATAATGTTCATGACATCTGTATGATAAGGATGGCAATAATACTCCCAGGAAAAATACGGTGTGGCATACCACATAACAAAATGGCATGAATTATGTCTGTGGGCTTAACCTTTATGACTCGCATTGTGTTCGGTAATTGCAGATCTAGTTACATATATGTATCTATGGTCCTCAATTTCAAAATGAGTGTCACGTAGAAAATCTTTTTTACTAGGAAACTATTTTCGTTTGTAAACTTGGCTTTACTTAAACTACTATTAGTAATTTGATTGTTATCTAGATAGTAAGTTAATGTCTTTACGTCGCAGCCTACATTTACCAATAAAGGGGGAAGCTCAGCGCTTTTTCTCAGTAATTGGATTTTTTTCCAATCGGCCGTTGATTGTTAGCACTGTGCGCTTCGAACAAGAAACTGTTTGCTTTGCAACGAAATTAAATTTCTCAGTTGTTTTTTTAAATGTTGCTGAAATTTCCAAAACATAGACGAAGTAAGGGGTTTCGTCATCAAAGCGTTTATATACGTAAAATAAGGCCAAGATGACCCTGTGTTTATTCAGTACATGCATGATGTTTTACCCAACTAAAAGGATGGTGGGGCTAAAAATGCAGGGTATAGTTTTCTAAACTAGTGTTTAAAAGATGACATTTCGTTCGTTTATTTATAGTATGTAGGGGATAGGTAATCTTTAATGGTGATCTTATGTCCGGTTTCTTAGGTAGACACTTTGTCAGTATTTAATTATGCCAAAAAATGTAGGGACCTTTTTATTTACCTTATTGAATGATCTCCTTTATCAAAACACAACCAGTCTTGTTTAAAATAAGAAAACCTCTCATCTCATTCGGTTCAGCCATTTTTCCGAAAAGGACGAAACAGACAGACATACACAAAGTAAAAATAGTATAATTATGTCACCCGTTTATTTACACAGCAGACATTGTTCAAGTGTACCTATTTTCACCTCATACGTGTTGCTACGTCTGGTAAAGTATACGTTTTACTTATACAAGTGTTCTTACATAACGAGCACATTGATTTTGTGTTTCAAGTCTAGACAGAGTGATGACTAGATATCTAGACTTTTCTCTCATCTAATGGACTTCGTGATTTTCGGGCAGTATTTTTTGTGGACGCTTCTATAACCAGCTTTGTTTTAACAGTTTTAGCCACAATATGAAGTCACTACTTCATGCATGCAGGTTTAAGCTATTCTCTATCTTTTCCCAGTTTTCAATCTATACCCGGAGTCAGGAAGTTGGTGGTGTTACAATGTGGGCACGTCAAGCCGTCGTCCCCGGCTGTTTTCTTGACAGTTGTTATTACAATTCCATGTCAGAGGCCGTCAATCGGATTTGAGAAAACTCTGACATCAGGGCTTGTTAGGTTGGTAAAAACTTGCAGATGACACGATAAGAAGAACAATCTATATCCATACTAAATTTTATTTGAATCGCTTCAGCTGTTTTACCGTGAAAGCGTAATAAACAGACCGAGTTACCACTCTAAGGTTGAACTAACTTCTGCCCGCGAATTTGTCTGCGTGGTCTTATATACTGGGATAAAAAGCATCCTATATGTTAATCTAGGTTATAAACTATGTGTGTACCCAATTTCATCCAAATCGATGAAGTAGTTTTTGTGCGATGCGTTTACAAATATACAGAAAGACAAACAAATATTCAAAAAAATGTTTTTGCCCATGGGCTATACGAATTCAAATAAATATGACAGAGTTTCATACAAACATTGCCCCCTTTTTCACCCCTTAGGGATAGAATTTCGGAAAATACTTTCTTATCGTATACCTACGTCGTACAAAGAACACATCATCCAAGTTTCAGGTCTCTACGATCAGTGGTTTAGGCTGTGCGCTGATCCCTCAGTCATTCAGGACAAAGCTTTTTATATGTATAACTTAAAAGCAATATTGCATAGCAATGTAAAAATGTCAGATGGAAAATTTTAAGCTTCCATTTTTGTAACTGTGAAAGGCTCAGTTTTACAGCTATCCCATATCAAGGACATTTGACGCACGCTCCCAGTTTACGATAGCTCGTCCCCGTTCATATTCCTCTGGTATTGTGTTCTAGCCTTTTCAGTTTTTATTACATCGTTGCCATCAAAGATGACTGTATTAAGTTATAAATTCCTTTCATTTCTCCTTTTTCTTCGGTTTATTTCTATTGTGGAATGTTTTTTTCCGCTAAGAAATAATAGCTTGCAGCTGTTATAAAAATAATCTAAAGAAGTGTGTTTAAGCTTCTACTGAAAATAAACAATATTATAAGGAATCTAGGTGAGTATTATTTAAACTAGAGTAATTTTCTATATTTCTATAAATCTGACAACATGAACAGTTTTCTAAATTCAGTTTCCATATTAAAAACTTTACTAATCTAAAGTTTGATAGGCAAAACTAGCTCTTAGATCCGACCATCCACTAAAGGAAACTTGGCCTTTTTTAATGTGTTTAAGGCTTAAATCGCCAACCAGATTTTCTTCTCTAAACCTTTGAGCAAGCTCGGAGATCCATACTTGTACGTTCATTATATATGTAACTAGCAACCCGTCCCGGCTTCGCATGGGTAGCTTATGTTACTCAGAGTGAATGTAGCTTTCCAATGGTGAAAGATTTTTTGTAATCGCCACAGTAGTTTTTGAGTTTATTCATTACTAGCTTCTGCCCGCGACTTCGTCCGCGTGGAATAGTGGTGCTCCGCTCCTATTGGTTTTAGCGTGATGAAATATAGCCTATAGCCTTCTTTAATAAATGGGCTATCTAACACTGAAAGAATTTTCAAATCGGACCAGTAGTTCCTGAGATTAGTAGCGTACGCAAAAAAAAGTAACTTTTCTGGTTGATTTCTTACACCTTGTGTCCGAAAAACCCAAATATCTTACGGAACCCTATTTTTTTCCCAAAATAAAATTTAGCCTATGTTACTCGTGGATAATGTAGCTTTCAAATGGTGAAAGAATTTTTAAAATCGTAGTTTTTGAGCCTATTCATTACAAACAAACAAAGTTTTCCTCTTTATAATATTAGTGTAGAAGTGTAGACAAACATACACACAAAAATACAAATCTTTCCTCTTTATAACAGTAGTGTAGAAAAGGACTTTGACCAGTCGTATTGAGATATTAAATAGGTCAAATTATCCAAAACATAAAAGAGAGTGATCATAGATACGTACATGTATCTGAGCCACTCTATTCGTAGTAATATTCCATTAGATGCGGGTCTCATTTACGCTCGCACTTAACACATAATGAGTCTTGGTCTTATTACTCAAATGAAACCGGCGAAGTGCGTGTGGGGCCACGCACTTATAGGGTTCCGTTATACGTTTAAGCTGGTCGACTATAACTCTTTAACCGGTAAATAATTCAAAAGTTAGAGAAATGCCCGGTTAATAAAAAACACCTCTTTAAAGATTTTCTTTTTTTTTGTTTTATAACGGATTGATATGTGGTATTTACATTCCTACTATATTTCTGAAAGACCTATCCAATGATACGGGATACCCCCCTATATTCATCCCCATATTAGGTTCTTGTACGGTAGATGACCAGCCTTTATTAAATTACAATAGGTACAGCCTTCAGTAGAAGCAAACATATAATAATTACAGTCTAGGGCAGAACCTAGTCTGTAAGGTAAGGTCAGAACCTTATCCGATATCTTGTACGGAACCATCCAGGATATGATCTATCTGTGTACCAAATTTCATCCAAAACCGTTCCGTAGATTGTGCGTGAAAAAGTAACAAAATATATAGACAGCCAACTACATAAACTTTCACATTTAATATAAGTAGTTTAAGATGTACGGTGAAATAAAATATATTTCATCTCGCTTAAGTTAGACATAAATAAATAAGTATAGATTAAACTCTGTTTGTGGCACATGTCACTCCAAAAGTGGATGAAAGCAAACTAGTGGGGTTTGGCTTAATACATTTAGGACTGACAGACGCCCGGATAAACCCAGTCATGTTGAGATTAAGTTTGATCCGGCTAAATACTTACATGTCTGTCTTGTACAGAAAACAATTTCAATCTGCCAACCAACCTCTTAAACTATTTAAGAAATAGAGTGAAATAAATTATTTTAGCCACACCAATTCAGGTCTATAAATCTCAGTCGCTTATTTTCATATAACTCATTAACCGATATGAGAATCAGATCAATTAAAATAAATAGGTGTGCATTTTATAAATTTTAGCATTCTGCGCATTTTCTCCATAATTATTATAAACTTAAATTATGCTAAATTTCATGCTTCTCTCTGCACGCAATCCTACTTTTTCTAAAAAGGGTTACAAAGACTTTTTCACGTATCTATATTAATAGACTAGCTGTTACCCGCGGTTTCACCCGCGTCCTCGAAAACTACTGCACGAACCCAAATAAAAAGTATCCTATTTTTTTATCCAGGGTGTAAGCTGTATGTGTACTAAATTTCATTCAAATCCGTTAAGTGATTTTTGCGTGAAATAGTAACAAACATCCATCTATCCATCCACGCTCACAAACTTTCGCATTTATTTTATTAGTAGGATTAACGATTTTTGTATTTTTTTATAGGTAAAGTCAACAAAAAGAATGATTGTTTTATCCTTGTCCTTACTAATATCCTTACTTACTTCCTTACTAATATTATAAATGCGAAAGTAACTCTGTCTGTCTGTCTGTTACGCTTTCACGCCAAAACTACTGGACCGATATAAATGAAATTTGGTACAGAGATAGAATAGACCCTGAGGAACAACATAGGCTACTTTTTACCCGGGTGCGCTAAGTAGTTCCCTCGGGATGCGGGTGAAACCGCGGGAAACAGCTAGTTTATAAATAATTCTTCAACCATTACCAACAGACACGCAGAAAATAAAGCCATCAAATCACGATGTTGATTAACAGGCCCGTCAAAACGATTCGACGCCTCATATCATTAGCAAAAATTGACACGCGACCCAAAATTAGCGCCGTCAGAAGGGACAAAGTGGGGTCTAATAAAGTCCCTAATTAATGACAAGGGAGCGAATCCCTTTTTACTTTCAGAATGCCCTAAGGTAATGATATTACACTGTGATGATGAGGTGGGTAGGAAAAAGGTTTTTTTTTTTGTTGTTTATTTTAGATAGGTCGTGGGCGTTGAGCTACTTTCGTAATTGAAGTTATTTCCGAGAGTTCCGAAGGTATATAATGTATTAAATATAATGGTTTTTTGTATTGGGAATAAAAGAAAAATGAAAACCAACTGCCGGTTGTTTGAAAGATCACTTGAGAACTACTTTAGCTTTGGACGTGTTGGGAAAGTGTTGATTCTTTGAAAGTGTTGGGAAAAGATTTGTTTGAAAAAAATAATATCAGATCACGATCAGGGTAACAACGTGTTTGTTTTTGCAATCACTATTCAGGTGTGAGAGCGAGACACAGCTACTAACATCGTCTAGCACCATCCCTTTCTCACAAAAAAACTATTCCTACTCATCATGATAAACCACGTGATAAACCCCCAAGTCACTTATTTTACGTAGAATTTGCTGTCTGAAAACAAGGATTTATCGCTTAAAATATATTATATAGGTTTAAAATCATCTCGAATGACCGTCCCGAATAGCCGAAAGGAAAATATGTTTTTCTATTTCAAATATAAAAATACGAACTCACCAAAAAGGGTATAAAAACCAGTGTACGTGAATATCAGCCACAAATATTTGCACCAGTCCTGGCCAAATATTAGTTCCATGGCAATCATTTCAGTTCGCCGAAGTTCTAATCGAAGACTAACCATACGACGATATCAAACTCTCATTTATATGTGTTAAATAAACACCTGGTTATATAGTGACGGAGGGAAACTGAATTTTGAATATTACCCTAAGGCACCGTCTCAAGTTGAGGATGAATAATCTATAGAGCGATTTAATTTTAATATCATTTAAAATTTATAAAATGGAAAATTTCAGAATTTTTTTGATACGTCCAATGTAGAAAATCAACATTTTTAAAATATCAGAAAACTTATTAAACCACGAATGAAACCTACAAAAGTTTTTGTTATGGTTCTGCCAGGGATTGTTGATATAAGGACTTTTTTTAAATAAGTGAAGCTTAATTAAGTCCCTTTTTCTAGCCCTTTTTTCACTGTCCTGTTTGCAATCTATTTGGGGTCGGCACAATGACTTCCATTATTCGCGGTTAGCGTTAATACTATAATTCATTCCATTCTCTTTTATATAATTTTTCACACAATCCTTTTATATTTTCTTTAGTCAACCTCTTTACTCCGTCCTTCCACATTTACACATGTACAGCTTGGCAAAAAAGTCTAGAAACGGAACTAATTTTTTTTATTGCTGGCAGCCCCTGGCAATTAATGTCGTTCTGTTTATATACTCTGTGGTTCTGTGTCGTTCGATGTAAACAAAGTTCGCGAGTTACTTATTTTTTTATTTCGACCATCAAAACGTTAATAAAACCACGTTATAATAAATAAAACCATTCGGAGTACTAGCAAGGAAACAATTTATAATGTTTATAGGCGATATCTGGTCGAACATGAGGCTTAAACTCTTCTTTCCGATCTCGACGATATTTACCAAAGTACCGCCATTATGACAGGTATGTAAGAGTTTGTTTTGATGTATTTAGTTGTATCAAGTGTTAATTTATGATCTCTAATTGGTTTTGAATTGCTTGAATACGAAATAAGTGAAATTTTGAACAATAAACATCGAGCATATAGGTTATGTTTACGTTTTGTCTTTGACACTTTGGTATAGCGCGACTAGATTATTTTGATACTTGAGTGGCTTGAGCCTTGATACTCTGCAATATGTAAATTCGATTTCTACATAACCTTATCTATGAGTGTGATCACAAGATATGATACTTGTTATAACTAGCATTTAAAAACCACAAAAAAAACTAGATAGGTACCGTAAACTTTTTACATTAATTATTGATAGAGGTTTAATCATTTTTTTTATCTTTATAGGAAGCACCGAACGTGCATTTCAATCTATAACCGAGTATGAGTTCAAAAGAATTCATGCCAGCATGTTAACAAAATAGAAAAGGAGTATTATGAATTTATGAGAGGGCTCGTACTTGGACATAAAACGTTTAGGAATCAATCTCCAACATGATAGCGCAGTGCCTTTGAATCTGAGTGTGACTCAGATGAGTTTATGGCTAGCTCTAGCCAAGACATGGATGTGGCGGGCGTGGAATATTTAGAGGAAGATTTATTGAAATCAAATATAATAACGCTATATTCATACGCCTTTTTTTTATACCCAAAAAAAATTGTAAACACAGGAGTGCTTACATTATTAGTGCTTATAAGTAATTTGTATTCAATTACATGACGTGCATACTTGTTATTACATTTTATAATACTTACTGATTTTAATTAATTATAAAAATACAGCTTAGTATCAAGACGATAGGATGGTACGCTATACGGTCGCAGCGGGTTGCCACACGAACGGTAAAGTGGCGCCCCTATTAATTTCTACTCTTTTTTGCCAAGCTGTACTCAATTCTCACTTAGCAACATGTATTTTTCACTGACTTTTTTTTTTGTCTAAGACACAATTTATGCCTACCACTTATAATCAACCTTCATACTATTAATCAGCTATATTTCAAAGTTGTCTTCTACAGCTCAATCTATACTCAAGGGTTCTCATTAAAACCATGAGCTCGTCGCCGTCGTACATAATTATAAGTTTTTGATTGCATTTTAGCGCCAGCACTCATATTATGAAATTTTCTGCTACAGTTACATGCGTAAGGAATTCGCAAAGTATTACACGAATATGTAAATGAATTTTCTTATTTAAAGTACTCTGGATAATACATTTTTTATTTATTTAGAATAACAATTTAAATAAGATCTCCTAATTTGGGAGCTAGAAGATACCTCTCGCTTTTCGAGCCCTAAGTAGAAAACTCGGCGAATTTAGAATTACTATCCATAGGGTTAAGAAGAGCTTTAAATAACAATATATGTACCTACATTTAAGTACCTACCTATGTAAATATTCACTTAATAAATCTGGCCCTCCAAAGTATTCTATCGTAATCTAAAAAGATCTTATCTCTATTGTGTGTACACAAAAGATAGTCACGGTTCGATGTCAATGAACAGAATCTAATGAGGCATGGAACGGCTTGACGATCCAGGGTAACAATAGGGAACTAACAATGTATTACAAACATGACGAGGTTTTAGACAGTTGATAAAGAAAATTTTGGGGCCAGGCCAACCCTTATTGACTAGCCTTTAAAAATATTTTTATGTTAAATATTTTTGGCGTATAAGGGGTCATGATAGCAGCAATATAGTGCGATCTAGCACTGGTTTGAATAAAAGATACCATGCTTAATTATTATATATAATTATATTTATTATTTAAATTTCTTCTCGTCTAGTTAAAAACCGATAAACCCACTTGATTTTTTATTACTACAAGTATCTTAAATCTAAATTTAGTATTTCGAAGGTTTCCAAATTTTTTGTAAGGCCCCATAAGTATACCACAATTCTATTTCCTCTAATACCATCATAAATAATAACTGCAGAACCTCCTTTTCTATGTCATAAGGAAGATCATAAAAAGAATATAAGTGAAATAATACGTTTTTAAGTGCACTCAATTTGGCACTCGCTCTGAATTACAAATGCGGTGGCACGCCTATAACTCATTGCGGGTGAAGAAACTTAAGCTCTTCCGCTACTAAAGCATTTTCCCAAAAATCAACTAAGCGTACAAGAGAAATGTGGCATTTCATATAAATATACTAGTTGTTTCCTGTGTTTTCACCCGCATTCTGAGAGGATTAACTATATTATTATTATTAATTATATTAATAAACTAAAATAACTATCCTCTGCCTTTCCGCAGACCATAATCTTTATCCATACCAATTTCCATCAAAATGAGTTCAGTCGTTGTACCGTAACATAGTTATTTTCTGATTGAATTGAAGTATAATTACAATTTGAACCGATGAACACGTTCTTCGACGTTTTTATAGCACAGACAATTTTTGAACATATCTAGATAATTAAAGATAATTCTAGAGAAAAGTACTTGATTTCAGAGGCAGAGGAAGTTTCTTTATAATATATCTCATTAAAATAAGTTCCAAAAACTCAAAGGCCTGAATAGGTACACAATTCACAACGTTTTACTTCCTGACCTCTAAAACTGGTCAAAATTGTGTGAAAATCGGCAAGTAGCAAAAGTTTTTACACCAACGGAAATTGATGACAACGTGACGACAGCCAATCAGCACTAGACCGTAACTAGTGCTCCTAATTAATCACACAGCGAGCATGTAGTAGTAGATTGATACTCAAAATAAATCGCACGTCCAACACTCATAAATAAAAACAGCCTACTTTATTTCTTACTTTTCTATAATCCAAAAAGATAATAAAAATCTTTTTTCACTTAAGCGTTGATAAATAAGAAGTTGTTTGACAAAGAAATGAGACTATTACAGAAACTTGAAGACAAACAATCTTGGTTGTGAAAGAAAAGCAATTTTTGGCAAACATGCTATATTTATTGGCTATTCCATCTGGCGATTGAGTATTAAGATATTGAAAATATGTTTGTGCGTTGTTTTTATCTGTGTTGGCTTTCTGCATTTTTGTGTTTCATAATAGACTGACTTTACTTTTAGCTCTTTATTTAGTTTGCCCTGTTTTGTTACCATTTTGTTTTTCATCTTCTTATCATGTAGGCTACAAGTTTTTCTAACAAGCCCTAGTGTCAAGTTAACTCCGGCCTTTGACATGGAGTCGACTGCTATCAAGGTCGGAGAAATTGGCATCCCAATCACGGGAGTGTAACACTACCAACTGCTTGACTCCGAGCTGCTTTGCAAAATTAATACACCCACTATGCGGATATCGCTTTGTGATAAAGCATTTAGCTACCACGACCACAAAGCCTCGTTGTTCGCAACGAGGCTTGCTCCTTCCCACTTTCTCAGTACGTCGGGCTGTGGTGCTGGGGCTCTGGTGCAGCAGCTGCAGTCGCAGAAAACCTTAAACGGCGCAAATATACACAAATAGACATTTTTAGTAATTATTATAATTGAGCCACTTGGGGTTGAAACATTAGGACCATAGGGTCGAAGAACCAGTCTTCTATTTCGTGACATAGGTAAACATTTAGTCGACTCCACGTGTGATCAAAAGGCTGACCCATATTTCGGTCAAAGAATCAGCATTGCCATCGAATGTGGCAATGCAGCCAGCCTTTCCAGCACGATTCCCGTTGATAGCGATGCGGTTGCATATTTTGATGCCTAATTTTATTAGTATAATTTATTATTTATGTTTTGATATTTTAAATATATATACTGAATAAATAAATTAGCCTAAAACTAGTATAAAATTAGCGTTAATTTGGCGGCTGATAATGGTTTGCTACGATTACGCAGAATTTTGCTAATAATTTCTAACTTATTCACCGTAATGACGCCACAAACAGGAGATAACTCTGTTTAAAATAACATTACCTGCTCACCTTTTCATGTATAAAGTGTCAAAGACTTTGAGTCCTTAATTATGTAAGCAATTCTTAATTAAAGTACCTTCAAAGACTACAGTTGCCTTTAAACAAAATAGCTTTGTTGTAACCTTTGAGTTGATGAAGATTCTTAGGAAATTGCATTTGTTTATGGTAGATTAATCACGGCAGTTGACCGATAGAGTTTAACAGCTAGTTGCACCAAAAATATACGGTTACTTATAGGTGAAACGGAAGAACTGTCATTCGTTATCTGTCAAAATGTAGGATAAAATTAAATAATTTTGCTATTTTGCAACCAGCTGTAAGTGTGTGAAATAAAATACCAATTAGTGTAACCATATTTTTGGAGAGGCTGTAAGTTACTATTGAAGCTAAGTTATGTGATTGAATTTACCAATGAGACGGCAGAATCCTTTGATGGTTTTCTTCTTACACATCACTTTTTTATATTTTTAACATAATTTAACTTTTAGTGCTGTAGACTATTCTCAAAAGTATAAATTATGCTTTTTGTTTCATAATAACGTAATGATGTCGTATTTTTTGCACGATGACGAACTGAGATCAACGCTCTATGGGTCATTTAGGATTTTATTATGATCATTACTAGTTATTACTGGATGTAGTTTTATCGCTGGATTTTACTTAAATATGCGGTGTGTATCACCAAGTTTTTTGTGTAGATAGATTAATACTAAACCATCTAAAAAAATACAACTCAGCCTTTGATACGAAGATTATAATTATTTACTGTCCAAGATTAACAGAAAAATATTTAGAATTTTAAATACAACCTGACAGATATTAACGGAATTTGATGAATAATATTCCGTTTTTAAATACATAAAATATTATACCTAGCTATTTTTTTTTTTTGTATACCTTAATGTTTTTGTCACGAACCCCCGTATGACTCTCTCAATTTCTGTCCCTTTTACCCTAGTCCCTTAGCTCCAATAAACCCTTAAGATAGGCGTCCTTACTTAACAAAAATACCAAAAAGATAACCCCAAAATTCTCACTCCTTCCCTGAAGCATCATTAGGTATTATTTCACGACCTCCCCCCAACCCTAAAATGGAAATGATAACCAATATAACGGCCCATACTTTGGAGCAAACAAAAAAGGATCCCTGCTGATAATGTTGGTCCTTTATAGTTTTTGTTACCGCTAGTAACAGCTGCGAAAGATTTATGTTTTATGATATTATATGACGTTGAATTTGAAGACAAAATACTTCGGTAGTGGTTGAAAAAAAATGAATTAAGAAGTATTCTCAAATACTAAAGTCATACAGCATTGAACATATCGACACTGTCGTAGAACAAAGTCGGATCTACAAAATAGCTACTTTACAGGAGAGCACTTTAAAGTTTTTATTTTCTTTGGAACGTATTGGAAATACAACTTTGTTCGTTTTAATATCTCGGAAAGTACCAGATATATAATTTTGTTTCTTGCTTATATCGATAGATTATGTTTAGTCGAAGCTGATTTTGAAATAATCACAATTTCATTGTATTATGACATCTGACTTTGTTCTACGAGTGTCGAATTATCCAAATTGGTTGGTTAAAAAACTCTGAAGTGAAAAATATCTGATGGAGTGACTAAAAAGGTCCTAGTTAGTTATTCCAAAATTCGGGTGTGAGACCTAAAGTAACTTATTATTCAACCTTTCGCGTGGATGAACCATTTAGGTTTATTTATTTCAACCTAGACGTTTATTTTATTAATCTACAATTTATGTTTTTTTTAAGAAGAATTCTTATCGATACTAATATTATAAAGAGGAACGATAATGTTTGTTTGTAGGGATTTAACTCAAAAACTACTGGATACTGTCATAGGCTATATTTATTTCCAGAAATAATTAGGTATCGATACTAAAACTTGAATAATGTAACCCAAGGTGTAAAAAAAATGAAAGTCGCGGACGGAAAGCTAGTGAAAAATATTATTGTTAGTAAAACCACCTACTTGAAATGATGAGTGTGTTTATTACAAACTGTAAATATTACCTGCCTTCAGGATCACAGATATGTCTCTAAATAGATAACGCAAGTTCCGTTATTTTTATGAAAACCAAGCATGTCACTTTATGCGACATCACAAGAGCGTTTTAGCGATTTTCTCTATACTAGCTAACATTTTTGATACTTTATGCAGCTTAATACGTCACAGTTATACATTTTTCTAGCTTTCGGTTGATGTCTAGTGCCAATACAGTGGTGTGCGGGCTAAATTCAGACGGCGTAGATTAGTCCGCGCTTTTTAGGTGCACTACACTCATCTGTCACGTGCGAAATACACACACTTGTAGAAAGTCTTGTGTAACTAAATAGGTTGATACCTACATATTTCGTGTGTTTTTTATAATAATATTACATTACGAGTATGTAATAGTACAAAATTACAATAATATCATTACTAAGTATAATATCCTCGAGGCCATGAAAATAACAAGGTAATAATTTCATTCCTTCCATATTTTCTTTCATCCCTATTAAAAGGAAAACCAATCATAATATTTTTAGCATAGGTATAACTTTGAGAATTGTAATAAAACGAAATTTATCGTTGACAAAGATGTTTTCGGATTATTACGATTGTTATTAGAGACACAGGTGCGTTTCAGAGAAACGATCGCTTACAGCGACGTCGAAATAGCGAATAATATGAAAACTCTTCGTATCATAAATCGTGGCGATTTGTTGGTTTTAAATTAATTAGAATCGCTTTTTCATATCAGAGAAGCTCTAACGAAAATATGCTGAAAATATACACGTAAATTTAAATATATTTTGTTAAAGAACAGATGTTTCATATTGTTCAAAAATAATTTTGAATAGTGCTGAAATGTTTTGATTAGGTATATTGTAAAATAAATTTATAAAAATGTTTTTTTCTGCAGATATTGACTTTTTTAGATACTAAATTTACTTGTACTGAAATAAATTAATACCTAAGTTGTTATTATTGCCTAAAAATACAATTAGATAGCATAAAAAATACATGGGTCAAAATAATTTCTCAACCCCAATTAGTATCTAGGTATAGCGGCTGTTTTTAAAAACCTATCTTTCCTTCGATTTGTTTCCGAACTAGAGATAGGTTTTTGACATAAGGTTTCGTAGAAAGAAAATCTACGGATAAATAGAGTATTGACAACGGCCTTAAGTCAGTATGTATGGTAGTACCTAGCTATCGCCAAATTTGCTGGCATCTAGCCTTCAATGCAACCTTACTACCACCTAACATTACCTGTGTGGTTCGTACTAAGTGGATATGTTAGATACCTACACTGGACAAGTACGCGAATAATCACCATTCAAACCTTACTACTAAGAACATAAGGTTGGAAAATGGTCAACTATGAATTTGCTCAAACGGAGTCTTTCTAATTCGATACAATGCAGTTACAATTATGGTACCTAATAAGTAGGAGTATGGCGCCTTTAGAAAGAATAATAGTGTAAAGAGCTTTCATTATTTAAAAATACACGGTTCGATAAGTAGGCGATCTAAAAATAAAAACAAACACGTAAAAATATTATTGAATAGTGTACCGTAAAGAAAAATGTTTCTAAAACCGTGTGAAAAAACGCTTCAGTGCAAAAATTCAATCATCAAACGTGCGAACACACTCACTCGTGGCAGCTTTTAAAATTGTGTTTTGAACATTTGGTTATGCATTGTGATCAAATTGACGTCATGACGTCATAGCGATAGGTACGTAGAGTTAATACGACGTTTTTTTTAATGACCACTAATCATCAAACAAAGGTATTCGGAATTAAAAACTTCAAAGATCCATGTAATCAAATCCACAATGCATAACCTAGGCAAGTAGGTCCTAGCCAAAACTTTAGCCGTAAAGCAGCACAACCGTTTTCCAAAACAACTCACTCGCGAAGTTATTTCCTACTATCTGAACCAACATGTCTTCGAAAGGTTGTTGGAGCATGATTTCCCAGCCGATCGCTTCTATCCCTGAGCCCAGCATGTAGCCATGGATGGTGGCAGCTAACAAGTATCCACCAGATCCTCCCACATAACTTTCATAAGCCGGAGTATCGTAAAGTAACACTGCACGACCCCATCCGAATCTGTTGGTAACCGGAGTAATTTTAGAATAGGTACTAGCGACATCTGTTGTTGAGTAGCGGAACGAAAAATATTCCTGTCAGTATAGTGACTAGCAGCGCCATCTTTAAATTACAGAAGAAACTGCTCAGTAACGTTTCACTTACCAATTTACTCAATAGATGGCGGTAATTGTGGGATAAGTTTTAATTCTAGACTTACTTGTGTATTTGTAGCCGAGGTAGAACTTTAAGTTTTCTGTGTAGTTTAGTCCAGCGTCTGATGTGGTGTCCCACGGGGTGTAAAGAATTTCTTCTTTCTTCAGAAAATTGGCGAAGGACTTCATCATGAGATGGCAAGTTGATTTACCGGCGACGTGCAACTGTGACTCGGGCTCGTTGATGAGCAGGAGTTGCTTCCAGTCGTAGCTAGATGGCGTGAAAATAAAAACGTGTTAGCGAAGCCAAACTGTGGAAAACGTGCTAAGAAACATCACAAGTCACAATACACTCAAATTATCGGAAAACCTATATTTTTATTAACTTAAAAATAACATCTTACTGTAACTCACTAACTCAACATACATACACTGAGTACTATTTTTATTAAGTACTTTCCCCAGGACGCATGTGAAACCGCGCGAAATAACTAGTGTGAAATAATTTAGATTTTTTTCTATTTATTCACTATTCAGGTGTGCGACTGAAACTCAGTTACAAACGTCGTATAGCATCGTCTCTTTTTCACAATGTTACCATTCCTACTTTGACCCGTCAAGGCGGTTGTTTATGGTAGGTAAATATTTTAAACATAGTTTTTTTATATTCAATAGAGCCTCCTAGTAGCTTTAATGAGATGCGATAACAAACCCTTGGGTATTCAGGTTAGGTACCTGAGTGCCCATTTGCTGAGACAATGGGAAAATCTTTTTTGCTTTGTCAGAGGTTGGTTAGGTATGGGTGAAACTTAAGTATCATAGGAGATAACAACCCATGAAGTATAATAGAAACATAGGAACTATACTAAGGAAAAGGAAATGCGTATAGAGAAACATTTTTAACCGACTTCAAAACGGAGGAGGTTCTCATCACAAATAATCTTTACAATATGACTATTGCCATAATTTACTACTTAAAAAAATATAATTTTAAAAGGCTAATAATTTTTCAGGCGACTAACAGCTTATTAGGCGACTAACTAAATATTTTTATGAGCAACAAAAGGCCAGGATCTATAAAAACTAAATAATGGCTGCTACTATAAGATAGAAAATATATTAAACAGGGCCAATGAAATAATAGGTGACGTATTAAAAATAATAGGTCAAAAATAATAGCCATTAAAAAAGAGGTTAGGTTAGGTTAGATTTTTATATCCGCCGTCAAGTTGTCACCTAACAAAAAATTCAGTTGCCACGCCAAAAAAAAACATTGCCAATTTAAATTTTAAACAGAGCTTACAACTTAATATAAAGCTACTACTTTATACTTAAAATGCTACTTCACTGTAGCTGCCAACCTATTATTTTTGCTACCCACTTTAATTATTTTTAAGACCCTAAATCAGATTATTTTGTCGCCGCGTTAAAAACATGTCATTTTAAAATATTCTTGCTAAGTTACGAGCCTAATGCTGCATATTACATCAAAACGAAAGGACAGACAGAAATGAAAATCAATAAAATTCAGGAACATACAACATTATTCAGAAAATGTCAAGTGGCTTACAATTCACGAGTAAGTACATACTTTGTTAAATAAATACGTACCTACATATAGATAAATCTTGATAAGACTGAAAGCCCCACGCTTATTATTTTCGGACATTTTGAGTGACAACTCTCTAGATAACTTTATGAATTCTGTTTCTATTAATAGAAGGGGAAGTGTGTTTTGTTTATCTGTTGAAATCATGTGGAGTGACCGAAATGTTGTACTTAATTCATTACTATAGTAATGCATTTGGGTTTGCTCAGGGATCTTCGAAATCTCTAAAAGTATTTATATTTATTTCTTAAATGTATAAAATGAATGTATAAAATAATACCTACTGTATAAATAAATATATTATTTTTTTGCCTGTTTCTTCCGTGTAATCTCCGGAACGGTTAAACCGATTTTGATGGGTATTTTATTTAGCAGATAGATGATATTACCCTAATCATGACTTATAAATGTGAAAGTCAGTTTATTCGTTAAGCTTTCACAGTAAAATGGCTAAACCGATTTGCATGAAATTTGGTATAGAGATAGAGGGGACCCATGGTTATAGGGCTACTTTTTATTCGGGTGCGTTAGTTCCCTCGGGATGCGGGAAATAGTAGCCTATAGAGTTGTGCAGAGTAACGCCGCGGGGAGCAGTAAGTTTAAAAAAATAATAATGAAAGTAATAACTAATTTTAACCCGCTGAAGATAAAAGCGTAACTTTTATTCTAAGCACGAACTTTATGAATGAATTTCGAAATTAAAGTAATATCTTGCCGAGATCAGGGACGAGTTTACAAAGCGGGACGAATTTTATTTGTAGCTAGTATCTTCGCGTGGCGTTGCCCGGGCTACCTCAAATCTTGCATTTAAACATTGCATGCAAGGAGCATTCCACGTTTATTATAGGCAGCATCAATATGGTTCTAGACGCCTAGAAAATACACCGTATTTCTAGCAAATAAACTATTATAATATTCTATTCTAGAATATTTTTTATGTTTTTAGGTGGAGGTTTAGCAGGGTGCAACACATTGTACCAACTCACTAAGAGAGGGGTGAATGCTGTTCTTCTAGCTAGAGTGACTCAAGTTGAATAGCGACACGACATGGCACACGGCTGGTAACGTGAATATCCCATTGAAATCGGTACAATCATATCAGTTTAGCCGGAACAAAGACTCAGACAAACAGGCGAACAGAGATAAAAATAAAAATTGGTTCATGTTCCGTAAACATTCACATGCATTTAGTAAAAAGGTTTTATTTTGACAATACAAACGCACGGTCGAATTGACAAAATAACTGTTATATTTATTTGTATATCCATATGTATAGATTTATTTTGACAAGACCGATATACAACAGTAAACATTGTATAAACATACACACGCTTATTTATTTTGTAAATACAAGTTATTGTACCTAATAACAAACTAATGATATGATGTTTTTATTGGACGTTTTTCATAATAATACATTAGGTATGGAAAGTTCTGTTATGTGTTTCGTAATATTTAAGTACCTACTTCGAATAATTGTCAATATTTACCAATTAATACGTTAGTTTAGGCAGTGCTGATTAACATACAATAAGTTGATAATATTCATTAAAGAAAGAAAGAAAGAAAAAGCATTTATTCACACAAAAAAGCCCTTACAACAGATAAAGTACAGAAGAGAAAAATACACAAAAGAAAATAAAAGAACAATAACATAAAATAAAAAAAACTACTAACTAATGCGTCAAAAAAAAAAGAATTAATTTTAAGAAACTTCAGTCTAAGATATAAGGATAATTACCCCGAAACATAGATAGAAACACTACAATACATGAAGGTACTAATATTCATGCAAAAAGTTAGAAAGGTAAATAAAATGATTTGACACACGGAATTCATGCAGATATGTGAATATAACACTAAAAAGGGGAAAATAAAAAACCATTTTACAGAAAATAAAAACCTTTATCAAAATAATACAAAAAAGAATTTCATTTATACTGAATTTGGTCCAATATATCGCTCTAGCTAGAAGTTTGCTGCTATAGCTTTGTGATTTGAAAAAAAAACACAAAGCTGCCCGGATTGAGGTAGTTGGCTGTGTTACACCTCTGTGCCGGGGAGAGCACGTTAAACCGTCGTCCCCGGCTGTTACCTTAATACCATTCGTTGTTACATTTCCATGTCAAAGGCCGTCAGGGGGATTTGAGAAAACTCTCACACTAACGCTTGTTAGGATAGTTAACTTGCAAGAAAAAGAAATAGTAAGTAGGTTACGAACTACATACCTACGTAACTACTTTGAGACGCTGCATAGTCTACACAGCTCTTAAAGAGCATTTTATTTCTCAAGAACCTACGATGTGAGCCGAGCTTTATTTGTCTGCAAAATGTTTCAATTGAAAATACCTAGCTGACGAGAGCAACAAAAATGAAATGCAATATATATTCTCTGTGAGTGTTTGTAATTGAAGAAAAGTTACTTATAAGTTGAGTGTTTATGGAAAATGATAAAATTAACTAGAAGTATGCATAACCCCTCGCTCAACCCCCTTTATTTTATTATTACTTCTACTTGTCTTCTTCTACTTGTCTTGATAATATATTTAGCGATTCTGAGGCCTCAAATAATTCAGTCTTTAACGACCTAACGTCTGATCACTGTGGACAAAAAGCTAGTTTTCCCATGGTAATTTACAGAGAGCCACTTAAAATAGAATGCAGGCCCTATACGGCGAGTCGTTGTAATAGATTTAAAAACAACATAGTTAAAAAAATTGAACCTTCCATTCTCATGAACAATGATCCTAATGTCA
Organism: Pyrrhia umbra; assembly: GCA_963891755.1. Taxonomy (NCBI): domain Eukaryota; kingdom Metazoa; phylum Arthropoda; class Insecta; order Lepidoptera; family Noctuidae; genus Pyrrhia; species Pyrrhia umbra. The sequence goes on along the minus strand of OY982937.1, from coordinate 3,336,697 downwards.
TCTATGGATCACTTTTTGGTATTGTACAGAAAGAGTTCAATTCTACATTCAAAACCAAAACTTTAAAAATTAAAGGTACCTCAGCTAGCTTCAACCAATGGGCTACTACGGGTATATATAAAAGTAGAGCGAGACTTTACGAGTTATATGGTATGAAGAAATATAATTTTAACACTTCATTCATAAATTATGTTAGACTGTATTCAAAGTTATTTAAAAAGGTCTGTAATATAGCGAAATCCAAATTTATTAGTGACACAATTAAAAATTCTGATAATAAAGTTAAAACAACTTGGAAGATAATTAACAGTGAAACCGGGAAGTCAGTCAAACATGAAAACAAATTTGAGATCTTAATTGACGACAAACTTGTTAATAATGTAGCTGACGTAGCTAAAGCTTTTAATGAGTTCTTTGCTGACATACCAGTAACTACGACTCGCTCCTTAAGCTCCTCCTCGGCTAACGCTGAAAATCTATTGCATAGTAGTGTGCCTAAATGTAATTCCTTATTTAGTTTTGAACACATAACACCACTTGATGTGATTAACGTTTTTAATACATTGAAGTTAAAAAATACTGGGGATTATTGGGGCATTTCTATAAAACTTTTAAATAATATAATTGACATTGTTGCGCCCTATCTTGCCATAACATTTAATAAATGTATTGATGTTGGTGTTTTCCCAGATCTCATGAAACAGAGTAAAGTCATACCCTTATTTAAATCAGGGAAAAAGACGGACATTTGTAATTTTAGACCTATATCCATCTTACCTGCTTTTAGTAAAATCTTTGAAAAGCTGATACTCAAGCAGTTAATAAGATATTTTAATTTTAATTGCCTCCTTCATAGTGAACAATATGGCTTTACAAAAGGTCGTTCAACTACAGATGCTGGTGTTGCTCTTCTAAAACATATTTACAACGCATGGGAAAACTCGCAAAATGCGATTGGAGTCTTTTGTGATCTCTCCAAAGCTTTTGATTGCGTTCATCATGATACGCTTTTACGCAAACTGCGCTATTACGGTGTCCAAAACGGAGCACTTAACGTAATAGACTCTTACTTACATCACAGGTTGCAATGTGTAGACGTTAATGGTACAAAATCTTTAGGGCTTCCAGTTCAGCTAGGTGTGCCTCAGGGCTCAATACTAGGTCCATTTTTATTCTTAGTGTATATTAACGATTTACCATACCACTTAAAAACTATATGTGATGTTGTATTGTTTGCAGATGATACCTCGTTGATATTCAAAGTTGATAGAAATAGAGAGCAGTTCGATGACGTGAACAGTGCACTCTCATTGGTTACGCACTGGTTTACGACAAACAACCTAGTTCTTAATGCTAAAAAAACAAAATGCATTAAGTTCACTTTGCCTAATGTAAAAAACCTAGGACCTAACATTATGCTCAGTAACGAGGTACTTGAAACTGTGGAGTCCACAGTATTTCTTGGTATAACGATAGATACAAAACTGCAGTGGGGTTCACATATATCTAGTCTTGCCGGAAGGCTTAGTTCTGCTGCCTATGCTGTCAGGAAAGTAAGACAATTTACTGACGTAGACACAGCTCGATTAGTCTATTTTAGCTATTTTCACAGCGTCATGTCCTACGGTATTCTGCTGTGGGGCAAAGCTGCAGATATTGAGAATATATTTATTCTTCAAAAACGAGCTGTTCGAGCAATATACCAGTTAGGTAGTAAACATTCGCTTAGAGAGCTTTTTAAAGAAATTAGTATTCTCACTGTGGCATCGCAATTCATATTTGCCAACATATTATACATTAGGCAAAATATACACCTGTACACCAAAAAAAGTGATGTCCACAATATCAATACCAGAAATAAACACAAACTTTGTGTACCTATTCACAGGCTTCAAAAGGTTCATGGGTCATTTGTGGGGCTAGGTATCCGCTTTTACAATAAACTTCCAATATCTTTATTAGAATTGCCGTTTAATGCATTTAAATTAAAAGTTAAATCTGTCCTTTCACAGAAGGCATATTATAGCATTAACGATTATTTGAATGATAAGAGTAGTTGGTCGCTATGTTAAACGCAAGACAACTTCAGGTTATCATTATAGCTTTATATTGATTGACATTATTATTTTTTTTATTTTAAATTCATTGTTGTTGATGGTATTGACATAGTACACTCATTATTTGTTAAATAATGATTTGTATTGCAGTATGCTATATGGATTACTAGTGACTTCAACACTCATTAGTTATTATTTTGTTTGAATCGCAGCAAGCACGTCATGCTCCCTTAGACGGCATGGCTAGCGGTAGCGTCGGGGGTCGGGTCGCCACCTTCCCTCAAAGATGGCGAGGGAGGCGATGGCTGATCCTTGCGTTATACTCGTGAACGGGTGCTGCTAGCGGTGCCTGGTCGTCTTGCTGACAACGTTTATTTCATTAAGTTCTAGATAAAAATGGTGTGGTCCTAGTTTACCATGGTCATGTTGTACAAACACGATTACAACCCAACCTTACACATGTAGGTGAGCACGCCCTTTATTTCCTATTTTTCACTTAATGGAGGCTTTAGTTATATTTTTAAACAAGAGTAAATATTTAAGTAATTCATTGCTTGAGTTCTTGGATATAGGTACTACTAATGGAGTGTGCTAGTCAACATGTGTAAAAATGTTACCTAATTAAATGTATTTTTTTTACATATTTAATGTTGTATAAAGATGGTTCTTCAAACCTTACAGACAGACATGTGTTGCTGGGGAGTTTGTTGCGCCACTTCTTCTTCCCAGCTAAAACACATAGGAAGTGGTGAAGGGCGGGCATTTTGGGGGCTGTCTTTTGTAAATTTGACGTTCAAAAAGTGCTGATTTTGCAGCCTAACTTGAATAAACGATTTTTGAATTTTGAATTTTGAATTTTGAATTAGCTGTGCCCTGCGGCTTCACCCGCGTTAATGTGAGGAAAAAAACCTACTAAAATATTTTTATTACCTACTTAAAGAGTTTTCCTAGTAGTAGAATTTACCTGTTTTTCCAAAATTGTTCATTGATTCTCCGCTCCTTTTGATCGTAGCGTGATGTTATATATATATACTTCCTACCTAACCCTATAGCCTTCCGCGATAAGGGGACTATCGAACACAAAAATAATATTTCAGTTCGAATTAGTAGTTCCTGAGATTAACGCGTTCAACTATACAAACAAACTCTTCAGCTTGATAAATTCAGTAGGTATAGACAAATTTAACATTCCAACTGATGTGATCATAAAAATACCGATTCGAAAACCGTAAGTTATGCACTCGTACAAGCAACAATATTACTCAAATAGGTACCTAGATACCTAACAGATTCCATTTAATTTCCGTACCTCACCTTCCCCGAACCGTGTCTTGTCTTCTCTAATATCGTGACTTTGATATTAATTAATGGAGGAAGTTTGAAGACATCGTTACCAGGCAATAAACCCTTTTACCTCTTGTAATTTTATTATGTAATAGTTTGGTATTAGTACCTGTTTCCCGCGGTTTCAGCACTCAGATAAAAAAATTGCCTAGAACTGTCTGTTATTGGTACCATACCAAATTGCATTCAAACATACTAAATTGGTTCAGGCTTTTTCACCGAAAGCGTCGTCTATACAAATACATATAAAATGCTTTGTCCTCAATGACTGACAGATCAACGCACAGCCTAAACTGCTGATCGTAGTGACCTGAAACTTGGAGGGTGTTCTTTGTATGCCTTAGGCATCTGATGAGAAAGGATTTTCCGAAATTCTACCTCTAAGAGGGTGAAAAAGGGGGCAAAGTTTATATGAAACTCTGACATTTTTCATTTGAATTCGTATAGCCTACACGGGGTAAGGTTAGAAGACCTGCAGCCCACACTATAAGGAAAAGTTAGGCTGCATACAACAAGGGGTCTATTAACTTGTACCTACGTAAGTATCTATATTGGTAGGGATTTATCTATACACAGTGTATTCAAAATCCTATATTAATATTACGTAGAATTTGCAAACCATACACCACAGTCTGTGGCGAACACATAAAGCATAACCTCCCCGCCGTGCGTCGGTTAAAGCCCCGTTATGCGCCGAGCGCGCGATGACACGAACCGGCCGTCAGCTGTTGCCGAGAAGACCCGAGCGGTCGATCGGTGGGAGTTCGGTTTTCACCGGCTCGCGAGTCGCTCCGTATACTTGACGCCGGAAGGCTGCGCGCGCGCACATTATTTGTTTACCTTATTTAACGTAGTTATTCGCAAATTTAATCTCGCCTATCTTTTTATACTGTTGCTATATTTTGCTTGTTCTTCTTCTTCTGTGCTTGTGAACAATATACGTGACTTGTCGTGACTATCCTTGTTTCTTTCTTCTCTGCTTAACTTGCCCGCTATAAGAGACTAAGTATCCTACAAGTCAATAGAGAAAATTATTTCCAACTTATTGTTTAAATTCAAAACTAAAAAGTGATGTCAAGGGCACTTTCGGTATAACCCAAAGGAGGTCCCTCTAATTGCCCACCATTAAAATGGCTCGTGCGTCACTTAATTTCAACTACCCTCCAAACGAACCGCATTTATTGTCCCAAATGGCCATTGTCCCCATACTAGCTGTGCGAGTGGATATTTATACTATAATGGTCAGCCATTTTCTCAGCCTGTAGCAGGCGCACTCCGCAGTTTAGGTATGAAGCTTGTACCTCGCGGCACAGAATACATAATAGTACAAGTACAGAAGACCCACTTTGAAAAGTCATCTAAAGAAATATAGATTTTAGCTACGATACGATTAAGTTTTGTTTTGGAGCTATACTCCATTTACTTTTTTACTCGATTTTAGGCTCTATTGCTAAGGTGACATAACAAAAAACAAATGCAGAATATATTTGGTATTGTAAACATTATTTTGCTTTCAACACCATCCTTATCTACAAGGAATAGAACTCAAAATCGTTTGAACGAACGGTAAATGGGGTGCGTTTAAATATCTAATCTTATTGTAAACTAGCTTCTGCCAGCGAATTCGTCCGCGTGGAATAGTGGTGTTCCGCTCCTATTGGTCTTAGCGTGATGATATATAGCCTATAGCCTTCCTCGATAAATGGACTATCTAACACTGAAAGAATTATTTAAATCGGACCAGCGGTTCCTGAGATTAGCGCGTTTAAACAAAATGACAACATTTCCCTTCACTGCTCTGCTCCTATTGATTGTAGCGTGATGAAAAGTATACTATAACCATCTCAGGAGTATGACAAATAATTGTACCAAGTTTCGTTAAAATCCGTCGAGTAGTTTTTGTTTCTATAGAGTTTATACAGACAGACAGACAAAAATTTTACTGATTGCATTTTTGGCATCAGTATCGATCGCTAATCACCCCCTGATAGTTATTTTGGAAATATATTTCATGTACAGAATTGACCTCTCTACAGATTTATTATAAGTATATGTAGATAGATATAGATGGAGTACAGGTTTGCCCTGGAGCCAGTTATAGACAATTTTTTATCCAGGCGTGAAGAAGTTCCTTCAGAACCAGGGTAAACCGCGGTAAACAGCTAGTATATTACATACATATAATGTAATCATTTCTGTAATTTGTTATCTGAGGCCCACTGTCAAAAAAAAATACATTTAAATATATCGCATTTATTTTGAGCAGTATGTTCAGATTTGTTAATACAAAAACTTCTATTGAATCTTTAGGATCAGAAATCACCGTCATAAATAATACTACCTAACGTATCCTAATATTTTAAAAACATTTTACCAATAAAAGTAGATATACCGTACCCGACACCAAATCCAAAATCAAACAGGTGCTTACTTACCTTAGACATGAAAACTTATATGTTAATGTTAAAAACATGGCTCCAAGCAAAGAACAAAATGTGTAATAGGATAACTCTTCAAATACATACCTCTAGTATCTCGACAAGCGTATCGAAGGACCAAAAACTAAGACCTCACACGCGATATATTTTTCAACAATGATAAAAAAATACCAAAATCAAGAAGTTGTTTTCATTAAATAATAGGTATGTTGAAAAACCTATCTTACGTGTAAAGCCTTAAAATCTATAATGCTATGTGAATTAAAACAAAGGAATTATATACTCACTGTCTCATTAAATCAATGAGAAAGTATGCCAAGTCTTCAAAACCGAGAGGTCCAGCCCGAACCAACATATAAAACTCATCTTGGCAAGTCTGCTTAGGCTTGACAAAGTCGAAGGTAAAACCGCCAGTCGTGACTAGAGGTGTACCAGTCCCGCCAAGGAACTTGGCAATTCTGGCAACCGAGGCTGTGGACAAAGGAAAAATATGACTTTATTAAAAGATAGTAGAAGTATCATCATATAGAATAGAATAAGCTTTATTGTACACCAAAAAAATTAGATAGATACAATAATTACAGTCTTATGGCTAAATAGACATTGGCCGCGATTCTCTTGACACCATCTAAATTAAATTTAGTCTATAATTCTCTCTTTCCATCAACAAATATAAGAAAGGGATAGCAAACTTTTAACACCTGTCAAATTAGAAAAAAATAGTTTTCCATACAAATTAAACATCACGACGTAACATCTCGACTAAATTAACAAACCTGTACGAACAAAATGTCATCTGTCATTTAATTTGACAGCACTGAATTACTTGCTATCCTCTTCTTGTATTTCGCAATAGAAAAAGAGCATGATATTTTAAAATTAGTTTAGTCGTGTGTAAGTCAGAATCGGCACCATTGTTTAGTTTTATGAAATAGGATACAAGTCTTTGTTTATCCTTATTATGAAATTAAATTGCCATCAACTTTATATCTACATTCCTGGCTCTTTGTCCCTACTAAGAATTTCACATAGAAAGAGCCAGCTTTAGGCCCGACTCGGGTCCCAGGAATTCCATCACGCTTAAACCTCAATGAGCCAATGCTGCTATATCATTAAGGTTATTCTTTTAGGACCCCAAGATACACCTAAAGACTCAGTTTTGTTTATTGCTTGCAGAAATATTCTCGAAATCCATGAAACTGCCTATTCAAATAAGCAGCTTGAAATTTTTATTACTACTTTCATCGATTTGAGAATTCGTATGACATCAGAAAAATATCGGCATCAAATAGGTTACAAGCATTATTCTCAATAGTTTTTTCATTTCCGTCTCAAAGGAACACGTACCGTATTAAGTATGAACAAAAGGAACTCTTAAAAGTCACTCACGCGTTTGGGTCGTAGTTCATAAGTTACATAAGAAGTCCTTTTTATACGAGTTTCTTTGAAAATATTATATTATATGATTGTTCAAGTTTTTTGTGTGAATTTACGCTATATTGCTGATGAAATTGAAATGCTGTGATATTTCTTCGAATTTTGACGTCATATTTTTGGTAACTGGTTGTGAGTAATTTCGTTGTGTCTAAGTATAACTAAATGAACCGTGGCCTATTTTCTGTCCCAAATCAATACTCACAGAACACATAATAATTTTACTAATCTTTTTTCCAAAATAACAGAGGCGAACCTTAAAGCCCAATTTCACTAATTATGTTTAAGGTCCGTTTAATTAGAGGCTTTTGCCATCCATCAATCAGGTAATTATTACAAAAAATATGTCACGAAAAAAACGATGCGAGGGTAACCACGGCTCAATATCTAGAGACTAGTTATAAATAATTTTCGGATACCTAAAGCATACTTCAAGTTTCAGCAAGAATTTTCATGTATGAGTAAATACCTTAACAGCAACAGACGGTTAAGAAAATAGATCCGAGTATATTCATTTGAGCACTCATGTGTGTATTACTGCAAACATTGGTGAGAACAAAATTATAAAATTCAGTTGAGTTAAAAACCTTCTCCTTTTTGAGAACTTTTTTTTTCTGAACAAACGATCATAACCTCAGTATTTAAAAAATACATACATATAATAATATAAATATGAATAAATATATCTGCTCTGTTCAAAAGCTTTGCTGAATTTGTTTTACACACTATATGAGACTTAAATGTTTTTTTTTACTTAATTACATTCGCAAGAATTCATTAGAACCAACAGTTTCTCATAAACGAAATATTAACATTTTTACTACCTACATACTAACAAGAATCTATTAAATTCATATTACCCTTTACTTGAAACATGGAATGTAAATAAAAATTAGTCCCATTTACTTTTCACTAAATTATGCTAAATATTTTTCACGTAAAATAAAACAATAACGTTTCAATTCAAAGTCCCCTCTTACCAGTACACAACCCTATCTACATAAACGTGTACCCAATTAAATGTTAAAAGCTACTTTCCCCGTAGATTTCTCTCCATAAATCGTAGGGTACAGTCCAATAAATCAATCCTGTAACAGGTAGGTGTATAAAGAGTACATAGCCTCCCAACACCGACTGACTGTATATTTAGGTAAAGACAAATAGCAGAGGATAGCGGAGTAAACAATTAGGAACACGTCTGAACAAACTTTTAGCGGCACATGCTACCAAAGCCTTTGAAGCTGTGCGTGGATCAAAATGGGTTATACAACGAGGCTCTAGAGTTGGCGAGTGGGAGAGCGAGTTGGAAATACAGGTGTTTCAACTGCCTAGACTTTCCCAACTACATGGGTTGGCTTCCTGTTCAACTGGATGCAGTCAAAATACCTATGTCTTAGATGGCGCAACTACCTATCTTGACATTCACAACCCAGATCAGAATCTTTTAAAACGTCTAGGTAAGACCGATTGGCAGATTTTCTGGCTACTGACTACACGTAACGACTATCAATGATATACAAATGACAGCCGGGAACAACGGCTAATCGTGCTTTCCGAGGTACGACGGACATAGATAGTAACCCATCTACGATTCGTAGCAAACGCAGCTTAACTTTGATAAAAAAAACCGGTTTAGATACTTTTAAATAAACTTTTGTTTAAACCAGCATCAGGCTAGCTAGCTGTCTGGCATAATGCTGAACTTTAATATAGTGAATACTCGTACTATGGTATTCACTATGTACTCAACACTTGTTTTCTTTATTTATTTATTTTTAACCCTCTGTATTAAACTGTGTAAATGTTTTGTTGTATAATTGTTTTTTTTTCGTGCAGCCACGTTCATTGTGAAATATAGTCTACCGGACAGTATGTAGTATACAGGGTGACTGGTCCTCTCATGGCCCAACCGCAACCGTTTTAGGCAGGTCATCCGTTGGGATTAGAGGAGACTAATATTGTAAGTTGCGTATCTACGTATCGGCAGCCGTTTGCAAATTGAGGCTCAAATAATATACAGAATCATTTGCTAGACTGCGAATTGCTTGTTTGTAGCTAATATTGTCCCTGCAAATATTTGATCGAGCAGGACATTGCTATGATTTCCTTCACATGAACGGGAATTAGTTTCACAAACACGGTTTGTGAAATCGACTTGTGTTGAATAAGGTTTTATGAATTGTTAGTACAGTTTCATCTGCTAGTGAAAAGACATGTACAAAAAGGTACATTCAATGTATATGTATGCATAGTATATACTATAATGTATGTTAAAAAAGAAAATGAATTACTACGTAGTTTTCATTAAAAAAAATAGAGTCGATTTGAGAACCTCCTCATTTTTTTTGAAGTCGGTTAAAAATATTAAGCAATTCAAGACAAACTTCCGCCATGATGGAGAGACTCAGACTACAGTAAAGTTAAAAATCATCAATAAAGATGAACAAAAGAAAGATGCTTATAAAAGATTATATTTCAAAGATCCTTGAAATATATAATATGAAGGGACTTGAGCAACGCCTTGTGATGACGGGTACCTTTAAAAGACTTGACTTCACATATTATACATAATGTATATTGTATTCTATAAAAATAAATTAATTTGACTATACACTATTTTAGAATTTTACTAACTCAACCGTTTTCAACAGATTAAAACATAACATCATGTATACACACAATAATCTCAACCCTCTCAATATACATTGTGTTTGCTTTTATCTTCCAGGTGTTGACATTCCATTCCATGTTTCAAAATTGTAGGGGGAAATCATTGAAGCTCAATCGCTATTGTTTACGTCACATATGTGTATTGAATGATATATTCTGCACCAATTAATTTTACGAATTATTATATAATATTTTGTTCTAATTTTCCCACATAGATAAATAAAATGGCATTAAATGATGAATTATGATGTTTAGAGCGTGAAATTTACTTAAATGCGCCGTCTTTAAGGCATTTTGTTAACTTCCCTTGCAGAACTACAACAAATTAGGTTACGACTTTGTATATTTTTCTTCAAATCAATTAATTCTGACTATCGTCAATTTAATTGTTTGTAAATCGGCAAAAGAAAAACATTGTGTTATGAGACAAATGTTTTAAACTTCGCATTTCTAGCACAAGCGTATCGTTTTAAAATCTGGCAGGTACAACGTGTTTTTTTTTTTAAAGTCATATACTGCATTTAAATTAATTTGAGTGAGGGGATGGTCACCCATCCATGGACTGGCCGTGGCCAGTGCAGCTTAACCTAGCTGAAATATCGATTCGCGCAGCTGTTACTTTGCAACGCTTTAAATAAACAGCCGCGCACCAAATGAAAATTTATTATTCACATTAATTTCGGAATCCTCTTTACGCCCAATATATTATGTAGACTTATAGTCTTAGTGAGCTGTTTTGTCCCTTTCTATCTAACTGCATATTAACTTGACAGAACGAGACAAAACAATGTTATAGCTAAAATAAGTTTAATAAGCGAAAAGCGTTATAATGAATAAGACGGTTTGAGTGACAAAAATAAGATAACAGTCAAATAATATAGCAAACTAACAAATTCACATTATATTCACAATGTATTATCAGGATTGACAATATAGGTAAACAATTCGTCCACAGACATAAAATTGATACGGTCATTACATTTGTTAAACCAACCCTTAATAAATTGCAACACAAAGAACTAATGTTGCCATAAAACAACGAACAACGTTATACTAATATTTATAGCTGAAATAAGTAGTATTTACGAAGCATTCCAGATAATTAAAAGTAAACTAATTAACCTTAGCTTGATGGCTCTATACATGAAGAATAGTAGGCATCATAATTGGGAATTTAATGATATTAAATTACGTTCAATTAATTTTGATTAATAGTTCTGGTTGGTACTTCTTGTTACTAAGGAAACATGTCAAGAGGTATCTCAATTAAACATTATACGTTAACTTTATATAGCTTTCCCTGTGGTTTCACCCGCGTCCTGAGGACACTTTCAAAGATCCAGATAAAAACTAGTTTTTGTTCTTCTGCAGGTTTTAACCTATATTCGTAACGAGTTTCGTCTCAATCGATTCAGCCGTTTTTCCGTGAAAGTGTAACAGACAGAGTTACGTTATTATTTTTTAATTTGTATGTCTCTCTCATGCACGGGATTACAGTCCCGGTCCTTTGGGAGGCGAACGTGGAGCCGAAGCCAACACGCAGAAGTCCTTTGAGACAACTTTAATGAAATGTAATGTTGACACAAAACCATTTATTCTTATTATTATTGAGGATAATATTTTATCGATAAGTTTTATTCTACTGATAACCAATTTGATGGATACTATTTTGAATAGAGTGACCTCAAAGCTTCAAGATTACATTTCCCAAAACTTTAAGGTGAACTACCTACATCCAGTTTGAGACGAAACCCTTGACGATTACAATGTGGCTGTATCAATTGAGTAGTTACTAACAGTTCTAAGTGTTAATTTGCGTCTGTACAGAACTTATTTTGGTAATTTAGGTTTGAAAGTCGTGTTCGAAACGATATTACTACTCAGGTAAATGAACATTTGGTATTCATATCATGAAATATTCATTAATTTAACTCGTATTTTGGGGTTTTCTTCAATTAGTTTAAGCTAAGTAAAGGCAATGTTCGTAGCATCTCAACAATGAAAGGGAATCTAAATAAATCTTTACTAATCTAAATAAAACCCACATTTCATAATAAAAATACTGGAAACTTTTCTACAAGAACAATAACCATTTTCCTGTGGCTGTTCAATATCCAAAAATCAGCAAACAATATCCAAAGAAATAGTCCTTTGAGGTGGTGAAAGGACCATTTCGTTGGATATTGTTTGCTGATTTTGCAATATCCGCAGAAAAGATTTATCGCAGGAATTTTGAAATTGTTCCAATCTATGAACAGAACTGGCTGACTCTTCACAAAGTTCGAATAAATGAATGAACTGACAGATTTGTCCGCGTCAGCATTTTATGTTATTACGATTCTTTATGGTCCTTTGGTACTTGTACTTAATAGTTGAAGTTAGAAATGTTGCCTGTTTACAGGAGGCTCATGAAACTGGGCTGTAGGATTATTCGAAAGAGTTATCGTAGTCCCAGGAGACAGCCCCTGTACAGACAGGTGGTACAGACCACCACGTGTTTTTGCAATCATTCAAGTTTGAGAGCGTGACATAGCTACTAACGTCGTATAGCTCCGTCTCTTTTTCATAACGAAAATAATCTTGTTTTGGCACGTGATAGTAAGGCCCAAGAACGCAAAGGGCAAAGGAAGGAACATGGAAGGGTTTTAGTCAGTAAGAGTCTGACACTCCCTCCCGTTCCGTCCACAGCGGGAGGGTGGTGGTAATTTGATGAATTACAAAAAAAGTGCTCATTAAACTTTGAGAAACCGCTACTGCACTATGATTTACCTGTTTATTTAACGACTAGCGGCCCGTCCCGGCTTCACACGGGTAGCCTATGTTACTCAGGGTGAATGTAGCTTTCTAATGGTGATGTCATCAAACATGCCTATGTTTGATGACGGAAGTGCTAGAAGCCAAAGCCCCGACTCCCATGCACGCACAGCCAGCAGGCGTGCGCGCTCGGCAGAAGTTATTGATGTATCAATTAGATTCTTTCGAATTACTCTGCAGAGCGGCTCATCCCACTGTCTTTGGGAGGATGGGTTGGCGGATAGGTCACAGTTCGGGCAGATGATTTTCCAGGCATATATAGCCTCAGTCATATATAGTCTTATTATAGCTTTGTTTTTATTTATATTGTTAAGAATGTATATATTGTAAATAATGTAAATACTTTATAATAGTAGTGTATATGAGGTACAAAAGAGACCTATTATAATAATAAATAAAGCTTAAACCTTTCGGTACAACTTTACGCGAACGTGACGTCCCATTTGATTCGGGGCCGTTATTGGGCAACAGTATTTTACAATATAGTTAAGCCTTTGATATCACTTGTAAATATAGAGTAATGGGTTTGCTTTTAGTATAAAAACAAGGGATAATGTTTGGAATTCTATTTTGTCTATTTATTGTAATAGTTGTCTATTATAATAGCTTTTACGCTGCGTATCGTAGGTTCGCTTTCTGAATGGGACAAACAAATTTATTTCTGATGTGAGTTTTTTCAGAAAAATGTCTCTAGGGCATTTTTAAAATATACATATTATATATCATGGCCATGCCTTCCCTGTTTGAGAAGAGGCCTGTGCCCAGCAGTGGGACGATATATAGGCTGATGATGATGACGATTATATTATTATGATGTAATGAATATCACTTTGTCCTTATCTCATAAATCCATTAAAAGTTTGTCTGTAAAAGATCGCTTCGATAAGATCGCAAATTGTAACGTTTTTTCCAATGTAATGTGTTTTTATTTTGGTGTGCATAATAGAAAATATTGTATTCTTTTATGTGATGGATCACTTTAACATTAAGTGCATTAAAACTCTTTAAGGTCTATAAGAAAGCATTAAACAATGGTGCCTTATATAGTCAACGTAGTCAACCCTTTCGAAATTTTGTTCAAATATCGTTTCCATAACATGCGGTATGTGACTCGAATCGAAAGTACATAGTATGTATTTTGTACCACTGTACAGTGTACACACGCAGACACGTATTCTTTTTATGGTGTTTCATTTATTTACCATAGAAATAAGTGAGATTCATAAAAAAGTATGTTCCTTCTAAGTTGCTAAAACACTTGCTAGCCTTGTTAAGGCACTTGCATCCTGTGTGACTCCATGAGTATACTGGTCTGATACCTGGCAAGTACCAATAAGATGTTTCTAAGTGTATCTTTAATATCACATTACAAAAAGTGAAGGAAAACATAGTGAAGAAACAGGACTTAAAGTCTGAAATCGCCAATCCTTAAACAAGCGTAGTGGTCAATCCCCATACTTTCTCTGTATAAGAAGAGGCCTTTACCCAACAGTGGGATAGTAAATACGCCGATGTTGATGATGATGTAACATCAGGCTTCTTTCCCCCTAATGTCTAATGTAAGGCAGTAATGTCACATGGTACTCCCACATTTCACGGCGTAAATACAGTGTAGTATATCCAAGGAGCAAGTATATCGCTAAGGACAAAGGTAATTTTTTTGACGTGTGCGTGAATTATTATTAAAATTATGTTGTTTCTATCAAAGAAAGAACAAGATGAGAAACCTCACATACACTGCTTTAAAGAACTGTAGTGTAATACTTATACACATACAGTAAACCTTATAAAGTAGAATATATTTAGAGTGCTGGGCGATGTGGTCGCTAAGCGACAAAGCCCTTTAAATAAATTTAAAAAAATATATATATATTTAGAGTGATACAATCGTGGGTCAGTCCCGAATGCACTGCTGAACCACAAGTGATGAATGTTTTTGTTATATTAAAAAAAACAACAGTTCTTCTCTAAGCGTTCGCAATTATCCCACTTTCCCCTAATGAAAAATAGCAAGAAAGTAATCAAGCCAGTCCCACTCAAAGCATGATACAGCACGCCGATTGTTATAACGTCAAGTAAATAATCTCGCGCCAGAAACAAGGCCAGGCTGACTTTATTGCTCATTTACATTTAATTTTTATGTACCGGCGTGACACCGTTGGGAGTGTAGGGAGACGATGAATTAACCTTGCGCCGTCTTTGATTGCGTGCTTAATTATTTTGTTTGTACATTTTGGGTGTTATATTTTGGGTTTGCTTTGAAACAAGATGAGAAAAGTTGCTTCAATCATATTGAGTTTTGTGTTGATTTAGGGGTTAACTGTACGTCGGCGTTGGCGAGTTTAAATCTAGTAACAAATACATCAATGTACTTTAATCAAATGCCTGTTAAATTTAGTTTCATTCATTGACTTAATTATTTTTATATCAATGGTTTCATTACAGAAGGTATGTATGTTAAGTTTATCTGTTTAACGTTACCTATTTATTAGCGAGTATCCCTTAAGTTTTATACCGTTATTAAGTCAGATTAAATCAGTCCGAAGCTTTTTTTCAAAGAGTTCGTAATGAAGGATATTATTACATAAGCTTGATATTGTGAAGTATGTATAAAGAATCTGTGTTTAAATATCACTTTATTGCTTTCTAACTGTAAGTCTTGGAATAGTATAGAATATTATGTACACTAAAAGAAAAACATTTGACTTTAGAAAATTAGTACACAAAGGGTGAAACAACACAACACGATCTTATCGCTAAAAGCAATCTTTTCAAACAAGTTTGGATGAAGTAGAAATAATGTCTTGATGAAGTCTTATTTCCTTACATAAGGATTTTTTTCTGTTTCTTAAAGAAATATGGTTATCCTAGCCGTTCCAGATAAATACACATCAAATTAACAATCTGCTCTACTTATTGACTCGCAGGCTGATAATGAATTCAGAAGTGTTTAATATTTAATATTCAGAAAATTTTACAGCTTCAAATAAAGCGTTATGTTGACTTAAGGAAATTTCGTAAGATCGTGAAAATACTTGTTGTTCTTTTAAATTATTACCATTTCATGTCGTTTTTTATTATTATCTTGTTAGGTGACTCTTTACAAATGGATTAGGTACTTTTGACTGACATTTTTTTTATTAATTTCCTAACAGCTGAGTACCAGTGTTTTATTTATTTATTTATTTTATTTTATTGGTTTACCAACAATTGTTTACACTGGTTATAACATATAAAACAAGCAGAAACATATAACAATCAGGTATACTCAGCATGCAAAGCAAATATTCTACCTACGTACAGTAGAACAAAAAAAATGAAAAGTACTTTCATAAATAAAAATATAAAAGCCTGACACCGAGAAAGAAAAACAAAAAAAAATTAATTCATTCCTTCCTAGATTCTACTTCTATTCTTCTATTTTCTACTTCATAGATGCTTTTCTAGATTTTTCGAGTTTTACATGGAGTGACTGCCAATCTGACCTCCACAACCCAGTTACCGGGTAACACGCCCATTAGTAAGAATGGTTGTCAGACTTTCTGGCTTCTGACTACCCGTAACGACTGTCAAATACATGTACAAATGACAAACGAGACCAACAGCTTAACGTATATACTTTCCGTGGGACGGAGGAGTCTCGCTATGACATGGTAGTCACCCGTCCACGGACCGACCACGCCAAGCGCAGCTTAACCTTAGATCGTTCGAGGAGAAAATTTCCTAATGATATTTTCCTTTATATTCAGTAATCCATCCATCTAAAATCTATCTCAAGATGTCACCCAAGAGCTCGAAACAAGATTTTAGAAAAGTCACATCGTTCTAAAGCGCATTCACTAGGAAACTTAATTTTCTTTTAAATGCTGTGCATTTTAGAAACATATTTTATTTATTTATTCCAAGTAGAAAATAGATGTTTCATTTAAAAAAGACTCCAAATTAAAATGTCGTAACACACAATAGTTTGTGGTGAAATTGTAACGTTAAAAGTTCACAAAAATTGCTTCATTTTGTACCTAAGTTAGTGGTAATTTACTAATAAACTTAAAGCTAGACAAGACACATGTCATAAAAAAGTGAATAAAAAACTGATTTGAATATAGTATAAAGCGATGTTTTATCATAATTTATATTTCTACTATGCGGCCAAAAAATAATAAAAACAATTTTTTGCACACGCAACACACGTCTCTTATGATATGGCAACTTTTCACTTAGATTTATTGTGTGACAGATGAGGCAAAGCCAAAATATATTTACATTTTATGAGCCACAGTACAGATTGGATGAATTTATTGAGTTTGGGAAAATGTATAGCGCTTATAATAGTTGCTTTACTTGAAATGTTTTCAGCTTTTATGACCGTGATTTAAGGTTCAAATTTCAATGGATCCTCGAGCTGAATAAAAACTGGCTGTATCGTGGGATGGTACAGTGATACGGGGTAGGTAGCGACGTTATGTTTATTTACTGATGAATATATACATAGATATAGGTATGAGCGCTGCAATAAAAAAGGCAAGGATGTTGCAGTACCTAGCTGAAAACTGGTTGCATAATCAGGGGTTTGAATCCCGCCCTATACAAGTGCCATTATGGCCTACTGATCAAACAGACAAATTTTGGTCATTGTACCCACTTGTCCACACACAAGAGTGCCTGTTGTGGAGTAAAATATTGCAGGCCATTATAAAATACAGTTAAGTACGATCATTCTTAGCTATTTACTAGTTGTTTTAATTTGGCATAATTCCTATGACAAATACTTCGATTATTTACAGTATGGAACATGAAAAAAATAAATATAATTATTTTCTAATCATATAAAAAGAAGATCATTTAGGCTCCATACATTTCTAGGCATTGCCTTTTTTTGTCGGCCGTTTCAGAAAAGGCTCAAAAAATATAAAAAAATAACTAAAATAAAGAAAGAAAAGAAAGATCATTTATTTTGCATTTACAGCGTTATTATTTTTGTCTTTATTGTTTTTGATGCCTACATTTAACAACACACTTTTTTTATCGATACCAGAACATTACATGTTTTTTTTTGTGTTTCATTGCAACTAGCGCTCTCTGTTTTTTGCTACCATTTATTAAGTGCCAAAGGTGTCACGGTGTTATCTAAAAAAAGATTCCGCCTTCTTTTTAAAAGTCAATTAATGACTCATTTATAGCAAGTCGAAGTACAATTATTGACGTAGTATTGAAACATGAGAGTGACCTAACTGACTCATGCATCTGTATCCAACTTGGGACCTGTATTATATGGTTCTAGTCAGTGACATCTGGCCCCTCTGATTATTATCCGTGATGTTTGATTATCCGTGTGGTCCACGAAGGATTGAAGAGGTGAATAGGTTACTTCTAGGTAAGCGTGCTTCATCGTAGACCACATCGTCGCTTACCATCAGGTGAGATAGTGGTCAAACGAGAACCTATCAATAATAAAAAAAAAAAAAAAAATATTGTTCATGAGAATTTTTACGTCATCACCAAAAAAATAAATATTAGAATAGCTTTAGACGGGTGCCTGTACTTGGATGTATCTGACAGAACCTGGCTAGTCAACCCCCCTACAAATTGAACTGACTGGTTCTACTAATATTATTTTCTTAAATATTTTTTCCTAACGCTCGGACATACTGAGGAGCTCGTGGCTAAGTAACAGCCGCACGGTTCGACCGATCAGAGGTTAAGCTGCGCTTGGCGCGGTCAGTCCGTGGATGGGTGACCATCTTTGTCATAGCGAGACTCCTCCGTGCCTCGGAAAGCACGTTAAGCTGTTGGTCCCGGTTGTTATTGGTACATCTTTGACAGTCGTTACGGGTAGTCAGAAGCCAGAAAGTCTGACAACCAGTCTTACCAAGGGGTGCCGTGTTACCCGGTAACTGGGTTGTGGAGGTCAGATAGGCAGTCGCTCCACGTAAAACACTGGTACTCAGCTGCATCCGGTTAAAGACTGGAAGCCGACCCCAAGATAGTTGGGAAAAGGCTAGGCAGATGATGCTCGGACATACTATTAATGTCATTGAAAATGAATTTTGATACGAAAATATATCCAAAGACGTTGTTAAAAATGCGGCAGGCACGGTTATATTACATCCACAGAATTTATGCATACAGCCTTCAATTCACATAAATATTTTGTATGAAATAAGTATCTATTTTCAATTCAGAAACCTGACACTAAAACGCCCACAAGTCAAGAGTTCAACTATGCTGCTTGATGTAACATTTTAGTCAGCAGACTAGCTTTCCGCCAGCGGCTTCGCCCGCGTGGTCAATTCAGATAAAAATGACAGAGTTTCATACAAACATTGTCCCCCTTTTTCACCCCCTTAGGCTTCGTTCACACGGCATTGTCCTGCACGTTTTTTTGCAGTATACGTCTTAACGTATAAATAGTGGCACATGTATTGTACATAGAAGCATTCACATGGCGTTTGTACTGCAAAATATCGTACACCGTTTATACGTTCAAACGAATACTCAACGGACTTGTCAAGCAAATCGAATGAACTTTAACGTATTCGGTTTGCAGTGGCACATAATATAGCTCTGTCTCGTTCACACGGCAGCATGTTCACACGTTTTTTATCGAATAGCAACCGAACATGAAACTTCTTTTCATCGTTTCTAAGTTCATTGTATAACTTCTCAAATAGTTTAGTACGCCTTATTTATAGCATGTACCCAAACCTTCTGGTCTGTAGGCGGACAAAACGGTGGCGCCTTCGATTAAACCAATATAAAAGCCTACAACCAAGCGTGGATCCATCACTGACGTCCACTCACTGTGGAAACTGCGGCTATACGTTTTTACACGAATGAAAATTTACCGTGTGAACACCCGGTTGACAATACGTTAAAAAAGCGATTACAAAAAAACGTGCAGGACAATGCCGTGTGAACGTAGCCTTAGGAGTAGAATTTCGGAAAATCCTCTCTTATCGGATACCTACGTCATACAAAGTAAACACCCTATAAGCTTCAGGTCTCTACCATCAGCGGTTAAGGCTGTGTGTTGATCCGTCAGTCATTCAGGACAAAGCATTTTAGATGTATATGTAGATTATAGTTTGTATACAAAATAGACTGAGCAGACTAATTTGGGCGTAATAGACGAAAAATGCATGTGTAAGTAATCTGATCTTTTTCCTACACCGTAATTGGGCCTCGTCCGGTCTATAAAGTTGCCAACCAAGTGACGTCACACAGGTGTAATGATTAAAAAATAAACAATGATTAAAAATAGAATTATAATAAAAAAAACCTTAAAATTGACCAGGTTTAATACCAATTATTAGTTTACTTAAGTTTGAGTGCAAACAATATCCAGATAATAAAATACATTATGTCTTTATTTAACCACTCCATAAGACGACACGTAAACACATAATTAGCTTACTAAGGAGAAATCATTGAACATTTTTTTCTTTTTATTTTGTGCGTTTAATTATACCTCAGTATATTTGATATTGTTTTGTAAAGCGGACACGCTGCGTTTGTCACAAGATACTTTTCCGCCCTATTTCAATTATTTCGTGCAAAATTGCCTCGCCAACCATTATTGTATTTCCAAAGTTATAATAAGTTTTTCAATAAATGTCAAGAAGTTATATACTTAATATTTATGAATAAAAATATAACTTCCTGACTTCCTTAAAGTTAAATTTAATCAGTTTTTGTTTTCCATCCTAATCCTAATACATATTATACATGCGAATGTGAGTTTATTTATTTCTTAGGTTTTAACGATAAAAGGGCTGAAACGATTTGGAATGAAGATAAGGGGGCCTCGAATAGGGCGTTAAATATCTAGTTTCCACGGGATACGGGTGAAACTGCACTAAACAGCTAGTATTATGATGAAAATGACTCATCAGTGGCCTTTTACATCTACGAAAGATGATTCAAACAGCAGCCGTGTCAGGTTATTTGGCTTTGGCACTTGCGCTGATGGCTAAGAAGGCCTATACGAGAGCGACAACGCCGGTCGCAACGTCCGCAAACAAATTGCGTTCCCGGTGACGTTGGAGGTTGTGCCATTCGTTGGTGACGTAGGTCGCGCTTTTGGGAGAGCAGATCGAACCAGGCATTGTCATGCGCGACCACCCCATCAGATAATATTTTCCTCCAACTATCACGGTCACCAGAAACTTTTTCCCAGGTGTTCGGGTAAATGTTGAAAGATACCATATCGCGTTTAACGCTATCTTTAAACCGCAGTAGTGGCCGCCCTACTGGTCGTGTGGCGTCCGAAATTTGACCAAGGAGAGTTTGTCTTGGCAAACGAGAAGGCTCCATCCGTTGCACATGCCCCAGCCAGCGCAATCTCCTTTGTTTAAGTAGTGCGATTATGCTAGGCATGCACGCGATACTAAGCACCTTTTCGTTTGTTACTCGATCCTTCCAAGAAATGTCCAATATACGCCTGAGACAGCGCATATGGAAGTTGTTTAATCTCCGCTCATGTTTGGCATACGATGTCCAGGTCTCTGCGCCATATAAGAGTATGGACAAGATGCAGGTCTGATAAATAATTATCTTGGTCTTTACAGTGAGATATTTGTTGTTCCATACTCTTGCGCTGAGCTTCCCGAACATCGTAGAGGCCTTGCCGATGCGGCTGTTTATTTCAGCATCGAGGCAAAGGTTGTTCGAGACTGTGGATCCAAGGTAGCAGAAATTATCAACAACCTCCAGTGGTGAGCCTTCCAATGAGATTGTAGGCATTTCATTAACCCCCTGCGCCATGATGACGGTTTTTTTTGCGTTGATCGACATAGAGAATTGCTTACAAGCTCTATTAAACTTACCCAACATTTCCTGAAGTTTTGATGGGCTTGTAGCAACAAATGCTGCATCGTCGGCAAACAATAAGCTGTCAATGAAAATATCCTGGCGATGTCTTTTCGATTTAAGGAGGGAAATATTGAAAAGCTTACCATCCACCCTGGTGTGAAGGTGTATGCCTTGTTGGTTATCTCCGAACGCAACTTTAAGGAGTACAGAGAAAAATATACCAAACAGTGTTGGTGCTAGTACACAACCCTGCCGGACTCCTCTTCTCATGTCAAATGGGTCCGATGTATTTCCCTTATAAACAACGGAGCCTTTCATGTCCTCATGAAAAAGTCTTATTAAGTTTAACAGCTTCGGCGGACAGCCAATCCTCTGCAATACAGCGTATAAGCCCTCTCTGCTCACGGTATCAAATGCCTTATTTAGATCAACAAAGGCCGTCAGCAAAGGTGTTCTTTGTTCCCTACACTTTTCTTGAAGTTGCCGAAATGTAAAAATCATGTCTGTGGTAGACCTTTGTGCCCGAAAGCCACACTGAGATTCAGGATATACGCGATCGGCTAGCAATTGTAACTTGGAAAGGATCATACGACCAAGTAGTTTGCCAGCTATACTAAGTAAGGAAATTCCACGGTATGAATTGCAGTCGCCGCGGTCACCCTTTCCTTTGTATAACGTGATGATATTTGCGTCGCGCATGTCCTGAGGGATGTATTCTTCGTTCCAGCATTTTACAAAAAAATTGTAAAGTATAGGGTCTACACATCGCACCTTGATGATTTCAGCAAGAATACCATCAATTCCCGGGCTTTTACCACGCTTTAGTTGGTTGGTAGCGGTAATAAAATCCTCAACTGTAGGTACAACGTCGAGCTCGTTCCAAACAGGTAACTCGGGAAAAGACTGAACTGCTTCAGGCTCGACACCAATGGGCAGAGAGTAGAGATTTGAATAGTGCTCTACCCACCTATGAAGTTGACGATCCGCATCTAAGATACAAGAGCCATCAACCTCCTTGAGAGGAGCTGTTTTATTCGGTAATGGGCCCAGCGCTTTCCTAATTGTAGAGTATACACCAGAAAAGTTGCCAGTTGAAGCATGACCCTGAATACTTTTACAAAGTTCCAACCAGTAAGCATTGGCACAAAAGCGCACATTGCGTTGGAGGACTGCTTTGGCTTTAGATAATTCGTCGCGTGTCGTATTTGTCGGACTTAATCGATAATTCAGTGACGCCTGACGTTTTAAATCCAGAAATGGTTGGAGATGGTCAATGTTTTCTTGGAACCAGTCATGTTTTGATGAAGCTTTGTAGCCAAATGCTTTTGCCGCAGTTTCCGTAAGAATGTATTTTACTTTATCCCATTCTTGACTGGCTGACATGTTAGGATCCCAAGAAGCTATTTCTTGTTTAATTAATTTCTGGTAAGTAGCAACCGTATCTATGGATTCTGATGTTGGTGCTATCAGTTTTTTACGACCGATAGACCGCGACGAATGTATCTTTTTAGGGTAAAAAGATGCCGTAGTAATGACGAGCGAGTGGTCAGTATCACAATCCGCGCTATGAAACGTTCGAGTGTGCAGAATATCGCTTAAGTTCTTTTTTCTAGTCAATATGGTGTCTAACTGGTGCCAATGTTTTGAGCGGGGATGTTGCCAGGACACTTTGTGCATAAACTTTCCTTTGAAATAGGTATTGGTTACACAAAGCAGATTTTGTGAACAGAATTCTAAGAGACGTTGTCCGTTCTCATTTAATGTCCCTACACCATGACTACCCATACAATCCCGCCAAGATGCATGAGATTGACCCACACGTGCATTGAAATCACCCAAAATGATTAAGCGATCCCCTGACCGAACCCCACTTAGAGTTTCAGTAAGTTGGTCGTAAAAAAGGTCTTTAGATTCGGGAGAAGATTTTAAAGTCGGTGCATAAGCGGATATCAACGTAACAAAGCCGCTGTTTGTGCTTAAGCGACACGTCATAATGCGTTCCGACACTCCTCGAGGATCGTCTATTGCACTGAGTAGGTCATTTTTTATAGCAAATCCTACCCCATGTTGGCGACTTTCTGAGGAGTCCTTGCCTTTCCAGTAGAACGTGTAGTTGGTCTCACGTAACGAACCTTCGTCAGGTAATCTCGTTTCTTGAAGAGCTGCTACAGCTATATTAAGTCTCCAAAGTTCTGCGTCTATTACCGCAGTTTTGCGAAGATGTTGAGCGCAATCAGAGCTTCCAGAGGTGTCCGGGAAGCCTGTCCTCATAGTACGGACATTCCATGTACCAAAGCGCATGGATTGGCGTTTCTGAATTTCTGTGTTGTTTTTATTTCTATTTGCCGCAGGTGAAGTCGTTAACGGCACCGACTCTCTAGTTATACTAGTGCTTCCTACACCCAAGGGAAACAAGCCAGCACCGAGACGGACAAGTACCTTACTGGCCGGGGGCTGCCCGGCTTGAAGCGGGCGGTAACTAGTCAATGGGCCTTCGATGGACCCTCCCACTGTCGAGAGTGACCCCTGGCGTCCGCGCTTACGTCTATCTGCTTGGACTTATAACCGGTCACTGCCACTCCCCGTGTTGTTTTCCACTCAGCAAAGATGTAGTGGGTGAAGTGACCTCTCCACGGATGCTGCATCGCCTGGGACGCAATTAAGATAGTGCAGGCTTTCCCAAGACCTACACCACTCTCTCGGCGTCACCGACTGGACCCACAAGAACGACAAGTCGTTACGTGCGGAGTCGGATTCGCTGCAGGTGCTTTCGGCTCCACCAACACCGGGTTTATTTCGAGTTGACCGTCTCTGTGGGGGAAGGGTTTGGATTTTCGAAGGGATGGGGGAATAAGGGATACTAAAGTCACGGAAAAGACAGGATTGTGACTCTAGCAGCTCGAGCAGTCCGGGGTCGCACACCCGTAGTGGCTTTAGTCAGTTACTGGAAAGATAACTGAAGAGTCCACCCTCTGAACCTTGCAAAACTCTGAATTTTCTGGCTAAAACAGGTTTTACCTAAAATTCTAACACGGAATCTTCTCGGTATGTAAATAAATCTTAGCTCGAAAATTTTTCGCACAATCAGCCCAGACCTTCTAAAGTGATGAAGTACTGAAGTGACCTGAAGAAACCAGTGAACATATCACTAGCATCACATTTATTCCTCAAAAAATCCTGATGTCATTAAAAGCCTTAGACTCCACCAAAGGTCCAGGACCAGATAATTTACCCCCTTATTTCCTTAAAAAGACCGCAAACAGTATTTACATACCTCTACATATAATATTGAACAGATGTATGTCTGAAGGCATTTTCCCAGAAATGTGGAAAAGAGCCAATATAACTCCTGTGTACAAAACCGGATCTAGACAAGACGTGCAAAATTACCGTCCTATATCTATTCTGTCTGCCTTGTCGAAGCTTTTCGAAAGACTAGTCTACAATGAGATACATGAGACCGTTTATAAAATTATTTTAGATCAGCAACATGGGTTTATTAAAAGAAAATCTACAACGACCAATTTACTTATTTTTACCGACTATTTATTTAATAATATGGATCAGCAAGTTCAAGTTGATGCTGTGTATACAGACTTCCGAAAAGCATTCGACAAGGTAGATCATGAATTGCTATTAACAAAAATAGCATATAATGGCATTCGCGGTGACTTGCTTCGTTGGTTTTCGTCCTATATTTTAAACAGATCGCAAAAGGTTGTAATAAAAGGGTTCCACTCTACAACTGTAAGCGTTACGTCTGGTGTACCTCAAGGATCGATTTTGGGCCCCCTTTTATTTATTCTATTTATCAATGACATAGACAACTGTTTCAAATACTCAAAATTCCTACTGTACGCTGATGACTTGAAAATCTTCAAATCAATAAAAAATCACACTGATTGTCAACAGTTGCAGGATGATCTAGACCGTTTTTCTAATTACTGTGCTAAAAATAAACTACACCTAAATATTTCGAAATGTTCTACAATCTCATTCACAAAAAATAAAAATGTTCATTCCTTCTGTTACAGTTTAAATAATATAATATTAACAAAAGTTCCTCTCATTCGAGATCTTGGAATCTTACTTGATGATAAATTACACCTTAATCAACACATTAATAGTATTATAAACAGCGCCTATCGATTATATGGATTTGTAATGAGGGCAACACCGGATTTTAAACGTGCAAGTAGTTATATTTACCTATACAAGTCACTAGTTCGATCCCAACTCGAATACGCTGTAGTTGTATGGAACCCATATTATAACAAATATGTAGATAATTTAGAAAGAGTTCAGCGCAAATTTCTCAGATTTGTTCAATATCAATGTTACCGAAACTTCCTGTCATATGATGATTTACTCAAACATTATAACTTGATGAGCCTTAAGTCAAGAAGACTTTACCTGGAATCGATGTTTCTGTATGATGTGTGCAATCATAGATACGACAGCTCAGATTTGTCCAATAAAGTGCACTACTTAGTCCCTAGAACTGTCATTAGACGAGAGGTGCGCGCACGACCAGTTTCCTCGTGTCGAACCAATGCTGGAATCCGCGCACCCCTGCGTCGTATCACTAATAATTACAACAAATTATTTACAGATCTGGATATATTTGCAATGACAAGTAATAAATTTCGTAACAGCCTTATTCAAATAATTAAGAATCTTTAAAATGTATGTATACTAACAGTTATTGTATTAATTACCTTTTTATTCATAATTATTTTCTTAAACTTGTTTCGCTCCAACTATTTTAATTTATATGCTGTGGATAACGGTGTGAGTTGCGCATTGATATTATTTGTTTTGTATGTTAGTTTATAAGATATAATGTGTAACTGTTTGTTAATCCCAAATAAAATAAATAAATAAATAAAGTGATGCGCTAAACCGCCAAGAAACGCACCAGTGTACAAAATTGCATTATTATTTATAAAGAAACGGGTAAAAAGGAAAAAGCGCAGAGCTCTGACACAGAAACAACTGACAGATTCCTACACAATATATACATGACACTTTCCCCGTCAATTTAGCATGATGGCGGGAATATGAAAAACAGGTTGTGTCATATTATAAAAGTAACATAATTTTATGCCTGTTTTCTCGAAGATTCGGCAGATTTTTACCTGCCGGTATTCCTAAGAAGAAAAGCATTTTATGTACAACTGAAGTCGCTGTACTTATTTTAGGTAGATTAAAAATGTATACAGTGGTACATTATCATGTATCAGACATTCTAAGTATCTATGAGAGGTCATTATAAAACTGAAGTTGACCTTAACCGTAATGTAGTTTCTCACCGTATAATTAATTATGTCACCATATTGAGCGAGATTATAAAACAATCAGTTTATTTATTTCATAGATCCAAAGCCTTAACTTATTAGTGTAAAAAATAAACTATTTAATTTCACAAATAGAACAGATTGGTCTATCTAAAATTGCGATAGAACAATATTTTATGGGACGGCTCGTGATTGGTACGAACTTGTTTCATTTTACGCCACCTCTAATAAATGAAATTAAATTGTGAAATTAAATTTCCAAGCCGATGTGGCTGTAGAAAAAAGGCGCTGCACAGAAGGCTGGGAAAACATTAAATAACTCCTCCCGCTGTGAGCTGAGTGGGAGAAAGTGTCGGACTTTAACTGACTAAAATCCATCCATGTTCCTTCCTTCGAGTTCTTTGAGTTTCAGGGCCGATGTAAATCTTTCGAACAACTCTGCAGCCCACACAGGAGGGTCCGGAAGTAATTTTTGCTTGTCCTAGGTAACCAAATTAAAAACATCAATATTTTTTTTTTACCATCAGTTCAGTTAACAGGTATTCAATCTATTTTTTTTTTGGAAATCTCGCAAATTGCTTTTGTAGGGTTCCCCGGTAAAGGTTTTAGGAAGAAAAGTGTACAAACATTTACTAAGGCCCGCAAAAGGGTTTTAACAATATTTTATCCAAGTGGAATTTTATCAGTAAAATGCGACTCACACTTGACTTTTGTCGGGTTTACATTCTTTCAACATACCTTAACATTGGCTGTCGAACGTTGAGTTTGAAGTAAATACTTTTAAGGATGGCACGTTCCACGAAAATAAGTCAAAGGAGGAAGTTTTCAGAAAATCGGAAATTCATTTTAAATCGATTCAGGGTTATTTTTTTAGCCGAATTGATTGAACTGTCTATCTATTTCTTCCGTGCTCAAAATTAAATAGGTAGCAATTTCCGAAATACGCCCGAAATCTAAAAAGACAACAACATTGTTCTGAATATGAGGCCTTGGATTGATTCCCGGGTCAGGCAAAGTATTTTTCGGACTTTTTAACGTGGAAACTTTATGGCCGTTTACGTTTGCCCGGATAGTGGTAAAAAGATCTCCATTATGTGTATAGCACGGGAATTAAAAATAACAATATGTGCCTAGTAGGTACATGTAGGTAAGCGTGATGTTTTATTAATACTGGCTGTTTTTCGCGGTTTCACCTATGTCTTAAGGGAATCACTCCACGCATCCGGTTATGAAAGGACTCTATAACCTCCAAGGACCCCACTATCTCCATTCCAAATAAAATCGTAAAACGGTTCGGAATAATTATTTTAAATAGAATGTGTCATCGAATTCATTTTTTTTAAGTCTTTGTTATTTTTAAGCAAAATAATTTACGCATACATTCGGATCCTCGCAAATGAATGCTTGCGGTATGAACGCAATATTGTCAAAATCCTGGCGATACAAAATTTTGCCAATATTCGGCAGATGTAATATTGGCTTTCGGTTTTTCTGTCTAACTTTCCACAGCGCCGTAAAACTTTCTGTGTGGGTCGATTCTAAGAATTCTTATTTGATACTATCATTATTTAATTTCGTTTAAGTTTTATAGTTCTTTGGCGTCAGTTTTTATTTAACCGACTTAAAAAACAGGAGATTCTGTATTAGATCTGTAAGTATGTTTGTATGTCCGCAATTTTCTCCAAAACTACTGATCCAATTTGGATAAGGTTTTCGCTATTTTGATGCATATCTTTTATTTTAATATTCTAGTTAAATTAAGGCGCTCTCTCGATTGCAAAACTTAAGACGACGACTACCGCCAATGACCTTGAGCAAATGGGCGGAGCTTGAGCTTCCCCCCCGCGACCCCGCAATGCACACCGCACGGTTGTCATTTTATATTTTGAAGAACTTTGACGGGTGACCATAATATTATGTAGAGATTCTAAGGACAGTCGCATATTGTATTTTGATATGCATGTCTAAGATATAAAAATCGAAATACAAATAACATCTGTCTGAGTAATACTTCGAAACACTAATTTCAAATTTCCAACCCCCACTGCATACTTCGTTTGCCAGAAAAGCAAAAATATTTTCAATTTCTTTAATCTGCAAAACATGTTTATCGATCTAAATTGTTACAAGTTTCAAGAAAAAATTCTGACAACTAGCATTCTTGAATTAATCCGCTGTGAAAGATGGACAGACAGACAGACAAAATCGTACCATAGGAGTTAATTTTTAGGCCATATTGGTGTCCACTTTAAGCTCTTCTAACAGAAATGCACGCAAGATTTTTTCATATTTGCATTTTACGACATCTGCTGCTTCTCAAATAACTTCAGCTCATCTTCACTTGTATAGGAAAATCGTATTAGTTTTGTAAGGAGAGCCTGGAAGCCAGTTAATTATTCCGACATTTCTGATCCATCTATAAAGTGTCCGACCAAACCTTTGGCATCAGCTTTGGCCAAACCATTAGCTTTGGTTAAAATTGGCCTAAGTTTTGACAGCAACAGAACCGAAATTGAATAATCTATTACGTTTAAAGACCTAAAAGTGAGTGAGACTGTATTACAAATGATGTTACTATTTTAAATAAGCTGCAGGTAGTCTATTTATATTATTAAGTTGATACACCGAACATATTAGTAAAAAGTCATTGTGGCTTCTTTGCTAAGGCACCTGCATCTCATTTATGAGTATGCAGATTCGAACTTCGAAACCTAGAAATTACGAATCTGACTATTCCAAAGTTTTACATGCACTTTTTTTAGTATAACTTAGACACCATTGACTAACGGTGAAGGAAAACATCGTGAGGAAACCTGGACTACACGGTCTGAAATCACCAATCCACCTTGAAAAAGCGTGATAATTAATGCTAATGCATGTCTATGTCATATCCAAAAGTGGGATAGTAAAGATTCCGATCCGATTTACCAATCATGAACAATGGAATATCACCCGTTTTGGGCCCAATTATGAAAGTGCCGCAAAGCAAAAAATCAATGAAAAAATAAATGGACTAAATTCGGATATAGACTTTGTCTGAATGAGAATTAGCTGTTACATTTTCAAGCCTACCATTGTATGGCATTTCGATAATCTTTTAGAAAGATGCAATATCGATTTTTGACTTTGAAATCATTTATAATTAGCGATTTAAATATTTTTGATCTTTACCTTTTTACCTTATATTACTAATATCAGCTTTTTTATAATTTATTTTATCAGAAAAACTCACCGCAAAAATTGACAGACTTTTTTATAAAAAGATTATTAAATTGACATGCAGTAGCTCAATTTTCATTTAGTTTTGTTATTACAATTCATCGGAATTCAAACATAACCTTGGAATTGGAAAATAGTCGAAATACCATAAGAAAAGCATTTAAGAGAAATATGTACGGAAGTCTAATTATTTCAGAATGTTTGTTTTACAAACTACGGAGAGTTTTTTTTTAATTTAATTCGTATACCAAAAGATGTCGAAGAAAACATATTTTTTTATCTTCATATCAAGCCCTTTCATAATTATGATGACGAAGAAACTACACTTTGTAATTTTAATCCCCACTTTTCCTCGAAAGTAATAGGTAGTATTTTTCTACATTATCCTATTGCGATATATTTCAACAATTATTCCAAATCGATAAGGTTAGTTATTCCTGAAGTAATTATCAGCTCTGACAGACAGACAGAGAAAGTCTCATCCCATAAGGGTTACTTTTTACCATTTTGGTTCGGAACCTTAAATATACTATTTGAATATATCTTTTTTTTTTCGTTTTCAGTTCTTCTGTCTTTGACTTCTGGACCAAAAATTAAAGAAGATCAAGTCCTTTTTATTTATCAGGGCTTTAGCCAAAGAATTAAGCGGTTGCCTATTAATCGGCTTAGGCCTAGCCAAAAATCGACGTTCTGTCGGATACTATTTGGTGTTGAAAATAAAACATAAGAGTGGCATAGTGAAGTAGGACCTTCATTTCTAAAACACTATGCTTCGTCTTATCTTTTAGATTGTGTGTATATAATATTATCCCACATTAGATACCTTGACTAATAGATTAATATGTATATCATATGTGACTGCTTACTTGGCGTTTTTACTAAACTTCGAAAATGGTTGCTATGTAAAGCATCACTACCCAATGTTACCAGTTAAAAACCGGCCAAGTGCGTGTCGGGCCACGCGCAGTAGGGTTCCGTAGTAGGTCTTAGTTAGTCAACTATAACTCTGTAACCGGTGAAGCCTACTTAGCCGTGATAGTTTTCGAAAGTTAGTTTTTTTATTTGTGAAAGACCTATCTAACGATACCCCACATGAAGAGTTAAGCAACAAAAAAAATATTCATCCCCATTTCACGTGTTCGGGAGCTCCACTAAATTATTTTATTTTTTTTATTTATTTTTACTACTTTTTCGGCGTGATCAATACACATATCTATACTAAATTTCAGCTTTCTAGTACCAAGAGCCTCTGAGCTATGCCGCGATCAGACACATAGACGGACATTGCGAAACTATAAGGGTTCCTTGTCGGACTACGGAACCCTAAAAATAAAACTAATGTAACCAATCCAAAATAGGAAAATGGTCTAGCTAAAATAGTCAGACAATACAATACATTTTACAATTTTACATTTTACAATACTCTTTTAATAGCGTAAGCTTATTTTTTTATCATATTCTGCATTTTTTTTCAAATTCGTCTCGTAGCCAAGAAACTCGAACCCAAATTCACGTGTTTAGAAAAATATTTTCATTGGTAATAATTTAGAATAGCGCCACCTTGTTACCCATGGATAAACCGTTTTATTTACAAACCATTAAGTTTTGTTCTAAGATATCATCCCATGCCCTGACTTATAGCTACTATTTCTATAAATTCCAAACTATTAGGAAATATTATAACATTATATGAAAGAATTTTAATTTTGACGACTATCTCCGACCTACATGTAAAATTTAAATGAGGTATACAATATTCTCGTTTTGAATACGCAAAGTATTAAAAGAAATACATATTTAAATCCTAAAGTACATTTAATTATTTAGTAAGTCATTAATAAAATATATTTGTCCTGCCAAATTTAGATACACACATTTTAGATTATGACAGATTATGGATGATTTGGTTTGAAAACACGTTATTCACATCAAAAAAATATTTTATCCGCATGTAGTGCCTTTTCAATGTAATAATTATAATTTACCAGTCATCTTATCACAAATATAATAATTTATTTACATCGCAATGTGCTCGCTCTGAGTGACAGCGTCTAGCCGTGACAGTGGTCACAGACGTACTGCCCCCGTCGCCCGGTGGAGCCCCTCCGTAATTTCAACTCAACGTTTTGACAAAAGCACAAAATTTGACGTAAATATACGATTAAAAAAATATATACGTATACAAAAAGACAGATAATTAACTTTTCTATAAAATGGTATAGGTTTCATTAAAATCCGCTTGATAAATTCTATGTAAAACTCAGTTTTTCATCTGCGTTAGACCTAACTTTATGATTTTTTTATACAATGTTATAAATACATAATTTAGAAAAACGTTATACAAAATTATCAAGCATATGCTCTAGTTTAGTATATATACTTTTCAAATCATGAAAGCAAGTCGTTAAAGCGTAATCATTAGCTTTAAAGGGGCCAAAGTCGTATATCGCCGCCTTAATTTAACATTACGTACTGCGAGTGAAGGGATCATGTAGAAGAAGAATAATGAACAAAAATAATTTTAAAGGGTTTCCTACATAATTTTGAAAAGGTAAAAATATAATAGATAGACCCTGGGGACCCCTTTTTTTCGGATGGGAAATCTATTCTAATATAATAAAGCTGAAGAGTTTGTTTGTTTGAACGCGCTAATCTCAGGAACTACTGGTACGATTTGAAAAATTATTTCAGTGTTAGATAGCCCATTTATTGAGGAGGGCTATAGGCTATATATCATCACGCTAAAACCGATAGGAGCGGAGGACCACTATTCCACGCGGATGAAGTCGCGGGCAGAAGCTAGTCATTAAATAACCCCTCCCGCCGTGGGTGGGGCGGGAGTGTCAGACTCTTAGTGACTAAAACCCATCCATGTTCCTTCCTCAGCCCTTTGTATTCCGGGGGCGCGGTATCTCCCGCAGCCACGGCAGGCTATGGCCCAGTAGTAGGGCCCCACCCTGGGGACTACTGGGGCTACTTTTTGTTTAGGTGCATTTAGTACTTCCCTCAGGACCCGAGTAAAGCCGGAAATTATCAAGTACTTTAATAAACAATAAGGACTAATTATAGTTATGCTCCGGGAACTCGTTAAGCTAGAACAATTAACTCTAATTTACATAAGTTGTTTGAAGAGTCATGTCAGATTATTTGATTTTCCTTTTGATTAACTTTATTCTTGTTTCCAGCGAATTCAGTAATGTTTCACTGTGTACATTTTCATGCGGTTGGAGCTCTGAAAATGTCTGTATACTGTGAAAAGTGGAGAAATACGTCGGAGCGTTTTAGAAAGGATGGGAAATTATTAAATGCATACTCCCGTTGTCGGCTGAGCGGGAGAAAATGTCAGACTCTTTCTGACTAAATCCTATCCATGTTTCTTTTTTCTACTTCCTCCCTTTGCGTACCGAGGTCGTGGTAACTCTTTTACCTAGCTCGACGAGTTAGGTAAAAGAGAGAGAGTTTCCCGGTTATAATAATCATATATATTCTGATCCAGCCTGTCCCTTGCTGTCCTGCCCCAGCGACGCCCTAAGCCGAGACCCGTACCCCACTAGGGGGTGCCCTTAGCGTGTAGTCACTTAGTTTTGTAAGTTAAGCCCTGGCTAGAGGCCCTAAATTCATTTAAGGCACTTCCAGGCAAGCCCGGTTAAGCAGTCGACAACCTTCTAGGTTAACCTGCGAGATGACATACAAAAAAAGTAACTCTTTTGGAAACTTTGGACTTGAAAAGTCTGAAATTGCTATAATCGCCTAGATTTTTAAATGTGTCTCGCAGTGAGCAATCTCATATTGAGAATCTTCTTCGTCTGAGAAGAGGCGTTTAACTTACAGTGGGTAAATAAAGACGCCAATGATTCATATATAGGGATGACGTTATATTCCCTAAACATTATTACGTTCAATAGACATGCTAATAACTAAATCAAAGTACGCAATGTTAGGTTTCACAGATAAGTTACAACTCGTGCCCCAACTTGGTGGCGGTGGCTTAGAACTTTCAAAGTACAATGGAAAGGACCATGGGCGGAATCGTCCCCACCCATCAACAGAAATGAAATGTAGCTCAATTGATACATCTTATCAAGCTGATGATTTTTTACTATGGGGACGTTGCCCAAATGCATTGGGTTTTCCTAGTATCCTAACTTTTCTATGCAAATATTTCGTACACGATAAAGGACTTGGTGATAACTGAATTTGATACTGTGTACTGTGTGTGGACGGCGGTGTATAATGTGATGTGATACTCCATATTCGTGACCTCGACGTGATAAACATCAGCCAAATCTCCTGATGTCAAGAGCTTCAACATCGTTGTCAAGTCTCCCTCAACCTCCTACCATCATCGAGCAGCAACCAGCGTGTCACCCAGCCAGCAACCACTCATGGTTTCTTGGGGTTCATGACCACCTAGTCTGTAGCTAACGCGCAAGCCTGGTCACACCCTTCAGTCACATCAAGCAACTCGGCACGGCCCCCACAGTTCAGTCAACAAGCAGAGGCCATTATACATAAACTCACCTGGACGACGCATGTATCCAAGCGCAATCCACACTGCGACACTCCAATCCACTGGAGAATCGCAGCAGCATGAAGACGCGTTTGCATGCATATGCAAGTACATTTGATCGGTCGACCTACGCGGCTGTTACTTAGCCATGAGCTCCTCTAACAGGCAATATTTTTACATTACATTTACATTGAATATTTTTATTTGCTTACTATAAGCATTGTGAGGATAACTCCAGAACGGCTAGACCGATTTTCATGGTTTTTTATTAGTTGTATTTGTCTCCATCCCAAATGGCAGAATAAATATTAAAACATCGGAAAAATAACAAAAAAAAATAATATGGGGCGGTACGAAGTTCGCCGGGCCGGCTTGTAAATAATAAATTATTTTTATGACCCCATTGATTTATGTAAAAAAAAACGTTTTTATATCAAATAGTGGATACTTTAGGAACAATTGGCACCAGTTTCATTAGTGTTCGGTTAGTGTTAGGGGACGAAGTTCATACATTTTTGCCCATGGTCCTTTGATAAACATTATTAAAGATCCTCATATATCATCATACATTGTGGATTTTATATTTTAAAAAAACCTTTTTCTACTAGAAACGTGGTACAACGCTAATATGGAATTTTAACGTCATGTTTGTTTTTGTCGAAGATTTTGATAGGAATGAATCACCGTGCATTAGAATATAGTTTTAGGCAGTATCCGTACTAATATTGCAAATGCGAAATTGTTCGTTTATTTGTTTGTTTTGCTTTCACGGTAAAACGCCTGAACCGATTTGGACGAAAATTGGTACGAAGATGGATGGAACCAAGACCATGGAGACAGATATGAGTTTTTTGTCAGGGCATTCCCTCATGACGCGGGTGAAACCATGGTAAACAGCCAGTATGTACATACATATTATTATATACGTGTGAAATTTTGGATGTTTGTGTGTATGGGTGCTTGTTAATTAATCAATCACTCTTATCAGCTAAACCCATTCGGATATAATGTGGCACACAGGCAGAACATGACCAGAATTAATACGAGGGATGCTTTTTATTTTTGCCTTTACATACTCGTATAAGGCGGTTAAAATCGAAGGAAAATCTACGTAAATATTATTCAGCCTTTAGGCACGTCAAAATTGATATAACTCTACGACAAAGCGCTTTTTTTTCATCAATATTAAGTGACAGTATTCATGAGCTATCAGAATTTCAATATTCAGCATGAATACTCTGATCATACAAAATTAATATCCTTTGAACCTTGATTTACAATCAGACAGTTCAAAAAACAAAATCTATTCTCGTCACCTAGCACCAGACTTAAGTAAAAAACCAATTTTAGAATCTGAAGCGAATCGCGATTATGGGTGTGGTTCTTTTTCTTATTGCGAAATTAAAAAACGCACGTAATGCTATGACAATGAGTATGCGTTATTGGAAGGAGCCACTTGAACACTAGAGCGGTAGGTTAATACTCTAACATTGGTATTTTTTATGTTTAAGAATGCAATATAGTCCGCTCGACTCCGGAATTAAAATTTGCTCCAGTTTTAATATCCACTACATCATGTTCGAGAGTTGATAATAAGATCTAAATGAAAATATCTTATGGTATATTATGCATAGCGTATTATGGTTTGGTCCTTGGAGCACCTCTTTGCATAAATTTGGATGAAAACTCAGCAAAAAACCTGGTCCTTTGATCTAAAATTGGTAAGGTTACACTTGTAATCTAGATATTTTCTCTAAAAATCGAAATTGAATGAAACTGGATACTAAAGCTTTTAGCTGTATCGTACATTTGGAATATTTTTTAAAATAAAATAAAACTTCTAACAGGTAACTTTTACTAGCACCATGAAAACACGCTAATTACACATTAACTAATTTGGCGGAACAGCACCCGAAATGCCAACAACACGAAAACTCCATTTTTATTTTCATCACTAAGAGCAATTTTTATGTCAGTTAGGAAGTTATGTCCATAATAAAAGCCATTATTAAACTACGGGATACCTCAGAGGCGTAAAACTATTTGTAGACCTACATTTTTATATTACTTTCATAAAAGTAATACAATGCCTTGTTCGCAGTTCTGTGGCCGATTCTGAACTCATGGGCATTGTTGACTTTGACCAACTTTGTTTTGATTGGAACTGGCTTCCGAACTGTAAATTCTTGTCCTTTTATCCGAAGTTGAAACATGTTGTTGGCAACAAAATAGTACCTCTGCGTATTGGGACAAATAAATCGTATGGATACCTATATTCGATCTTGCATCAAATCCACATGTATCTGTATAAGTTTCATCATAAACATTCAATTTTATTAGTACTCCTGGCCGGTGGCAAACATCTACATATTACCTATAAAAATGGTAAATATATAAAAAGGTTTTCTGGAAGAAATCGCTGATTGCGATAAGACCGCCCATTGTACCACTCTTACTGAATGGTCCATCTTTTTTTTATCCTTTATTTATTTGGTGTGCAATAAAGAGCTCTATTTCCCTTGGTCATCGCATCACGTGTGAACGGCTGGATCAATTTGGCTGAAATTTGGTACGAAGATAGAGGGGATCCTGAAAAAGGTTATAGGCTAGACTAGGCTAGGCTTTTTACCCGGGTGCGAGAAGCAGTTCCCTCGAGACGCGGGTGAAACTGCGGGAAATAAGAGTAGCTAGCTTGTTTGAAATAAGAATACGTAAAAAAAGAAAACTTTTTTTCCCTATCAAATAGGTACAAACAAAATTCCTCGCGATCCCTCCACATCCCTGAGCTATGCACTTCTCACAGTACGATAAGATTGTGAGTGGACTACGCCATGTAATGTTCATAATTATTGTCATACCCATCATCATTACAAGTTTTCAGATTCAGCTCACAGTATTGCCCGCATTAAATACAGAATATAACCGTTTTATATTTTTAATCATAAAGCGGTCACGTTTCTTATGTCACTTGGGAATAGTGGAGCTTAAAGTCAGTAAAAGATTTTAACAAATTGGATAAGTGGCTCTAGAGATTTCTTTCAAGAAATTACTGATGTATAAAATAAAATGTTGGGTTATTATTGAAGAATTGTATTATGACTGTATTTTTTAAATTATTAATCCATATATCTATGAACGAGAAAATACGAATGAATATAATTATTCAAAGATGAAAGATATCTTAAAAGACGGCCAAGTTAGAAGCGTTTAAAAGGTAGTTGCTAGATAAAGATAGTATGATTGCTATGTCATATCATGATGTTAAAACCAGTGGCGTAACTATAGGGTGGCAGGGCTGGCAAAATGCCACGGGCCCCCGACCCAAGAGGGCCCCGGCCCAAGAGGCCGCCAGCTCAGCAATTTTTTTTAGCATTGCATTTAATTGAGAGGCGGCATATGCCCAGCAGTGGGACGTATATGTATAGGCTGGTGAATGTGAATGAATGTATATGTATAAACCCATGCTCTTGAAAATAAAATTGTTATTAACTGTTGGATTACTACTTTAAGTGGTTTATTAAAATTAAACTAAGTACAACGTGACGGGCCTTACTGATAGGGCCCCATCAAAAGAATTTGCCACGGGCCCCAGATGGTACAGTTACGCCACTGGTTAAAACGCTGATACCTCGACAGTTCCAAATACAAAATGATGTTTCGCGTGACAGGAAAAGAGAACCTCCCCCTCCAAAAACTTCTAGAGAGTTATTTCTTGTTTTTTTTTTTTATTAAAAGTTGTGTTTTGCACTTCGTTTTCTTTTAAAGTCTTTACGATAAAATTTTGTGATTTGATTATACCTTTTCACGCTTTGATTCAGCAAATATCTGTCTGATATAAATAGAAAATCGTATGTCGTAGTCCGCCTATGTATTACTGCTGTACATGAAGTTTAAATAAATAAATAAATAAAATCGTATTGTTGTCAAGTAAAACCCCGACGAAAAAAGAGGGGTGTTATAAGTTTGACGTCGATGTCCGTCTGTCTGTCTGACTGTGTATGTGTCTGCCTGTGGCATCGTAGCGCTCAAACGGATGGACCGATTGCGATGCGGTTTTTTTTCATTTAAAAGTCAGTTTCCTTGCGGTGGTTCTTAGCTGTGTTTGGTTAAAATCGGTCCAGCAGTGTCAGAGTCATCATCAGCTCTTTTCCAAAATTATTGAAGGCATTTTTGCGTAGGGGGTTTTTTAAATTTTTGATTTAATACTTGTAAAACTACTTAGCCATGTCATGTTAGTACTGACTACACCCACAAACGACCATGCCGCAAGTACAATCAAATCTCTCTTTGATCTTTATGATAGCGCTCACATCTTTTGATCCGCTTATTTCTATGAATGCATAACACAATGGTTTGACGTCATAAATCGCACACTTACAAAACGACTTATATCATATGTTCACTAATTCTTAATACTTCTACCTAAATGTACATAATATGTTTTTCTTCAGTTGGCTGGAGTTAAAACTGGTAGGTATTGGTACGTCATAGATAATAATAATATATTCCTAATTTTTCATTAATTGCACATATTATATGACAGGAAAGTCCAAAAAGTTTTTGAATTTATTTTAGTTCAGTAGTAATGAAAGCTGTGGAGGAGCTCGTGGCTAATTCAAAACCGATCAAAGGTTAAGCTGCGCTTGGCGCGGGCCGTGGATGGGTGACCATCTTTGTCATAGCGAGACTCCTCCGTGCCTCGGAAAGCACGTTAAGCTGTTGGTCCCGGTTGTCATTTGTAGATCTTTGACAGTCGTTACGGGTAGTCAAAACCCAGAAAGTCTGACAACCAGTCCTACCAAGGGGTACCGTGGTACCCGGTAACTGGGTTGCGGAGGTCAGATAGGCAGTCGCTCATGTAAAACACTGGTACTCAGCTGCATCCGGTTAGACTGGAAGCCGACCGCAACATAGTTGGGAAAAGGCTAGGCAGATGATGATGAGTAATGAAAGCTGTATTTTATTAAGTAATGATTATATTCAAAGTACATATATTTGATTCTTATCGAGTCAATTCACCAGATTTATAAAGGTTTTATCTTCAAATTTCCATAATTCGAAATCTGCCGCGCGAGTTTATGAAATATTGGACTCGAAGGACCATTTTATAAAAGTTACATCGGAAGGCGAAAGAAACAAGACGACTTTGGAATCGTTAAATCTTTACAACCAGTCACGTCTCCTGTTATATGTAGATCTCAAAATTATTATATCAGGGACGATCTTGGGATTTGGCACAGTTAGAAGTCAAAGAACAGAAATAGTTTATCCGAAGATAGAACCAATCAATTTTAAAATTACCTGAGTTCAATAGCGACCTCTAAAAGAAGATGACTCAGTACTATAAACATAACGATTACAAATCGATTGCGAAACACAAAACAATCACGAGCTCAATTAATACTAGACTAAACATCGAAACATCTAACTTTAAACATTTCAAATTCTAAATAGGTATACCGTCACTGTTACCCACCAATATCTGCGCGAAATCGGATACCGATTTTGGCGCTGTAAATTTAGCGTTCAAAAAGATCTGCTAGTTTTTTTACTAAGAAAAAAATGACTGAACGTAAATTACACTTTTGCCTTTTGCAGTCACCCTTG
Organism: Pyrrhia umbra; assembly: GCA_963891755.1. Lineage (NCBI taxonomy): Eukaryota > Metazoa > Arthropoda > Insecta > Lepidoptera > Noctuidae > Pyrrhia > Pyrrhia umbra. Next base: position 3,296,496 of record OY982937.1, on the reverse strand, counting down.
TTTATGTGTAATTTATTTCGTATGTTGAAAGAATCATTTTTAGGTCCAGATTTTTTCAGAATATTTTCATTCAACGTTAATATGTGATTTCTGATTTTGATAAAGTCATATCAGTATTTGCCAGGTTTAAAAGGTTTAAGTGCAGTGGCCTAAACTTCTAGGCCGCCGCGTATTTTTTTTGTAGTGAAAGAATATCTGAAATCAAATATCAAAGTGCACTCACTATTATTTCTAACTCTTTAGTTAATTCACATCTCGAATATTTAATTGAGATATGGGGATCAGCAGCTGTAACCAATTTGAATACACTACAAAGAACACAAAACAAAATAATTAAAACACTATTCCATTACCATTACCTAACACCAAAAAAACATCTACACGAAAAAACTAAATTACTGAACCTCAGACAACTTCACATTTATTATACCTACTTGCATTCTAGTTAAAAAATCACTAACAATACCATTCAAACTGACATACAAATACACAAAAAACCAATCTCACACACAATTTAAGACATAAAAATAAAATACAATTACTAAAAGTACGAACCGACTACGGAAAAAAACGATACTATTTGAGGGAGAACAACCTATATAATAGACTGCCAAATGAACTAAAAGATTGTGATATTATAAATGGTTTTAAAAATAAGCTTAAGAAGTTATGTATGCACATTGTAACTTCCTATACGCTAAGAGGTGAATATTGTATTATTAGTTATATTATAAGTAAATTACTTTGTATCTCATAGCGAACTGTAAGTTCTTGAGATTGATGAGATTATTTTTTTTAAACCCAATTAATATTAATAATATATTATTATAAAGATATGTAAACCCATTTATACGAGTATCAGAACTTTTTTTATACGTACGTCACTTATTTCCCCTCGGACATGATTCGCATTTTTTTTTATACCCGCGACCAGTTATAAAAGAGACTAGCCATACTTAAAAAAAGATTTATGTCCCACGTTACGTGGCACAACATTTTGGTCCTTTGGCCCGTGTTTCTGTAGTGCCGTGATCCTGCAAAATGACGATTCATCTTTTCACTTCAATGTTCCGCCCGATTCATGTCACGATTGAAATGAAAAATCACTGTCGAACGCACCTACAATAGAAAATATTGTACGGCTAGAAAAAAAGGGTTTTTTTACGTGCCTTTTTTAAAATACAAGTTTCTATCTGTAACATTCATCTCATCAGGCTGTATGGAAAGACAAAAAGAAACATTATTATGTAATAATATTTTTTATTCATTTTTTTTCCTTTAAACCATATTGGAAATGAAGAGTCTGGCTAGCCTTTTCCCAACTATGTTGGGGTCAGCTTCCAGTCTAAACCGGATGCAGCTGAGTACCAGTCTTTTGCATGGAGCGACTGCCTATCTGACCTCCACAGCCCAGTTATCGGGTAACACGATACCCCATGGTAAGACTGGTTGTCATACTTTCTGGCTTCTTACTACCCGTAACGAGTACTAAAGATCTACAAATGACATCCGGAACCAACAGCTTAACGTGATTTCTTAATTGGAAATGAACGGTAAGAAGATTAAATAATTCATTAATTAATTCACTAGGTATTTCATTCACTCAGAAGAAGAGCAAGCTATGATCGTACTTTAATATTTAGTTTGACACTATTACCGCACTGATTACACACACAAAGGCGAACAATTATATAAGAATTATATAACAATTATATTATATAACTGTCGACCTTTTTTTTATTATTTTTAGCAAATAGCAACAATAGTTTTCTAAATGAATAATCAAATAATAAATTCTGCATGTGGTGTTAACCTTTAAGTAATTGTTACACTTATAAATGAAATGTTTAATTGAAATTGTAAACGTACTGTGTAAGCAATTGTTGGTTAACCAAATAAATAAATAAAATAAATAAATAAGCACGGCGTAGCAGTCAGCTGCCTTCCCGCTTAATTAGTTCGACGTGACGTAGGTTTGTAAAGTAAATAATTATGTGCTAATTGACCTACACAATTTGACTAGTATTTGATCATGTACCCTACACCTAGGTCGTAATAGCCTAGTGGTTTAGGCATCTCTCGTGTACGTATGTGGGGGTTTGAAACCTGCCAAGTACCAATGTGACTTTTCTGAAGTTATATATTATGTCCTTTCTAAGTGTATCTTATACGTTACTGACTAACGGTAAAGGAAAACATCGCGAGGTAACCTGGGGCCTTACCATGACGTGCCAAAACAAGATTATTTTCGTTTTGAAAAAGAGACGGTGCTATACGACGTTAGTAGCTGTGTCACGCTCTCAAACTTGAATTGTGATTGCAAAAACACGTGGTGGTACAGCCCCTGGAGTTAAAAAGTCTGAAATCGCCAATGCGCCTTGAGCAGGCGTAATGAGTCGTGGTGGCCAAGTGGTTAAGGCACCTGCCTCTCGTGTTCGAAACCTGGCAAGTACCAATGTGACTTTTCTAAAGTCATATGTACTTTCTAAGTATATCTTAGACGTCACTGACGAACGGCAAAGGAACACATCGTGAGGAAATCTGGAGTTAAAAAGTCTGAAATCGCCAATACGCCTTGAGCAGGCGTAATGATCAATGCTCACGTCATCTCTGTATCAGAAAAGGCCTGTGAACAGTAGTGCGACAATATATATGCTGATGATGATGATACCTTTACATTTAAGATAGAATGTAATTCCCTAACAGTGGGATTGAACGAACCACTAGTGAAAAAATATGAGTACCACGTTACTCGTATGGTACTCCCTTCTTACCAAGAACTTGTCCTACTAGGTATTGTTTTACACTTAAGCAAACAAAAATGCTTACTATTATTCACTAACCCCTACAAAACATTTCCAAAACAGCAACTAACCATATTGGAGTTATTATTATGTACACAAGGACCTAAAAAATCGGGCTGCGGGATTGTTTAAAGAGTTACCGCCGCAGTAACTCTTTCTCGGCGTGATCATTATACATATTCATACCAATTTTCAGCTTTCTAGTAGCAAGAACCTTGGAGCTATACCGCGGACAGACAGACAGACAGACAGACAGACGGACATGACGAAACTATAAGGGTTCCTTGTCGGACTATGAAACCCTAAAAAGTCGATTCAGACATTATATTTAATTAAGCTGAAGCTATTTGTTGCAATAAATTATACTGTTTGCATTTTGAACACCAATTATGCTTTTGGATAGTAGTATATAATTATGATTAAATACTCAATCATTTATTGCATTCCACACGAATACAAATATCGGTACCATTACGTTCCGATTTACTAAAATAAACGTTCGTGCTAGCCACAGATATGCGTCACAAAGGCAGTTATTGTCACACAGATAATATATATATACCAGCCGATGTCACGCAGCTGTCCAATGAGAGACAATGTGGAAAAGTACAAGTAGATTTACAAAATGACACATGGAATGGCAATGCCACAACCCTTGTCCAAATGAAGTGTGACAAGTACCGCGACATTGTTATAGATAACGTTGCGATGCGTTGAGATGTTGCAGATGTGAATCCACCTTTAGGTCGCATTTTAATAACTTTTTTTTTATTTTTTTTTTTATTATATCTATACTTATATAATAAAGCTGAAGAGTTTGTTTGTTTGAACGCGCTAATCTCAGGAAATACTGGTACGATTTGAAAAATTCTTTCAGTGTTAGATAGCCCATTTATTGAGGAAGGCTCATCACGCTAAAACCAATAGGAGCGGAGCACTACTATTCTACGCGGACAAAGTCGCGGGCAGAAGCTAGTTAATGATATAGCCTTATTTATTGACCCACTGCTATGGTTACGTCTATTCTTGTTCAGAGAAGACATGAGAATTGATCACCACGCTTGCCCAAGGCGGATTGGTGATTTCATACATTTGAAGTCTAGGTTTCCTTACAATATTTTCATTCGTTAGTCAATGGCTTAGCTTAGTAGGTTATGTGTGTGTAACAAATTTCATTAAAATCCGTTCAGTAGTTTTTGCGTGAAAGCGTTACAAACACCCATAAATTAGACATATATGTCATGCATGCATAAATTTAACCTCACAAACTTTGGCATTCATAGTATTATAGGATTCACTAAAATACGTATAAAGATCTAAAATACTTATAATATTATGTGTATATGAGAACAGACATTACTCGTCCGATTTAGACAATGTTTAATAGTAGTTACATTAACTAAGGTAAAAATAGGCAATGTTTTATGTTCATATAATACGAGCAATGCCGAGGGCGTTATACAAGTCTTGAAGTAAACCGTCTTAGGTATCTAACATTAGAAAGCTTAACAATAATATTATGTTAGATGAAGTCCGTCTCGCTCCGTCCCAAGTATTCCATCTTGAAATAATAGGACACGGGTTTAGCGAGTGTTATTGTGTTGTTGTTCTATTTTCTGACAGAAACAACTAAAACTTGTTTAAACATTGTAGTACCGAAAACGAAAAAGCTTAATACCAAAAAGGAAAAAAATTACCAAAAAGAAAATAAATATAAAAAAAATAACGAAAAATGTATAATAAGAAAAAAGAATAATGCAAAAAATATACGAAAAGAATGTTTAATATTTTTAGCAGCGAAATTCTTAGCAGATTAAAATGTGATTGAGGGTGAGCCTAATGCCATCAACTTTAGTAGACTCTAACTTAACTTATTCTTAATCGATTACCAGGAAACAACGAGGCTTTTAAATTATATTAAACTAAATTACTGCGAAATACCAATTAATTATGCATTATTATCTGTCGCCTACAATTAAGTTGTAATTAAAAGACGATTGTGTGACACGCAAGCGATAATTAACAAGTTATATTTGGATGCAAAGGGTCTTTTGTCATATCTAGGAAAGACAAATTGCTTTAACTTTATTTAGGGGAGCCTCCCTCTATTACGGGCAATGCTAGATCTTTGTTATGTAGGTACCTCTTATACATAATTATATAGGCCAAACTGCAAGCTGCGCAACAAATTTTCTCAGCTATTCCAAGCTGAGAAGCAAATTTGAATCTGAATGTTCAAATTTTCCTTGAGTTGGAATATTTTTCACTAGATATAAATTATGTAAGTCGGTCATTCTTAAGACAGACGTCCTTAATATCTGATTGAAGATTGTATATAAATAAAAATCGTACATATAGATGTACAAAAAAATATTGTTTTACTAAATCGTTTATTCGTTTTCCAATTCGTGCATTTCGATTCCTGATCATACTCGCTTCGATCGAAGTACTCGTATCTTTGTATAAAACAAAGTTGATAATACAACGGCAATTCAACTTTTACTGCAATAAAAGACACGTTCTACAAAGCAAAGTTATTTGCAGTAAGAGCGCGTTCTACAAAGCTGATAACAGACCCAGAACATATCCTCTGAGCTCGTTACAGATTATAGGGATAAACCTGAAAACCAAAAAACTTTGACCCATTTTTTGAGCGAACAAATCTACGAATAAAAATGTATAGGGGAACGTAAGAATAAAAAATATAGGGTTATAAAAGGGGAGAGGAAATAAAAAACGTGTGCGTAAAAGGCACTTATAATAAGCACGTATCCATTGCACTCGAAAGTGAGTCTTTCTGTACGTGTTTACGAGCTTTTTACTACAATTTAACCAGTTTTATTATTTTGCCCAATAAGTGGTTTGAAGATAGAAGATTTCTTTAAGAAACTTGATACCGTGGAAGGAGAGATTGTAATATCATAAAAGTTTTGAACAATGCAGTCATTTAAAGGACAAATTAAATAAAGTTTCAAATCCTAACTAATATTATAAAGGCGAAAATGCGTTTGTTAGTTTTTTTGTTACGCTTTTACGGTCAAAGGGCTGAACCAATTTGGATACAACTTGGTACGAAGATAGGTGGTACCCTAGATTTAGTACAGGCATTGATCTGGGTACGTTAATTAGTTCCCTCGGGACGTGAGTAAAACAACTAGTACCTATAATATATTTTAGGTACCTAAATAAACTTTCAATGTTTGTTGACCAATCGCGACTTAACAAGATATTTACTTGGGTAGGTACACCACTACCTAATCTCCCGCGAGATAAAACGTAATAATAACGGAATATTGTATATATTTATATACAACTAGCGGCCCGTCCCGGCTTCGCACGGGTTACTCAGGATGAATGTAGCTTTCCAATGGTGAAATAATTTTTGAAATCAGCACAGTAGTTTTTGAGTTTATTCATTACAAACATAAACACAAAAATACAAATCTTTCCTCTTTATAATAGTAGTGTAGATAATATACAATATTCCAAATATACATTACGATTTTCAGCTCGAATTCATTGCTCCAGATTGTAATATACGCCTCAGTGATAAAAAAATATATTCAAAAAAAGATTGTGCCAGTTATCCCTTCCACGTCAGAGATAGCAGGCCGTTGGGTGCCGGAGTACCTTTCTGACAAGCACCTGAATCCATATTTTTTCACTATATTAAGGAAAATAAATTACACGTCGGTCTGTCTTAGGCTCACTAACCCTCGGGAACTGTTGAATGATACGCGCGTACTTCGAAACGGACGCAAAAACGTTAAGACTGTTTTTTTTTTGGCGAAAAATTTTCGCCCAGTTGGTCCCGTTTTAGTTTTTTATTACTCCGTTGAGATTTGCTTTGGGGGATATGCTAAGAAAGTGCTTGGAAAACTGACAGCATTAGGCAAATATTTGATGTTATAGCCTCGAGCTTTGTTTAAGGCTGTCAAGACATCTTTGTTTTGAAAGAGCTATTTATTTATTGCCATAACTAGCTATTTCCCACCGTTTCACGCGTATAATGAGAGAAAAATGTGAGAAATCGAGGGAAGAAGCTAGTCCTAACTAATATTATAAACAAAATGCGTGAGTTTGTTTGTTATTTGTTACGATTTGACGGGAAAAAAGCCGAACTGATTTGGATGAAATTTAATACGGAGATATATGGGTCCTTGGAGATGGTTATAGCCTACTTTTTATCCGGGTGAGTAGTTCTCTTGGCACGCGAAATAACTAGTAAAACAATAAAAGGAATTAAAACTATTATTTCATTAAGGGTAAATAAAAGTAAATAAGTCGTCGTCAGAAATGCCATACAAATCTTTTTCTCATAATAAATATTGTTTATGTAAGTCATAATACAAAAATGCGAAATAAATGTCACGAACCGCTCTTAATACGATATGAAGTATGATTATTAAGGAATATCTCCCGGAGAAATGGAAAGACAGGACTTGTTTTCGATTGCCATCAATCTTCTGAGATGCCGAGCGATGGTTGGTTCACAAGTAAGATATTTTTTAGTACGCGGACATATAAATGTTTTTTCATTACGATAATAATGTGATCATTAATCAAAATTATGAGATGACGGTGGAAGTGTTTTAACAAATACTGGAAAAGAAAATAAATGTGGATGTGTTTTTTTTTTTAAATATGGCTGCTTCCATAAGAGTGACAAGATTAAGTTCAAAAATACGATAATACATATTATATCCAAATACTACTATGAAAATTCCTACTGATATATTATAAACGCTAAAGTTCGTAAGAATATTTGGATGTATGTTTGTTACGCTTTCAGGCAAAAACTACTAAACGGATTTGAATGAAATTTGGTACATGCGTAGTTTATAACCTAGATTAACATTTAGAATACTTTTTACGAACTAGTTGTAATACTTTTTAGAACTTTTGCACGAAGTAGTTCCCTGGATTGCGGGAAAAATCGCGGGAAACAGCTAGTCATTACTATAAAACTGGCTAACTTCTATTCTGTTCTATGCTACGCTCTACATGATCTCAAAAGTTATGTTTTATTGCTGCCCACCTTTAAATATATGTTATGATGAAAACCAACGTGAGGCACTAAAGCCTGACGTATTAATGTTGAACTGGACCATGGCACAACCACATAGATGCAATATTCTATATTCATATTTTTTTAGGATTCCGTATCCAAAGTGTAAAAAACGGGACCCTATAACTAAGACTCCACTGTCAGTCTGTCACCAGACTATGTCTCATGAATCGTGATAACCAGACAGTTGAAATTTTCACAGATGATGTATGTATAAAAATACTCGTAGAATAAAAAATTACCTATACCCGTATTACACGGAACCCTTAGTGCGCGAATCTCACTCGCATTTGGCCAATTTTTTGGTATCTGTTTGCGCTTGTAGATATAGAATGCGTTTCGTCAGCGCGTTTAAAAAACCCTGTATAAACTTTACAGCCCATGCGGCTCCATATTTGAATAGTAGAGAGTGGTTTCAAGTCTGCACGTTTGTATGCGAAGTGTGTATTTGTATTCGGACAGACGATCCAGGGCCAATTCCTAGTAGTTGCAATTTAACGCTAGTGTAATTTCCTAAGCAAAGTTATGTTGAAGCTATATAGGCTTATGGAGGAACACTGTGCGGGGTCCCTCCATTGAAAAGGGAGGATCCTCCGGCCAGGCGAGTAATATTGCCTGGCGGGCTACTGCCCGATGGTTGATGTCGGGATGTTCTATATATGTTCTAATTAGCTTGAGAACTCTGCTTGCGCGATGCAGGAATGTTGCCTTCGTAGTTCGCATGTAGCGAGATAGGTGTCACTACAGGCTTTACACTGAGGCGTACCGCCAGTATAAGAGATTGTACCTGTTATGTTTGAAATTCTACGTAATAATGAGCATCCCTATCATTGCCATCAAGTACAGACGTCCTTTCTAATATTACAAAATACCGAAAATAATGATGTCTGCCTTATGGCATCCGATAAGAAAGGATTTTCTGACATTCTACACCTGAGGGGGTAAAAAAGGGGGCCAAAGTATGTATGAATTTTATATAGAATTTGTATAGAGCACGCGGTCGAAGCCGCTGGCCAAAAGCTAGTATTAGTTAAAACGTTCCAAGAACTTCTAAATCGAAGTTAAACTATTACTAATACTTAATAAAATTCAGTCTTTTATGGGGCTTAGTCAAACTTTACATAGTCAAAGTTTATATAGCCGAAAGCTCTGATCTTTTCCACTGTCAATCGCTTTTAAAAATCCCTTTGACTCCAACTCAATTTAGTTTCGCAACATACGGAGTCACGGGTAGCAACTCTTAAACAAATATCGTCTTCAAAATGTGACATGGGTATTTTTCATATGACTTTCAGTGTAAATAGGGTGGTGCCAACAGTTTCCGTAATGATACAAAGACTGTTTCAATATTATACAAAGAAACGAAAGCCTTGATGCCTGGAGGTATGAATTCGTATGTGTACTCTGATTTATTATATTTATTTTATAGATGGTTAGCTTCTGCTCGCGACTATGTGTGTGGGGACTCAATAACAATATTAATTTGCGCTAACGCTATCGGGACCCATACAATACCTTTGCTTCTCATCGGGAAATAAAAAAAACCCAGATGTTTTATAAATATTGGGGTGCCCTTAATTTATAAAAATCAAAGAAGAGCATGAATGAACTCCCGATACCTGAAGTAAAAAAAGACAAAATAAAATTGGAAAACAAGGAAATGTACTACTTTAATCCATCCTTCGGCTGAACTGTTAGAGAGAGAAAATTGAAGATTCAAAGTAAATTTTTGCCTCCTAATGCGACATCCTTGCTACAACCAATGGATCAAAGTGTTATTGAAACATTGAAACGACTTTATGGAAAAAATCTTTTACATAGGCTGCTATTTGTTGATGAAGATAATGTAGAAGTCGTTTTATCATTTTTAAGGCAATGAATTTAAAGGATTGTTACATGGTTGTAGATGCGTGGGATCTGATTGAACGGAAGACTTTAAACAAGGCTTGGAACAAAATACTTAGTCAGGAGAATGAAAATTCAATAATCAATACGGATGATTCTATTTTGCAAGATATAAATGAGCTAATGTTAAAAATACAAATATGCCAGAATTGTGATGATGACGATATGAAAAAGTGGGTCACTTGTGATAGTAATGATCAAGGTTTTCAGATTATGTCGGATAACGAAGTCGTAGAAAACATATTGCAAATAAATGAACAGCAAGAAATGCAAGAAGATGAAACAGAAGAAAATCTAGACGTGGAAAATGATGCAGGACCATCTCATGATAAAGCACTTCATGCCCTGGAAACAGCTCTCAAGTGGTTTGAAAAACAAACAGAAAGTGATACTGTAAGTTTATTACAGCTGAAACGAATTCGTGATATAGCAGCAATGAAAAGAAAAAGTGGCTTACGTCAAATGACAATTAGCAAATATTTTAAACCAAATTAAACTTATGTATTACGTATTTTATTTCATAATTACCAAACGCAAATTACCAAATACATTGTTAAGAAATTATACGTACATACGTACCTAAATATTTAATTTCATGATTTAATTAAAATTATTTTAGTATGTACGTATGTTGGATGTATCTCTTAATAATTTCTTAATAAACATTGACTTTCGTTAATACGTATTTGTTGTTTTTAATACACTACATATGCACGAAACCCGCTATTCTTCATACATTCGATTATCCGGATTTTCGATTATCCGAATGCCTAACGACAACTATTAGTCCCGTTAATCGCGTTTCTACATTAGAATTTATCTTATATAATCCAAATTATAAAATATGTGTTCAAAATTGTATCCAAATCCATTCAGTAGTTTTTGGGTGGATGTGCAACAAGCATACATATAGGTATACTCACAAACTTTTGCATTTGGAATATTAGTAAGACTAGCTAACCAAGGAGCATTGGCAGTTTTAAGTCATTTAAAGTCCAGGTTTCCTCACGATGTTTTCCGTCAATCGTGTCGAAGAAACATTCAGAAAGTACATAATATATGACTTTGCAAAAGTCACATTGGTACTTGCTAAGTTACAAACCTTCACGTTCGTACTTAAGGATCAGTGGACCTAGCACGACACACTTTCGAAAAAGTATTCGTATCGACAGCGACTTTTGAATGGAATATACCCTTCTTCGCTTTTTACGTACTATTTATTTCAATTGATGACTTTAAAATATCTTTGGACGTTGCAAATTGTTATTTCAGCATTGTTGCTTTGGATTAAATATAGTGCGTTTGTGCTAGGCTCACAAGAGAAAATCTAATGTAACCTATAATTTATTTTAATGTTTAATGTCACCCACAGGTGCTTTGTCGCCCTGGTCCTTGTTGTGAGTGCTTGTACAGGTGCAGAGTTGATTTATAACGGCTTTGACAGAAGAGACAATGAGACGCTCAGAATACAAGGGGTCTCGCTTATTTAAGATATAAGATGATCTATGTTATACGAGTAGAAGCAGAAATGGATTTGTTTACAGGACAATAGGATTTTCAGTAATAATGATTATGTTAAGGCTTTATGAGGGAAATCTTAGGAAATTTTCAGCAAAATTTGTTTTTGAACGCATGCAAATAATTTAGATATTAATCACATTTTTGACAGCACTTTGACAACATTTTGACAACATTTAATTGATATTTCAAGCGTAGCTCCTCTAACTACCGTATGGGCCGTATGGCTTGCTCTTAGATTTATGAAAAAAATCACAGACGTCTATCTATATATATAAAAGAAAGTCGTGTTAGTTACACCACTTATAACTCGAGAACGGCTGAACCGATTTGGCTGAAAATTGGAGGGGAGGCAGCTTGGAACCAGGAAAAGGACATAGGATAAAAAAAAAAAAAAAAAATGTAGGAGTTGGGTAGGAGTTGGGTAGGAGTTGGGTAGGAGTTGGGTAGGAGTTGGGTAGGAGTTGGGTAGGAGTTGGGTAGGAGTTGGGTAGGAGTTGGGTAGGAGTTGGGTAGGAGTTGGGTAGGAGTTGGGTAGGAGTTGGGTAGGAGTTGGGTAGGAGTTGGGTAGGAGTTGGGTAGGAGTTGGGTAGGAGTTGGGTAGGAGTTGGGTAGGAGTTGGGTAGGAGTTGGGTAGGAGTTGGGTAGGAGTTGGGTAGGAGTTGGGTAGGAGTTGGGTAGGAGTTGGGTAGGAGTTGGGTAGGAGTTGGGTAGGAGTTGGGTAGGAGTTGGGTAGGAGTTGGGTAGGAGTTGGGTAGGAGTTGGGTAGGAGTTGGGTAGGAGTTGGGTAGGAGTTGGGTAGGGGGGGACCCCCCACAGCACATACGTCCACGTCGTGTCCCCTGGTAACGACCCAGTCCTGACCACCGTAACGGAGTGGCAGGCTGGGCTCGGCTAAAGTGTGCTGTGCATCGTAGCGATCTCTTTCTGCCTTGTGCGCTACGAATTTTGCGGAATGTCCAAACCCCTGCGGGACGCCCGCGGGCGTTTTCTGCGACCAAAAGGCCCTTCTCAGGGCCAACCCAAAGGCCCTTCTCAGGGCCAACCAAAAGGCCCTTCTCAGGGCCAACCAAAAGGCCCTTCTCAGGGCCAACCCAAAGGCCCTTCTCAGGGCCAAACCGACGCTTCGGCGTCAGAAGCGAGCCGCGCGCCGTCTGCGGCGAGCTTCCACAGCGGTCGTTTTTTCGGCGAGATTGGGTTGTCGGAATCCTCCGACAACGAGTCAGTCGTCTCGCTCGTGTCCGTTTCTGACACGGGCGAGTCCAGGCCGCTTTCGCGCAAGCGCGCCTTTTTGAAGGACAGCGATGGGTCCGAGGGCTCTTCGGCGGGTTCGGCGAAGACAAGGAGAGCCAAGAAACCTGCGACAGCGTCCGTCACCCACGTCGTTGGCCTCGTGGACGCCCAGCGTCAGTTAGACCTGGCCCGGCGGGAGCAGCTCCAGCAGGAGCTCGAGGAGCGAGTTGCCGCTAAGGAGCAGCGGGCGCGTACTGCCCGAGTCAGGTCGGGGTACGGCGCGTCCCGCGTACTGTACGCTGACCATTCCGTGGCCGAGCTGGCACGGATGGCGGAGGAGGATGAGGAGGAGATTGTGGAGGTCGCCTCCAAATCCTCCAACCTAAAGGGCACCTTCCAAAAGGCCCTCAAATGCCGCGCCGCGAGCATGCGCGGCATCATCGAGGAGCTGGCGAAGAGGAAGGTGTCTGAGGAGACGCAACAGCTGCAGGCGAGGGTCGATCGCCTGCAGTTGGAGGTCAGCCAGCTTCACCAGAAGCTGGCCGACGCCACCGCCCGGCCTAGCCAGGCCGCGCCGCCGCCCGCGGTGGAGGCCCCGCCCTCCAACCTTGAGGATATAATCCGCAAGGTTGTATCGGAGGAGCGGGCATTCACGAGAGCCTGCCTCGCGGGCATCGAGGACCGGCTCTTGCCAGAGAAGCGCCTCCGACCTCCCCTTGCGGCGGACAAGAGGCAAGCCGAGCCGGGCCCATCTTCGCAGGGAGGGGACGCCCCCCTTCCTTCCGCCGCGCCGTCAAGCCAGCAGGGCTGGACTGAAGTCGTTAGGAAGGGGAAGGGGAAGAAGACCACCCATGCCCCCACCCCTATCCCCACTGCCGCACCTCCCAGCCAGCCGCAGACAGCTGGAAAGGGGAAGGGGAAAGGAAAGGGGAAGAGGACGGCCGCGCCTGCCGCCCCCACCACCGCGACCCCTAGTCAGCCCCAGACTGGCAGGGGTAAGGGGAAGGGAAAAGGGGGAATTGGGAAAGGGGGGAAGCTCGTTCCCCCAAAGACCGCAGCCGTGGTGGTGACGCTCACCGCCGAGGCTGCGGAGCGGGGCGAGACGTACGCGTCCGTACTATTGCGGGCGCGTGCCAACGCCGACCCCACCCAGCTGGGGATCGGCAGAGTGTCCTGCCGACGGACCCAAACTGGGGCTCGGATATTTGAGTTCCCAGGGGCGGAAGGCAGCGCTAGCGCCGACCTCTTCGCGGCCAAGCTGCAGGAGGCCATCGCGGACGCGGCGAAGGTGGCCCGACCGATAAAAATGGCGGCCTTGGAGGTGACCGACCTCGATGACTCCGTCACCAAAGAGGAGGTCGTGGCTGCGGTCGCAGCCATTGGGGGCTGCAGCGTCGCAGCGGTAAAGGGCCGGGACATCAGACCCGGCCGCGGCGGCATGGGCACCATGCGGTTCGAATGCCCAGTCGCCGCCGCCAAAGCCGTCCTCGAAAAGGGGCGGCTGCTTGTCGGGTTTAGCTCGGGTGCGGTCCGGGCGCTTGCGGACGCGCCCCTTCGGTGCTACAAGTGTTTCGGCATCGGCCACACCCGAGCCCTTTGTCCGTCTAACGTGGACAGGTCGGACACGTGTTACCGCTGCGGCAAGGACGGCCACAAAGCCGCCTCCTGCACGGCCGCCACGCCGCACTGTGTTGTGTGCGCTGCCAGTGGCCGCCCGGCGGGCCATGTGATGAAGGGGAGGTTATGTAATCCTCCCCCCAAGAAAGGCAAACTGCAGGCGCCGGTCGGGCCTGCTGCTCACGCCGTTGTTCCCGTAGCTGGAACCTCGGCAGCTGCGGATGAGGGGGGTGCGATGTCCGACTGATGGATAGGGTCATCGAACATCGCATCCTCCAGGCGAACATCAACCACTGCCGGGCAGCCCAGGATCTATTGACACAGACGATGGCTGAGTGGTTGGTGGACTTGGCGGTGGTCGCCGAGCCCTACTCGGTCCCCGGGCATTGGCTGGGCGACCTGGACGGCCTGGTGGCCGTATTGTCGCGGCCCTCCACAGACTCCCCTCCCCTCTCGCTCTTAGAGAGGGGACCGGGATACGTGGCCGCCGCGTGGGCGAATATGGCCATTGTTGGGGTATATTTCTCCCCAAACCGCCCTCTCTCCGACTTCGAGGACTTTCTGGAGATCCTCACTGCAGTCGTAGGGAGGGCGGCGCCGCGACAGGTCGTCGTGTTGGGCGACCTAAACGCCAAGTCGGTGGCTTGGGGCAACCCGGCTGCCTCTTGCAACGTCCGGGGGCGCGCCGTCGAATTTTGGGCGACGTCGTGCGGCGTGTCCCTCCTCAACAGGGGGGCGGTCCACACGTGCGTGCGGCAGCGGGGAGGGTCAGTGGTCGACGTCTCGTTCGCCACCCCCGTACTAGCCGCGCGCATCATGAACTGGCGGGTGGAGATGGTGGAAACCATGTCGGACCACCGATACGTGCGGTTCGACATCTCCACCCAGAGTCCCCGGGGACAGATGGCCCACTCCAACGGGTCTCCATTCCCCCGGTGGGCTCTCACTCGCCTGGACCGGGAGGCAGCCATGGAGGCGGCCTTCCTCCAGGACTGGCTGTCGCCCCCTGTTGAGCCCTCGGACGTCGACGCCGCAGCGGTCCGGCTCAGGGGATCCCTGACCGAGGTGTGCAATGCCAGCATGCCTCGCTCTCGCCGTCCGCCTCCTCGTCGCGCCGTCTACTGGTGGTCGCAGGAACTGGCGGGGCTCCGCGCCGCCTGTGCGGCAGTCAGGCGGGCCTACACGCGGAGCCGTCGGCGCGCCGCCGTCAACCGCAATCTGGCGGAGGAGGACCGTCTCTACGCCTCGTATCAAGAGGCAAAGGCGGCCCTCAAGACGGCCATGTGCGCCTCCAAGGACGCGGCGAGGGCCGAGATGCTGGAGTCCCTCGACAGGGATCCGTACGGGAGGCCATACAAGGCGGCGCGGAACAAGCTGCGCCCCCATGGTCCCCCGCTGACGGAAACCCTTGAGCCGGCACTGTTGGATGGGGTGGTTCGGTCGCTGTTCCCGCGCCGCGAGACCGACTTCACCCCACCAACGATGGACCCTCCGCAGGATGCGGCCTCACCGGAGGAAGAGGTCCCCCCGGTGACTGCGGAGGAGATCCACGCGGGAGTAATCAGCCTCGGCGCCAAGAAGACGGCCCCTGGACCGGACGGCGTCCCTGCTCGGGTGGTAGCCATAGCGGCCACTCAAATGGGGGAGAGGTTTCGGGAGCTTTTCGGCGCATGTTTAGCGGCCGGAAGGTTCCCGAAGCCTTGGAAGGAGGGGCAGCTGTGCCTCCTCCGTAAAGAGGGACGCCCGGTCGATTCCCCCTCGGCATACCGGCCCATCGTTCTGCTCGATGAGGTCGGTAAAATGTTCGAGGGGATCGTCGCCTGCCGCCTCAACGACCATCTGCGGAGGGTGGGGCCGGACCTGTCGGACGCCCAGTTTGGCTTCCGACGCGGCCGGTCCACCATCGACGCCCTGGCCCTACTTAAAGGCCAGGCGAAGGAGGCGGCGGAGGTGGGGGACGGATTGTTGGCTGTGTCATTCGACATAGCCAACGCCTTCAACTCCGTCCCCCACTCGACCATACTGGAGGCGCTCCGATATCACGGAGTGCCTCCATACTTGAGGGGCCTCTTGGCCAACTACTTGGAGGACCGCGAGGTCCTCCTCGTAGATAAAACGTCGGCGCTGAGGCGATATGGTGCGGAGTCCGGCGTTCCACAGGGGTCGGTGCTGGGGCCCACCCTGTGGAACATTGGGTTTGACTGGCTCCTGCGGGGGGCCCTTCTCCCGGGCACGAGTGTGATTTGTTACGCGGACGACACTCTGCTCACTGCCCGGGGGAGGAACTTTGGGGAGGCGGCCTGTCTGGCGTCGGCTGGCGGGTCCTTGGTGGCAGGGAGGATCCGCCGCCTGGGGTTGAGGGTGGCGCTGAACAAGACCGAGGCCGTGTTCTTCCGCGGGCCTCGGCAGCGCTGCCCTCCCGACGCCCACATTACTGTGGAGGGCGTCAGGATAGGGGTCAGGCCCCAGATGAAATATCTGGGCCTGGTGCTGGACAGCGGGTGGCGCTTCGGCCCGCATTTCAGCGGGCTGTCGACGCGCCTGCTGAGGGCCGCTGACGCCCTCTCATGGCTCCTCCCCAACCTGGGGGGACCCAGCGCACGGTGCCGGCGTCTGTATGCCGGCATCTTGCGGAGCATGGCCCTCTATGGGGCCCCCATCTGGTCGGACTCCCTCCACAGGAGGGAGAATGCCACCGCACTCCGCAGGCCGCAAAGGGCCATCGCACTGCGGGTGGCGAGGGCCTACAGGTCGGTGGGTTTCTCGGCGGCGTGCGCTCTGGCGGGCACCCCTCCTTGGGAGCTCGAGGCATGGGTGCTCGCCAGGGTGTACGAGTGGACGGCGCACCGAAGGGCGCTCGGAGAGCGCCCCACCGCGCAGGAGCGGGAGGCCGCGAGGCGGGAGGCGAGGGACGCCATCGTCGTCCACTGGACGGACGACCTCGCCACCGCCACTTTTGGTCGCCGGACGCTGGACGCGCTCGGGCCAGTTCTGCTGCAATGGCTCGAGCGGAAGCACGGTTTCCTCTCTTTTCGTCTGGTGCAGGTGCTGTCGGGGCACGGCTGCTTCGGCTCGCACCTGTACAGGATCGGGAGGGAGGAAACCCCAGCGTGCCACCACTGCGGCGCGGCAGAGGACACGGCGCGGCACACCCTCGAGGTCTGCCCCGCCTGGGCAGAGCCGCGCCGATGTCTGACTGCCGAGATCGGCCTTGATCTCTCGCTTCCCAGCGTTGTTCTGTCCATGTTGGGGAGCGAGGGGGCTTGGGCCGCGGTCGCCTCTTTTTGCGAGGATGTCATTTCGCAAAAGGAGGCGGCGGAGCGCGCGCGGGAGGATGACCCTCTCGCTGCGCCGCTCCGCAGGCGAAGAAGAGGAAGGAGAAGATTCCCTCCTCGCGGTGGTGATGGGCGGGCGACAGGCGCGGGGGCGCCTCCGCCCGCATTGCACTCCACACCACCTCCGCCGGACATTCCCGACCCTCCCCCAATGGGGAGGACGTGAGGGGCCCGCCGCCGTTGAGGCGGGCAGTCGTCGAGGGGGACTGGACGTAAAGGCTACGCCGGTTTCCCAGTCCCCCTCCTTTCAGACGATGCGGGAATGCCGCTGGGTTTTTTAGTGGGTATACCGGGCTTGCCCGGGGAGTCCCACATACCCCCCCATTCCCCTGGATGGGGGGGATGCGTAAAGCATTTTTCCCAGCGATACAAAAAAAAAAAAAAAAAAAAAGGAGTTGGGTAGGAGTTGGGTAGGAGTTGCATACCACGGGAACGAAGTCGCGCGGGGCAGCTAGTAGTGTATAAAACAAACTTAAAAGGAAAACTATTACGACTAAGTAGGCTTTACCGGTTACAGAGTTACAGAGGCCGGTTTTTTATCTGGTTGCGTGGAATAGTTCAGGATGCGGATGCAACCTCAAGAATAGCGAGAATAGTGAAATATAAAAATAATATTTTCTTATTTTTTGCATTTTAGTTTATACCGCAAACTAGGCCTAGAATAGAAAGAACATAATTATACATACTTATATATATATAGCAGACTTTTGCTTATCAAAAAGGCTTTTAAACAACCAGGCCAGTATGACCGCTAGGATAAAATGCTTGGTACCTACACAATTTCAGTCGGTATTTCTAACATGGCTGGCGGTAATAAGATTCGCGCCGTAATAGGCTTAGTGGCTATTCATTGAGATATGTTACAACAACCACTAGCAATGTTAGCATGGCTCGGAACAACATTGTATGAAAGCTAGTGGTTGAAAAGTAACGCCTATTTATGTCTGTACTTATGAATAAATTTACACGTTTTGGAATTATATAACTGTTGACTATTTTTTTTTTTTTGAAATCGTGGCGGCTTAGTAGTAAAATCACCTGCCTCTCGTGTACGAGTGTGCGGGTTCGAGACCTGGTAAGTACCAATGTGACTTTTCTAAAGTCATATGAACTTTTTAATTGATACCATTGACTAACGGTGAAGGAAAACATCGTGAGGAAACCTGGACATAAAAACGTGGTGATCAATGCTCAAGCCTTCTCTGTATGAGAAGAAGCCTGTGTCCAGTAGTGGGACAATACATATATACGCTGGTGATGACTATAATTTTACATTAAAATTGTTTTGATTTTTAGTGACACATGCTGAAATATCCATTAATTATGTATTAAACATGTTATTAGATGATAGATGTTTCTTAGACATGTTGGGGTCGACTTCAAATCTAACCAGATGCAACTGAGTACCAGTGTTTTACATGGAGTGACTGTTTATCTGACTGCCACAACCCAGTTAGCGGGTAACATGAAACACCTTAGTAAGACTGGTTGTCTGACGTCAAAGTGACGTGACTGACTGTCATAGGTCTATAA
This sequence comes from Pyrrhia umbra, assembly GCA_963891755.1. Taxonomy (NCBI): domain Eukaryota; kingdom Metazoa; phylum Arthropoda; class Insecta; order Lepidoptera; family Noctuidae; genus Pyrrhia; species Pyrrhia umbra. The sequence goes on along the minus strand of OY982937.1, from coordinate 3,277,483 downwards.
ATGACAGCCGGGACCAAAGGTTTAACATGCTTTCCGAGGCACGGAGCAGTCTCAGTATGAGATAGATAGATGGTCGCTCATCCACGGTACGACTGCGCCAAGCGTAGCTTAACCTTTGAGCGATCGACTTATGCGGCTTTTACTTAGCAACGAGCGCTTCCTAATACGAAATAGACATACTAATACAATATTTTTTGTTTACGTGATATTATTATCATCTCCCTATTTCTAGCCAACCGTTGGATAGCTTAAGAGTTCATACATCTATCTGTCCATACATCATACTAATTCTTATTTGACTCAGACGAAAGTTTTTTTTAAAGCTCGTTGCAGCAGTCTGCAATATCTCAAACATCGTTATCGCATGTGCAGCCAGTCACTAAATCAAACTCAACAAATTATGAACTAATTTCTTTCAAATAAAGTTCGAACAGACAAATTAATGTTAGCAGTAAATTATTAAAAGTTTAATCCTAGCTGCCTCATCAATCTTTCAACCGGTCATTTTCTAAACAAATGGGTTTGGAGAAGTTTTAAATATTATCTCACATTATTCATTATATTTCGGGTTTAATTTTAAACAGTATTGTCTATTATAACATCTTTAATGTCTAATAAATTGTTTGGTATATTTATGAAAATTTGCAAGATGCCTTAAAGTTTTATATCTTATTTAGTTTTAACGCGAATATAATTATGTGAGTGGACTTGAATTGAAACCAGCTACAAGGATGAAAATTATGTCGGGGCTGCGGGATGTTCGATAAAGTTACCGCGCCCCAAGAATAGAAAGGGCTAAGGAAAGAACTTGGATGTGTTTTAGTCAATAAGAGTCTAACACTCCCTCTCGCCCCATCCACGGGAGTAGTCATTTGATAATATTTCATACGAAAAAAAATCACCAAAATTATCCTATGTTTTATACAGGTTATAAATTACAAGCTTCTGTCCACAACTTCGTCTGCGTGATATCCTGTATGTTAATTTTCCTATGTGTGTACCAAATTTCACCTATATCTGTTTAGCCGTTTTACAATGAAAGCGTAAAAAAACAAACGAGACAGGAGGTAACAAGGAGACAGTTCTATAACGCGGGTAAAAGCGAAAAAAATAACCATTTGATAATAATTAATGCTAAATAAATTCTTATAGACATGATTACTTACAAATTCGGTTGAGCAGTGACTAATATCATGATTGAGGATACGTGGGTGTCTTCCCAAAACGTGGGCACAATGCCGTAGGTCAATAGGTAGGCGGTATTAATATGATATTTGATATTTAACTACCAAAAAAAATTTTCACTCTTCAGACAAATAATTAAGTCAAATATTTTTTTACTACACTTTCTACGAAAGTTCCATCGATCAAACCTTAAGCTGCGATTGGATCGAATGGTTGCAAGGCCCGGTTAAGCAGTCGACAACCTTCTAGGTTGACCTGCGAGATTCCATACAAAAAATCGGAAGGTCCGGGGATGGATGACCATCTATGCCATACCGAGTCTCCCCCGTGGTTCGGAAAGCACGCTAAGCTGTTGGTCCCAGCTGTCTTTGATAGTCGTTATGGGTAGGTAAAAGTCAAGCAAGGGAGAATACTTGCTACCTGTAATTTGGTTTTGGTGGTTGGATAGGCAGTGGTAAAATACTGGTACATCGGATTAGAATGGAAGCCGACCCCAACATAGGAAAAGGCTAGGCAGATGATGATACTTTTTGCGATAGCCGAGTACTTCATTACACAGAATATTTTTTATTTCCCTAACCTTTAAAAACATCCATTTATCACGATAATATATTTTTCTTTTTGACATTTAAATATTCCTTTCGTTAACGAAGAAAAATAAAAAGATGTAATCAGAGCTTACCGCGAATAAGATGACAATCAAATAAAATGAAATCATAAACAAGGGAAAGAAAAGGAAATATTCGGTACTAGCTTTTTCCTGATGTAAATCCACAGGAAAAAGCTTAACGTGCTTTCCAAGAGGAACACTCTCCACGGAGAAGTCTCTGTATGACATAGATAATTTACCTATTCACGGACCGACCGCGCCAAGCGTAGCTTCGATTGATCGATTCGTGCGTATGCTACATATCCACAAGCTCTTTAATTTAATACCAAGAAATAAAATTGGAGAAGAGATATTACATGATTCTATTATCATTATTTAAATGCAGTTTAGTCTTCATAAAGTAACATTTTGGTACATTTAACCGACTTCAAAAAAGAGGTTCTGTATTCGACCCGTATGTATTTATGTTCGTGATTTTCTCAAAAACTACTGAGTCGATTTGGATGGGGTTTTCGCAAGTTTTTATTTTGTAAGAAAGGTTTTAATATATAGTATATTCGGATCTGATGAAGATCTTCGGAGATAAGCAATGGAACTCTTCAATTACTAACAGCTAAGGCCCGCGATTGCTGCAATAGCATGCCTATTTATTGCTTTCACCATTCTATAACATAACATTACGCCTCTAAGCTCTAAAGGAGAAAGCAGATGTATAGAGAGTACACCCTTATTAAAGGTGATGAGCACTAGACATATTGAAATTCAGATAAATTATAAACCGATCCACTGAAAGCCACCGACTTCTAGAGCCATATATTTTTTATTTTTCAATTAGTAGCGTTTTTGAAGTCGGTTCTATTTTTGCAAAAAAAAAGTATTTTATTTCCCGCCTTTTCATTCAGTAATTTTCAATGAACTCACCCAGAGCAAAATCACACGACGGCCCAAAGAACACGTGAGCGCAGTCATTGTAAGCGTCTATGGCTGATATCACGGCGTACGCCGCATCGCAATCCGTGACGTCATACTTCAGCCATTCGACGCTCAGCCACGGCGGGAACGCGTTTTGGATGACTGGGTCTTGCATTGCTAGGTCAAGGGCGGGACCAACCTGAAAAAGAATATAGGTGAAATTATGGCACTACACACATTAGGGCACAAGCCTCTTCTCATACAGAGAAGGCATGAGCATAGATCACCACGCTTGTTCAAGACGGATTGGCGATTTCAGCTTTCAAATTTTTAAGTCCAGATTTCCTCACGACGATTACCTTCACCGTTAGTCAGTGACGTCTAAGATACACTTAGAAAGTACATATGACTTTAGAAAATCACATTGGTTCTTGGTAGGTTTCGAACCCGAACACTCGTACAGGAGAGGCAGGTGCCTTAACCACTAGGCCACCACGACTACGAATAGGCATTTATTTAGCATAAAAACAGTAGATTTGCGTTGTGTTTTCATGGCAAAAACGGCTAAACTGATTAAGATTAAATTTTGAGAAAGATATCGAATAGATTTTATCTGGTTGGTCAAGTAAAACTCACGACACAAGTAAAACTGCGGGAAATAGTGAATACTATTTATTCAGTTTTATTGCTTCAAAGAAGTTGCGGCTGACCCAAATTATTCGCTCTTCAGTTTATTTAAAAATCAGATTATTCCATAGCAAAAATTAAAACCTTCGCAGGAGCAAATGTTTGCATGAAACTCTTTTAAAGAAAATTCTGTGTAAATTTTAAGATGTAGGGTGTCCATGTTACAAACACAAATTGAGGAACAATACTTACACACATAATACAAAAAAGACATCTCTATCATAATAAAAATAAAAGAACCAATACAACTTCACAAATATAACCCATTTCTGTAAGGAGGAAGGGAATATACCATAACGGGAAAAGTATTTTTTCCTAAGATTTATGGCCACCCTACTCCGGAACCTGAGAATTGTTACGTATTCAGAGTGGCGGAAAACATTTTTCTTCGCAATAGAGTGAAGGTCTGGATTATAACGTGAATTTTGCTTACAGCTGCAATCCCACCCTATTTGTTTTAAAAACCAGCCAAACGTTTTTTATGTGCTAAAGCGAGTACTGCACCCTAATTACGTAAAAAAATGACGTTTTAGGACTTTTATCTTATTGATTCTTTCAACGACGCAATGTATATCATTGAACTGTCAAATTGAAAGAGAGCTATTGCAACTGAAATTGAAAGATAATTGGCTAAAAAGGCTTACGTAATTAGGGGGCTGATGTGCGTTCTCTATACACGTAAGGCTGATAATTATAGGCCTAAATTCATAGGCCTGCTTTTTACTCGACTGCAGAGAAGCTAGAAAATAAGGTGATGTTTTTAAATACCTATAGAGATGAAATTATAATGACAACTCCTATCAAGATAGCAGCCGGAAACGACGGCTTAGCGTGCCCTCTCATTCACGGGGGTATAACACCACCAACCTCCTGACTCCGGGCTGCGTTGATAATTTTTCCAAAATCCACAAAGCGATCTCGACCCGACCCGAGAGTCGAACCAGAGATCCAGTTTACAGAAGTCGCGTCATGCGATCACTAGACCAAGGATACAGTTTATTTATTTAATAGGTCTGTATCTACTTACATAAAATGGGCTAGGTTCTATTTATCTATGTGATTGATAATAAATTAAAAATATAGTATCCTAGCTGTGCCTGTCCAGCACTATTTTAAATGCAGTTTAACAAAAAGATATAATCTTATCATTGCTAATAGATCACCGTACATTAATAGATACATGTAAATTTAAATATTGAACTATCCTAACTAACATTTTAAATAGCAAGCGAGTGGATTTCTTTGTTACGTTTTCACGGTAAAACGACTGAACCAATTTGAATGAAATAAAAATTTTGGAAAAAGTTGGGACCATGAAGACGGTTAGGTTAGTTTATTTTGCATTAAATACTTCCCTTTAGAACGTGGGTGAAACCGCAGGAAAAGCCTATAACGTACCTACATGATAACAATGTCGTCTCTTTTAGCTTTCCTTCAGGCCAATGGTTATACAAACAAAGGATGCTATAACAGAGATAGAGTGACGAACAGCAACAAGAAAGAAATTTAAAAAAATTAAAATAATGCCAGGGCAAAATCTCCAGTAATGACCTCTCAAGCATGGCTTTAGGTAAATACATTTTCTTCCTCATGTAATAAGCTTTTATAGAAGAAGAAAAAATACAGTTGCCGTCACGCAACATTAATTAGGGAGAAATACAATGGAAGCGGGCGTTTGGCATCACAAACTATAGGTTTTTGATTCACACAACACTCCTGACTTTCCCGCATAGTTGAAAATAAATAGGTACCTTTCTTTTTCAAACAGAAATATCATCGAAAGTAGATGATTTAGATAGCGAATCGCGTGTTTGTCTGCATTTGTTTATTTGATTGTATTATTATTATTATTTTGTATGTCTCTGCCATGCACGGGATTACAGAGTCCTGGACCTTTGGGAGGCAAACGTGGGTCAGAAGCCAACACGCAGAAGCCTTTTGAGACAACTTTAATGAAATTTGATGGTGACACATGACCGGCGTTTGTCTCATTGTATACATTGTAGAAATGCACCCAGGGACAATCCCCGGTTTGTGCAGGACTATTCCAAAACATGGAAAGATTCTACTTGGGCTATTATGATGGGATGATAGTGGACTGGGATATGATGAACTATGGAAACCTATGGCGCCTGCCGAAACAATGTAAACTATACACGTAAATATGACAGGCAAAGACTTTCATATATTTATTGTTAGTTGTCTACAAAATCCCGTACACAAACTTTTTATGTAATGTAATTGCAAAATCGCCCTAAATAGATAATGAAGCGCCGTGACATTATCGATAAACATATTATCGACTCAAACTAATCGAACTGATGAAAAGATTTCATGTTTTAGATATTTCATATATATATATCATATACTTGTTGCTAATAATAGAATGTGAAATAACGTTATCTATTTTATCGAATTTACTGTGATCTAATCTAAAAACGTATAGTGCGTACTCCCGTTTCCATTAGTTATAAATAGACATCGAAGATAAGGTAAAATACATTTAGAGTTCCGTGGTAACACTTGGAAACCATTCAATTTCATTTGTTCTAATATTTTTCAATGAGCCGGTTTAAAAAGCCTGACCTAGTATTCCAATACAATATTTTCAATATTGATATATTAATTTGGATTGCATTTTTGTTATGGTTGGTGTTTTTAAATTAATTATCAAATGTGTTTCAACAATATTTTTCTGCATATATCGCTTGTTTGATATTTTACCTGTAGGAGAAAAAAGAAAAAACTATGTCGACGCGATTTTTATAATTAAAAAAATACTTTTGTTTTTACAATTCTCGGTCGACAATAGCCAACAGCCAACCCAATTCATTTTTTTCTGGTCATAATAAAAAATAATATTTTCGTGACATGATGAATGTTAAAATGAAAATGTGCTCTTATTAGTGCCTCGCGGTCGAGCTCTGCTCGAAGATTTTATGTTCGTGTTTTTTTGTTATGGAAAACGCTTATCAAATAAATCCCTTTCTTAATACAAATATCCATCCAGATCGAGCTGTTTCTGAGATACGTGAAATAAATTTAAATGTGATATTGCTCGTTTAAATTTAATATAATACTCACAGCTGATAAACAGGCATCATACGTCGTATTCTTCGGCAGCAGCAAAGCCGCCCGTATTTTGCAGTTGCCACTGCTATCACACACGTGATCACAGTTTCGAATTCTCGGCTTTTCACCCCGACAGTTCATCTGGCAAAAGCCTACATCCACTAAACCTAACAACACTAATATGCACCACCGCATTTTAGCTTTAACTAGAAACTCTCAAATAAATCACATTCATATTTAATTTAAACATTAGAACTTCGATTGCATTAATTTCATAATTAGAATACATTTAGATTTTTAATTTTAACAGACTGCATAGTTTGAAATTTGAACACCTATTTTGTATCGATAAAACGGTAATTTCACACAATTGGCTACATCACTATATTTTTCACAACACCAACACTAGACCTGAAACAAAAGAAAGCGTAATGAAAAAATGTTTCCAAGTCAGACCACCGTTCTATTAAAAAACACTTCTATAAATTAATCATCTTGGTTTCAGAAAACATTAATTACAATTATTATAAAAACTGTCAACTTTGCTAAAGTGAATTTTAACGAAAATAATTGAGAAAGGCTTTCTTCAGCCAAATATCCCAACAGAAGAATATATTAGGCAGGATCTCTTACGACACAAACTAATCCTCGTTAACTCACTAGTCCTTAAAATATGCCATTCATGTACATTGACCCTTTTAATTATAAAAAAAATATACATTTTAAAAGCCCTTAGTATTTTAGTAAAATAACATAGCATTATTTTGCGTAAAATTCCTCTGCAAAATAACATTTTACAAGCAATTTTCGGCGAACATTTTTAGTATAATTTTCATAAAAAATAAGTCAACTCTTTTGTACCGTCGGTATCAAAAGGCTTATGCTAACTGATTACAGATCGAGATAAGTTTGATATAGTGGCACCGACAGGTAACAAACCTAAGCAGAGGCGTTCTTTGAACAATTTGTTTCATCCCTGTAAGACACTTTTTCACAAAAGGGCCAGGATAAGATTTAGATCAAACGAAACTTTGCAGATATGTGTATGGAAATATGTCATTCGGACCGTACTTAGAAAGTAGACCATCAAAGATAAAGAAAGAAAACGGTTAGAGACTTTGATCATTACATAAATTCAAAAGTTACTCATTCTCTCTGTTTGTTGTGCTATCAGGGTCCACCTACTTCCTTCCCGGGGCTGCGGGATGTTCGAGTTACCACGCCCCCGGAATATAAAGGGCTGAGAAAAGAACATGGATGGGTTTTAGTCATTTATAGTCTGATACTCCATCCTGCCCTACCCATGTCGAGAGGAGTCTTTAGCTGGGACCAACAGCTTAACGTGCATTCCGAGGCACTGAGGAGTTTCGCCATGACATAGATGGACACCCATCCACGGACCGACCACACCAAGCCTAGCTAACCCTTTGATCGATCGACCCGTGTGGCTGTTACTTAGCCACGAGCTCCACCTACATATACATAGGCTATTTTTTATTCGGGTGTTCTCTCAAGACACGGGTGAAACCGCAGGAAACAGCTAGGTCTATAGTTGAAGTTTCTTCTTATAAGTTATTCGCTACAAAATCAACTGAAAAAGAATATAAAAATTATAAACTAAACTAAACAGCGACCTTTTTTCCAAAGAATGCTTCAGAAAAACGGAATTGATATCCTTTTTCCTCTATATCAATCGCAGACTTCATTTATCTTATCTAAGATGAATGTCCGTCGAACGGGCCTTACGTGAAACCATTCATTCATAAATAATGCGTAAAAAGAATCGGAAAAGGTATAATTTTTCTATGGGCCTAACACGAACGAACTATTGGGGCGTGAATTAAAATAATATACTAGGTAAGTTTATCAAATAAGAATTCTGTATTTTGGTAAAATCACTTTAGTACGACAACCTAGCATTATCCTACACTAATCCTTATTAATATCATAAATTCGAAAGTAACTCTGGCTGTCTGTCTATCACGTTTTCACGCCTAACTACTGAACCGATTTCAATGAAATTTGGTACACAGATAGTCTAGAGGCTGAGAAAGGTCATAGGCTTTTTATCCGATTTCGCGAAGTAGTTCCCCTCGGGATGCGGGTGAAATCGCGGGAAACAGCTAGTATTAATAAATTAATAATAATAATAAATTCTTTATTGACATAAGAAGACAATTATAAATGCGAAATTGAGTTTGTTTATTTCTCATCTCCGACCCTTGCTCGACGAGCCAGCCCGCGCGCTGAGCCAGTAGCATAAATCGACACTGTTATAGAACAAAGTCAGATGTGATAATACAATGAAATTGTGTTTTTTTCAAAATCACCTTCAACTAAACATAATCTATCGATATAAGCAAGAAAAAAAAATATGTATCTGGTACTTTCCGAGATATTAAAACGAACAAAGTTTTATTTCCAATTCGTTCTAAAGAAAATCAAAACTTTAATGTGCTCTCCTGTAAAGTAGCTATTTTGTAGATCCGACTTTTTTCTTTTTTCTATTAGTGTCAAAATAGTCCCCTAATAATAATATGATATGATCCAGCTAGGCCCTAGTTATCCTCCCTAGTGACGCCTTGAGCCGAGGTTTGTTCCCCACTACTTCCCTTAGCGCGCAGTCACTTAGTATTTTTAGTTGTTAGCCTTGGCTGGAGGCCTTAATTTAATTAATTAAATTAGGACCTCGCCACATTGTCTGGTTAAGCAGGTCGAATGCTATTAGAAGCACCCTGCAAAAGGTCATGTAGAAAAAAAATATATTTCTCACGATGAAATTTGGTATGGACTCAATACTCAAATCTTTATTAGCATTCCATATGTTACATAACAGGTGGTACAATTTACTTACAGTATAAACACAATATGGACCCGATAGGGCACAGCTTAAAGAAGTTCAGAGAGAAATTTAAGAAAAAAATTAAGGAGATGGATGGAAACATGGAGACGTTTATAGTCTATTTATTAGCTACCGCCCGCTGTCTCACCCGCATCCTAAGAAAACTACTTCACGCACCCAGATAAAAACCATCCTATGTCCTACCCCCATGTTCAAGCTATCTCCGAACCAAATTTCTTCCAAATCAGTTCAGCCGTTTTACCGTAAAAGCGTAACATACAGACAAGGGTCCCTCTTGTGTTTATAATAGTAGTGTAAATTGTCTTGGCTGGAGGCCTTAATTTAATTAATTAATTAGGATCTCGCCATATTGTCCGGTTAAGCAGGTCAAATGCTGTTAGAAGCAGCCTGCAATAGGTCATACAGAAACAGAAATTTGTTATTCTTATTGGCAACTGTAACACTGTATTGGCAACATCAATTTTGTTGCATTAATGAATAGAATAGAGAATGGAACTTTTGTTTAAAATACAGTTAGGTTTTTAATTTAGTTTTTGTGCCTGCATGTGAAGGGGAATTTTATTGCAGTAGTACAAACGCACGACATTTTGAACTGACTTCATTGTAATGTTTGTTTTTAAATAATATGCGTAGTATATTAATTTATAGTTTATGAAATGTTTCCCGCGGCGTCACCTACTCTTGAAGGAACTAGGTTAAAAAAATAAAAGAATTTATTAAGTAAGAATTTATTTAGCGTTATTGGTTATCAACATCATCTTGCGTTTTACGAGTAGCCTATAATATCTTCAAGGTGAAAGCATAATAAACAAACTCACTTTCACATTTTTAATATGTATTAATTAGAAAGTAAGTATGTTGGTAATAAATAATTAGTTTTTCAATTCATCTTATCAATAAGTCAACTACGTATTTTAATAATCAAAATACATACTATACAAATACAAATCGATTCACGTCTTCCAAGCTATACACCAACATAACACATTTTATCAGCGCCGATAAGTGGGAGAAAAAATTGCGATAATGTGTTTATTTCTGTCTTTGATTTAGCGATAAAATAACGAACGAACAATAATAACGTATCAGGCATCTGCCACATGTGACATGTCGATAAGGAACGAGGATTTAGTTCGATATTTCTAAACCTGAGGTATTGTATTGTGCAAGATTGTTAGTGCGTCGTATTTACTGTGTGTCCGTCTGCTAAGCTTTCCTGGAAAAAAGGCTAAAACCGATTGATGAAAATAACAAATATAAGAAAAAATATATAAAATACTTTAAAATATTTATTAAAACAAAAAAAAACAAATCAATATGAATATAAAAATAATAGTGGTATTCAGTTCCATCCAAAATGATTGAACGTTGACCCCCACATTGTGATAAGGCAATGCAGAAAAATAAATTATTTTCGTTATAAACTTTTTATAGATCTCCAACAATAACAATTTATTTTTAAACAAAGCATCGAAATTGACTAAAGCCTCTTCAGATACACTCCGACGAAAAATATAAATTCAAAAAAACGTTACCACAAAAATTTGACGTATTCACCAAAAAAATTCGTTCGTTAAAGGAAAGGAAATTCGAATAATATGCAAGAACAAACAATAAAGGTGATCAAATATGTAAAAAAAAAGAGCGAAAAATTCAGCATTTTATCCGTTATTTTTGGCGAGATTTTTGGGGATCCGTACAATGACTGTCAGCCTGAAATTACTATTCTAAGATTTCTGGATTTTTGGGCCGAATATTATCTGTCTTTATTTAGCTATATTCATTCTATTATCAAAATAAATCAACAACGTATTTTTAGAATACACATCATTATGTAATTTAAGTATCAATTTTTCACTGATAAGTAAAAAGTTAAATAAAAATTCTTTAAATTATTTTACCTATAATTAGACGTTTGATAATCAAATGTATATTACTATGTCAAGTTTTATTTCATTATGGATAGCACAGTAAATACAGATACCTACGTATATAATATTTACATAATTTTCAAATTACTTGTGCCGAAAAATATGACTTTTAAAATTTTCTCTACGGAACCATTATTTTTCCTCTCAGTTTTTTTTTTAAATTACATCACCAGTTGCAGCAACTCAATTTCGTTTTACGTTTTTTCAAAACTCTCAGTGTCATTCCAAGACTAAAATAAGTTTTTCGTTCTTTTACGAGTTCCTGAATTTGGGGAATTTTAGCGTAAATAAGGTTTGTTTACTAAAGTTATATTTTCACTTTTTTTCATCGATAGAACCAATAAGGCTTATGCTCTAAAACCACAAGAAAAGCTGTTGGTCCTATAACAAAAAACTCAAAAACATATGACGTCTACCAAGATCCATTGAGCCCAGAAAAAGGATTACTTCCTTTCCCCCACAAAGAGGGGAGACCAAGAAATATAATAGGGCTGATTATGTAAATCTTGCTCACTCCCATAATTGGCGAGATGTTTTATTTCACCACATCTGTCTTCAAGCTTAAGTATGACATTGATGCATTGTATTTTTATGCCCCTTGACTATCAATCAAGCTGCCAAAATGGATTAATAATCACTAATAAATCGTGCAAACCATAACTGTCGGACGGAACCCACCATAATGTCACGAGGTATCCCTGAAAAGTATCCATGAATAAATAGAAGCTCACTATCATTTTTATAGCGTAATAAATTTACTTCATGGGTTTCCATATCGTACGGATCGTTATGGGTTCAAAGCAATAACCGTACGTCCCATCTTTTGAAAGTATTTTCGGATTGTAAAAAACTTTGTATTGTATGTATAAGAGGCATTACTATTTATTGTATCATTGCGATTCAAAAGCTTCTTGTCATACGGAGAATGCATGAGCATTGATCACCACGCTTACCCAAGGCGAATTGGCGGTTTCAGTTTTTTTGTTCAGGTTTCCTTACGATGTTTTCCATCACCTTTAGTATAGAAGTAACTTTTTTAGACTTTGAACAAGTCACATTGGTACTTGCCAGGTTTCGAACCCGCGTATTCGTACTTGAGAAGCAGGCGCTCATAAATAAAATAAATAATTTTCGCATTTATTAAAACAATATTGAAAAGTTATATTTAAAAATAATGTATATAAAAAAAGACTGGTGCATCGCGAGGCGATTCCTACATAAAACAAATATTAGTATTATCTTAATATGGTTGAAGTTCCTAGTCTGAGTGTTTATGCACGTGTAAATCAACGTCCTAGTGCGGTGCAAAGTAATTACAGAAGAATTGGAGGTCGAATCGAGAATCGTTATTGGTACAACATAAAAAAGTTTTCTACTGCGATTTTACATATAGCCCATTAATAATTCCAAGAAAAAATCCTTTAAATTAAATTTATATTTGGTTATAGTACCTCTACAAACAGATTTTAAGATTAAAATTAATATTTTTTCGCTAAAATACATTAGTGAAACTTTTAGCGACTGGTAAATAGAACGAATCGTTTCATATAAAGGAACACGCTATGAATGAATAACATCGCCATTAACGTAGAAGATATACGACCAGTGAAGTATTCATTTGTTTGTTTAGTCAATATATTACGGTTATGGCCTTTTAAACCGCAAATAACAACATTGTTACAATGATTTATAACCATTTGTACGATTTTATTTTACACGAATCAGACAAATAAAAAAGCTTGCTTTTCTAATATTAGGTAGGTATAGTAAACATTTTTGGAGAACAGAAAATGCTGCTTCACAATTTGCATAAACATATTTAGGTAATCCAAAACTAACTTCACTAAAGACAAATAAAATTTCGTAGATCCATTAGAATGTTACTGATGAATCGAGAGCCCCGTTTTTTTTGACTCGATTACAATCGAGAATTTGAATTTGGAATTCACTTTCTGCCAAAATCACAGAGTGCCAGAATGCCAAAAATACTTTTCAATCAAAACTTTTTTATCCGTGTTATTTATCAAAATTTTTTTAACGGATAGTGAACCACACATCGTAGAAATCGATTAAAATGTGAATTTGAATTTAGAATCAATTTTTATACATTTTTGGATGCCAGCTATATTTTCAATGTTTTTTATCCCTATATTTTTGGACAATGATGAAAAATACATTGTTTTTAAACTCTGCACCCAATACTCTTGATTGAATCAAAAAAGTATTGTTCTATTTTAGATTAGATTCAAACAAATCACCGAATAACTATAGCCGCTATTTTAAGCAAAGTCCTTGAATTGTACGAACATCAAATAGAGAAATGATCAAAGCAAACTTTGGCGTACGTGCTGACATCAGGAGTGGGTACTGACGGATATCGAGGATAACGGCGTACACAAATATTATTGTATTAGTATTGTGTAATATTAGCGATTGCTGTGAGTAAACAATCCGCTGGATTGTGTTCGTAATTTGAATCGGTGGAAGAATAGAACATAATATTGTAAGGATCCCAATAAAGTGAATTTACATACCTCTTTATTAGCCGAGATTGTAAAAAAGCTGACGATCCAGTTTTTATTTTCGGGGCTCAAATTGTATTCTGATATGAGCATGTAAATCCTTATATTAAAAACTAGCTGTTTCCCGCGGTTTCACCCGCATCCCGAAGGAGCTCCTTCACGCACCAGGGTAAAAAGTAGCCTATGTTGTTCCTCAGGGTCTATTCTATCTCTGTACCAAATTTCATTTATATCGGTCCAATAGTTTTGGCGTGAAAGCGTAACAGACAGACAGACAGAGTAAGGATATGTGTGTAACTCTGTTTGTCTGTCCGTCTGTTTATCGGCGGAACCGATTTAGATAAAATTTGGTATGGAGATAAATTGAAGCCCAGGGAAGGGCAAGTATATTAGATTTTCCTTTTATCGCAGGGGCTGCAAATTTTTACCAACCTAACAAGCGCTAGTGTCAGAGTTTTCTCAAATCCGCCTGACGGCCTCTGACAGGGAATTAGAATTTATTAGAATTAAGAATTAGATTGCTATCCGGGTACAAAAAGTAGTTATCTGTGGGCCTATCACGAATCACTTTCGAAAAGGTATTCGTATCGACAGCGATTTTTAAATGAAATATACTCGTATTTTACGAACAATTTATTTAAATTTATGACTTTAATCATATCTTTGGATGCTGCAAATTGTTATTTACTCATTTTATACTTAAATTTTGCTCTAGTATGGTTGTATTCATGATTCGAAAATCGCTTTCTATACGAATACTTTTTCGAAAGTGATTCGTGATAGGCCCACAGGATGCGATTAAAACACGTCTTTAATTAGATTGAAATGTTACATTTGAAAATTTAATCTTTCTTTCTTTCTTCCTTCAAAGCTTTTACCCAACAAAGCTCTCATTAACTACCCATTAGTCATTTATTCCATTCCATTTCCTGGGTAACTAATAGTATTATCGCTTGACCCTCCAATTTCGATTGGGGACACTTCTAATTCCAACGTTCTTTGATACCTCGGTTTTTGTTAATACCCAATTACCCATTTCTCTTTGACTGTGCTTTTCGATTCAAAGATTCTACTGGTTTTTAGTATATAGTTCAGAATATTTTGTCATTTGAAAACGACATGCAGTAAAACTATGTACTATAGTGATCAGACTATTATAACATAGTATTTTTAGAATTATTATATTTTATATAATCTATACATAGAAAATGCTTTGTCATGAATGACTGACGGATTAACGCACAGCTTAAATCGCTGGTCGTAGAGATCTGAAACTTGGAGGGTATGTTCTTTGTATGACGTAGACATCCGATAAGAAAGGATTTTCCGAAATTCTACCCCTAAGGGGGTGAAAAAGGGGGGCAATATTTTTACACACATTTTTAATTAGAATACGTAAAACCACGCGGGCGAAGCCGCTGGCAGAAAGCTAGTTAATAATGTACAGAAATACATAATAATCTACAGAAGTACAGAAATACATAGGAATTTATAATTTTTTTTAGATGTCGTGAATTTTCAAGCTGTCGTAGCAATAAGCCAGCCAGTTGCACCTTAGTTATATGATTTTACTACGTAAAATGTACTAAACGAATAAAAACAACCTTTCCTTCCACAAGTTTCAATCTATCTCCATACTAAATTTCAATAAAATCGGTTCAGTCATTTAGCGTAAAACCGTAACAGACAGACATGCAGACAGAATTACTTTCACCTCGGGGATCACTTAGTAACACTAATACTGTCATCATAAGAAGAAGAAAGTCCGTAACTACCATTTTTTTCGATATTGAGTTAAGAACCTACATAATATTTGTAATCAGGAAAAAAAACTGAATAGGTACGTACAATACTGCTTACCTGTTCACCAAATACACGTATGATAATACAACTGAATAACTTTATAGTTCGGTAAATACACTGAGCTATAAAATGTTTTCGATCCCACAACAACGGACCGCACTCAAATACCAATCCTTTTCACCCCTTGTGCACAATAATACAATGAATTGATATGCTAATATTTTATCATTCATAGCATCCTTACTTATATTGTAAATAGGAAAGTCTGTCTGTCTACCCTGAATGCAGAACAGACACGTGCTCTTTAGAGCCGCGCAAAGATAAAAAAGTTTGAGTGAACGATGTAGAATATCGGCAGCTGCACAGCTAGAGTATCATAAATGACTAAGTAACTTTATCAGTCTGTCTATCTGTTGCGCTTTCACGGTAAAACAGCTGAATTGATTAACTGATAAAAGAAATTTGGAATGAACATAGATTGAAAGAAACCTATGACAGGACATGGTTTCTATATGGGAACAAAAAACACTTCCCTAGGGAAACGATTAAAATCCGGGTAAAACGACCACTCTGACGTAATTTTCACACCATTTTTTCGTTATTCCCAAACCGGGTCCTTTGGTACGAGTAATGAAATAAATTGTACTGTTTGACCCTGCACGGAGGTTGGGCACAATTTGTTTTGTCGCGACAGTCCTTTGAAAAGCTAATTGCTTCACACATACATTTCATACAATATTCTTAAGCTTTGATCATGGTGCTTTTCATAGCACTTTGTAAAGGAAAATGTGACGCGAAATGTATTTTCAAGCCTTAACGAGTTATAAAAATAAAACTTTCCATGCTTGCTTCTGGAGTCGGTTGATCATAATATTTTTCTAAAATTACATTATAGAAAAGAGAACTAATTCAGGTACCTGGATAAAAGCTAGCTACCCTATGTCTTTCCTCAAGTTTCAATCCATACCAAATTTTAGATCTCAGATCAACTGTTTTCCCGTGAAAGTATACAGACAGATAGTCACTTTCGCATTTAAAATATTAGTTAGGATGCTTATGGGCTAGGACTATTATTAGTTTTGGTAACTAATTATCTGATAGGTTATATTTTTTATCCGGATGCATGCAAAAGTTTGCACAGGATGCGAGTGAAACGTGTATGTATAGTAATATTATTCCTAATGGTTTACCGTAACGGGATCAGTGGATAGCAGTCTTGTAATGTTGGTCTTTCGGATCGGGTCCTAACTTAAACAGTGGGAACATTAGGACCACAAAATCGATTTAAAGGCGGAAGGAATGCAAATCGCTCATGAACTACTTATCTCAAGTGTGAAGTTTAAAAGGTTATCTGTGTATATAATATTATAACCTACATAATAATATAACTATTTATTTAATTCTGATTCTAATTGGATGATATCATTTTCGTAAGTGGGGGAAAGGGTATTAGGCAGTATTTTTTTATTTAAAGTACATAAGCGATTAACTAAAAGATAAGCAAAAGTGAAAATACAAATTTTGTTCTAAAATAGCGCTAAAATGGAATGCATATATTGAGATATTCGAATACAAACGCCAGTTTCAAAGATTTCTACAAGTCTTCGGTAGTATAGTGGTAAGTATCCCCGCCTGTCACGCGGGAGACCGGGGTTCGATTCCCTGCCGGAGAGAATCTTTTTGTGCGTTTTTGGAACATGTTTTTTTCAGCCTCGCATACAAATTCAAAGTTTAAACACGTGTTTTTATTGACTTTTCGTACCCAACTTAGTCGTGTTCAGAATATTAAACTTTTAAATTTTCCGTTGGTTTTTCCATAGATTTTAATAAAGTGGTTATGTTTTATTGTTTTCATATAGTACATAATCGGATAACTTTGGTGCTCCCTTTTTGTTGGTTTATTTAAAATAATAAGATAAAATATGTATTGTACAGCCAGTAACTTGTATCTATAAACACTTTATTATGATTATAAATGATTAAAAATACCGTTGTCTGTGGGTCTTTCCTTATTCAAAGTTGAACTGCCAACACGTTGTTTTATTACTTTTCATTTAATATCGACAATTCCAGGAGCTCGTGGCTAAGTAACAGCCGCACGGTTCGACCGATCAAAAGTTAAGCTGCGCTTGGCGCGTTTGGGCCGTGGATGGGTGACCATCTATGTCATAGCGAGACTCCTCCGTGCCTAGGAAAGCACGTTAAGCTGATGGTCCCGGTTGTCATTTGTACATCTTTGACAGTCGTTATGGGTAGTCAGAAGCCAGAAAGTCTGACAACCAGTCTTACCAAGGGGTACGGTGTTACCCGGTAACTGGGTTGTGGAGGTCAGATAGGCAGTCGCTCCATGTAAAACACTGGTACTCAGCTGCATCCGGTTTAGACTGGAAGCCGACCCCAAACATAGTTGGGAAAAGGCTAGGCAGATGATGATGATGATCGACAATTCCAGGGTGATAACCACATACATTTTAATTGTTAACATGTTATGAAGATAGAAGATGGACAAAGGGAGTAACCAAATGGAGAGGCCCCAACAAGGGCAAAAGACGTGTGGGCCGCCCGCTCAAGCGCTGGGCGGATGACATCCAAGCTGTCGCTGGAAAGAGCTGGATGAAGGAAGCTCAAGATAGAGAGAAATGGTCTAGTCTGGGGAACTGGTAAAGGCCTCCTGCCTTTACCCGCACGGGGGTTCCCTTTAATTGAGTGTTATTCAATTATAATATAATTTAACTTATTAGAATAATACTACAAATAATCAATTGTATTGTATTTTCAAATTAATCATTTTATAATTTAAAATTGTGCATGTTTGAATATTAAATAATAAAATAATAGCACTATAATCAATTGCATTAAAACATATTTACAATATTTAAAATATGCAAATATTGCATTATATTGTTAAATGAAATGTATTATGTTATTATGGGAATGAAATAAAAGGCTTATTATTATTATTATTGACCACATACATTTAAATTAAACGATTTATTTTAAATTTACCTATGTTACCAAAAGCCTGTTAGTTCACACAGAGTAAATTTGAATATAGGGAATACGAAATCATTATAACAAACTAAATGCAAATCACATCGCAGGCAGAAGAAAGTGTAAAATAAAATCTTGTTGAGATGCGACAAAAACTAGAAGTTTAGACTAATACCGTACCTACGTGCGTTTGATCCCTTACGTAATGACTTAGATATTCACTTTGTAAAGGGGATCATCCCCTACACGTATTTTGTATTACGTCACGACGTCTAAATAATGTAAAATTTGTTTCTCGGTTTCCAGTTTCAAGTTAACCGACAACAAAAGAGTTAATTTGTATATACGTAATATGCTTGCCTTTTGTTTTACAATTATTTAAATTTTACTAGCTATTTCTCTTTTAGTTAAGAGAACTGTCTACAAGACCTGCATACTTCCATGCCTCACCTATGGCTGCCAGACCTGGCTACTAACACAGAAGATTGAACACAAGCTGGGTGTATGCCAAAGAGGAATGGAAAGGAGCATAATGGGTCTTAGTTTAAAAGACAAAAAGAAAACTACAGCAATTAGGAACACCACTGAAGTAAAAATAAATAGAAATGGACAGGTCACATGATGAGGACACAACCTGTAAAGTGGACTAAAAAAGTTACAGAATGGTACCCAAGTGACGGGATAAGACATAGAGGAAGGCAGATAAGGACATGGGAGGATGATCTGCGAAGGATTGGAGGAGGATAGCAATAGAAATAAATGGAGGGAACTTGAGGAAGCCTAAGTCGTAATACAGCCTGACTTGGTAGCTGATAAGGCAAAAAGAAAGAATAAAAAAAGAAAATAGGTATAGTGTATAAATAAGTGTGTGTATAAGTATGGTTCCGGTTTTTTATTCTATTTTTAATTTAAGTATTCAAAAATAACTTAATATTATGTAAACGAAGGTCAGATTAAATTAAGGCTATTTTCATTTTCAGCTATTTCTCTCTCTTCTCTTCACTAGCATATTAAGATAAATACTTCACGCAACGTCTATGACACGATAAAAAGTAGTCTTGTTTACATTTTGTTTGTCATGCTGACAGACAAAATGTAATGACCTCAGTGAACCGAAACGCTTGAGGACCAATAAATACTTACATAGTTTTAGAAGTCAATGTCTTAAATTAAGTAGGTATTTTTTGTATATTTAACGCCACCTATTTCTAGAAAAAATAATTGGTCTTCAAGCATTTCGCTAGATAAAAGTTCTATTTTTTAAGATTAATATTCTTGTATCGAATAGCCCAGCATCCATAATCTGGCCATTAACTTCATTCAAACATTTAAGTCCCAAAGGAATCCTAAGATAACACCTAAAGACTACAGCAAATCATATGTCCCATAATAGTCCGATCAATTTAGACATCCAAGGTTACAAAAATTCCCATTAGGCTGAAAATTGGTAGGATCGTTCATTACACTATTATAAATTCGAATTCAGATCACTAAATTCAAAAAATTTAAAATCGAAAACAAGATTCCATATCCAATCGTGCGTGAGCAGTGACTTTTCCAGAATACGCTCACATACACAAACTTGCGTACACACACATAGACACAACATGTATTACAGAAGCAAATCTATATTATTATATTGTATTGGGCAGATAAGATATGGTCGTTACACTTCTACGATATCTAAGAGCCGTGATCGATATCGGGTATGAGAGGACGGATAAAACTATTAGCGGGCTATAATAATATTTGAGAATCGTTCCCAATGATGGGCCGTATTAGTTCAGGATGTTAGAAAAGTCTTCAAGTTTTTTTAGTGTGGCACATTGTCAGGACTATTCTTTATTTGATTCAAAATATATCAGGGTCTACTTATTTTTTTTGCTATGTTTTCAGTACAGCAAGAGATGTAATTCGTTTGATGTGACACCCCACGATGGCATTGTTATAATATAAGGATGATTCTTTACCAAAATAAATGTATTTATCCGACTATATATTATTAGGATTTGAAAGTACCTGGGGTAGTATAAAGGTTGTGAAAATTATTGTACGAAATATACATTTATCTACAAATTTGACGCCGGTGAAACTCTACCATAAAATCAAAATATACTGTCAAAACTAACAATTACGATCCCAATAACAGACCGTTCCAACACATTTGCAACAGCAGATCTGGTCGTGAGTAAATGTTTCAATCATCATATGCTGAGACTATATGGTCATGCATGACAAAGCATGGAAAATACTTATGTGACTTCATCGAAATCATATTTTATCTTGGACGTCACTGACTAACAAAGGAAAACATTATGGAAAACCTTGGACTTTTAAAATTAACTTGATAGGAAGACTAGCTGGTTCCTGCGGTTTGGCCTGCATCTCAAGGGAACTACTTCACTTGAAAACTATGCTATATCCTTCACCAGGGTTCAAGCTATTTCCATACCAAATTTCGTCTAAATCGGTTCAACCATTTGCCCGTAAAAGCGTTACAGACACGACAAAGTAACTTTCGCCGTAAAATAATAGTAAGGATTTCTCGAACCAATATCGCTACTATATCTGGGGCTGTACAACCACGTGTTTCTGCAATCACATTTCAAGTCTGAGAGCATGACACAGCTCCTAACGTCGTATAGCTCCGTCTCTTTTTCATAACGAAAATAATGTTGTTTTGGCACGTCATGGTAAGCCCCTGGTCAAATCACTAACAAAACAAAGTGGAAAATTGGCTTCTACGAATAATATTGGCACATGTCTATTGTCCAGATTTCGAAGGAACACTGATGTAGGTATATCAGAGCGAAAGGTTTCTGTAAGGAAATTTATTCTAACCGCCTGCTTTTGAGATCATGTATGAATAATGTGCAATCTGAATTTCCCAAAGGATTGTACGAGGAAACGCCGGTGGTTACCGAAGTTAATTAATTTGAGTGAAACCGAACTGTATTTTTTTTATCTATACTAATATTATAATCTATGTATACTAATATAAACAGCAAAGATTTGTTTGTTTGTGTGTTTGTTTGTAGGGTTTTAACTGAAAATTTTAAAAATTCTTTCACCGTTAGAAAGCTAAATCTTTACGAAGTGTCAAAGGCTATATTTATTTCCAGAAATAATTAGGGATCCCTACTAAAACTTGAATAATGTAACCCAAGGTGTAAAAAAAATGTCCACGCGGGCGAAGCCGCAGGCGGAAAGCTTGTTCCTTATAAATAACAAATTATAATCTACATAATCCGCGATAATCTAGCTAAACAGGACATATAATATATGTAGGCTGTATATATTTAGTCTATTTCCTCCTTTCTCAACATTTCAGTCCTTCGCTCCCAATAATACAAGTAATTCAAAACAAACTTATTAAAACTCTTTACAATTACCACTACCTAACATCAACTAAACAAATATACCATGACACGAAGATATACAACATACAACAACTATACATATTCAAAACATGCATGCTAATTAGAAAAATTATAACAAAGGAAACACACTCTCAACTTACTTTCAAAAAAAGAAATCACGGATACCACACCCGAAATCGTAACAAGCTAGAACTCAGACCACCCAGAACCAATTACGGGAAGAAAAATATATTGCATGAAGGAGCGGGGTTATATAATAAACTGCCAGATGACATGATTAATGTAAAAAGTACAAATATCTTTAAAAAAATGTTAAAAGTTTATGTGTCTAAAATTGTATAACAAATCATGTGTACTTAAATTCCTGAAAAACCTTTCTGTACCTATGTTTAACGTTCTTTCTTTTTATATAATATAATCGACTCACGGAGTCATGATGTAATATTTTAGATGATCTATTTATAATCTCATATTTGTAAGTGAACTATTTGTGTTCTTTATGAGAATAAATATCTTTAAACCGAATATACTCACATCAACAGGACTTATCATTTTTTTTCTCTTTATTACGACAAATATTTTTTCAAAATATAACATAACCGGTTCTTCTCCCGGTTCTCCCTACCTCTTGCACAGAACGTGCGTATTTTCGGCGGGTTTATTTGTGTATCAAATCCGTTTTTTCAAGAGCAATATACATCCATTCTCATAAACTTTTTCGTTCCTAAAGTTAGTAGAATATTTTCTTTTTCTATAAATATGATTCTATTTATAGAAAAAGCAAAATACTCTTTATATTCATATAGTTATTTGTTAACATCACTACATAGTATAAAACAAAGTCGCATTCTCTGTGCCTATATCCTTATGATGTATGTTTTAATCTTTAAAACTACGCAACGGATTTTGATGCGTTTTTTTTTAATAGATAGAGTGATTAATGAAGAAGGTTTTAGTATATAATTTGTCAAGTTTTTGTATCCATTAGCTAAAATATCGCGGGCGAAGCCGCTGGCGGGAAGCTAGTTATTGATAAATTGTTAAAGTGTGTATGAAGACCCTTGACCGATTTTATTTTCACAATTATAATAATGGGATTTACCGTCACTCCTTGATGCAATGTTGAGGGCTTTCAACAGATAATGTGACAATACAAGTCAAGTACTCAACGATATTACTCATCCATGTTGTCAATGAATAGTTGTATTCAATGCTGTTTAAAGGATTATTTTCTTTTGTTTTATTACAATTTAGTCTGGCACGAGACTTGTGGCCAAAAAAAGACCAAAATATTAGTCTGATGACGTCATAAGCCTTATTAAAAGTGCAGGTTCAAGACGTGCCAAGAGTTCATGTGATTTTTTCAAAGTCATGTTGTATATAAATTTTGTCATGGGCATTTCTGACAAATATTGAAAGAGAAAAACATCCTAAAGAAATCTGAACTATTTAATTAATGGGAAAATATCAGCATTAAGCCAGTGTGGTTATCACAGCTCACACCTTCTCTGTGTATAAAACTGTGTACAACACTGCTGTTGTTGCTGAAATAATATTGATATAGAATAATAAGAATAGTCTTCATTTCTAAAATAACAACATTTGTAACAAAAAGGCTTCTTACTCAGAAATCGGCAGGACCGAAACTCAGACTCGAAGGACCAAAACAACTTTCGATTTCACCATCATGATGACAGCTAACGTAAGTACTTAAACAACACGCAGTTTTCCTCACAAGTCAAAGATAGCGTAAGTATGTGTCCGTTTATCTCAAGTGCGCAGACGCTGACAATGTTCTCAGTATAACACCTCGCTTCTTAACAATGTTGATCTAATTTTATACAATAACAAAATAACTTCAGCTTGCTATAAACATTATAGATAAAGGATTATTCTTTTTACGAAAACGAATTTGGTTAAATTATAACTTTTTCAGTTGAAAAATAGGATCTTTCGACTAGTAAAAATAAATACTTTTATTTAATAATATATCGGAATAGCCTTTTTACTCAAAAATATGTTCAAATTAGCATTAGCTTGGCGCACCTACATATTACGAGTACAATGACTACCATGTCAATACTAAATTAGTCTCAATATTGGTCGAAAAGAAATTATGATTATGATGGTGGATGGCTATAAGGTTAATTAAAGAAACCAACATAAAAATTAATGTATTAGATGAAAGATAATAGTTAAATGTATGTTAACATCGATACTTAAACCTATGTTTAAATGAGGGATAATGCTTACATGACGATTGACAAAGATGTACAGAACAAAACGCATACTAATTTCTTCGCATCAGCATAAACTACAAATAAATATTTCATGTCTCGATAAAAATAGCCATTAAGAAGAGTTGTAAAGAAACTGATTGCTCAAAGGCATCCAGCGACCCCAAATCAGTTAGGACAAGGTCAGGAGCATGATAGCACGACACAATTTTTAAGAAAACTATCAAATTCATACTCAAAGGCACAGAATTTACGATCACGTACCGAATCATCCCCAATGGATAGTAAAAAAATGGTCGCAGCGAATACAAGATACACTTCGGTTAACAATCTATACTAATATTATAAAGCTGAAGAGTTTGTTTGTTTGAACGCGCTTATCTCAGGAACTACTGGTACGAATTGAAAAATTCTTTCAGTGTTAGATAGCCCATTTACTGAGGAAGGCTATAGGCTATAAATCATCACGCTAAAACTAATTGGAGCGGAGCACCACTATTCCATGCGGACGAAGTCGCGGGCAGAAGCTAGTAAAAAATATATTTGAAGTTTCGCCGTTGGAATACAGTCGTATACTAACTGAAGAATCGGCGAGGCTACGCTGTATAGCGCATATTCAATTCATGAATGGGTAACAAGTCCCTACACAAAGTAAGCACAAACAGAGACTACTTAAAAAGTCTTTACTTTTAAGGATCACTTGTCTAGCCTTTTCCCAATGATGTTGGGGTCGGCTTCCAATCTAATCAAATACAGTTGAATATCAGTGGAGGAGTCTCTGTATGACACAGATGGTCACACATCCACGTACCAACCGTGCCTAGCGCAGCTTAACCTTTGATCATTCGACCCGTGCGGCTGTTACTTAGCCACGAACTTCCCTCCTCTCTTTACATCCAAGGATATTATTCAGTTTTATCTACTTAGACTGGATGTTAAACCAGGTCGAGGTTTGGGCACGTAATTTTCAAAGGTAATAGTTAAGAGATAATGTATTTAATGATTAGCATTGGCATTCAAGAAGTTAAATACAACGTTATTTTTGTATAGCATTCGCGTGTCAATCATATGCCAAAGCCGAGATATTTCCTCGCATAAATATGTACCAGCGTATTTACGTTCTCTACTAAATAAACAGTTGGTGTCGAATAATGTTTTCGGACTGTTTTTGTAACTATAATGTTTTCTCAGTTCCCTTTGTTTGGCGGAATGGTAGAAGATAAATTGTTAATAAATTGGTCCTTTCTATCTTCACTGATATTATAAATGCGAAAGTAACTCTTTTTCTGTCTCCCGTTACACTGTCACGGCTGGACAAATTTAGATGAAATTTGGTATACAAATGAATTGAAAATAATATTTATATTAGTTTTATCCGGGGTTTATAGTAGTCGAGAAAACTACGTAACGAATGCCAAATGATATTTTCCCACGGTTCAAGCTATCTCCATACCAAATTGTAATATAAGTATGTGCAAAAGGACCAATTCAGACCAATTTCTTGGGACATGGCACTTTATAAAGATTATCTTAAACCGTAAGGACTAGACTAGACAGGTTTAAAACTTATTTTCGCTTTCATCATGGCTACTCAAACTGTTAAGACTAATCAAGTAATGTTTGGTAGTATACTAATGTACCTAATTATTAATTTAACTACCAGTAAATTTTACGTAAACTAGCGTAAGATACTAAATAATTTACTGACTAACCTAAAATCAATATTACTCTGTTTTACTTAATTAATTTAGTTTTACGCAAATTCCTTTTATTTTAGAACCAACTTAAATCCCTGTAATAATTGCAATATTGTTTTTTTATTTGTTAATTTATAAAATGCTAATCCGATCTACTTTGAAGTCTTATAATTTGCGAAAAAAATTAGAACCTTTCTGACTTCTCCCAAAATAAATGGTATTAAACCTAACCTGTGTATTTGTTTTTAATGAACCAACCTCTATTGGAAATAATCTAAAAGGAACCATTAATCAAGCATTTCAGACGTGTCCGATGTTGATTTAGGTTACCAAAGGTAAGTCTTTTTTTGGGAGACTCAGCCATTTTATTCCATTAGGGACGCATCTAATTACGGGGACCTTGATCCTTGCCTATAATTATACATGTACCTATGAAACCTTAATGAGATTAATTTATCAGCAAAAGAGTAGGAATAATACTGGTTTTACAGACAAACAATCTTCTTGCCGAAAGATTATTACCTAGAAATATTTTTTCATTTCTTCACATGACAACCGAAATATCGTGGCGCCTGCGCCTGGGTTTCCCCTAGACTTAAAAAGTCTGAAATCGCCAATCCACCTTGAGCAAGCGTGACGTCATTGCTCATGCCTTCTCTGTATGAGAAGAGGCCTGTACCCAGTGGGACAATAAATAATCCGATGATGATTATTATGATGGCAACCAAAAAAAAAATTTCATATTTCTACTGACATCATAATAACATAAACCTCGTTGATTAAACTTTTGGGTACTATGGCAGTTGAAAGTTCATCCCCTTTTTTTCGGATGGGAAATCAACCCCTCCCGCCGCGGGTGAGGCGGAAGGGAGTGTCAGACTCTTACTGACTAAATCCCATCCATATTCCTTCCTCAGCCTGTAATCCAGGGGCGGGGTATCTCTTTCGAACGTCCCGCAGCCCAAAGTTTATCCCCTAAGGTACAAACAATGGTTGAAATAAAACGTGTGCAAACGAAGTCAGACATGATTTATAAACGTATAAATAATCTTGGTACGAGGCAAGGGTTTTTAGAATGGGTTAATTGCTACCATGGATCACAGAAAATGAACATGAGTAGCTACAGAGGCAAAACATTTTCTTTCCTTCAGGAAAACGAGTTATCGGCTTTCAGTTAGCATGAAAACGACATCAAAGTTTTAATCTCTCTAGAAGGAAACGCGAGAAGGTCTTTGTAGTAAAGGTTGTTCTGCTAAATTCATTCTTAAATAAGATGACACAGGATTTTAATTCAATTAAACTCGAAAAAACGCTATTCTTGTAAACGGACACTGACGGAAACGGACAGCAATTTGGTCTCTATTTTATTAAATGTATACATTATTTATTAACTTGTTTTTTTTTTAATATTAAAACATTCTTAGGCGCAATGGCTTTGTTTGTATAGTAAGATTTATAACCATCATAAATGTGAATTATTCCCTACATAAATCGAGGAAGACACATAAACACCGATTGCCTAAGATGCACCGACTTCTAAAATAAGCTGGTGTACATAATTATTTACCATATCTATGCCTTTAGTGTGGGTAAGCACATTTTGCATAAGGGAATTGAAATCTTAGAGCAGTAAACAGAATCCCACCAAAAACATCAATGTGAAATGGGAGCTTTTTTTTTAATGACATCTCGCAGGTCAACCTAGAAGGTTGTCGACTGCTTAACCGGGCTTGCCTGTGAAGTGCCTTAAATGAATTTAGGGCCTCCAGCCAGGGCTTAACTTACAAAACTAAGCGACTACACGCTAAGGGCACCCCCTAGTGGGGTACGGGCCTCGGCTTAGGGCTTCGCTGGGGGAGGACAGCAAGGGACAGGCTGGATCAGAATATATATGATTATTATAATCTGGAATTTTAAAGCTATTAGCTCAGCTCGCGGGCTGGCTCGTCGAGCTAGGGTCGGGAGGGCATGGAATGGGAGCCAAATTCTGAATTATGAGTAGTTAAAGACTGCACCGACAAAAGACTTGAGATATAAATGGGTGTAAAGTTATAACTTTTTAAATGAGAATAGTCAAATCTTCATCATAAAGCAAATTACTAATGATTTATTGAATCTCAACTTTTGAACTGGCTAATTTTAACAGCGAATGAAATATTTCGAAGAATATAACTTTACAGTATAAAACAATACAAAACAAAGATGATAAATTGATTAGCTAAATACATATATCAGAAAATCACATAACTTATTTCCTTTCATATTTGAGACTTGAGAACCTCATCCGTTTTTTATCATCGGACAATTTAAATGTCTTACCAACAATCATAAACACATATTTAAAATTAGATTGAAGAAGCCATCCCAGAATTCAATTTCAATAATAAGTAAAACAAGGACATTATTTTATCTAAACCATGGATAATATAACACAAGCACGTTCAGCTTAAAAAATCTAGACAAACACACAAAAAAAAACATTTATCTGAAACACTGCCATACAAAACTGTCTTCTAAATCCTTCTAACACAAACATCTTTTCACCCCAAAGGCATATACCGTCTCCTTCCCGTCGTGGGTAAAACAATATTTCAGACGTATGATAATCATATTAAATGAAGTAAACCAATATTCATGAATAAATAACACAATTTCTTAGATAACATCGAAGGAAACATATTGATAGCCAGGAAAATCCGAAAGTTTATCTTGTTATTCATACCACGAAATAAACACACAAAAACATACTTCCCTACATACATCTATACTAATATTATAAAGAGATTTGTTTGTTTGTTTGTAGGATTTTAACTCAAATACTACTAGACCGATTTTAAAAATTCTTTCACCATTAAAAAGCTTCATCTATACGAAGTGTCATACGCTATATTTATTTCCAGAAATAATTAGGGATCCCTACTAAAACTTGAATAATGTAACCCAAGGTGTAAAAAATATGTCCACGCGGGCGAAGCCGCGGGTGAGAACCTAGTATGAGAATATAAACGAATATTGCCCTCTGGGTCTATTAATGAGTCTTTGATATAAAGACTAACTCAAAAAAAAAGAGGGAAAATTTTAATATAGGTAAACATTTTTATTAAAAAAAATTTACATCGTGCAATTTTGTATAAACAACATACTAGAGAATAGTAGAGAAACATGAAAACTAGTTAATTCCTCTTTGAATTATATAATTTTCAACTATTATTAGTTTTTAATTTTCCCACCAACAAGTGAAACTAGTTTTGCAATTTAAATATTTTAAACTCTCAACTCATATTTTGCTGAGGGCAGGCCGCTTGAATATTGTAACAATTAATTTATTTTAAAACGTGCCCTAATATTTTTAAAACGTCCTATTGAATTAAACATTTTTCTTCTCAAAAACTATTTTTTTCTTCTTATTCAAACAAAAATCTTATGGGTCTAATAGTTCATGCCGTTTCTTCGACTGCGAGACGTTCGAATTGGGTCCAGATACCAACATAAGGACAGTACCTTATGTAAATCCGGGTTCTAAACAATGTGTGTGCCAAATCTCAACCAAATGCGTTCAGCAGTTTTCGCGTGAAAGAGTAACATACATAATATTATGTATATCTTCACAAATCACAACATAGTACAAATCAAAACTTCCCGCTGTCTGTGTTCCTATGTATGCTTAGATCTTTAAAACTACGCCACGGATTTTGACTCGTTTTTTTAGTAACTCTACCTACTATAATTTGTCAAGTTTTTGTATCTATTCTTTGGCTAAAAATTCTTTGAAGATTATTATAAAAAAATTCTTTGGCTTTTCTACTGGCTAAAACATCGCCAATTTTTCATTTATTATTTAAGTAGGAAGAAGGTTATATAAATGGTTCCTTCTAAAGCTTGTTCCATTAAGGGGCTGTCTCGATAGAATAGAATAACGAATATTATAAATGAGAAAGTGAGTTTGTTTGTTTGTTACGTTTCCACGCTAAACGGCTACGATGATATTTTATGGAGATATTTGGGACCTTGGACAAGGTTATAAGCTACTCTTTACCCAGGTACGTTAAATATTTCCCTCGGGAAGCGGGTGAAACAGCTACTACCCTTTAAATTTAAAATTTCTTTCTAAGCGAGCTTTTTAACTTAAATAGGTAACATTTATATTACACCACATATCAACAATTACCTAATGACGAGATAATTTGATAATGGTATTTATTTATAGCTTACATTTCCCTTGTTTGACTCTAGCCACGTTATTGGCATCGCCGCCTTAGCCTGCGTGGTGACCCATTAATTATTCATCTCAGATTGGCATATGTGTGAAATACCTCTCTAAATATATGTTTGTTCCTTCTTATAAATTGATGCAAGTCTTTACAGATGGTGACAATTTCCCTCAACAAAAACTTCAGGAGTTGACTCGAAAAAACGGTAATCCCTTTCGGCAAACTCAGTCGCGCTTATTGCAGGATTAAGGGGTATCAGCGGATTTTTAGCTTATCTAAATTTGAATCGCGGGGATTCCTTGTTATCCGAATAGAAGCTTGATCGTGTTACAAAAGGTACTTTATGGAACCCCTTTTGGTTTTTAATTGTATCAAAAATGTTTTTTTTTACATTTTGTAACAATGGAAGAGCGCAGTGACTAGAGTTTAACATAAAAGGAAATATGCGTATGATTCTAATTCTTTTTAAATAAATTAACACAGTAATTTAAATGTTATAAATAAATTAAATTATTTATAAAAACATAAAAAATACAGTATGGGAAAAAAAACAGAACCTATTTTAATTAAGAAAATAATAATCTTAAAAAGTACAAGAAAAGTAGATGAAAAGCAACGCTGTCAGTTCAAAAGGATGTAACGCAAAAGTCTACAATATAATTTTCAAAAATGACACAAGACTTTGAAGTCCCACATCAAGCGCGCCTCGCATCGGTCTGCTGTTTCTAAAAAAAAAACCCACCTCACGGCCTCTGATATGGAGTTGTGAACAACGACTACTATCAATGTAGTAGCCGGGGACGACAGCTTACCGTGCCCTCCTAGGCAAGGGGGTGTAACACCACCTACAACCTGACTTCAAGCTGCCCTGTGTAATTTTAAAATCCCCAGCAATTATGGTCCCATCCGAACTTGGAACCTGAGATCTCTTCCATAACAGTGGCATTTACGAACACGTCATGACCAATAAGGCAGAAATACTAACATTTACCTTAATACAATGCAAATCCTAAATAAGAACTTCGTTTGTGGATCCTAGTCGAAGCCAAAACTGTTTGAAACACCAATTTGCTCGTGGCTTTGAAATTTGATTTTCAATGTTTCTATTGCCGAATACGTCTGACATTTACGCATGTCCTAGCACAGGCGGCATGCAGAACAGTTTCATGAATCGTTGATTCTGTATCAGTCCAGCCGACATGGTGTTGCATTTTGAACGTTATTATTTTGAGCAAAGAGGCGTTGATTTGAGCTAAAAGCTGGGTATGTCACCAAAAAGTTGCCCGTTTTTTTTTACTCTGGGGTTTAAATTTTAAAATAAAGTTTGATCAACCGCACCGCAGGCGTTTAAGTCAATTTTACTAACTAAATCAACAATCACAGCCAACAGCAAATTTCCATCGAACACCTTTAGCCATATTTTATAGTGAAGTACTATAAAAATTGGCTAAAAGTATTAATTACTAGCTTCTGCCCGCGACTTCGTCCGCGTGGAATAGTAGTGCTCCGCTCCTATTGGTTTTAGCGTCATGATATAAAGCCTATAGCCTTCTTCAATAAATGGGCTACCTAACACTGAAAGAATTTTCAAATCGGACCAGTAGTTCCTGAGATTAGTAGCGTACGCAAAAAAAGTAACTTTTCTGGTTGATTTCTTACATCTTGTGTCCGAAAAACCCAAATATCTTAGGGAACCGTATTTTTTTCCAAAATAAAATTTAGCCTATGTTACTCGTGGATAATGTAGCTTTCGAATGGTGAAGAATTTTTAAAATCGGTCCAGTAGTTTTTGAGCCTATTCATTACAAACAAACAAAGTTTTCCTCTTTATAATATTAGTGTAGATTTGTTAGATCCCAATCATGAAAAATATATGGTGGCACAAATGGCGCAGTGACTGAGCAGTTAGCTACTGCGACTACGGCACTGCCTGGCGCGGTTTCAATTCCTACGCGGGAAAAATAAAGTTTTTCGGC
The DNA here is from genome assembly GCA_963891755.1 of Pyrrhia umbra. Classification (NCBI taxonomy): domain Eukaryota; kingdom Metazoa; phylum Arthropoda; class Insecta; order Lepidoptera; family Noctuidae; genus Pyrrhia; species Pyrrhia umbra. The sequence continues at coordinate 3,245,406 of OY982937.1, read as the reverse complement.
TCTGCGTATTTTTGCATGTCTAATATGGTGTTTGGAAACGCTGCTAAGTTACAGAAGGCATATCTAATTTGAAGTCTTATTATTATTATTTCATATCTCTAGAACGATCTATTTTAATTTCTAGGCCTGAGATGGGTACCGTCGGCGGTAGAAATACGTTAGTAGATCAATCCATCACGCACGGTATTATAAATTAATGTGTACCTGCTTTATAATATAAGAGTGATGAATTACTGGTACGTATCCATTTTTGCTATTCAAAATATCCTGCTTATTGTCATAACATGTAAGTATACTTCGTTGTCAGTCTGCCTGTCGAAAACCTTTTCTAAATAATGCGTATTGATATCAAATTTAAATTAATTAATATAGCTGTTTCCCGCGTTTTCATCCGCGTCCCGAGGGAAATACACATCTGAATAAACGTCTCCAGGGTCCAATCTGTCTCCATACAAAATTTCATGCAAATCGGTCCAGTCGTTTTACCTTGAAGGGTAACAAACAAACAAACTCACAGTCACATTTATATTAGTTAGTACTCTTTGGTTTATTTGATTCAGCTTTGTAGCTTACGTTCGTTATAATACCGTTCTTAAAAGGGTACTATAATAATATGGTTGATTATATAAAATAAAAAAATATATTATATAGATTTAAATTAAACGTACAAAATTAATGATAAATGTTAATTAGCCTTTACCACGTAATTTATTGCTTTTATCATGTTATATTTTTAATGACACATTTATGTGATACATTTATTTATTAAAATTATTTTATAAAATTGGGGTTTACATTAAAGAAGGAATTTGACATAAATTCGACGAAATTTTAATTTAATCTGTGTGAGATCTGCAAAAAGCTATCGCGGAATATAGCTGACACTATCAAAATATACATATTAGGACTTATAAAAATTATAAGAATTTTTTTTGGAAGTAAACGAATTTTAGACCCGACAAAGGCTCTAAACATTTGTAATTATTAAAAACCAATTAGCGAATAAATAAAATTTTATCATTATTTATTTCTCAATTTAGACACGCAGATGAAAAAAAATTCACGCAAAAACTGCTAAACGAGTTAGTAGAGAGTAGTATTTGAGTAAAACTTCACACGCAGCTATACCATAAATTGGTTCAATACATACATACAATACATGGAGTAGGTGTACTTAATATCCAGGTATCTAGCTGGCGAAGTCGAGGGAGAAGCTAGTCCTAACTAATATGTTATATAAATATTAAATTAAGTTTGTCTGTTACGCTTTCACGGTGAAACGTTTGGACCGATTTTTTATGTTTAGTACGGAGACAGATCTTTGGTCCTTGGTCCTCCAGGGTCCTTGGAGTCGGTTATAATTCTATAGCTTACATCCGGGTGTGAGAAAAACTTCTCTCGGGACGCGGGTGACGCCGAAAGAAACCATAAGTTAACCCATAAATAAACAAAATATAATGATGTAGGTACCCGCAAACAAATACCGAACGCGCGTCAATTCATGCATATTTATTTATCGCGTCATTCCGCGGTATCCTACCTATGAGTATCTTTATATAATTAATATTTGTCATCCCACATGCGTAACGTGTGCAGGAACATGTAATGTGGTCAAATATTTTGACGTTGGTAAAGTACGAAATAGGGCTTCTGGTAAAATGTCTAGGTACCTATAAAAAAGGTAAAAAACGGATCTGACAAACTCAAACTGTAATCAAAACCGTTTTTTTACAAAAATATTTACATTGAATTTGCATTTTGTGGTAGCCTGCATTACCTGACAAGTATTAAGACTTCATGTAGGTATAAAATTATTAGAATTCAAATGTCACTTGTTAAGATTAGAGGCGGTAGTTCAGCGTAATTATATAAAAGAAAATGACTACATCGTGTAAAGTATTGATATTCAAACGTAAATATGATTACCTCAGTATTCTACGTAATGAGCCACGATGTAGGATCAAAAATCCAAAAGCAAAATAAATAAAAAAATTGTGCCTACTAAAAAAATATAAACTTTAATTTTAATTAAGAAATTAACATGTAACGTGAACTAGAATAATTGATCCTTACTAATTATAAAAACCCGAAAGTAATCTATCTATCTGTTACTCTTTAATGGTAAAACGGCTGAATATATTTTGATGAAATTTGTTATGGATTAAGACTGAAATCTAAGGAAGTACATAAGGTAGTTTTTATCTGTGTAGTTTTCATGGGATGCAGGAGAAACGGCGAGATACAGCTAGTAATATAACTATCTAATATACATAAATGTTTAAGCTACAAATATTTTAAACACATAATTCTAAAACTCTCTATTCAAATAACATTACACAAATAATTGCAAATAATTACGTAACTGCGTCAGCATTCTAGTGTTTGGTATGTTTTGCATGGCATCCAATGAACACGAACCAATGCAAAGTCATTGTTTCGTATTAATTGGGAATTAACGAAGCGAATACTTGTGGGTATTATATCAAAACAACGCATAGATGTCATCATCATCAGCCTATATAATATTGTCCCACTGCTGGGCACAGGCCTCTTCTCACACAGAAAAGGCATGAGCATTGATCACCACGCTTGCTCAAGGCGGATTGGCGATTTCAGACTTTTTAAGTCTAGGTTACCTCACAATGTTTTCCTTCACCGTTTGTCAGTGGCATCTAAGATATACTTAGAAAGTACATAGGACTTTAGAAAAGTCACATTAGTACTTGCCAGATTTCGAACTCACACACTCGTAATCGAGAGGCAGGTTAACCACTAGGCCACCACGACATCTATACATAGGCATAGATGTACTATACTACATTTTTCCCAGAGAATGTAAAAAAAACTTTTTATCCGACTAAGGGCGGATTCGACCAAACAGGAACGAATTTTATTCTCGGCGTAAATCGCTTATTACTCCAGAATAAATCAATTCCACGTTTAACCAACTACAATACGAGGAGTAATGAGTCTATTCGGGAATAGTCACAATACCACCATTTTGCATGGAATAAGAAGCTTATTCCAGGAATAATAAAATGGTGTCCTATTGTTTTATGCTGTCATTTTAACTCGCTGACATTTGACAGTTACTTCTCCACGCTATAATACGACAAATCAGAGTTGACATGAGTTATGCTTCTGCACCCTCCCGTTTGTAGAGCAACTTTTTTTTGCCGGATATTACATTCGTTCACATTCACTCGTTCATACTCGTGAGTAGCTTATCTTATCCAAGTAATGCTATACGCTAGATTGCTTGGAAAAACGACTATTGATTTATTCGAGAATAAAATCGTGGTATAAATTATTTTCCGTATAAATTCGGGTTTGGTGAATCCACCCTGAGTGTAGTATTTCCCTCAGTACACGGAAAATAAGCTAGTACTAAATAAAAGGTTTTTTTTACCTACAGTATAAAGGTATCTTTGTCTTTAATATCGGCCGGTACAAAACTTTGAACTTTGTCCTTCACCCACTTGATGGATTATATCTGCTATACTTTGTCGCTGTGCCCCACTGGCAACGCGTACAACGGTCATTTATCAACACCGCCGATTTCTCACTTGCGAGGTAACTAACACAAACAAATACTTAATTATAAAAATATTAATACATGTTGATTTAGGCTTGTAATGTAAACGTTTTTAAATTAAAATGTGTACCGTACCGATGGGTTATACGTATTACGTAGAATTAGGTAAATATTGACAATTGATTATGAAAATCGATTTTTATATACGTAATACCAAATAAAAAATAAATAAGCCGTCACGATCCCACTCCTCGTCGCTCTCTACACCCTTGTTAAATGTGTGCATGTGCCTATTCTAATATGAACCATTATTTTTATTCTTATTCAACTAAAATTATAAATGCGAAAGTAAGTTTGTTTGTTTGTACGCTTTTACGGTAAAACAGCTGAACCGATTTTAATAAAAATTGACATGGAGATAGAAGGGACCTTGGGGACGGTATCTGGACGGGTTAAGTAGTCCCCTCGGAACGCGGGTGAAAACGCGTGAAATAGCTAGTATCATACTTTGGTGGATTTCTGTGTCAGTGTGCATCTCGATGTCTCACATCTGCCTTTAAAATTTTTCAATATCAGTTAATAATATGCCCCATTCATATGATGGTTTAAAGCTAGTCAAAAATTTTACTGGTTCCATATCGAAATAAGGATCGAATTATTCAACATGAGTAGCTTTAGCTCACTCACACACTGAAGTGAAGACAGCAAAACCATCAAATACCAAATATATACTACTAAATATCCTCAATAACTTTCCAAAATGCCAAATTCCGTCACATCATCAGCCTATTATATTGTCCCACTGCCTTCTCATACAGAGAAGGAATGAGCATCGATCACCACGCTTGCTCAAGGCGGATTGGCGATTTCAGACTTTTAAGTCCAGGTTTCCTCACGATGTTTTCCTTCACCGTTAGTCAGTGGTGTCTAAGATATACTTAGAAAGTACATATGACTTTAGAAAAGTCACATTGGTACTTGCCAGGTTTTGAACCAGCGCACTCGTACACGAGAGGTGGGTGTCTAAATCACTAGGTCACCACGACACAATTCCGTCACAGAAAACTTATTTTATTAACCAACCCCAAAATCAAGGGAACTCGTAAATAACTTAACAGAACTGAAAGCACCCAAAGTTCTTAAACTGATAAATCTATTGAATATAGTGAACCATAAAAGTGACCCAGAAACTTTTAGGGGGAATATAAAGAGATGACTTTGTTGACTTCGGATGCGAGGAATAATCGTGATTTCAGGAAAACTTATTTCCCTGACAAACTAAAAGGATGAGCGGAGGAAATTTTATGTAACACTAACAGCTTCCCGCTGTTTTACCCATATTATTGCTTCACCCATATTATTGCTTCTTTTTTTCGGAAGGGAAATCATCAAATCACTCCCCTTGTTGTGGGCGGGGTGAGAGAGTGTTAGTCCTGCCCCCTCCCCTAACTTTTGAATGGCTCTCTCGGAAAATACACAGATGTACACATAATACTGAACTTACAAGAAAAACTATCACTGCTAAGTAGGTTTAGCCGGTTACAGAGTTATAGTCGACTAAGTAAGACCTACTACGGAACCCTACGATATAGAAATACTTTATGCACTCGCATTAAAACAATCCTACGGCCGTCCCCATTTTCACTCTACCTCTATACTAAACCTCATCTAAATAGATCCAGCCGTTTTAGCGAGAAAGAGTAACAGACAGATAGAGTAAGCTTTAATAATATTAGTAAGATTAATTTATCAAATTTTGCTTTAGCTAATTTACATTAATTCACAAAAACCTTTTCGTTGTTTTGAAGTCAATATAACGAAGGACTGATTAAAGTGTAAAAAAAAATATATAAAAGAAATACTTTTTCGGCTGATCGGATTTTGATCAAATTTGGCGTGCATTCAGATTGAAACCCGAAAAGTTGCACTAAGCAGTTCGAGAACATAGCTAACATGAAGCAAGAGGTAAAAGGTGGAGTAATCACCTATCATACCTAACGGATGCCGAGCTTGAGCACTTTTATCTCACTCTTTTGGTCACTCTTTCTCTTTCTAAGAGGGAAAAAGAAATACCACAATTAGTTTTGATAGATGTTCACTCCACTTTAACCTCTTACTTCATGGCTAGTAATAACATAAAAAGCAGGGCCTACGTCAAGTAAAATATTAGTTGTTAAATTGGAAAAGTGATTAAAAGTGTCGTGAGTAATTATCCAGGAAGCTGGACGGTAAACCCAAAACACAAAAGTTCGTAATTGAATTTGTGGACTAAATTACTCCCAAACAAATGTGGTGTTATGGCTCAATTTGGGAGAAGCTTTTGTCTAGCAGTAGACTACAAAAGAATGAGTTGATTGAAGTTGTTTTCCTGTTGAATGTACTCATGTGTTCATCATTAGTGTCGTAGCCTAGTGGTTTAAGCAACTACATCTCGTAAAAGTGGGGATTCGAAACATGGTATGTACTAATGTGACTTTAAAAATATCGTGAGGAAACCTGTGAAAGATGTTCATGACTTCTCTGTATAAGAGGCTTTTACTCAATAGTGAGATAGGAAACAATTGGACAATTTAGAGTGTGTTAAACATGTCGAAAATAGAAAAATCAGAAAAAGAAAACGCATCGTTAAAATGTCTATGCTTTTCTGTATGACAAGGGGCCTTTGCCTAGCCATTAGACAACAAAATAGACTAATGTTGATGATCTAATTCTTCGTTGCGTGAAGTGCTTTATTAACTCAAACCAAGCCCTAGGGTACGAGTTTTCTCTAATCTGCCTGACAACTTCTGACATGGAATTTAAACAAAGACTGTTATGAAAAAAAAACTGGCAGTGGAAGGTGATGGCTGAATATCCCAGGCACGCAGGTACTGTGTAAGAAAAACAATTTTTTGTAATGAATTCTTCGAAATATTTTTGTAGCAGCAAAATTTTTGACACTCAACTTTTCACTTGAATAGAAGAAGAAATGTTTGAAGACGCTAAAGTAAAATATAATCAGATCACAAAATCTATTTGTAAAAAATGTACAGATATTAACAATACAGATAGTAACGGTACTGTATTTAGATAAGGACTATATCTGAACTCTATCGAAGATGTCGCTATCACATGATATTGATGAGAGCGGAAAATTACTTGTCAAGTTGCTACTTGTACTAGAAAATTGGCCGCCAATATTTGGCCGCCAACTTACACCACCAACATTGTGACAAACATTTACCAACTTCTCCAGAGCTAAAGGAATGACCCCGTATGTAAAGAATGTTTGATATAGAACTTCTTTAATGTATATGGTTATAGGTGTTGTAGAATTGGGACCCGTTTGACACCCTTTGGGCCCCTAAATCAATAAATGGAATCCATAAATTCGAGGGACTCAAATTGAATTCATATTTTTTTCTATTATTTTAGGAGTGAACGATGTATGAAGTGGTTTGGTCTTATTCGGTTACGCAAACGTTGTGTGCATAAACTTCTGTCAAATAATATTTACAAAAGAGGAAATCTCTTATTTAAACGTATTAAAAACCTGCCCTACCTGTAATCCAAAATCATTATGATGTCAGTTTTTTAATCTTAATATTATAATTATTGTTTGATACTTGTAAATAACATATTTTTTTTCGCATTCGGTTAGACTGGAAACCGACCCCAACATACATGAAAACCAGGCTTGTCAAGGGATATCGTGTTATCCTCTTAAAGTGTTGTGGAGATCAGACACTTAGTCACTCCATGTAAATCTGGTTACACTGGATCGAATCCAACATAATAGGAAAACAGGCGAGGCAGATTATAACTTTTATAATATTATTGTAACCTACACCAAAAATGGAAATTGAAAAAGTCACAATTAAAATTAAAGAGAAGTATACAATGACCGCGTGATTGCTAAAAGCGAATGTCTACCAGACGTCCTTTGGATGGACAGAAAAATACCTGTTTGGAAAATTTGTAATGCACTATCGTTTTGGCGTAGCTTGTAGTAAAGATATATGGATGCTTTTCAGCTACAGGTAACATGATAAATTTATAGAATTCCAACTTCCTGGCATGCTTGCTACTGAAATGCCAATTCATCGTATTGAAATGCCAGTTTCAAATAGGTTTGAATGTGGCTGGAATTTCGTAAAGCTACATCAAGTAAATATGAGACAAAATACCTATAAGTACTATTTATATTTTTTTCATTCCTTTATTTGACAGAAGATATTTGATCAAAGATGCTGCGAGAATCTGTCGGTTGAAACGGTGATGTCAATTCGTGGACTTCACAACCGAAACTAACGCTTACCAAAAGGCAAAAAAAACATGAAATACATATGGAATCTACTAAACTGTCAAAAATATTGAAGGCAGTCGTATGCTATGAGAAAAAAACCTAAGCGTAGAAGAAATTACTCGAAATAGGAATGTGTTTGAATGTACATATAATAAAATGAAATGAAATATCAAGAAGACTGGCTTTTGTTTTATGTGTAGTGATGTATTGTATGACCGACACTCTTTATGTTCATGCTCTATATAGTACCTACAACTTTTGTATTACATAGTACCTAATAGGTACATAACGGTATTTGTACATACCTAGAGGTATAATGAGAGACTTGTGGGAAAGTTGCAGCGGTGCTTACAAACCAAAATAGGATTTTCCGAAATTGTACCTAAGGAGGTGAAAAGGGGGGGGCAAAGTTTGTATGAAACTAAGTCATTTTTTTTTAATTTGAATTCATATAGCTCACGCGGGCGTAGCCGCTGGCCGAAAGCTGTCACATAAAACCGCATAAAGCATTTTAATGAGATCATGGTACACAGATAGACTATATTCTGAATAAACACATAGGATAATTTTAATTCTGAAAACATACTGGTTTACCGGGTAAAACAGCTTTATAAAAAAAAATTAGAATATAATTCTACTAGCGGCCCGTCCCGGCTTCGCACGGGTGGACCTTGAGTAGGTTTGGGGATTGAGGGATTTCTAAGGATCTCTAATTTTTTCTAGTAATAAATATAGCCTATGTCACTCAGTGATAATGTAGCTTTCTAACGGCAAAGATTTTTTTAATCAGTTGTTTTTAAGTTTATTCGTTACATAAGTATCTATAATATTAGTGTAGATTGAATACCATTGAAATCACACTACCATAGCGTAAATCATTATAGAAAAGTTTCCACTTTCCTTAAAAATAGCTAAAGCGTGAACGCAAACAGTGACACCCCATAATCATTACTTCACCTTGACCCATCAACTTTGTAAACTTGATATCACCAGCAACTTGACTTGCTTTCTAATCTGAGTACCATCACGCCTGTATTTCGTAAAGAGATAGGCAGAGGTGTAAATGACTCATTAATTGCCCAACGATGTTGAGGTCGGCTTCCAGTTGAACCGGATGCAGCTGAGTAGCAGTGTTTTACATGGAGCAACTGCCTATCTAACCTTCACAACGTACTACTATGCACCCTGGTGAAAACCTAACAACCAGTTAGGTTGTCAGATTTCCGTCTTCTGACTACCCGTAACGACTGTCAAAGATTTACAAATGACAGCCAGGACCAACAGCTTGTCTAAGCAACATTAACCCTCAAAGTAGGTAAATAAACACATTTTATGAATTACTTCTAAAAGTAAATACGGCATTAATTTAACTTAATACTTTAATTTAAGTTATACGAAAGAAACATGAATTTTCAATAAATATTGTTAGCCAACTAAGTATGTTTAATTTTTACAGAAAATTAATTTGCCGGAATTTTCCGCTGAAAAGTTCACTGAATGCAGCAGGTGTTGTAAAAGTATAATTATTAAAACTTATATTAAAAAGTTATTGAGATTCCGAGGCGTAATAGCTTATTATTATTATTAGCTAAGTAAGCCGTACGGATCGATATATCAACTATGTTAAACTGCGGTCAGTCCACGGATGGCCGTTTCATTATAGATCCTTTATATGCCTTGGAGACTTCGTAAAGCTGTTAGTTCTGCGTGATCTCCCCCCAATCTAGATGGGATTCCCGTCCCATTTGGCTATTAGAGTGATGGATGAAATAGTGCACCTGTGTCTGCGTATGTGCGTACGTATATAATACTAGCTTCTGCCCGCGACTTCGTCCGCGTGGAATTGGTTGGGCTGGGTCCTATGGGTTTTAGTGTGATGATATATAGCCTTTCTCGATAAATGGGCTATCTAACACTGAAAGATTTTTTTAAATCTGTCCAGTAGTTCCTGAGATTAGCGCGTTCAAACAAACAAACCCGTCAGCTTTATTATATTAGTATAGATTTCCTGCGCACATGACTACTGATCAGTCTACATTGAGATTAGCCGAACAACAAGAGAATATTATCATTATTTAAAAACATAAAAATTGTTCAAAGACTTCATTATTTCAACTTCTGTCGCAATAATATTTCAACTTCTATTGCAATAATATGGCTGATAAAAGTAATTTACCTAAATGAAAAATAAACTATACGAGAAGAATCCCTTACTAAGCAATAGAACAATGAATAGGCCAATGATAGATCATAGCAGGCATTGTAATAAAAAAATCGTATTTAAAATTCTTCCTAATTTACAAATGGCCGCAATATTCTTGACAATCTTTGCAATTCTGCATAATGACCCTACTAAAGAGATCGCATTAAACTTGACGACAGCGTTTATTTTAACCTATAAAGGGTAATCGGGGAAGCTAAAAAGCTGAAATTAAGGGCTTTGAAAATTATTTTCTGTGGACGCTTTTTAAACAAATAACACCTTCCTACAATACTCTGATGTATGAAATCAAGTTAGCAAATTTGTCACATACTAATGCCGTTAAACTAAACATATTTACTGCTAAATATATTTAAAACATTATTTCATCTCTTTTTATTGTTTTAAGTTGATAGAGAGAGAACAAGGTTTTTGAATATTATATTTAGGCCTAATATTATTCAGTAAGCAAAATTCTGAAAGTCAAATTGTATACCTACTTGGATTTTCAATTCAATAAAGTACCTACCGCATATTTGAGATATCAAATCACAAACCTGTCTTCAGAATTAAACAATGCTTAGCAGACCCTAAGTACATCTATACTAAATTCATAAAGAGGAATAATTTGTTTGTTTATTTTGTAGGGTTTAACTCAAAAACTACTGGACCGATTTTAAAAATTCTTTCACCGTTAGAAAGTTACATCTTTATGAAGTGTCATAGGCTATAATTATTTCCTGAAATAATTACGGATCCCTACTAAAACTTGAATAATGTAACCCAAGGTGTAAAAAAAATTCCGCGCGTGCGAAGCCGCGGGCGGAAAGCTAGTTATTTGATAATAATATCAATATGATACCATTTCCAACCACTACGCGTTCTTTAGTAAGAATCTTGATAGACAAACGGACAATGAAGTGATATTGATATTGTATTTCTGAACAGAGTTTCAACTATAATTATCTGTTTGTTTTATTACCAGGAATGAAGATTATCAGTTTTGAATAATAGATCAATATATTATTTATATTTCACAAACGTTTCAATGTAATCCGTATCTATTTAACAGATAAACTAAATGTGACCTATGAATAGATTTGCACTTTCATTTTGATATTACTATTGATAAATTATTGAAATGCAGATGTTTATTGTTCATAAGAGCTAGAGACTAATTACTTTGATTCCACAGTTAATAGACCAACATACAATACAACTGGTGTGACTTTTCTTATTAGCCTGCAAAGCCTGTTTGGAATAAAAATGTTTACTTTGACATATCTATGTTGTTCAAAGCTTTAATTTATCAATCAATCAATCAATATATTTATTTGTGAACATAGGTCATACAAAAGGGTCTTAAAAGTATACATGTAGTTTCTCTATATTCTACCAATTGAAATTGGTGTACAAATAATATTAGTAAAGTAAGTTTGGTGACATTACAATACAAATATGAATGTATTAAATGTAGTAGAAATATTATTATACAGGTCATAGTTTATCAATTTTATCATTTAAAAATATCTCAACTGAGTAATATGTTTTATCTATTAAAAATGAAATCAATTTACGTTTAAATATACGGATATCCTGTTCATTTCTTATAGTTTTAGGTAGTTTATTATAAATTTTTGGAGCCATCGCAAAAATACTGTTCTTGTTTAATGTGGTTTTAAATCTAATTACATGTAACTGGCCACAACGACGCTGACTAGTCACTTGGTCGAATTTATTTAAATTATTTTTGACAAACATAGCTGTTTCGTAAATGTACAGTGAGGGCATCGTTAATATTTTCATATTTTTGAAGTGCATGTAGCAACTGTCGGTAGTTTGTAAATTACAGATTGCTCTAATGCACCTTTTTTGGCATTTGAATACTATTTCCTTACCTGTTGCGTTTCCCCAAAACATAATTCCGTATCTCAATGTTGATGCTACGAGACCATGATATGCTGTTAACACTGTTTTTCGGTTTGCGGTTTTATTTAACATATGCAGAGCATAGGAGTATTGATTTAGTTTATTGCATACCTTGTCTACATGTACATTCCATTTTAGCGTATTTTCTATATTTAATACTAGGAATTTTGTTACATTGGTCTCATTAATAATTTTGCCGTTGTATTCAATATTCAAATTTAAATTGTGATTTTTTCTTTGTTGAAATTTCATTATTACTGTTTTGTCTAAATTTATAACCAAATTATTATTTTTTAACCAATTCACAACCGATTTAATATTAGAATTAATATCTGCCTCCAGTGTATGTACATCGTCGCTATTAAAAAGTAGGGTACTATCGTCTGCAAACATTGTCATAGGATAATTTGATGATGTTGGGAAATCATTCATGTACATGATAATAAATAAAGTTGGGCCAAGCACACTGCCTTGCGGTACTCCATAAGTTACAGTTCTCCGGCTAGACTTATATATTTTTTCGCTATTTTTACATATTCTACTAATGATTGTTATTTGTTGTCTGTGGTGAAGATATGATTCAATTAAGTTCGACACGTTTCCTCTTATTCCGTAAGCATTCAGTTTATTTAAAAGTATTTTGTGATCTACGCGATCGAAAGCCTTAGACATGTCCACGTAGAGTGCAATAGCTGGTAGTCCCTGATCCACTCTGCTGCTAACCATATGCAGGAAATCATTAATGGCCATATCAATTGACTTTTTTTTTCTGAATCCTTTTTGGTTATCAACAAGTAACTTATTGTTCTCAAAGTAAGTAGTGAGTTGATTATTAATTGCTTTCTCAAATATCTTAGATAAGATTGGTACCAAAGCTATAGGTCTATAGCAGGATATATTTTCTCTGTCATTTTTTTAAAGAGTGGTTTTATCACGGTTATTTTTAATTCTTCTGGAAAAGTACCATGTTCTATGCTTAAATTAATAAGATGACTCAAGATTGGTGCAATTATAATGCCTACCTGTTTTATGATTTTTGTTGCTATGTCATCATATCCAGTGCTAGCCGTGTTTTTGAGTGACATGATAATTCGATAGATGTCCTGTGGTATTGTAGGGGACATGAACATTGATTTATTTCTATTGTTTCAGAGAGTATTTTTATTATTTTGAATAATTATGCTATCATTTGAGATGTTTGAGAGTCGTTACGGGTGCTCAGAAGCCAGAAACTATGACACCCAGTCTTACGTAGACGTATCATCGTGTTACTCGGTAACTGGGTTGTGGAGATCAAAAAAGCTGTCGGACTCAGATCTCAACATATTTGCAAAAAAGCTAGGCAAATGATGTGTGGATGGTGGAACAGGCTCTTAGTTTTTTATGTCAAAAACACAAAAAGGATAGGTAATCATTTGGAGTAATAAGAAATTAAACTAAGAAAGGTTGTAGCTACAATTCAAAAAACTATTTTCTCTGTTATTACTTGGAATAATAAAGATGATCTTACTGATGGTGAGTGATCACCACGTATTGAGGAGACAAAGCTCCTTCAATCATTTCAATACACCTTTTGAACGGGATTGCAGACTTAAAGGAGAGATAAGCATAATGGAATTCCAGCTCAAGAAGCCTACTCCCAGCTCCATATTATAGAACATAGATGATGTTAGATCGATCGATAGATAGGTTGTAACTAATTGCAATTGATGCAATGGTCAACTTGATCTGAAATGCAGAGACTAAATCAAATAGACAGGCTTCTTATGGGTTAGCTTGCTACATCATCGACTTTGTCTCTGTCACCTCTGAGCTAGACTAGAGTCTAGAACGAACCCTTATAAAATAAAAAATAACTCCAAATCTACGCCAAAGACAAGATCTCCTCTTGTTATTGGGATGGGAAATTAAAAAATGACTCTTCCCGCCATGTGTGGAGCGGAAGGGAGTGTCAGTCTCTTACTGACTAAAAACCATCCTTCCTTCGACCTTTGCATTCCAGGGCAGCTGTAACTCATTCGAACAATCCCTCAGACCAAGATCTATGCTTCTGGCAGCAATGTGTGTGTATGGTAAGAATTTGTAAAACCTTCGTTTAAAATGGAACTTATTGTAAGTACCTATTTCTTGAGTGTGTTGGGGTTTTTTTTTTCAACTTGTTCAAAACGCCAATGTCATGCCATTGTTGAGTCGCATATATAATTAAATTGATCTTTGATACTAGTTAAGATGACAATGCTGATAAATATTAAAAACTTATTAACTTACTTGAGAATATTGGTTATCCAATTAATAATATCGACGAATTTCATTTTATAGGTCTTTTTTTTAAAAAGTCAACCATAGTAAAATTAAGTACCTACCTGAAAAACAATGTATCCGGGTTAGTTAAAATTATATTGTTATCGCCAAAACTATGCTTAAAGCTGGTTTGCACCACTAGCCACTAAATTCAATTACCGCAAAATATAATGACAGCATCATGTCTCTATCTAACGTTTCAATTTGGCAGACATGGAATAATGTTATTAAATGCCTTAATCTATATAGGTATTAATAAGCTGTTTCCCGAGTCCTCGCAGTAGTGTTAACACTTTCGAGTAAATAGCCCATAACCTTAACCATCTCCAGGGTCCCAACTATCTCATCATCATCAGCCTATATACTATCCCACTGCTGGACACAGACCTCTTCTCATACAGAGAACGCATGAGCATTAATCACCACGCTTGCTCAAGGCGGATTGGCGATTTCAGACTTTTTAAGTCCAGTTTTCTTCACGATGTTTTTCTCCACCGTTAGTCAGTGACGTCTAGGATATACTTAGAAGTTACATATGACTTTAGAAAAATCACATTGGTAGTTGCCAGGTTTCGAACCCGCACACTCATACACGAGAAGCAGGTGCCTTAACCACTAGAAGACTAAGCCACCACGTCAGACAAGCATCTATCTCCGTTCCCAATTTCATCCAAATCAATCCAATCGGCTCAGCCGTATTACCGCAAACGCGAAACAAACTCACTTTCGCATTTATAATATTAGTTAAAGTTGGTCCCGGCTGTCATTTGTAGATCTTTGACAGTCGTTACGGGTAGTCAGAAGCCAGAAAGTCTGACAATCAGTCTTACCAAGGGGTATCGTGTTATCCGGTAAACTGGGTTGTGGAGGTCAGATAGGCAGTCGCTCCATGTAAAACACTGGTACTCAGCTGCATCCGGTTAGACTGGAACCCGACCCCAACATAGTTAGGAAAAGGCTAGGCAGATGATGAATGCAAGTCAGCCTTACTTAAAAATATTTGTTATCTCACCAAAATGCATAAACAAAATTACAACAGTTAATAACCCGGTATCTCTAAAAATCGTATTATCGTTCATTATCCCCGATTTATTATAAAGTATTTACCACTGGCTTTCTTAAGATAAGGAACTGATTATGGACGGCTTTAAATCGTATTATATACTTTATGCTGATTTGGCAATTAGAAAAATATATTAAGTGTTCTTGCAATAGATTTAAATGTATATTAGTAATGTGAATGTGATTCACAGTATAGTTAAGTGTTGTGTAGATTAGGTTATCATAATTATTGGCTTTATCAGAAACTATCTCTTGTTCAAAAAATGTAGCATTGATTACAGGCCATAATTAAGTCTAAGACTCTTCAGTAGCTATGCACGCTTTACATATTCTGTTATGCATGTAATTTTTTATATAAGTATAGAATTTCAACTATCCTAAATCGTTTAAGATGCGTCTGAAAATAGTACACATAAATGAAGTGAGAGCAATCTAATACCATTTTCCATCTATCTATTTTTTCGATTTATTCCTAAGATCCGCAATATTAAGGCAATTAAAATGCGAACGATGAGTCTTCACTTATTAAACAGTAGTTTTCTTCTTGGATTCTGCTTTTGTTTTATTTTACTAATAGGGAAAGATTTTTTTCAAACTACTAACTGCTTAGAATCTGTTTCGTGCCAAAGGACCAACAAAATACAAACTGTATAAAAATTATCTGATTCATAAATTCATAATATTGAAACGTAGTTAACCCAATTCTTTATTATCTATCTTTAAACAAAAACATGAGTAAAGATAAAATTAAAAACAAGCAAAAAAAACTTACGTGCGTTAAAATAATCCACTTTTTGACAGTGCACACTCACTTTTTACACTCAATCACAGAACAAAACACTTCATGTAATGTAAAAGGAACATTTAATACGAATTAATTGAACACAATAAGTTTCCGCGATGTTTTATGAAATTTAGCGAGCGCAGCGCGACCTCCCACGCCGTCTTCGCAAACCGTACTGAACTGAAAACATCAGCGCACAGAGATAAGTCTCTATACCTACAAAACATATTTATCACAAACCGACCAAATTCAAAAGGCAAGATTGGTGTAAGATTATTTCAAATTTTTGGTATTTCTAAATGATACGGATAATATGTCGGAAAATTACAAAGAAGCAATCAAAAGTTTTGGTATTAGAAATAACAAGGTATTCTGTGTAGGTAGACGTGAAATGTTGCGTGCTGAAGACAGGAATTGATCAGTAAATTTTCGGCAAAGATTACCAATGCTATTAAAATTTAAGCCTTGTTACCTCTACCAAAGATTTAGATTAATAAGATTGCCATACAAGTAGTGTCAACCACTTTTTCATCTTCCTGTCCTTGTCTCAAATTATTTACAGTTTGCGCAGCATGTTAAAAATATTTTTGTTCTAGCATCCACCCGTGACTTCGTCTGCGTGGGCTTAGAACTAGGTTCGAATATTTGTATGTTTGATACCTGGATAAGTGAAAAAAAGTACCTATGTGTTACCTCTCTGTCAGCAATCATCGCATCATTTCTTTCTAGCCATGTTGTCTTTTACACAGTCCAGCGTTTTTAAGTTTTAAACACTTAGAGACAGATATGTATTTGTATTTCTCAGATAAGATGTCGTTTTGTACGAATTGAACAAGTAAACATGAAGATAAAGATTTATCGTCATAAAAAGATTTTCTTGCAAATGAAAATTTGAATATTGATGAATTTAGATCTCAATCTTAACTCAATTAATTTCACGATAAACTTTCTGAAGACTTCGAAAACTTTTAACAGATCAAGTTAAACGATGAACGGTTGCTAAACGAAGCAACCCTTTTGAACAACAGTGAGTAATTTGAACCAAGCAACAAGTATAAGCATTTCTAAAAATTTTACCTTTCAAAATGGAAGCATTTGAGTAATAAATAATTAATTACCAGCAAAATATAGAACCCAAACATCACTCTAAACTAAAGAAAGGCCAAACAAAACGCCAAGTCAACAAACTTAAACAAGAAGTCAAGTCATATTTTCAATTTAAGCTCAAAACTGATATCAACGGGTTCATTCAAGAGTATGAAGACAAACAAAACATTGACGACTTTGAACAATTTCATAAACAGTAAGATTCTATTAACTTGAACAGTGAATATTGATTGATAGACCTGAGTTGACTTAATGAAGAACCGGAAATTATTAAGCAAACGAAATTTGGTAACGCTGATTTTAAGAACACAACGCACTTTTTCCAATCAACTGATTTTACTGAATGACACAAAGGAAGCAAAAATCAAACAAGGAAAATTAGAAGAGGATTCATTATAATTTTGGATATGAAAGAAATACATGGGAATGCTACAGCTGCTTGTTTTCCCACAAAACTCTCGAGAAGTAATTAAAGAAGGAATAACTTGTGTGGTTAGTGTATCATCTATAGCTAGTAGATGTTGTGATACGCTTATATTATACTAAGAAGAGATATTAATTAATATCTCTTAAATTATTAGGTTTCAGTCATCTACATTTTACTAACAAGGTCTTATCATAATCTTAAAGTAAAATCAAACTGTTTTGTCATGTTCTGTCGCGTTAAAAGGATATCCATTTCATACATATAGTTTAGGTTTAAGGAGCTCGTAGCTAAGTAACAGCTTTGCGGATCGATAGATTAGCAAGGTTGAGACGTGCTAGTCACGGTCAGTCCACGGATGGGTGACCGTTTTCTTAACATAGTAAGACCCCTCCGTACCTCGCAGAGCACGTAAAGCTGTCCGTCTTGCGCGTGATCTTTCCCCGGTCCTGTCGTATTGCCGACCCATCGGACTTTGAGAGTGACGGAATAGAGTGTGCACCTGTGCCTATACATACGTTTTTGGACTATAATATCTCTTGCGTACCTGGCTAGTCTTCATTGAGATTGACCGTGACCGAAATCGGTCTGGAGAGATTATTGTTTGGAAAAATATTACTACAGTGTGCTAGGTCGGAGCAACACTATGTACGCATACATAACACAGTAGTGTGTTTCTAACTTAATTCTTTATCAGTACCTTATTGTGTCTATAATTAATGTAAACATTTTTTGTCAAATCATGACCACAAACATTTTTATTCAAATTGAAGTGACACACCCTTTTGTTTGACTTTCTTGTATACTGTGTCAATAATAATTATCAATTTGGTATGCCAGCTAATAATAGATAATAAAGTCTTACACTAGCTGTTTCCCGCGGTTTCACCCACGTCTCTAGGAAACTACTTAACCCACCCGGATAAAAGACCTTTAGCTGTCTCTAAGGTCCTCTTTATCTTCCGTTCATCAGTCGTACATGTTATTCGTTATTAAGTCATAGACTTGACTCAACGTCATAGTCTGACGCAATCGATATATTTTTTTTGATTACACAGCTAATAGTTTGAAAGCTAATGATTATTTTGGTTGTTCTATAGTCAACTAATTGATTTTACGAAAAAATGAAAAAAAGTCGTAACCTATTTTGTTCTAATTCAGCCCCAGAAATTACAGAAGGGCGTAAGGATGGCGCATTTATGTAAATTTCATGATCTACATCATCTGAATGATGATCATTTAATGCCATTTTATTTTACTATATGAGAAAATAAGAAAAAATATGTTATGATTTTGGTTTTATTTTTCGTAAAATCAATTGATACAGATTATAGTATGTGTTTGGAGGAGCTCGTAGCTAAGTATAAGCCGCACGAGGCTTGGCGTGGTCAGTCTTGTTCCCGGCTGTTAGTTGTAGATCTTAGTCGTTTATCTTTGAGTTGTTATGTGTAGTCAGAAACCATAAAGTCTGACAACCCGTAACGA
The DNA here is from genome assembly GCA_963891755.1 of Pyrrhia umbra. NCBI lineage: Eukaryota > Metazoa > Arthropoda > Insecta > Lepidoptera > Noctuidae > Pyrrhia > Pyrrhia umbra. Next base: position 3,226,294 of record OY982937.1, on the reverse strand, counting down.
CTGTCAAAGATCTACAAATGACAACCGGGACCAACAGCTTAACGTGCTTTCCGAGGCACGAAGGAGTCTCGCTATGACATAGATGGTCACCCACTGCTGTCCACCGTTGGTCCACGGACCGACCGCACCAAGCGAGGCTTAACCTTTGATCGGTCGAACCGAGCGGCCGTTACTTTGCCACGAGCTCCAATATCGATAAATGATTTCAAATATGTAACTTATTTTTTTTGAAATTATTCCTTTTCATATTCAGACAAACCTATCAAAGGCTTGAACAATATTATTATTCTTTTAAGGCATTTAGATATTAGGTAACCTATATATTTTCAATCATGTTTTCGTTCATTTTGCAAGCCTTTAAGTTTTCGATCAAATTCTAACATGTGCCGCCATCTTAGTTTATATACATATTTCATACTTCTCCGAATAGCTCCACTTTTTCCAAGATCAACAGAATAGAACGTACGTTCAATATATTCACCGTTTTCTGCATTGTTAGTTTTTCTACTTTTTTAGGGTTCCGTAGCCAAATGGCAAAAACGGAACCCTTATAGATTCGTCATGTCTGTCTGTCTGTCTGTCTGTCCGTCCGTATGTGACAGCCATTTTTTTCAGAAGCTATAAAAACAATTCTGTTGAAATTTGGTACGTAGATGTATTCTGTGAACCGCTTTAAGATTTTGACACAAAAATAGAAAAAAAGCAATAATTTTTGGGGGTCCCCATACTTAGAACTGAAACCCAAAAATTTTTTTTTCGTCAAACCCATACGTGTGGGGTATCTATGGATAGGTCTTTAAAAATTATATTGAGGTTTCTAATATCATTTTTTTCTAAACTGAATAGTTTGCGCGAGAGGCACTTCCAAAGTGGTAAAATTTGTGTCCCCCCCCCTGTAACTTCTAAAATAAGAGAATGATAAAACAAAAAAAAATATATGATGTAGATTACCATGTAAACTTCCATTGAAAATTGGTTTGAACGAGATCTAGCAGGTAGTTTTTAAGTAATCAGTAATTTTCTTCTAAAAACAAACTTAATTATGCGGTCGGAAAAAAACAAGATAATTGCGACTTTATTGCGTATTTTTTCTTTGCAATGGTCGGAACCCTCGGTGCGCGAGTCCGACTCGCACTTGGCCGGTTTTTTACTTGTTAGTTTTATATTTCTTACATAACCTATTTAGCATTTTCTTGATTTATTTGGGATCAAACTCCCTATACAACAAGGACTAACTTTTATAAGTTACTAGAAGCAACCAGCATACGTTGCAATGCTACGTCTTAAAGCCTTCGTGGGAGTACCCAGAAGAACCCACTAAAGTTTCATCACAATTGGATAAATGGTTAAGGAACCCATAGAGAACAAACATATTTTTTTATATATAAAGAAGGTGGAGAGATAGAAGTTAGACTAACTGTTTTCTATAGTTTCTCCTGGAACCTGACGGATCTACTTCACGCATCCCAATATAAATGACCTTCTAAAGGCGTCAGTCTACATCCATACAAAATCTCGAGGTCCATCGCGACGACCTTGTCCATGCCCTCCCAACCCTAGCTCGACGAGCCAGCCCGCGAGCTGAGCTAATAGCTTTAAAATCATATATATTCTGAACCAGCCTGTCCCTCGCTGTCCTCCCCCAGCGACGCCCTAAGCCGAGGCCCGTACCCCACTAGGGGGTGCCCTTAGCGTGTAGTCGCTTATTTTTGTAAGTTAAGCCCTGGCTGGAAGCCCTAAATTCATTTAAGGCACTTCACAGGCAAGCCCGGTTAAGCAGTCGACAATCTTCTAGGTTGACCTGCGAGATGCCATACAAAAAAAAAACATACTAAATCTTTATTATCCAATATTTTTTGCCGTTAAAGCGTAAGAAACTAACAGACATACAGTATGAATAACAAGCAGAAGACCTAACTGATAGTAAGTGCTAAGAAAAGTTTTGATTTAATTAATATAATTAAAGAAATTACGCATCAAAATATTCAGCCGCATATCAACAGGAATCGTGCCCAAAAGGCTGGCTGCATTGACACGTTGGATGGACCGAAATATGGACCGGCCTTTTGTGTGTTCACCTATGAATATCAAAGCTTTGAAATGTGTTATGCCTATACACTGGCACCCAAAACAGTCTCAAAATGGAACATAACAATGCTGATTGACGACTGAAATAGATATGATGGTAGTGCTACCCTGGAAAAGCTACATCAAACGCAGCTAGATTACAGCAATATAGTTAGAGTACCTTCGACCGTATCTTCGGGGCTTCCGCCTTTCTCCTTTCGGGCTGTTTTAACGCACCTAAGTTTTTTTTCGCCCGATTTTATTTTTATCTCTTACCACAGTACTTATTCACAAACATGTGAGTACAAACCTATACTTTACTTTGTCTTTTTCATACATAAAAAATGAGACAAAATAATAATTCACACATGAAATTGATATCCGTACCTACAGTATATTGGAGAATGATTTTAATAAATAACACATTGCCACTTCAGAAATTAATTCAGTGTATTGGATTTGCGACACGTTTTAAGTGAATGCAACTGTTGAAAAAAAACGCAAACACTTTTGCAAGAACGCAAACACAATTGAAATAAGGCAGATTACACACGGTGCGACAATACCGCAGATAGCTTTGACAAGTCTCGATAATTAACATATAGAAATGTGGCAGCCTTTGATACGTTTAATCACGTAGTCTCAAGACAGAAAGACCCGCATTGGTCCTTGCGTCCCCCGCCTTAAAGCTTCGAGTAATACATTTACATTTGCAATCCGCCTCTAAAGCCTTTGTGTTCCTTTCGACGTTGCTATTGATTTGCCGTATTTGCTTATACCCTGAGATGACAGGCGACCATTGAAGACGTCGTATGCAGTCGTTTGCAAATACACAAGTTCTACATTTGAAAGCAGTGCTTTAAAGTGAAAAGGGATTGATCTTTTCTGTCATAGCCATTTTGATTATTTTTTAAAGTTGTGGCTTACGTTAAAATATAAATATGGATAAAATAGCATGCATTCTAGTAATGGGTATGTCATTATTAGTGTGATTATAGATACATAACTCTTTGCTTCTAGGTAATTGACGGCGTTTCTACTCGAGAATAGTTTTTTTTAATAACTGGTCGATTACCCAAAAACATAAGCGAAAATTAAAATTATAAATCAATTATAATATCATAACTTTTTTATGTAAATATACCTAAACATTTGAAAATTACAACTCATTTTTGTATGTTTCCCTAAATGTCTTAGGAACATACTCAAATTATATTAGTCTAAATGAGTATTAGCATACACTGATTTCTAATTTTACTTAGATTATGTTTTGTATTATATAATTCGAATTTGAATTTGAACATTTGTATTTAAAAATATATCTTCCATGCTATTTTGACAAAACATTTTGACGAATGTCTTTCGGCAAGCCATGGATATTTTAATCAGTGGAAACATTCCGTCAAAATTCTTTCATCAACAAACAAACTCACAATTATTAATATCGACCCAGAATAGTTTGTATTTGGGCACACGCGTATCGCACTCGATAAGATACTGTACTGACTCAATTAATATAATAAGTAAATTAATATTTGCCAAGATAACAGTTTAATATAAAATTCTGATAACTAACTATAAGTGGACGATACGAACGCAGCCTTTAGGTTACCGTAATGATTTGACGCCATACTTTTCACAGACCTCGTTGATTCAAATAAGATAGATCAGCTCATAATAATAATCTATCTTCTTATATAAATATAAAAATGAATCCCTATTTTCCTTGGTCACGGCATCGCGCGTGAACGGCTGGACCGATTTGTATGAAATTTGGTACGGAGATAGAGGGGACCCTGGAGAAAGTTATAGGCTATTTATCCGGGTGCGTTACGTAGTTTCCTCGAGACGCGGGTGAAACCGCGGGAAACAGCTAGTCTGTTATCATCTTAATATAAAAAATAACACCCTCCCTTCACCATTTCATAATAATCCCCCTTTCATAATTATTAGCCAACAAATTCGCCAGCAACACAATTATATAATGTTACCCATATTTGAAGTGAATTCTTATTCTCAATTTATAAATATGACATCCTTTACTAAACAAATACTATGAATGCCAAAGACCTCTTTCTGTCTGTCATGCTTTCACGGCTGAACCAATTTGGGTGAAATTTGTTATAGAGATAGATTTGGAACCTGGGAAAGGACATATTTCTTTCTTCTTTAAGTTGCGGTAAAAATATCTTAGGTATGCGGGTAAAACGGTTAAAAAATACCCTATAACCAACTTGAAATTTTATCTAAATCAGTTCAGCCGTCTAACCGTGAAAACGTAACAAACAACTAAACTCACAATCGCATTTACAGTATTATTTAGGATATTGATAGAATAGAATATTCTTTATTCTATACACCAAACAAAATATTAAAATATAAGCTTCACATTGATCAACGGGGTTATCACTTAACCGCGAGCTCTCTTTTGTTTTCACAGCAATCGTTCCATAAATCATGGCAACTGTCTAACACTATGTCATCCCGTAAACTTCTGCTAAACTAAGAGATATTGTCTCAAACAATTCCTTATAGAACAATCACATAATATATGGCCAGGCCAAAACGTCAAAGTTCGCGGTATGTAATGTATTCGGAGTTCGGAAATATGATCGTGTTGGGTATTTCGTAAATGTCGTGTATGTAAATCCGATTGCGTTTCAAGCTGATCCTATATGTAAATATACTAGACGAATAAGGATGTCATCTATCACAATATCGAATACAATAATCGAAAAACGTATATATTAACAATCGGCCTGACCCAGCTTCACACGAATGCAATGTAGATATTATATAGTATGTATGTATACTATAAACCTTCCTCTTGAATCACTCTATCTAATTTTGAGAAATCCATTGCATATAGTTTTAAAGATCTAAGCGTACAAACAACTTTGTTTTATACTATGTGAAACGAAAACTTTGTACCCTTTTTATGAAAATTACGTGGACAGCGGCGCATAAAATGTTGACAAAAGTTAGCATTAAAAATACATAAAATATATTATTATACAATACATTACATGCACTAACATGCGTTTGACACACACACACAATCATATAGGTTACATTGGCAATGACAAATTAAAATAAAATGAAATAACCAAAAATATTTGTGTATTTAAGGAATTAAAAACTGAGGCTGAATTTCGCTCGGTAGGTTGGTATTAATAAAATACATATTTTCGTAATTCAGTTTCGTAAATTCGAGAGCTAAAATTTTGTGCTGAAATGAAATCGTTGTATGTTTAAAATTTAACATTTTTTTTTTTTAATTGGTGATATTTTTACTATAAGTTAGTGGTTCCACACTAGGATTTTTCAACTTTGAGTGATTTCTGTACCAGAAATTTTATAAGAATCAGGGTTGTCACTCTTCATCCCAACGACTACCGGGACATAAGGAATAAGACTTTCGCCCGAATTTAAACATACTCATATCACTGTGTGTAACTAGAACAATTTATGATGTTGAAATAGTAAGAGGTACTTAAAAGGCTACCTACCTACCCTATGAAACATAAAATGGCAAGAATCTTAACTAACATTATATGTAAATGAGAAAGTAAATCTGTTTGTTTGTTACGCTTACACAAGATAGGTATGGATATAGACTGACTTGGGGAATGTCATGTTGGGCTTAATGATAATTTCCTAACACCCTACTATGAAGTGCCAAACCAGGAATAAAAACAGAAACACAAAGTTTCATTGTGAAAAAGAAACGGACCTACACGACGTCAGTAGCTGTATCTCACTCTCACACCTGAGTAGGAAAACACTGTTGGACTCGCTAAAGATTGGATCTCCTGTTCTGAAGTAGATCTTGCGACTACTATACCAACGAGGACGCAAGGACCAAAATAATTAATGAAATGTAAATTAAATTCGATTACTATAAACTAATGCAAGAATGTGACATCCCTATTGTGAACAACTCTTCAAGCTTCAAATTCCCAAACACATTATGAAAGATGATTCAACGATTCGATTACAGAAATCGAAGACTCCGACCGGGAGACTCGAGTGATTGATATAGAAAATTGACGATACAGTTTACACAGTGGATCGGCAGTTCGTTGGGACGAGATTTATGTCGAGAATTCAATGGCTAAACGTAAATAATCTACAGACGCAATAATGGATATGTCAACAGATTTTTGTTTTCGGATGGGAAATCATCAAATGACTCCTCCCGTCGTGGGTGAGGCGGGACGAAGTGCAGTGTCACACTCTTACTGACTAAGACCCATCCATGCTCCTTTCTAGGCCCTTTGCATTCCAGGGACGCGGTAACTCTTTCTAACATCCCGCAGATATCAACAGACTTAAAGAAATAATCGTTTGTATTCATTTTTTAGGACCGGACATGACTTGACGTCATTTAGCCTTAATCACCTGGATCATAATTTCTAGTCATTAAAAATGTTAATGTTGTTTGAAAGCATCAATGGAACATGCATAAAATACAAACAGACATACCTCTCATCTCTCTTCGAAAATAAATTTACGATCTGCCGGATGAACGCATGGATGGATATTTTCATATTTTTAGCTGCAACATGTACACAGACTGCGAAAAAACACAACCCTTCCGTTGGGTTTGCCGTAGTCGGCTAAAAAGGTATCTACGAAAAATATTTATGCCCGACGCGTTTTGGCCGATCACCGTCCGTCGTCACGGCCAGACTGGCGATGACAGAGCATTCTCTTCGTGAATCAACAGTTTATTCATCTACCCTCGCTTCTTTTACATTTCTGTATATCAATACACAGCACTAATGACCGTTTTCATACTATTGAATGGAACATTCCAGAAACGCTTACATCATGGTGATGATTTGTGATGTGAAATGATTCGTTAAACGCAAATTCGGTCCTAGCTTCCTAACTTATATTATCAGTTCGAAAGTAAATTTGTTTGAATGTTACGCTTTCACAGTAAAACGGCTGAACCGATTTGGATGAAATTTGGTACAGAGATTGATAATCTAAAATAAGAAGTGTATCTTAGCTCTCTTAACCTGGATGCTCCCCAGAGCACCAAGCATACAGCAAATGCTGAACTTTAGGGAACAATAAATGCTCCCATATATTCTCCTATACCGTAGCTACGCCCACACGAGAAGCATTTGATATTGCAAATCCTCTAAGCATTAAAGTTGAGAAGTAAGTAGTACACAGTCAATACTCAGTAGCTTTATTGCAAGAAAAAATTATGGACCCTGTCGGGCACAGCAAGTTAGTTTTTTTAGAGGAGAGGATGAAGAGAGCTTTTTAGAACATAATATATTGAAATAAAGGAAGAAAATCTTATATTTAGATATTTAAGTAGGTATTATTTATATAGTATATAGGTATATATGTGTAGATTTATATTCATTTTATTTTTCATACAGTACTTGCTGTAAGCTTGCAGCTTCCTATTCTGGTGTGCGGCCGGGTTTACAACGCATCCCTCTTGCTAATCTTTTTAACGTAGTCACGAAATTAAAAAGTCCCAATCACACGACGCGAACTTCATTTGCTTGCATTTCTTCTACGTCCCAATCTGTTTTGTGGCTGTCGTTTTTTTTCCTTTCATGTCCCGATATTTGGAAACATGGATCTAGCAATATTAGACAGGTCCTTATTCGCGGTAAAAGAAGCCCTCATTTCCTAGAAATAAGTCTATTAGCATCCACGTGCCAACCCTGAGGTAATGTTATCTCAAGTTAAACCAATTTAGTTAACAATACAGCCTGTACCTTTAAACGAGAAGTTTTTGTTCTTGTATTTTAAGTTCTTTAAAATTTGCGTTTTAAGTTCTTATTCTCAAGCTTTTGACTTAAAATGAATAAGGGGTTGACTCTTTTTTTTCGGTAAGGCAATCATCAAATGACCCCTCCCGCCGAGTGTATGGCGGGTGGGAGTATCAGACTCTTACTGACTAAAACCCATCCATGTTCCTTCCTCATCTCTTTCGAACGTCCCGCAGCTCCGGGGGGATGACTCCAAAGAAATCGAAAATAAAAAAAATGGTGATACGTAAATGTTAAGGCTGACCTAGTTTCATCGCTTCCCAGTGTACGCGTTACAGGCTCGCATTTGTGCATGGAATAATATATTTGTACTCTCTACAAATATCCCGGGTTTGAGTGTTTGTTCAGATGGAATTTTTATTTACACACAATCTTGCAGAACTCACTATATATGGGGAACGCTTTAAAAAAAATGTTTAGGATTCCGCACAAAAATGGTTAAAAGGAACTCTAACGGTTTTGTCTGCTTGTCTATCTATCCGTCTGCCAACTCTGGATTTCAGGAACTACTAATGCTATCGACTTCAAATTTGGAACAGCTATAAAAATAATGATTGTTTATCAAAAAGGTAATTTTTTTTATTGATTTTATAGAAAAGTGGAGATTTGAAATTTCAAAATGCAGTTACTGCGTCATGCAGTGAAAGGACCCATGCGCCTGTTACTAAGCTATGAGCTCGTTTATTATGCTAAAATGATCAAGTTCTTGCGGTACGGTATCAAATATGATATTATCCGGTAACGCTAAGCTTGGTTAGTCTTAATTAACATCTGCTCATATGGTGTTCCCATAATACGTAGGAAACGCGCCTCAGGCAGTATGAAGGCTTAATATGTGTCCGATGATCTTGTTGCTAACTTAATGTTCAAGTATAATGAAGAGTTAAGATTTTTCTTATGTTGCGATCTTTAATGAATCTTGTCGTTTGGTTTTTCTTATAACGGTTTATCTGCTTGCATTTGACCACTATTTCACCTGATGATAAGCGAAGATGTGGTCAAAATTTCTGTCTTTAATTATTATTTTATTTTTTCTATTTTGTTTTAATTTTTTTTATTTCCTATTTGCTAATTGTCTATTTCCTGTGCATGTCCAGAAATAAATGTTTTTTCTTTCTTTCTTTCAAAATTGGAGCATGCTTATCTAGAAGTATCGTATTCGCTCGCAACTTTTTTCCTCGATCAGATAATCACCTATGACTATATAAATGGCTGGTAAAAGTAAAAAAAACAATGAAAATAATTGTTAAAAAATATAATTTAATAATAAAAACTAAATCAACAATGGCAATTCAGTTAATATAGAAATAATTTTATACTAAGGCGCCATATCTTTTCAAGATATTAGCTTTAATTACATATTTATAAGTTTTAAGCTGCATCGCCAATAGCGAAGGCGACTTCTTAAAACTTCAATTCTTTGGAACTGTTGCAGTTCCACAAATATTTTCAGAAGTCGTTTTCGCTAATGGACAAACAGCTTTTCTTTTATTTGTAAGGTACATCTATTGTTTGATATAAAATTTAGTCTAATTTTAGAACGAAACACTCTATGGCACATTATTTTGTCCGAATTATTATTTAATTTGTAATATTATCAATAGGCTTTCATGTATAATGGCGGTAATAGTGTTGTAACGATTTAGGTCGCATTTGATGTCCAAAATTCGACGTATATTTTTTGCAAGTCTTATTTATTTGCAGCTACAGGGCAGCACTATTTAAGCTAAATAGCCAACAGGATTGTAATGAAAGATTCATTTCAAAACCGTAATGACTCTCTCTCGATTTTAAGTTTTCCTAAAGTCTTCTGTTGTATTATTTATTACTCGTTTAACACGTAAGAAATAAGCTTAGTGTGACATCTGACTACACACACGACAATGGCTGCATCCGCATATCGTGTGCTCGGGTCTTTATAAACTTTACATTTATTACGAATAAAATAATATTCGCGCGAAAGATAATAAATACCTTTTATTATATGTTGAGTAAAATTGTCTGGTATTAAATTACTCAGCTTTTGCTGAAAAATATTCTTTACATAAATGTTTAACGGTAAAATTTGCTCTTTTTTTATATTCATAGCAGATGTGATAAACTAATTGGTTGTTTTATAATCGATAACTTTAAAAAATATTTAAATCAACCTGTGTACCTAGCTTTTAACTCTGGTTGATATTTTTTCCAATATTCTAATAATTATATTTCAACTTGCCCATTTACAAAGTACTTTAGAATTTGTCTATCAGTTAATCAACAACAAAGTTGATGTGTATTTGCCTGATCCAAAGCGTGCGGAGAAGACCAGGCAAGAAGCTCCAACTTTTTCAAAAAAAAATACAATACAATTTTCAAGCAAGTTTAGAAAATTATCAAATGAGAATATTGTTGAACGTCTCTAACGCCACATTTAGATTTATTTTGTAAAGGCATGGAAAAAAGTGATGGAAGCACCATTACTATTGACGATGAAAATTGAACAATTGTAACTTCAAATGTATATCAAAGTACTGAAGTAAAAAAAACATGATATACATACATACATGTAGGTACACACTTTAGAGACGATGATTCCGTTTTTGGTCCATTCGTCCATTTTCAACAAAAAACCAATCACAGTTGTTCCGTGTTCAACAAGATTAAATATTGCTACTTTTACAATTTGATTTCAACTTTTGCCAAAACAAAAACCGTTACTACAAAGTCCAGTATTAAACCCATAAATTTTACGTAACTGTTTTTGGTATTGCAAAATTGTGTCGACTAACCGAAATAAGTTCCCATAGGACAAGGGACAGAAGTACATATATATATGATGTCTTTTTAGAATTTTCTTTTATATTCTTGACTGGTTTTTGGACCCTTAAACAACCTCACATTATTGCTAATTTTCGCCTATCTAATACACCCTTAATTTTTCTTTTTCTGTACCCTGTACATAAATACATACCTACTTAAAATTAAAAGATACATTAAATCATTATCTTACTCGGTTATATTTATATTTAAAGCATTTACATTTATATAAAATTATGTTAGTAAACTAAAATCTCTTTTTATATATACAAATGAAAATAGGAAAGTTTTACATTGATAGTTGATAGTATCCCTAAGGTTTTTGAGAAAACCCTTGTAAAATTCTCATCCCACATTTATGGCCCGGCCACATTGGTGGTTTGATAACATCAGTCGTTCTAACAAAAGCTTTTTGTTTCAAACAAAAACGAGCAAACATTTACGGAGATTTTCTATAAAATTTCATGTATAAACAATTGTCTTTCAATATTTATATCTGAATGAATTAAATATATTTATGTGATTCGTGTATACAAATGTAAATTCGGTTGAATCAACCCCGTAAAATTTCTGATAGGAGAATGAACCTTAAAACTAACACACAGAGTTGAAAATTGCATGTTATGAAAATTAAGAATCGATTGGTTCTGCCGAGGTTGGCCGACTAAACGTGTTCATCCGACAAAATATTTTCTTCAAGTTCACCATTGGTTCGCATTTTCTTGATACCAATCGGTCTAAATTTCTTACAAAGAAGATTCCGTAATTGATTTCGGCGAACTTTAATAAAGCATTTAGCATCCGCTTTTAGCCCTACCTTTTATTTTTCAAGGACTTTAGTACTACCCAGTTTTTTCAATAAATATATTTTTCTTTTGTTTATTACATTCCAGTAATTTTCAGACGATTCTGCATCTCTTTCTTTGAAGACACACTTCAAAACCGATGCATGTACGTGTTTTTTTTTTAAACAAAAGACCTTATTTCACAGCTATCATAGGTACACCACAAGCATAGCCACAAACATATGGTCTTCATTTCAGCAAAATCCAGGATTGGTGTGTTCTATCACACATCTTTTACAGTACTTCTTAACCGCTCTGTAGCCTCGTAACGTAACCGGCGTATCCTGGATGTTTAGCTGAGTCAGCCCTCGGCAGTAGTAGGCGACTGCCTCTAAGCCATCGTCGCCTACTAACTCACAGCCTCGAAGAGCAAGCTTCTTGAGGTTCGGACAGCATCGGGCTAGGATCTGGAATAGAAAATGTTCTTTAAAATATATATTAACCACGGAAATACCCATGGGCCTGTAAACAGTTCTTAAGGGAATGTGTCAGACTTATAGTAGTCATAATAATGTTCAATTTCAATGTTTAAGAAGAACAGATGGAAAATATTGTATTGGAGGAACCTACGTCTCTATGAGCCAAGAAAATTAATGGTGCACGATATTACGCAATATTAATCGATGTAACAGATTGTCTTAGGATACTAACATGTAAGCAAAACCAGCAGTCTTTGGAAGACCACCGCCTTGAAGGCAACAGCTTCTCTGTCTAATAACACAGCCGTCATGTGAACTACGAGTATACTTAAATTAAGAACTTTTAAAGAAGAAGAAAATCATTTACCTGTAATCCAGCCTCAGAAACATCAGTGGCTCCAAGATCTAGCGCCCTAAGCCTGGAACATCCCCTGGCTATGGCTTCCACTCCATCGTCTCCAAGGGCGCCGCATCCTCGGGCGTTCAGATACCGGAGTTTGTAGCATCTTCTTGCCAGGGTTCTTACTCCAGAGTCTGACACCTGGGGAATTAGGAATATATATTATTAAGTGATAATGTAGACTAGAATGCAAAATACTAGGTAGGTATATTTCTGAAGGGTTATTAACACATTAGGTTAATATAATGCAATAAAAGATTCAGTTTACATTATGACATAAAACTGACATATGGATCTAGATTTACGGCCGGTTGCATGAAAGTTCACATTGTTTATGCTTTATACTTTTACGTCTGCCACAAAAATAGATATCAAATTATTTAGTCCTCTCCCCACATAATCTCTCCGTGTAGCCCTACATATATATTCACTATATATGTAGGGCTGGTCTTCCGAAAATCTGAATGCAAAAATGCAAATATTACGTATTTATTTTCATTATCCAGCAACCCGTCAGTTCAACCAATGGAAAAGGAAATATTATTCAATTCAATATAATTGGATCAAATGAAAAATCCGCAACACGACGGCAACGCGAGGTTGTACAGAAAATTGGCGCAGTGAAGTGCATACTAAGTAGTCACCGATAGCGTCTAGATTGGCGTCGTCTGCATTTAGATTGAGTTTATGATTGCAGTATCGGTTTATTTCTTTGACTATGGAAATGTTGACTGCAGAAAGCAATGGTTATTACAACGATTCATGTTAACAGTCCAAATATGTATTTTTTCTAACTTGTTATAAATAGATTTTGATAAAATTTGGCAAAGAACTGAAGACTTAGGACCATATAACTTTTTCAGAATGCATACTCATGCATTCTGAAAGCATTTCACTGGCATCTTAAAGGAACTCTCCTTTAAGATGCCAGTGAAATGCTTCAAACAGCTTTCGGGGAAACACATTCTAACTTCCAATCAGTTTAAGGCCCGTATAACAATTTTATTATGTGCCCACAAAGGATAGAAACAACAATCGTAAGACTTCGTAATCGCCAGCAAAACAGAACTTTTCAAATGACTCTTAGATTGCAAGACTAAAGAAAGAACTACAAGTTCTACTTTCAAATTGCTTCAGAAGCGCGTTTCTTGGAGTCAACTAATTAAAACTGTGTAAGAAGTTTGTGGACCGCGAGTTCATTCGTCTTTATTAAACTTCTTGTAATTGGCTATTGCGTGTTTTCGTGAGGTTTCGTTGCAATGGAACGGGGTCTTTTTAATTATTTAAACAGAATCGGTCTTATTACGAAACGATATTGTCCGGTTAAGCAGGTCGAATGCTGTTAGAAGCACCCTGCAAGAGGTCATTTAGAAAAAAAAAATACGACACGAGATCTATGTTGAAAAGAAGTCTAGAAGTCCATATTTAGGCCATTTTTAAGACTGCATGAAATTATTTTATTTTTATCTTGTTGACACAAAGGAATAGCGCCGACTGTAGAACGGTGTCTAAAACATCAGTTTCGTGTTAAGGACTTTCTCTTAGTAGGAATAGAGATCAAAATGTTTTACCTAGCTCGTAGCCGCGTTGCTTGAAATAACTTGTGTATTATTAAATAACATGACCTTTTATTTGAAAATTGTAAAATTCAATTTGCACTGGTTGAAATAAACACTAAAATTGAAGCGTAAATATTTGCAAACTTGGTGTTTTGCTTTGTGTAGTTTCAATACCTATTACCATACCAAAAAGATACGACCATAACTTTCAGTCTTCGGTCTAGACGTCAGATAGTTTCTAGCTTCAAACGGTCTGTGGTCTGTTGAATGAGTTTCAGAAGTTCCTTTTCACACCGAGAACCAATCCACTTCATTATACAGTTAGCTCATGAACCTTTGAACAACTAGAATGACATAACTTTTCAAAGTCATTACTATTAATACCACGCCTGTTTTCTACAAAGATATATGTATATACGTTTCTCATTTTTTTAATTATGTAAGTCCCTTGTTTTAGTCGAAAAACAATTTATCATCAATCGGATACAAGGTTGACGGCACGTTTGGCGTAATGGCTGAGTATTGCTCAGGCTGCTGCACTGTGTGTCGCGAGTTCGATTCCCGCACGGGACAACTAAAATTGTTCCGGATCTTGGCATTTGTACATGTGCAATGTATGTTTATAAACAAACCCACAATACCGGAGACCTAGTCTAGGGCAATGTTTTTTTTTATAAATGAAAAATAAAGTTAAAGCTGTGGTGGTACTAGTTGAAATTTACAGCAATCGCATTTGCGACTAATTACGGCCCCCGCTCGGGATCAGCGATGCGATCCCGAGCGAGATCCCGAGTGGAGAGATACAGTTCAACGAATTACTATTTCTACGACGTTTTTGATTATTTATAACTTAGCTTTTATCTTCGGAACTACCGAACCAATTAAAAAATGTCAATTTCAACAGTTAAGTGACACATAAAGAAAGACAGAAAGAAAGAAAAATATTTTACATGGCATAAGATAATAAGAATTGATACGAGACGTCAGCAGATAGTATATTGTATATTGAAAATTTAACTCACAAAGTTTTCAACGAAGGGCAAGGCTAGAAAAACTCTTTCTACGTCTATGACAATAAAATATTCATCCGCCGACTGAATGTTCCCATAGTTTTCGAATACAGAATAAACATAAATCAATCTTTTATTGTTTATTCAAAGTAGATGATCATTTAATATTTCACAATGTTGAATCCAGACAAACAATACGAGCCTCTTTGGAGAAAAAGGGAATATTTCAGATTAAACATGGGCTTACTGAAACGTAATAATTATAAACGTGAACAAAAATGATTCTTCTCGTGTGTAATTCTTATAGTGGTTTAAGGTTAATGAAATGCTTTAATGTTTTCCTTTTTTTCTCCCTTTTGATGTTAATATACCTAATTTCACAAAGCACTGAAGTTTAGAGGAAATTTCTGCTTCTAGAAACAGTAAATATCTAAATTTCTGGAAATATTCAAACGATACTAAACTCTCTACTTTCTGGAAATGATAACATCTATAAGATAATCCTAAAATGGATATTTTTGGTCCCGCAAATATTTGCGGATTCTCTGGGAACGTGATGGAAATTTCAGGGAAAAGCGGGATATGTGAAATCAGGTTTAGCGGGGTATTATGATCATGATCCAGTGCTGATAATCAGCGCGGTAGCTTATATCTCATGCTTCTGTGGGCCTAGCACGAATCACTTTCGAAAAAGGATTCGTATCGGCAGAGATTTTTTAATGGAATATACTAGCTGCTTACAAAGTATTTATTTAAATTTATAACTTTAATCATATATTTGGATGCTGCAAATTGTTATTTACATATTTTAAACATAAATTTTGCTCTAGTATGGTTGTATTTATGATTCGTAAATCGCTTTCGATACGAATACTTTTTCGAAAGTGATTCGTGCTATGCCCACTGATACAGCATTGTACTGAGTGGGGGGATTTCAGATTTCATTTGATGTTCTCAATAGTTTTTATCTTCTGATATTTCGATATTTATATTTCATAAAAAAACTTAAAATGTAGCATTTAAGTAGCTACAAAGGCTACAAAGACGATTTCAACAGTACTTACAGGATTACAAAAATATTCGAGTTTTATAATTTAGTGGGCGTTGGCAGTGTTGTTTTTTATGTTTTTTTTTTGCATAATTTTTACAAATATTTAAATGGAATATGGAATAAAACATGGAACAGAAGTAAGATCGACTTGTACAAAAATTCTTACTCATATTTTTTCTTCTATAAAAGATATAAGGTCCTACGTGTTACGTAAATAAATTATATACCCATAGACTTCCACCGGTGCAGCTCTTATCCAAGAGCTCCTTAACAATGGTTAAGGAGCTCTTGGATAAGAGCCGCACCGGGTTGACCGATCAAAAGTTAAGCTGCACTTGGCGCGGTCGGTCTGTGGATAGGTGACCATCTATATCATAGCGAGACTCCTCCGTGCCGAAAAAGACGTAAAGCTGTTCGTCCCAGTTGTCATTTGTAGATCTTTGGCAGTCGTTATGGCTAGTCAGAAGACAGAAAGTCTGACAACCAGTCTTACCAAAGAGTATCGTGTTTCCCGGTTACTGGGTTGTGAAGATCAGATAGGTTATCGCTCCATGTAAAACACTGGCACTCAGCTGCACCCGGTTAGACTGGAAACTGACCCTAACATAGTTAGGAAAAGTCTAGGCAGATGATGAGACTTCCATATTGTCTTTAGATGCTACAAATACTACAGTAATATCATCATCATCCGTCGATTCTCACCTGAGTACACTTAGCAACAGAAAGGTATCGCAGCGCCGGCCCTAACTTCGCCAGCTCGTACAAGCCGAAGTCCGTAACACCGGTACAGTCGGACACACTGAGTTCTTTCAGCGCGCAGTACGATGGTATCCACCGTACGCCTGCATCTGCAACAAATAGCAATAAAAAAACTGTTAGGTAGTTTGTTACATTTTTAAGTGAAACTGCCGAACCAAAGAACATGATAATTCAGCTATACTGGGTGATATTCAATATGGTACTATACTTATGTCAGAAGATTACAGAGAATCAGAAATTGACTGTCGACACTTACTTATATGAAACTAGCTGTTTCACGCGGTTTTACCCGCGTCCCGACTAAACTACTTAATGAACCCGGATAATAATAAAGAAAGAAAGAAAATAAATTTGTAAAAAAAAATATAATTATAAACGATATGTTGTAAAGTTATTAACGGAGTTAAAAGAAATTTACATACATACAAGATACGCGCGAAAAACATAACCCTTCCTTGGCAGTTGGGTAAAAAGAAGCATATAACCGTCTTCGAAGTCCCTTTTATATCAGTATAATTTTTTTCCAAATCGGTTCAGCAGTTTTACCGGGAAAGCGTGACAAACAAACTCATTTTTGCATTTATATATTAGGAAGCGAGATAAGCGGAACACATAAAAGCGAAGTTTATGTATTTCCAACGTATTCCCTATTTACCGTGAACGATTTTACACTGTTCGCGATTCACTTCTCCAGATGAAATGGGTTCTTAGTATAATTGTTAAGGGTTACCAGTTTAATACAAAGATTAATGGCACAGTTCAACAAACTGGAACAAGAATTAATTAAGATGCTAAACGCATCCCTTCCTCGTTGTATGAAATTGCTCAACCCGAATAATTACTGATTCGTACCTTGAATGCAATGAGGTGATAAGCCTTTATATTTGTTTCAATAGATAATAATAAAATTAAATCTTGGTATAATATCAATGGACTAGTTTTTCGCCAGCGGCTACCCCGCAAGGGCTCAAATTAAAAAAATACAGAGTTTAAATCTTTGCCCCCCTTTATCATCCCCTTAGGGTTAGAATTTCGGAAAATCCTTTCTTATCGGATGCCTACGTCATTGAAAGAACACACCCTCCAACTTTCAGGTCTACGATCAGCGGTTTAGGCTATGTGTTGATCCGTCAGTCATTCAGGACAAAACATTTTATATGTATATGTTTTTGGGTGTATATAGATAGACAGATAAGGAAGCATCTACAAGAAAGTGATGGTGAAGAGGTCTTGATTAACAAGTCCGTCAGTTAACGCGCGCATTTTCTTTATGCGAACTCATGAATGATAAATTTGAAACGTTGAAAGGAAAAATAAGAAGTAGGTACCTAGATAATATTATTGTTTTGTATGTATTTCATTCAAATGAAGATTATAATTATTTAACTGTTAGTTTTCAAGTCCTGTGCTTTTATAATATCTATTCGAACGCACACACTTTAACTGATTGAAGTCTACATCCTAATCTAACTATGCTAACTTCTTAGATTATATACATGTCTAGATGGAGCGTCGCGCTACAATCATAACAAAGAAAACGAGGCAACAATTTCAAACATGTGTGCGTGCAGGCGTCGTTTTACACTATGCGTATACGTCTCTGTGTGTGTAAATAATGATAATAGTTACTACAATTCTCCCATAAAACACATAAAAATAATAGACTTATTAATTACGACAAGGTTTACCAACGGTTACGTACTGTACTGACCGGCGGGTAAGCACTTGTGAGCTAATTGTTGGCTGACACTTTTTGACACGTTTGCGCGCACTTGACGCTCCATCTAGACATGTATATAATCTAAGGCTAACTTATATTAGACTGCGAAAGTGATTTTATTTGTTTGTTATGCTTTCACGGGAAAACGACTCAACCGATTTGGATGAAATTTAATACGGAGATAGATTGTTATTTTCTAAGTATACTTTAGTAAGTGCCTTAAGTAGTTCCTTCGGGACGCGGTTAAAACCGCGGGGAAAAAAATAGTTTACTATATAACACAATAGGTACATAGCAACCACAATTAATTAAATTATATAATCCTAGTCTACGTCATACCTTCAGATCTTTTGTTTTCTAACAAGAGAACAATTATTCTAATTTCTCGGCGGAGTTGAAAGAGTTTTATCATTAGGCAGTTACTTTGTGTTAAGCCGGTTCCTACCCCATATTTGCGTAATCGTTTAAAGTGTGTATACCCTCATCCTAAGCAGATTTGGCCTCGGGCTACCAAAGTTTAGAATACGGAAATTTTATTTGTACGTTTCTAAAACATTTCGTTATCTACATTAATATTTAAACAGAGGTTTATTATGTTTGTTTGTGTGTATGTTGAGAGTTATCTCTAGACTAATTGAACGCGTTTATGTAATTATTCGCTCATATGCGAAAAGTTCGCAGATACTAAAGTTTATAGTACCTAATTAACTCCGCGCTTCTCCAACTAGATACCGCGCTTCCATCTATGGAACCTAGCTATTATTATCCAAACTTATAAATGCGAGAATGAGTTTGTGTATTTGTTTACTTATTGCGCTTTCATTCCGATTTGTATGAAATTATGGTACAGAGATAGATGAAACTTTGGAGACGGATATAGACTTTTTATCCGGATGCATGAAGTAGATCCCTATTGACGCGGGTGAAACATCTAGAACAAATTGTTTTATCAAATCATCAAAACAAGTGGATTTCAAATCAAAGGCCCTACATTTAAAATTTCTAGTCAACGTTTCAGGTCTGCAAGATTTTAATTAACAATTAATAGAGCCACAGCCTCCTTGCAATCAACAACCGTTGGCCTAATCTTTACCGAACAGGCAAAAAGGAAAAAAAAACAAAATTATTACGGCTTTCATCATCATCATCAGCCTATACTGTACTGTCCCACTGCTAGGCACAGGCCTCATCTCATACAGAGAAGGCATGAGCATTAATCACCACGCTTGCTCAAGGCGGATTGGCGATTTCAAACTTTTTACGGCTTTATAAGAAAAAAATACTGAGAGACTACACAAGCGAGTAAGCCGCACACATACCGTACAACATCTATATTCGACGAACAAGAAAATCTTGTGTGAAAATCTAGTGCAAGCAATTACCGACGTGCTTTCGAAAAACTGAACGAACGAGCTGGACGAGACCACTAGAGGGGCGACTGATCTAATGGAGACGTTACCTGCAGATTATGGCGATTATATCGATGTTTTTCTGAATAATAATGCGATTACTGTCCAGTACCAGCCGTATTATTTATCAGAGTAACGGTAAGGCTTTGAGTATAGTTATATTTGCAGATCAACGGTATTGCTTGAGCTCTTCGGGGAATTATTGAATAAAGTTGTTGTTAGACTCCGCACTGACGAAATACAGGGCGTCTTACGGCGATGAATGGAATGACTATTAAAAATATACCTTCTATAACAATTGTAGAGAAATTAAAAAATATACATCGATATAAAACACTTGAATCAAGAAATAATTTAGACACTTGAATCATTTTTTAAAGGACGAACACTGTCAAAAGACAATGCATATTGAACTATTGAATCATAATCTTAATTAAGTTAAGGTTAACCATATCTTACTACAATCCTAATCATAAACAACTAAAACGTATAATAACAGTTAAAAAAGAGAAATAATCTCTCATCAAAAATAATAAAAACTTAATGAATGAAATTACATGAAGATTTTTTTTTTCTTTTAAATAACAGATTTATATGTTATCCTTTATTCATTTAATCTACTAACTGAACTTGGATATAATAAGATAGTTTAGGTGTATGCATATATTTATTTCCAATTTTATACAAAAATAAATATAAAAACTTTTTTTTAATTTTGAGCTAAATAATTCAAAACCTAAAAATACAAAATCTCCTTTTTGTTATTCGTTTTATTTTAATTATAGTCTGATTGTATTTACATCCTGCGTTCAATTCGAAGCGTTTGCAAAGCTATAGCCATAACCAATCTTGATATTAATTAGAAAATTCCCTAGTTAGAATTTCTAAGCTAACCTAGTTCCCCGGATTAAGTTGTCAGTAAATTGCTAGGTGTTGACTGTAAGCAAACAACTTATAATTAACTGACACTTAATTATGTTATAAAAATTGAGAAGGGCTTGGTCGGGAAAAATTATGATAAGGATTAGAAAACGTTAGTCATTTGCATAATTTATGATTGAGCTAGTATTTAAACGCAATGTAGTTACACTCGTGTGATCGTAGAACATACTTTATAAACGCCTGGTTTAATTAATAAGAATTGCTTCAGTAATTTCAGGGTTTTTCTTTTCATAAAATGAAAATAGATAGCTTTATCCAAAAATGTTCGCTTTTTTCAACTCTTGCAGGTATGTACCGTGTAAAAAATAAAGTAAGTCGAGAAACGACTCTTAATAAACCAATCAAGTTACATTTTCTTTTCTATTATATTTACTGCTTTAAAAGTCTAATCGGTTTTATATAACTGCTCCTCCGTTTGTTTTACTTTTCATTATTTTATATCCATAATAAAAGTATATATGAATTAAAAATAGTCGAGACTTGTGTTAAAATAATTAATAAATTATCAAAATTAGTGTGAAAATTTGATATAAAATGTTCAATGTTACAAGGCACAAAGGTATGCTAATGCAATTTTGTTTTCATAAAAAATATTTTTACTTACGTATTTATGAAATTGAAAACCTTTGCAATTCTTATTTTTCTGATGCCAAAGTCTATCGTAGCTAACATACAACGCAACTTTTACCAATAGCTTTATTTTTAAAGCCATCAAAGGGTAACATTGCATATAAAACAACAGCCAAAAATATTAAGTAAAATATGACGTACAAACAATACTTCGCAGAAGCCATTGAATACGATTTATTTTGTTCTAACCACTTAGACTTGAAATATTACAGTAAAAATATGATTTATTATTTTGTTGTTCTTGGTCGTTTTCTAGGAAAACAAGGTTATTTGTAGGTCTTCTCTTAGTTACCTTCTTTTTGGTAAAAACAAGTAGGTACCTAATATTTTTATACCCAATCTGAATGAAAAATATTTTTTTGGTTCGTTTTTGGCGTTTTTATTTATTTTTGTTCAAATTGGAACGGTCTAGACCAATTACACCAACTGAATCAATTATCGAGGATCAATTTCGGCTCAAACGTTCTCCCCGTGGTCCCAGAACAGCAGAACCCGCCTTATAAGTTTTATAGAACTGTAAACTGAATTACTCATGTGGTACAAAGGACTTAAGATAGATACGAAGATATTATGATGAAGATAGAATACTGTATTTAGTTCGCAAAAAGGAGTTCGTATATCTACAAGCGCAAACAAATTGCTATGTAGAATGAAAAATGATATTATTTTTTATTCGACGACGCGACTTTCTACCGCGTTGGGCATAGGCCCCTTACCGTACCATAAAAGTGATGAAAGTTCTAGAGTTAAATTTTCATATCTCTTACCTGTGACTAGAGTACATCTCCTTAGGTACAAATACTGTAGAGAGGGGCAGGTGTGGAGTAACGCGCAGAGTCCGGCGTCCGTCACGGACCCGCAGTCCGTCAGGTCTATGTACTCCACGGGAGGTCGCCGGGTCGCCAGCCGCGTTTCCAGCCACGCCCAATCTGGCCAGTCCACGTTTGGACAACCTGGAGAATAAAAAGTGTTAACATAAAGTTGGTTATGGTCCGGAGCGAGAGGGCATGAAAGCAGTCAACTCCTTTTGTGAAAAAATACCTGTTTTCCGCAAAGGGTAAGGCAGAAAAGATTTATCAGTAATTCAACACGAATACATTATAATTATAGTTTAAAATATTAGTCTTAAAAACATATTTTTTTCCTAACATCATCATCATCATCATTCTTTGCCTAATCTCTTCCCAACTGAGATAAGACTAACCAGATAATGAACACAGTTGGGGTTGACTTCCAGCCTAACCAGATTCTGCTGAGTATTAGTGTTTGCGTGGAGCGACTGCCTGTATGACCTCTACAGCCCAGTTACCGGGTAACACGACAACCAAGGGGTATCTAAAGTTGCTGGTATCTAACTTTCTAGCTTCTGGCAACCCATAACAACTGTCAAAGAACCACAAATGACAGTATGCACCAATGACTTACGTGCTTTCCCAGTCTCGGAGGAGTGTCAGTAAAAAATTAAATAAATAAAAAAGGTTTATTGACATAAAACATATTTTACACTCGATTTGGTGGAATAGTACAACATTGTAATTGAATACAATTCAAAATTAACACTAATGTCTAAACTAGGCCAAGCCTGTACCTTAGACGTTAGTTCCCATAACTTATCAACAGACCGGACACTAATGGACTTACTTACAAACAATGTAAATAACATTCCAGCACCATCATCAGCCTCTATATCGTCCCACTGCTGGGCACAGGCCTCTTCTCATACAGAGAAGGCATGAGCATTATCACCACGCTTGCTCAAGGCGGATTGGTGGTTTTAGACTTTTATAGTCAAGGTTTCCTCACGATGTTTTCCTTCAGTGACGCCTAAGATATACTTAGAAATTACATATGACTTTAGAAAAGTCACATTGGTACTTGCCAGGTTTCGAACCCGCACACTCGTACACGAGAGGCAGGTGCCTTAACCACTAGGCCACCACGACTACTTACTTGTACTTACTTATAAATAACATTTACTTGGTTTATTTTAAGTCAGAAATAACCCAAGTAGGATAAAATAATCAGGATCAACCACGGGCCGACCGCGGAAACCTCAGCTTTACCTTTATCGATAGACCCATGCGGCTACTTAACCTCGAGCTCTTTGTTAACGACTGAAAAATCGATCCTACATTGAACCCGTCCCGGTTATTTAAATTGAAAGACAATTATTTATTCATTGTTTAGACAGCTGGCGAAGTTTGGTCCCAGTGGATGTTAACCCTTCCGATCCAAAGTAAATAAACAAGAAAATTACAATGAACGAACATCGTTATTTACGGCGATACCTACTTGCTTTCAGTAATTCTTCAGGAAGTTTTAATTATCTTTTATTATTTACTAGCTCGTGCCTTCTCTGGATGAGAAGAGGCCTTTGTCCGGCAGTGGGACAATATATAGGCTGTTGATGATGATGATGATTAACTAGTTACTGCCCATGACTTCATCTGCGTGGACTTACGAATGGGCCCAGGTGGACCAAATTTCATATAAATCCGTTTTGTATTTTTGGGTGAAATAGTAACAAACACATATACATAAAAGAATGTATAACAGATTTCTCTTCATCTTCTTTTTCATTTCTTTAAATAACCAACAGGAATTTATTATTTATTACTAAATCACGCAAATAATATCTGAACGGATTCCAATGACATTTTGTTATGAAGATAGAAAGAAACCTGGACAAGAATATACGCTAACTTTTGTCAGACTGCGGGGGAACCTGCCATAAATAGCTAGTATAATAATAAAAGCAGTAACCTGTTAGGTCTATATGCCTCAAATCCGTGAGGTCCGTGATGAGGGGCGCCATGGCCCTAGCGTCCATACTGCTGGAGCCTGTCACAGCTAGATGCGTCAGGTTCCTAAACGTGGCCACCAGCAGCTGGGCACTTGCTACTGTTACCTGTTGAAAAAGATTTGTAACAGATCTTGTAGACAGAAAACAATAACTAGTATTATTATATGGACAGCGTAGAGGCTATGTGATCCAACTGACATATTGGCCATTTGGCCAAAATTTAGTAATGTGTATTTTTCCTTTTAGGAAAATGTATGTGTATCTAACATAATGTGTGATGAATATGATCCCATGAGCTCGTTCAGCACGACGAGAGGATGATGTAGTACATATGTACATAAATATAAATTTATCACAGCACATGCTACAATATGAAATGAAGATATAATCAAAACATTTTGATTTCATTTGTTTCGGTCAAATCTTGCATGCAGAATTAGAACCAATATCTTTATCCTATGAGTTGAGATTTGTGTATCTGTTGGATCATCTCCAATGATACCCCATTTAAATAAAAGCTTTTAAAAAACTCACCGCACAGTTTTTCGATCTCCACTCCCTGACAGAACTGACGCACGGTCCTGCCCTCGCTCCTGCACATCTGGCAGCGATCTCCAAAGGTCCTGCTGCCCTAACCTTCTTCCAGGCTTCGGGCCTTGTGATGAGCCGCGTGGTCAGCCTCGCCCATCGCCGACATACCCGGGACATTCGACAGAGGTCAGACACCTGGAAAATTTCGAAACGTGTTTATAGTCGACGATGAAAGTGCTTAACAACAATAGACTATCACGGTCACAGTCACGGTGCTGGGAACAGGGTTCTGATCATACAAAGAAGGTAAGCATTGGTGACGCTTGCTCAGTGGAATTTCGATGTCAGATTTTTATTCATCATTATTGATCAAACAATGATGGACGAAAAATAGTCCACTCCCGTGCTTCGGTTCCTTACGGTTCGTCAGACGTTCACTAACTCACAGTAGCCCCGTATGGCTCCTTAAAAACTTTCAACACTGAAATATTAATGGCTTGCTAATATTATATGACTTTATGTTAGGAATACTATATCATTCATGGTTGAAGTCTATTGGTTAGAATTTCGTCCAATGCCAAAACTTTATACTAACTTCGAAATAGGTACTACCAGAAAATAGTTCATCAAATTTCCTTAACTTTTTTCAAACTTTGTTAGTAACTTTTATCTGCCTAGTTTTTTCTTAACTACATTTGGGTGAAATTCCAGTCTAACAGTGATGCAGCTTAATACATATAGTATTTTACACGGTGCCCCTACCAATCTGACCTCCACAACCCAGGTAACACGATACCCCTTCGTAAGACTTCTCGTTGAAGTTACAGGCTGACTGTACGTGACGACTGTCAAAAATCTACAAATGATAGCCGGGACATTAGTCCCAGCTATCATTTGCTAGCTAGAGCTCATGATCGTGGTATGGTGGGGGTCTAAGAAGGGAATGAGATACAGCAAAAAATTACAGGTGTTACCAACCTCAAGATAAGACAATATTTTCAACCACAGCGCATCATTAAGGGTATTATCCCTCCTTCTCCTAGGCGGGCCGCAGTCTGCCAGAGTGTGGTACCCCTGATCTAGACTGAGCTCGCTGAGGTCTGCGGCGAGGGACAGCGCGGGCTCGGGGGGAGGGGGCGGCCGCCGCCGCGCACCCCCGCACACGCCGGGCCCTGAACAACTCCCGCTTGACATGGCGAGACCCTGAAAAGAAGATGGTTCTGAGTTAATATCTTGGTCTTAAAGTCGAATCCGGAACTGACAGGTAAATTGTAAATATACGTCAGACACTTTCAAAGGGAATTTTGTAATTTGACGTCAAGTTAAATTGACGTCGGCAGCGCGCACACGTAAAATTTAAACGTAGTTGTTCTACGGCGTGTTTCAACTTTAATATAAAGTTATCTGGGATAATTTTATCAATATTCTTTAATGGAACATCTGGTTGATGATGGATGTCTATCCAAAACTTATAAACAGGACAAAGTTAAGTGTAGAAAAAAAAAGGTAACGAAAATTATACATACAAAAATAGTCTCCACGAATATAGGAGCCCTATTTTTAAAACAAAAGCCTAGGGACTGGGCAACAGACAATCAAAAGATTAGAGGGTAACAGAAATCATAGCGACAAACCAGAAAATATGACTTAATTTGATTGCAAACATTAACGAATTTGTTACCATTCGTAATGATGTAAATCGTAGCAAATTGTTCCAGTAAATCATTTGCATTGACAAGCATCTATAAAATGCCAATTATTGAGAATTTGAAATAGCGGTAGACCACTTTGACTTTAAATAACCAAGAAATTTTATTACACTGGAAGCATTTTATTGAGTCAAGTAAAAGGATTAACCTAATTTCGAGACGACGTTTGCGACGTAATATGAAAATAAAATAGCTGTCGACAAGCTGTCGAGTGCATTTTCAGTGCTCGGTTGTATTCGACAGCAAATTATTTGCAAATCTTGGGAGAAAATGTTAAATGTTATAAATTATATCGATATTTAGAATATACTAGCTTCTGCCAGCGACTTCGTCCGCGTGGAATAGTGGTACTCCGCTCCTATTGGTCTTAGCGTGATGATATGTATAGCGTATAGCCTTCCTCGATAAATGGACTATCTAACACTGAAAGAATTTTTCAAATCGGACCAGCGGTTCCTGAGATTAGCGCGTTTAAACAAAATGACAACATTTCCCTTCACTGCTCTGCTCCTATTGATTGTAGCGTGATGAAAAGTATACTATAACCATCTCAGGAGTATGACAAATAATTGTACCAAGTTTCGTTAAAATCCGTCGAGTAGTTTTTGTTTCTATAGAGTTTATACAGACAGACAGACAGACAGACAAAAATTTTACTGATTGCATTTTTGGCATAAGTATCGATCCCTAATCACCCCCTGATAGTTATTTTGGAAATATATTTCATGTACAGAATTGACCTCTCTACAGATTTATTATAAGTATAGATTAAGTAGCTCTACGAAACGCAATGTTAATCAATACCAAACCAATCTACATTGATCTTCATCAGTGTTAGTCTCACTGAGCTCAACCTTCAGTTCTTCCAATCTTTAAGCATATAACGAACTTAAAAAGAAAACTATCACGGCTAAATAGGCTTTACCGGTTACAGTCGACCAATTACGGAACCCTAACGCGCGTGGCTCGACACGCTATTGGCCAGTTTTTCCATACCAATTCTTTCGAAAATACTAATAGAATCCAATAAAAGAAACAAAAAGTATCAAATTAAATTTTCTTTTAAAAAACTATGAATGACAGATGGACTAAATTATAAATGTAAGCCTAACGCATAAATTCCGTTTGTAACTCGCCTTTCATCCATTCCTTTATCAAAACAAAACCAAGATAAATTTTCTATCTACGTTATTCATCAAAAAACACTATAATCACAAAAGCAATCGCTCCTAATAAATAATACAAAATTCTTAGTACTTGTCCGATCAAACGATTTATAACGTGCAGACACATTAGCATACAAACAGACATTAGTATGGGTGCTAATTAATGTTTCTGAAGCTGTCAATTGTACAATTAATACGCAAATTATAATTGTATTCGTGCTTGTGGGAATTTGATTGCATATTGTAAATGTCCTCGAGTTTTGAGAACTGCATTATGAGAACAGTTATATTTGAAACTAGCTTTCCGCCAGTGGCTTCGCCCACGTAGCCAACGAATACGAATAAAAATACGAATGCGAACACGAATTCAAATTAAAAATGACAGAGTTTCATACAATCGTTTTTCACTCCCGTAGGGATAGAATTTCGGAAAATCTTTTCTTATCGGATGCCTACGTTATACAAAGAACACACCCTCAAGTTTCAGGTCGCTACAATCAGCGGTTTAGGCTATGCGTTGATCCGTCAGTCATTCAGCACAAAGCATTTTATATGTATAAATGGAATTGCGGGTATGGATGACTCTAAGTTATGTTTTATTCTGTAACTTTACCAAAATTGATTAAGTAGTCTTTGTTTATTGCATTTGTCATTAGCAGGCCCTAATAGTTTACAGTACAAGTTTTGCGTTGGAAATAGTACAAATTGTTGAACGTATTTTTTTTATTCAACTTATGAAATTAGTTGGTTGACTCCACGCGTGACTTGAAGGCCGGCCTATATCTAGAGTTTAGATTTATTTAGTCTAGATTCTAGACTAAGCGATTTATTAGTTAACTAATCTCACCTCTTTTGATGCAGCTAAGAATTCCGTAATTGTGCCTGGCAGTAAACACAACATAGTTTTCCTAAACAAACCGAATAAAAAGTGGATTATACCTACATCTCTGCCTATTTTTTCAGGCTAAAGCTACGTAATAAGTATAAAGTTACAGTTAGAATTAGATTCAAAAGCATCACGTTACAAAAGCAAACTATAGTCCGTACCAATTGCTTTTACGAAAAATCTAAACAAAATTATAACCTATTTTGTTCAAATTGTCCCAAATATGTAGATAAATAAAATGGCATTAAATGATGAATGATGTTGTTTAGAGCATGAAGTTGTCAAAAATGCGCCATCCTTACGCCATTTTGTTAATTTCTGTGGCAGAATTAGAACAAAATTGGTTACGACTTTGTTTACATTTTACTAGAAAACATCAGAACTTTATAACACCACTGACGAAGGCCTTTGAGAGAAGCATCCGTGAGCACATCAAAGCCTTATAACCCTTAACTATTACAGTACTTTATAAATAGGAGAGGAACCTAGAATATTCACTCGCGTATATCTTCATCGCTTTACAAGCCGACTTTGATGTACGCCACATATCATATACTGGTTCTAAAAGACCAAGAAAATAAAACAGAAGGACCATGTGAGCTGTTGAATAAGGTGCATTAGAATAGCTTCAGCGTCGGCCTATTTTACTATCCCACTGCTGGGTAAAGGCATCTTCTCATACAGAGAAGGCATGAGCATTGATCACTACGCTTGCTCAAAACGGATTGGCGATTTCAGGCTTTTTAAGTCCAGGGGCTGTACCATCACGTGTTTTTGCAATCACTATTGTTTGAGAGCGTGACACAGCTACTAACGTCGTATAGCTCCGTCTCTATTTCATAACGAAAAAAATCTAGTTTTGGCACGTCATGGTAAGGCCCCAGGTTTCCTCACAATGATTTCCTTCACCGTTCCTTAACTAATACACTTCTTACTTATAAAAAACCTGTAAACTGAAGTTTAACCATTTCTCACATAATCCTTACTGTAGTAATCCAGGATTAAGCTACTAACTTAAGTTCGAATAAATGCTAAACAGCATTTCTGAGTGAGATTTTTGCTAATCCGTTCCTAAGTAGCAGATTAGTCATATTAGTACTTGCCAGGCTTCAAACCCACACTCTCGGACGTGAGAAAAAGGTAACCATCATTTAATTCGTTTTGTCGGACAGTTTTCACACACCGAGATTGTTCTCCTTGTACCCAACCCTCCATAATGTTGCTAGGAATGGCTTTTCTGATACCTTACTCTATGATCACAGAACTCGGTACCGACCTTATTTCACAATTAAACGCGTATCTTTACAATGGAGGTATAAATCAAACGAGTTTGTCATCTGTGCCACTCATGCACATTTATGAGCCATAGTTATTCCGATTGAACTTGCTATTGGCTGGCCGACTTAATTTTAGATTGTCAGTAAAACATTGGCGTGTTTTATAACTTGGCTTAAGGGTTTTAAAAAGATAATAATCGATCACCTTCGTTTAAACTAGATCTTCCGATTATATTTTTAATTATGGAACACTAATCGAATATTCGAACGAGCATGAGTGTTTATTTTATTATTTATTTTTTCTTGCATTCTACACAATTGAATGAAATGATCCAAAAAAAATATTAAAAAATCTCCGGAACTATGAATTCCGTTTTTATGAGATACTAGCTCATTCCCGCGGTTTCATCTGCATCCTGAAGGAACTATTTCGCCCAGCCAAATAAAAAAAAATCCTATGTCCTTATTCAGGCTCCTATTTATCTCATACTACATTTCATTTAAAAGTTCAGGCAGACAGAGTCAATTTCACATTTTATCATTAGTAAAGATTACAAATACTACCTTTAATCGACGTGAAACAGTGTTAAGTAAAAAAAACAATAAACGTGAATAGACTGGCACACTCGACAAATAAAGACTGACATCCAACCTAGTTGGATCAAGCGTGATAGAAGTGTTCATTAAGGACACGGGGAAGTTTCAGATTTATTCCTATACGCTCCAAATATCTACATAAATAATAGCTTCAAATAATGTTAAAGCTTCTAAGAAAAAAAATATAGAAAGAATCTCCCAGGAGCAGAAGTTTTGGAGCATATAAGAATAAATCAAATTTGGGCTTGATTGAAGGGTGTAACTCAGAATTTAATAAAGATGTTTTTTTTACCATATTTCTAGACATTTTGTAATTGTCATTGACAATATTTTACTTAGACACATAATACTGAAAGTTAATCTTTAGGATCTGGGCAGAATGGGAGGGGACTTACTTTTACCTTACTGACTAATCTCATCAATACTCTTTCAATTACGCTATGCGTTCTAGGGCCACGGTAACTCTTTCAAACAAACTCGCAACCCTGGCAAAAAAAATTAATACCTCAAAATACTATACAAAAACAAAACTGTATAAATAAACAAATATGTAGAAAAATTAGGTCTCGCAGTACTCTCTCACATCGCTCATTCAGTTACGTTCCCAGAAGATTATCATCCAATTAATATTAGTCTTTTGATCCCTATATTTGGTAGTAGACTTCGAAGAAAGAAAATCATTAGTACGTTTTTACATAAGCCGTCGCTCAATCTACGAATTAAAAGGCCAAAGAGAGCAATAAAAATCACAAAATGAATTAAGCAAAGATTACTCAATAATTCTCACAGAGCTTAATTCCGTTTCCAATAATGTAGATAACGGAATTCTTCCGAATTATTTAACCTCGTTCCGTACAAATAAAACGTCATCGTGTTAAAAGTGTCACGCGTCGAACAACATTATTTAAAATTCTAACTGTATAGGCCCTGTTGAGATTGCTGACTGCTGATCAGTGGCTTCGCACTCTCTAATAGGGATAGGGTTGCCACTTATATAAGGAATTTCCTTAAAAGTGTAACTTATAAAATAAATACTTCTTCTATTTTTAGGAGCAGAATATAATGACTTAGCTAGCTAGCTATTACTCCTGCCTATGGCGCTCTCCGCATCATAGCAATGAGGGATAATGTACTTTTAATTGGTGAACGAACGATAACATTTTTAATAAATCTGTATTTCATCATTCTCCTTTTGTAATCCATAATTCTAATAGTAATCCTCATTTATACTCAAAAACTTTTCATCACACGTCTTAAATTCCTCCTCATCACATGACGAATTATTTAGCACAACTTCTGGCTCGCAAGTGACACTTTCACACTTCCTCGAACATACCAATCTCATCTCAGCTATGCATGTAATTTAACTTTGAAATCAAATGAAATATTCAAATCGTCTTGAATGAAATTTTCATGCATTAAGTTTAAAATTTCCGTATTAAATTCATTGCATCTGCATAGCCTTTCCCAACTATATTGGATTTGGCTTCCATATAGTTTTACTGGAAGTAGCTGAATGTTTAGCATGGAGTGACTTCCTATCTGACCTCCGTGAACCCGTTACTTGGTAAGACCACCCGTTACAACTGTCAAAGATCTATAAATGACAGCCGGGATCAACTGCTTCCCCAGGATGGAACCCCCATCCATTAACCGACCGCGCCAAGCGCAGCTTAACTTTGATGTTAGCAAACCACAAGCTCCTTAAATAAACTCATTTAGCTTAAGATTTTTTTTTATGCTTGACTCATAACATACGCCATAACCACAGCTCATTTTGTAAGACACTTAAATTACAAAGTGTCACAATGTCAGAACTTTATTAGTGTAACTGTGTGCACCCTAGGAAGATAGCTAACCGCTCATCAAGTGCTCATGTGGCGTAATGTGTCGCCTCGGAATAGGGTTGTCACGCGGGAAACGTTTGAGTAAATATTTGACGTGTGGATGGGTGACCGTTTTCTTAACATAGCGAGACCCGTCCGTGCCTTGGAGAGCACATAACGCTGTCAATCGTGTCCGGTCGTGTAGGATTACCGACTCATCGGACTATGAGACTGAAGGATAGGCGAATCACCCATAGCTCATCGCCCACAGCCCCGCGCCTACGGTGGCCGGGAGTCGTCTCGCGACTCCAACGCCCGTGGCGTCTCCCGCGGCGTCTGGCGCGTGAGGTCTCTCGCAGAGAGTGCACCCCGTGTCTACGCGAGCGCTTGTGCACTATAATATCTCCTGCGTATCTACATTACCGTTTAGGAGATATTATTACAGTAAAAAATAAAATAGATTTTTTCTTCAAATGCCGCAGCCCTAAATGTCTCTCACCGCTCTCAGTCCATTAACATACACAAAAACTATTTGCTAAGCCGTGGTGTTATTTCAATACCCATTCACTGCACTTGAGAAGTACTTCCAATAATTATGTTTACTTTGCGTGCATGGTGAGCACTAAGGAACTATTACGCTACCGGACATTTTCTTATTCAGATGAAAATATGCTATGAATGTGTTAGAACGTGTTTTTGGACAGCATGTTGTTTTCGATTATAGGAATACCTAGTTTGACTGTCAAATACGTTAATTGAATTTAAGCCTATCTTCTAATGGCTGTAAATGTTGTACAATTTCAGAATTTCTGGCTTTTGATATGCATGTCGCGGTTTCGATCCCAACATGTTATTCATACTTACTTATTTAGTTTACGAACTAATTGTCGACTTTTATAATTATTCAGGCAGACTATTGTTTATTTTATTTTTTATAAAACGTTAACCCCATACTAGGAATTTCTCCTGTATCATGTGTTTACAAGCATATATTATACAAGCACAAATTCCCAGGCCCGGAACAATTTTAGTTGTCCCGTCCGTGGAATGGATCCCGCGACACGCAGTGCAGCAAATACACCAAATACGCCACAGGTGCCAATATAGATCCATAATTATAATGCTGTTTCAGAGTCTAATGTTTTTGATTGATAACGTAATTACGATACAAGACAAATTTTCTATTCTTATCTACACAAAAGGTCTAACTTCTTACATCAAAACACATTTTTATATTAATCATTTACATCAAATAAAGCTTTTGATATTTTCTTCAAAGTATACCATTCATAACCAGATTGCTAAATTATTTTAAGTAATTATAATGTTACTCAGATCGCCGCGGGCAGGTCTAGACTGTGATGGTTTAGTAATTACCTAAAACTAAGCTCAAGTAATTGAATTTGTAAGAAAATATATCTTAATAAGTATTTAGTCAAGTTTTGGAATGAGAAACGAGAGCTAATTTATAATTATTTTGATACTAGCTGTCCCGGCGAACTTCGTACCGCCTAAACAGTAAATTTTCAAGCTTGATGATTTTTCCAATAATTATGATGCATAGGTACTGAGAGAAGCTCGTGGCTAAGTAACAGCCGCACGGTTCGACGACCGATCAAAGGTTAAGCTGCTCTTAGCGCGGTCTGTCCGTGGATGGGTAACCATCTATGTCATAGCTAGACTCCTCCGTGCCTCGGAAAACACGTTAAGCCGTTGGTCCCGGTTGTCATTTGTAGATCTTTGACAGTCGTTAAGGGTAGTCAGAAGCCAGAAAGTCTGACAACCAGTCTTACCAACAGGTATCGTGTTACCCGGTAACTGGGTTGTAGAGGTTCCATGGGCAGTCGCTCTATATAAAACACTGGTACTCAGTTGCATCTGAGTTAAACTGGAGGCCGATCCCAACATAGTTAGGAAAAGGCTAGTCAGATGATGAGATGCATACTGAGATCATCGCCAGTGGGAAGGGAACAAAAACAGGCACAACCT
Source organism: Pyrrhia umbra (assembly GCA_963891755.1). Taxonomy (NCBI): domain Eukaryota; kingdom Metazoa; phylum Arthropoda; class Insecta; order Lepidoptera; family Noctuidae; genus Pyrrhia; species Pyrrhia umbra. The sequence continues at coordinate 3,192,096 of OY982937.1, read as the reverse complement.
GCACACAAAACTTGGTAGAATTGTTCCGCTATCTCAGTGAGGACTTCTGCAACATTATGAAACTCTGGTATGTTACGGGATATTATTACAAAGCTGTCCCGGCGACCTCATAGCGCCTAAACAGTCAATTTACAACAACTAAAAATAAAAAATACGCTATTTCTAGATTTTGTGATAGTGAGAAACCAATTTCTGTAACCTTGACACCAAGTTTTCCCTCTTCCATGCACAAAAAATAATCAACCACAAATTAAAGCTAAGTGTTTTTCCAATATGATATGCATAATGAGAGGAGCTCGTGGCTAAGGAACAGGTGCACGTTTCGACCGATCAAAGGTGAAGCTGCGCTTGGCGCGGTCCGTCCGTGGATGGGTGACCATCTATGTCATAGCGAGACTCCTCCGTGCCTCGGAAAGCACGTAAAGCCAAGTAAAACACTGGCACTCAGCTGCATCCGGTTTAAACTGGAAGCCGACCCCAACATAATTGGGAAAAGGATAGGCAGATCTTCAATTAGATCATCGCCAGTGGGAAGGGAACAAAGACAGGCGCAACCTATACACAAAACTTGGTTCAGAAGCCAGAAAGTCTGAAGGCCAGTCTTACCAAGGGGTATCGTGTTACCCATATAGGCAGTCGCTTCATTTTAAACACTGGTACTCAGCTGCCGGCTTAAACAGGAAGCCGACCCCTACATAGTTGGGAAAAAGCTAGGCAGGACATGAGATGATATGCATACTGAGATCATAATATGATAGATATCAGGCGCAACCTACACACAAAACTTGGTAGAATTGTTCCGCTATATCAGTGAAGACTTCTGCAACTTTATGAAACCCTGGTATGTTACGTGGTATTATTACAAAGTATCTGGTGGATGGGTAGTTGAAAAATCACAGCGATGTCTCTTTTACAAATACCAACGTTGCGGTGTCTCTTTCATTTTATGATGTCTTGGTACCTTTCGTATACTACAAAAAAGAAAAGATACGGTATACCACCCCGTCTAACTGATGGGTAGTTGAAACATCACAGTGGTCTCTATATTTTATGATGTCCTAATACCTACTTTTCATGATCAAAATTATAATTATAGTGATTTTTCCAATAAATGCTGAATATTATTTATTGTGCTATGTATCTCTTTCAATGCGGACCTTCTTATATTGACGGATACTACGGATTATGAACGTGGCTGACAGGTGAACTAACGCTATCCACCATCTTGAAATTACATTTTTAATGATAATGATACCAATCAATGGAAATTTCCATTTTTTTAAGTAAATCATGACGTGATAAATGGCAATTTATTAATTAATTCATCATTTTCTTTTTAATAATAAACTTAAATTGTAAACAATAAAATGCAATAAAACATTTAACACACATTTGGATGTTAGTAGGTGGCTCATAAGCCGAAACCCTCCTGATTATCAAGTAGTCACCACGGCCGATGGATATCTACAACACCAGAGGCATCGCAGATCATCATTGCCCTGTTTAAAATAGCGCTATATTTTTACTAATAGTTGGGTAAGAATTTTCCCTTGGCCGGTATCACCAAAATGACATAAATAACCATGTCGGACTATATAGTTGAAGTTGAGATCTCTTTCATTTTATGATGTCCTAGTACTTTTTGTGACGCAATACGTCAAATGTTTTTTTTTTCAATGTCCAGTAACAGTAAGAATTTTCCCTTGGCCGGTATCACTAAAATGACACTTCAAGATGGTGGCTACCATTAGTTCACCTGTTAGCCACGTTCATAAATAGCCATGTCGGACTATAGTTGAAGTTGAGATCTCTTTCATTTCATGATGTCCTAGTACCTTTCGCGACGCAACATGTCAAATGTATTTTTTTTCAATGTCATGTCAGCGTTCATGTACCAGGAAAACATGACAGGCCGGGACGGCAATATTCCTTAAAACCCCATTTGACACACGGGAACGCGGTCGAACGGGATAAAAAGTATCCTATGTCCTTTTCCTGGTTCTAAGCTGCCTCCCCACCAATTTTCAGCCAAATCTGTTCAGCCGTTCTCGAGTTATAAGTGGTGTAACTAACACGACTTTCTTTTATATATATAGACAAGCGAATACAAATCTTTTGGCTCGCATTTATATTTGGGTTATTTGTTTAATTATTTATATGAATACATACTATAGTATGTGTTCGTAAATAAAATAAATATATATACTTTAACAAATAGATTCAAAGGACCAAAAACAAACATGCGTAGGTATATAAGGAACAGTAATTAGGTACTTATAGTTTACTACTTAGGCATCAAAACTACAATTAATTATATCATCAAGTACAAAATATCGATTATGGAGTATAAAGAGGTTTGAATATTATTTTAAACTTAAAAAAAATAAAAATTTAACTATAAAACTTTAACATCTATATCTATTATTCATTATTTTTATTTGGCAATACTTTCCGCTGTATAATTTACCTACTAACTAATAACGAAAATGTACAAGAACGTTCTGTCTATCTCTCTCTACTAATTAATCTCTTTCAGTTGAAAACTTCGTGAATGAAATCTCATAATAACAGTTATTAATTAAATTGGTTCGTAATATAACGCTCCATTTTCCGCATCCAAATTTTACGTTTAAAAGGCTGCTAAGTAATGAAAAAGTACTTTTACAATGTAAAAATCACTTTTATACGCTTGAAAATTAAATCGCATTTCCAATGACGTATTAATCTAACTCTATAAAACCACTTATGTTATGTAGTATGGAAATCCATAAAAAAATTACTGTTTGATAGTATCCATTTGGACCTTACACATAATCAGTCTAATGACTTATCTGTATTTACTATTTACCTGTCTTATTGCAAATATTACTCGTAGCGCATATAATTGGTCAATAATGAACAAAAGAAGCCAGAAATGCAAGTAGCTTTCTACTTGCATTTCTGGCTTCTTTCGTCTCAATAATTATCTCATAATATCCTCTTCATCATCATCATCTGCCTAGCCTTTTCCCAACTATGTTGGGGTCGGCTTCCAGTCTAAACCGAATGTAGCTGAGTACCAGTGTTTTGCATGGAGCGACTGCCTATCTGACCTCCACAACCCAGTTACCAGGTAACACGGTACCCCTTGGTAAGACTGGTTATCAGACTTTCTGGCTTCTGACTACCCGTAACGACTGTCAAAGATCTACACATGACAACCCATACAAACAGCTTAATGTGCTTTTCGAGGCGCGGAGGAGTCTCACTATGACAAGGATGGTCACCCATCCACTGACCGACCACGCCAAGCGCAGCTTACCTTTGGTCGGTCGAACTGTGCGGCTGTTACTTAGCCTCGAGCTCCTTATCAAAGATAATAGAACTAAATAAGATATAGATGCTTTTTAATTAATATTTAAATAAATCTCAAAGATTTAGTGTTCTATAAAGGATAGGACGCTTCATAATAATTGCCAAGATAAACTGACGTACAAAAAGACAAACAAACAACATTACTACAGCCTGTTTATCCGCTGACAGGCTATAAACAACACAATCCTAACACTTTTATCACTCACGTAATTATTCTATCGATCTAGATTTATGTATTTGTGTGTGTTTTTAGTAATTAAAATGGAATAGGCTCTGTTTGATGCCGCACTGTATCTTACTAAAAATGCGAATGTTTGTGAGTATGTAAAGTGTATATGTATGTATGTGTATTTGTTTCATAAAAAAAAACTGAATTAATTTGGATAGGCACACATTCCTTCTTCTTTTCTTATATTCTGTGTACATAAATTGTTAAAATAAATAAGAATAAAAAATTGTTTATAACTTCGATTAGCACACCTCCAATTTTATTTTGTACATTTTTGGATCGGCTTTAGTATGCAAAGCTACTAACTAATGGAAGATGCCAGAGTTCTACTAAGTTATTTGACAGATAAGTCGCAAAAGTTAGCGAAAATAGCTTTTATTTCAAAGACAAGTTGGTGACTTGACGTTCCTTCACGTAATTCTGGCTTTAACTGCGTTAAGAAATGGTAACTACTATTTACTTCACATTATACATTTTATTCTGGAAGAATTTTAAAGTACATAACAAAAAATTGAAAGAACTTACATAACAAAATAGTAACTGCTATAAAAAGTAAAGGTTTTCCAAAAAAAACACCACAGGTGTCGTGAGACTTCCCTTCTCGGCTTTTTGTACTTGTGTCTTCTGTACAATATTGTACTGGCGCAATGCGCAAGCGCCGCCGCCCGCCTACACACATGTTGAAATGTAAAGCTTGATACATACAATGTTGTACAATGTACTCGTTGAATGTAAAAATAAAAACCGGCCAAGTGCGTGTCGGGCCACGCGCATTAGGGTTCCGTAGTAGGTCTCAGTTAGTCGACTATAACTCTGTAACCGGTTAAGCCTACTTAGCCGTGATAGTTTTCCTTGTAAGTTCATTACATGTGCTACGTCTGTGATTTTTTTCACATTTCTAGGTACAGCCATTCAAAAGTTAGAGGGGGGGGTAACTCGTATCGAACAAAAAATTTCACTTAAAATCTAGATATTTCGCAAATGGCTCGCTTAACCGAAAAATGATCTTCACACACCCATAATATTTTTGAAAGACCTATCTAACGATACCCCACACGAAGGGGTACGCGAGAAAAAAAATATTCATCCCTACTTTACATGTTTGGGAGCTACCCTAGAAAATTTTTTTTTTCAAAATTTTATTTTACCACTTTCTCGGCGTAATCAATATACATATTCATACTAAATTTCAGCTTTCTAATAACAAAAACCACGGAGCTATGCCGCGGACAGACAGACAGACAGACAGACAGACAGACAGACAGACAGACAGACAGACAGACGGACAGAGCGAAACTATAAGGGTTCCTTGTCGGACTACGGAACCCTAAAAATGAAGTTATATGTTAAGATTATCTGAGATTGAAACAAACACAAAGATTTATGTTCACGCATATATTTATGTAGGTAGACATTGCATTTGGTTACCTTTTTAGCCTTCCGAACCAAAAAGATAATAAAAAGGAACCTTTTTTTTATTATATTACACTTCGTCTGTCTATCCATCTGTTACAGCTGATTATTTCAGAAACCACAAATGCTACTGACTTGAAATTTAAAACAGTTTTAAAAAACGATAATCCATAATTATTGCGAATAAAAAAATGGGTATAAATTGTATGAAAAAAATGGGGGGAAAGGGGCTTTAGAAATCAAGTCTAGTTACTAGACAAACATGAAGCGTTAGCTAAGACCCCAGATCGATCATTCAGCGATAGTCTCTTATTTCTGTTTTCTTAATATCTACGTTTAAAATACATCACTAAAATAAAAGGTAGGTTTTCCGATGTTAAAAATGTTCGTATAATCGCCTATGAAAGTAAGTATTCATCAAAAATGTACAGACATTCTCAAACAAACTTTTGCAGTCTTACAACTTCATTTCTTCAAAGAAACAAAGCAAAAGCTTCTGATAGTTGGTAAGTCTCAAATAATGAGCCCTGGTTTGCCAGGACAAAGTATTTAATTTTTTTAGACTTCACTTCATGTCGCAAAATATTACAAAGTCACTTAATATACCCAATGGAATAAGTTTATTTTCACTTTTGTGTTTAACAATTATTTTTCTTGCTTTCCGAGGATGGATCTCAACATTTCATAATAAAAACGACATTGTGGACTTTAAAAAAACACACTTTCTATTTTAATATTGCCTATGTAGTTTTTCAGGAAAGAAGAATTGGTGCTATAACCTTCCCTGCAACTCAATTATGTCTAGTATGTTTAAAATCTTGAGTAGTGACTCGAAATGAAAGCTCGTTCATAAGAAAATTAAACAGTAAAAAACATGGTTGTCAGACTTCGGGGTTTCTGACTACCCGTAACGCCAGTCTGACTTGCAAATGATGAGAGCGAGAACTAATAGCTTCATGTGCTTTCTGGGACACAAAGGGGTGTCGATATTAAATGAATATCACGGACCAACCATCCATAGACCAACCGCAGCAAGCTTAAGCTAGATCGATTTACTCCATCAGCTATTGCTGGGCCACGAGTCTTTCATAAACATTCAAATCACCATAATTTAATTTTAACGTTCAAATAATTTCCATTAATTGAGTTCTGAGCTTTATCTGTAGCAATGCGGCGCCAACATTCACCAGCCCACGCCCGCCCTTGACGCACCCGTCTTATCATGATCCGAGACCATGGCCACTTGTGATCACTTTCAAAATCTGATGAAAGGAATTAGGTGACCTTGATTGTGGTAGAAGGAAAATAAAACTCGGTGGTCAACAATTATAACAAAAAAAAGTCGTGGTGGCCTAATGGTTAAGGTACCTGCCTCTCGTACGAGTTGGCAAGTACCAATGTGACTTTTCAAAAGTCATACGTACTTTCTAAGTATATCTTAGGGGTCACTGGCTAACGGTGAAGGAAAACATCGTGAGGAAACCTTGACTTTAAAAGTCTGAAACCGCCAATCCGCGTTGAGCAAGCGTGGTGATTAATGCTCATGCCTTCTTTGTATGAGAAGAGGCCTGTGCCCAGCAGTGGGACGATATATAGGCTTATAATGAAATAGTCAACTATTACGCCAAAAGGAAAGACTTTTCTGTGTAGCATGCCACAGACAAGTCTTCAGCCAGCGGTTAAAAATACCTTTGCATCTATTCGATTCAACAGCTCCTGAGAAAGTATTAAGAGACTGGGATTTCATCATGCAAATCAGCGGCGATCCAAGGTACATTTTCTAATTCACCTGGGGGGTTAGACAAGTGGAAAAAACGCTAGTAGAATAGAAAACAAAATGTATGGGAATGACAGTTAGCTAGTCGTAAAAGAATGTCATTTTGTTTTCTATTCTACTAGCGTTTTTGCCACTTGTCTAACCCCCCAGATCTGCATTAGCTGGTAAAGCTATTTTACTTGTATCACTCTGCAAACCTAATGGAGCTACACCAATTTTGAAATGTTCATTAAATAAGCGCCCACAAGAAGACGAAACCTTATTTATGTCATACAATTCCATCTCAACTCTTCTTGACTCCATTTTTGTTGAATACGAGTCAATATTAAGAAGAGCCAATGATGCCCTATTCTTCGGAATAGCCCAAAAATCTACTACTACATTTTCAAATTAAAATCCGTGGCATTTCAGATATTTACAGGCATTTACGATAGGTATGCCAAAACAACTGCCTACACCTCATAACGTTTAAATTCCAAGTCTATGAATTATTCCTTTAAGTACCTAACTAGGCGCCTCTACTAGACAGCATTGCAGAAACAATAACATTCCAGTCCCTTTCAGTACAAAGCCTTATTACAAATGAAACTTAGTTGCCTAACTTGACAACAAAACTTTCTTTTTCTACCAATCTTATCTATAAATCATATTATTTTTGTTGAAAACATATAAACCTTACGCCGCGTATTTTTTTTCCTTCACTGAAAATGATCACAAGAATTATAAAATAATAGCTTATATCGTTGTTGTAAGTTTATCCAGGCAGACATACTGACGTTTCGTCATGGGAAAAATTCAAAAAATTAGGTTACCGAAGAGTCACTCAAAGCCGCTTTTAAAAATCTCTTCCTCATAATAGGCCTTTAATATTAAAAACAAAATTACCTTAATATCGCTTTAATCTAGAAGTACCTAACTTTCAAAGTTTGAATAGAGAACTGCGATGGACTTTTGCAAAGCTCCTATCGAAACTTAAGTAAAGTGAGTACGAGTTTGGTTTAATAATGAACTTGATACTTAAAAGCTTTCCCCCTTTTTACTTGGAAGTGCAGCTTAAATATGCTGTTATGGTTATGAACTATCCAAATATACATACGAAAAAAATATTTATACATACAAATAAAGTCAATGTTTCTATACGCTACGCTGTTATGGACTGACAAAAGTGTTATTGTTGTCGTCGGACCAAATGCAAGTAGATCCTTAGCCTACCAGGACCAAGCATCATGGCGTAGCGTATCGCTAATATGGTCCTACTACCCGAACATGTGTCGTAATAGGTACCTAGTCCACAGATAAGCGAGCGAGCACCATCTGGCAAATAAATCAAGAAAGCGCACGCAAGCCAGTGACGCGCTGACTCCTATCTGACGATCACAGCCCTATCGAAGTTTGTATGTAATCGCGTGTTGAACAATAATTTATTTATGAGAAATGTCGGGAAGTAATGACTGGAGTTGTTTATAAGTATAAATAACTAAATAAGTTTGATTAAATTATGGTCCTTAGGTACGGAATTTTGTTAAATTAGGGACACAAAAATGTACGAAGATAAGTTTTTTTTTTATCTTCAAGTTCTAGCATAACAATCAGTCGAATATATACAAACCCGCAAAACTTCAGTACGATAAGAAATCAAACTTTTTTCGGTGGATCTACCTCAAATTGCGAACGCAGAAATATAATTCCTTCAGATAATATTTTTCTTCATTAAGAAACCAAGGTCTCGTTTTATAATTTATTTCATTATTAAATATGACATAATTTATAGATGTTTTCTTGCATCTAATCCCATACATCAAAACTTTATGAAGACATCTCAATATTTTTTGCATAGGATTCAAATATGATATTGAGTTTGTAAAATATTGCATTTATTTATCACCTGGAAGTTAAAACTAGTTACATACATACATATATGCGTGAAATATTTATATATTTTTATGGAAACTTCAATTTTAAATCAATTTTATTGGTTTTGTAACGCTGGTAGGTAATGTTTATAATAATAGTAAGCAGTTTGTAGATCAGATCTTGTAATTTTAATAATGAAATATGAACAGAGTTGATGCTAAAATATTATACATACATACAAGTAGTGAACAGTAAGATTTTTTGTTAAAATTAAACGACCGAAACACTACATTCAATTAGAATGGTTCGTACGAGTATACATTTAATGCGTGAGAGGGGGAGGGCAATACCTAAAGCATATTAACTAAACCAATACAAACGACCATCCTCTTTCAACTATCCTCACTTAATTATAATCATACACGAATAAAACATAATAACGTATTTTCCTTTTCAAACATTTAAGAAACTCATAACATACGTGACAGCTAATTTATTCACATAATTGTAGTTCCATTAATACCGATGTCATTTATTTAAATCACCATAAATACCAGTGCGGTACTAAAACTTCAATAGCTGGTTAGTTCACCCACGTTTGTTGTTCGTGTAGGACTGCACTCCACTTAAAGCTATGCGGGGATTAGCGATAAAATAAAGCATACAGGTATAGATTTACGATCTTGTGGCGTTTGAATTGTTCTTGTTCTTGTTAGAGGCTAAAAGATGCTTGCGTATTTTATTTTATGTTTAGTGGTTTTTATTTTACTTTTTTTATAATCTTTTTACAATTTATGTTAAATAATACTCAACCTAGCTGCAAACTTAACTATCTCATGTCCTTTTCCAAGGTCCAAGCTATCTCCCTACCAACCGATTCTGATGAAATTTGGTACGAGATGGGACCCTGGGGACGGTTATATACTTTATCAAGGTACATTAAGTAGTTCCCTCGGGCCGCGGATGAAATCGCGGGAAATAGCTAGTAATTAATAAAATAGAAAGTCCACCTTCATATATTTTTTCGTTTTAGTTGTATTGTCTCTTCCATCTTCTTTAAGCTCTAATGTCTAAGGATTGCTCAGGATTGCTATTTACCTTGGCTTCTTTGTCATTGGACTAAGCGAAGTAAATTTCGATGTATTGTGATATTACCTGTAAAAAAAGAAAAACAGATTGTGATCATTCAAATAAATATTGAATATTATATTCATTAAAACATTAAAGGCTTTCATTCTTGACAGGTTGTTGTATTCATAGGGAGATTTTTTTCATTCTATCAAAGTTAAATGTAAACATATAAACAGTATATTAGCATACAAGTTGCGCTACCAAGGACCACCAAATCAAAGCATCTTGACATAAATTTTATTTCAGCAAAATAAATTTATTTAATAAAATAAAACCAATTTCTACCAATTCTCCAATCTGACTATTTACGACAAAAAATACTCAGTTTTAATAAATTGTTACGAACAACAAAAATTGAAGAAAATATTTTTGCTTTATAAGAAAAATAAAAGAAATCATTAGATTATCTTTTCTTTTGTATTTTCTTTTATATAAAACTCTAGAGGCTTACAATCTAGTCAAGTGAAAACCCAAATGAGAATAGTCAGATGTCAGAAATATATGTCAAGTTTTTTTTTTCGACTATAATTCGGTCTTTTGGGACGAGCTCGGCGTTTTTAATATGTCTTTATTTACATGAGAACATGTAATACATATATACTATAATCACTTTGTATGGTAGGTTAATTTGGTATCTTTTATTGCACAGAACATAAAGAGATGTTGATTACTCCGTACCTGAGGCATTTTTCTTTGTAAGTTTGTGAATAATATTTAGACATATTTTATGGCGGTAGAATCAGGGTAAACTAGTGCAATCTAATATTATAAATGCGAAAGTTACTCTATCTGTCTTTATGTTGCAATTTTACTGTCAAACGGCGATATATTCAAATCTGATGTGTCCCTCAGTATGCGAGTGGAAAAAGCTAGTATTAACCCTAAATTGTCCATTATTTCTTACGTAAAGGTGAAGTTGAAAGTTTCTACAAGAGTCATTCAAAAGTTATAATTAATGAATATAAATTACTACCAGAACCTCAAGTTTTGAAATATTCAACTCTGAAACGAGAAGTTGACTCATGGTGAGGATTATTCATAATCACTAATTAGCTCTAATGACCGTAGCTAAAATGGGTATAATTTTATTAGTTTAGGAAGTCATTCATTATGTCTGATTATTTAATAATAATTAAAATATTCTATAATCAAGATGTGATTGCTTCTCGTTGTATAAATAAAACAGCAAGGACCTTGATTCTTCATCATTGAAAATCATTTTTGAAAAAGAAGGATTCCTTCCCTTCTCATTCAAAAATTGACTGACTTGGTTGTTTGGAAGAATGTCTGGATTGAAACATTAACAACAAAATATCATCGATGCATATAAAATGCTTTGTCCTAAATGACTGACTGACTGACGGATCAACGCACAGCCTAAACCGCTGATCGTAGAGACCTGAAACTTAGAGGGTGTCTTATTTGTATGACGTAGACATCCGATAAGAAAGAAATTTCTGAAATTCGTGAAAAAAAAAATGAAAATGTGGAGCAAAGTTTGTATGAAACTCTGTCATTTTAATTTTGAATTTGTATAGTAATCGCGGGCAAAGCCGCTGGCGGAAAGCTAGTTATACCTAAGTAATATTACGACATAGGTACAACAAAATCTCATACAAGTACTACAAAGCATTGCATTTACAACCAAACGATTATTTAGTAATATAAACTTCTAAAATTATTCCATTTAGGATGATGTATTGTTCGGGCTGAATGTTGGAGCGACGGGTTGGCGCCTAGCTCGAGCCATAGCGTGGCCACTAGGCCAACGATTGACACGATAAAAATAAATTTTAGCTAATCCTGTACTAACTTCCTAACTAATATTATAAATGTAAAAGTCAGTTAGTTTGTGTTTTTTTCGCTTTCACGGTAAAACGAACCGATTTCAATGAAATTTGGTATGGAGATGATGACGGTTATAGGCATTTTATCATGGTGCGTTAAGTAGTTCCCTTAGATTGCAGGTAAAACCGCGGGAAACAACTGTTGATGTAAACAAACAAATGATGGCAGCAATAAATAAGCTTAAAAAAATATTTTCTTAAATAATATTTAAGAATATATCAAATTAGTTACCGAATTGATAAACGAAAAGGCCTATATGTTTGTATATAATACTCGATACTTATACGTTACACTACATAGGTCGTGGTGGCCAAGTGGTTAAGGTACCTACATCTCGTGTACGAGTGTGCGTGTTCTAATCAAGGCAAATACCACTGTGACTTTTCTAAAAGTACATATGAAACTGTCTATGTGTATCTTAGACGTCACTGACTAACAGTGAAGGAAAACACCATGAGGAAACCTGGACTTAAAAAAAAGTCTGAAATCGCCAGTCCGCCGTGTGCAAGCGTGGTGATCAATGCTCATGCCAAGTTCTCTGTATGAAAAGCGGACTGTGTCTAGCAGTGGGAGAATATATAGGCTGATGATGACATAGTTCGATTAACTTCGATTGCCATCAAAATCGGAACTATAGAAAGCGAACAAAACCACTCAGTAATTAAACTTATACACGACTAGCTTTTGGCCAGCGGCTACGCCCGCGTGGAATTTTTTTTACACCTTGGGTTACATTATTCAAGTTTTAGTAGGAATCCCTAATTTTTCTGGAAACAAATATATGTCTATGCCTATGACACTTCGTAAAGATCAAGCTTTTTAACGGTGAAAGATTTTTTTAAATCGGTCCAGTAGTTTTTGAGTTAAAACCCTACAAACAAACAAACAAATCTTTCCTCTTTATAATATTAGTATAGATGTGCAATTGTGAGTGCAGTCTGATTCTAGACATTGCATCGGCAGACTTGATTGTTGATTGATGAGGTGCAATATCATGGCAATATAAGGCACAGACTACACCGTCATCTTGTTAAGCCCTGTATAAAGTATATCCATGAATACCAATACAAATGTATAGTACAATAAGCTTTTAAACCGAGTGTGTACGGAAATAAAAATTGTCCCATGTTTTTTTCCTTCAAAGCGCTTTCCTTTGAAAGCGTGACAGTTAGACAGACTAAGTTGCTTTCCCATTTATATTTGTAAGGATGTTAAAATAAGTCTCGCGAGGACTTGATATAACTTCAAAATGGGTAACAGCATCATATTCCTTTGCTTGTCATAGAACATATGAAGTAATTCTGTCGCTATATGTTTATATTCTAAATTAAGTTTTATGCGTCCTATCGTCTCATATAAATAGTAGATTAATGGAAATAGTTAAGTTTTGTCCGGTTAAGCAGGTCGAATGCTGTTAGAAGCACCCTGCAAGAGGTCATGTAGAAAAAAAAAAATAGTTAAGTTAATAGCACTCGTAAACTTGCGGCTAGTCGACAGTCATTTGTCAGTACTAGCTTAAGATAGTTAATCGTCATTAGCAGTACAAACCAACTTAATGACTTTAATCGATTTAAGTAATCAATTTCTATTTTCAATTTTCTTGAATTTTTGTGTCAGATGTTGAATGTCCTAATATGCTTCCCTGAGGGACACCATAACACAATTGCTTCAAGATTCAATGATTGATTTTTTTGTTTAAAAATTAATAAAATTTCGTTTGTTTTGGACTCCATTGGTATTTCTTTATCATTAATTAAACCATCTAACAGAAAACCTTAAAACGACATAAACATCATGATTATCTACATAATACAAGAGACATTCCCAGTTGATTTCTTGTTTTAACTGAGTCAAATGTATTTAAAACTCATTACTACGATTAATTCTCATTACCCTCTGAATAGCATAATTAAATCAGCTAAACAATTTCAATTAAAAATTTAATTATTAATACTTTCTTCACTTTATCACGAACCCGCAAGAATTTATTTTATTACTTAGTTTATATCTTGATTTCTATCATAAAATTGTTTCCTACACCATCATTCCCAATTGCTGATCCAAAACCGAGCCGAGTCAATAACTCACACCATTGCATAGCTAACTGCCAACATTCTCTCCCACATCAATCCATAAACTGTACTTTACATCCACCATCTGTCTCTGAGCAAATTCTCGACAACTTTATGGCCCCATTTCCTCGTTGCTCATAGCTTTATACATGAGTGAAGTCTTTCTGTTCAAACCAACTTATTTTACTATCAATATTATGAAGGGGTATTGTTTGTCTATCATAAAAAGGGTAGAAAATATCTAAAACTAATGAATCTATTCACTGACAGAAATAAATTAATATGAAAACGTCTTAAGACTATAATAAACGCAGTATTGTTAACAAAAGCTTTAATAATAATAATTATAAAAATGTATTTTATATATTACTCTACGATGTATACAGCTTTTCAAGTATGTATTATGAATTTTATGATTTATTTCATATAATATTTAATCGTCCTACTAATTATTAATGCAAACGTTTGTGACGATAGCTACGTATTTATGTTTTTACTCTTTCAAGCAAAAACTTCAGAATGGATTTAGATTATATTTGGTGTAAAAATTATATAAATATAATCTGTTTAAATTAGTTGTTCCCTCAGAATGAAGGCGAAACCGCGGGAAACAACTAGTAATAATATAAACGCGAAGTAGGTAAAAAGCTCGACAATTTAATTTCGGTGTCCTAAATATTGAATCGTAGGCACGAGATGTTCTCGTAATAGATTCATTAATAATTACTTTCAAGCACGATTGATTTCCAAACGATGTTTCTTCATTATTTATTGCAAAGGTATTAAGTTACTCGTATTTTCCATTTATCATATAAGCAATTATGACGACACCGCACTTTGAAATACAACTGCACCTCACTACATTATTTAAACCTGAATCACTGACAGAAATTCTATCGTCAGAAACAATCTGTCGGATTAGGACCTACGCTGACAAAATAATTAAGATACTAGCGTAACTGACATTCGTTTATTAGTGAACAGGATATTGTAAGTTTGTAGTATGATGTATTTACGAATAAAGCAATCATTGTATACCTAACAATTCAAAGAAAATTTTCACGTATGATAGGAGCGAAAACTAGATGAATATTTTTAAATAATATATTCCGTGTTTATAAAAACACTTCTAACTTTCCGAATTTCTGATCATCCTGAGGAAACTTTTTCATGTACTCGGTCAAAAATGAGAAGCTCGTAGCTAAGTATCAGCTGCACGGGTTGATCGATCAAAGATTAAGCTACGTTTGGCGCGGACGGTCTGTGGATGGGTGACTCTCTATGAAATACCGAGACTTTTACACACGAGACTTAGCACTTTAAGCTATTGGTCTCTCTAGCTGTTATTTTTAGATCTTTGACAGTCGTTACAAGTAGACAAAAGCCAGAAAGTCTGACAAGCAGTCTTACCAAGGGATATCATGTTACCCGGTAACTGGGTTGGGTCAGATAGGCAGTCGCTCCATGTAAAATACTGGTACTCACTTACATCCAATTAAACTAGAAGCCGACCTCAACATAGTTGGAAATAGGCTAAGCAGATTATGTACCCGGCCAAGAAAGTTATTAAAGAAAAATATTTTTGATAGCAAAAAAGTTTAATATTTGAGTCAATTGATTGAACTGAATATCTATCGCAAGGTTTCCGTTTAGAAAAACTAGCTGTCTAATTCAATACGGATGTTAAAGATTGTAAGCTGTATCTAAGTAACCTGACATTCTTGTTCTAATTACGTTCTTGCTCACTCGCGGTCGGCCTGCGGTCGACATGATATGTACTTTCAACCTGAGATTTGCAGGCTATTTGCTGGTTTATTTATGGCCAAGGTATTCAAGGTATGTCGCTAATGGTTATAAATCTGGTACCGTTTAGCGTTTGTATCATTTTAACGTCGAGTTATTGGCAAATTGTAGTTTCTACAGGAATTTGAATGAATTGAAGGATTATGCTACTTCTAGTCGTTACTGTATTTCTCCGTCGTAGTATGTTTCTGTTGTCAAGATAAGTTTACATATATCTGTACTATATCCAAGCGCCCGTCCTTTGTTTGCTTTTCAGTACTTGATACCTAACTTTAATTGTCATTATTAAAGTCTAATATTTGTACAGTGTTAAATAAAAATTTTTGTTAGAAAATTGTTTTCGTTATAAATTCAAGCACTTTCATAATTCTAATATCCACTTAGAAAACACAAATTAAAATAATACATTTTTGACCTTTTACTCCAAAACGTGAAACCACGCCATCTATCATAGCCGTTAGACACTAAAACTTTTCCTTATTTACAGAAAACGTGAATAGACACGGAAATAGAACCTCCGTCAACTATTAAAATGAGTTACTGCCACGAAGTATTAAACTGTAATGGAGGCTCTCAAAGAAGGACATTGAGTGCAATATAAATTACTCGATTCTCACTAAAATTGCTTATGTTAATTAGGCTCCACACTATCGCATCTATTCTCACGCCTGGGAATGCACGCTTCGAGAAATTATAGTTAATGTTGGTATGTACTTTAATTGGTGTTTCTTTGTTTGTTGATTACTTTAAGTAATTATAAAATATTTGCTTTTGTTGTTTGGTGCTAACGCTGGCAATAGGCCTAGTCAGCTGCATTATCACATTCAGGTATGGCATATTTCTTGGTACAGCCATATGCGCAAAATAACTTATCAGAATTCTCTATTATTCTGTGTACATTATTGAAATCTTTGATCATATGTGTGATTACTATCAAATGCGGCTAGATACAAAAACGACTGCGTCAAGGTTTACAAAGTAGACTACAGCAAATATTGAAGTTAACACGATATTACATTTACTATAAACTCAAAAAAATACTACACGGTACACAACACAATTTACACGTAATATAGAACACAATCAAAGTAAATAGTGTTATTTGGATGATTTTATTGTGACAACTCTTTAATAGCAAAAACTAGCCACTTCATGCACATCCAGCTACGACAGTAAAGAAATACGCCCAACATATTAAACAAAATAAAAATTATGATACAAGCAGTTTTCTTAACACTCTTTTTGCATCAAAGTTAACAACCCTCGATATCTCAAGGCCATCTCGCAAAAAATGCATCACAATATTAAACATCTACTTTCCATGTATTAACTTTGCGCGCATCATGCAGCTAGGTAATGCATCTATAAGAATATGAAAAGGGGCGCCGATCAGGAATGTCAACCCATCAATCGGGTATTGTGCTATTTTTTCATTTTGACAGCACTTGAATTTAAAAGGATTGCGAACAAGGCCGTTTATATGAAGAGCTTATTGCCCTGTGATGTGATGATTGTGAGTAGAATGAATGGTATTTTATTGAGAGTCTCTCGTTAATTTATACGGATTAATTAGCAACGAACCGTTATTTGACTAATTGAATTGTAATGTCCCATTTTTTTTTCTATAATACTTTTAGGAATTCCTTAATTTTTGAAAGGTATGCCCTTGTTGGTTGTTGGCCCGTTATCTTAATTAATACATTTTCATATTCTGTCTATAAAACTCATGTACTCATTTCTCAATTATGAAAAATTAATTAAATACTCATTCTCCGCAAATATAATAACGGGTGTCCTATTTCACAGAATAATGAGCAACAATTAATGTGAACATAAATTTTGCTCATACATTTATTTTCTGGTAGAGGAAATATTTATTTCACATCCTTTGAAAATACACGACAAATAGAAATAACAGCTTTTATTTATTTACTTATTAATAAGTTTTGTGTCACAATGTTTGGGGCTGGTTCTCAAATAGCCTTCATGAGGGGTGATACTTAAATTTATGTCCTGGAAATCTAGTTTTCTAACATCCTGCTATACTAAAAAAGTGGAACCTCCAGAAGTCTAGTTTTTGACATCAAGATCATCAGAGAGATATCTAATATTATTATTGATATCTACACGATATAATAAAGTGGATTCTTACAAAACAAAACACTGATATGTACGAAAAATACTAGCAATAGAACGAAAAGCAGACCAAATTAAGGCATGCAACAGAAAAATAATAAAAACATAACAGTCGTACCGACCACCTCGAGCTAAATTCACCGCTCATAAGAAAGTATTATCCATTCATAAAATATTAGCAAGTGTCAACCGATGCATTTTTACTCGATATCCACTGCGATGCAATTACAATCAATTTGAATGCAAATGTCTCGCGCCGGGGACACTGGGCCAACTAGTTTTGAATGTTGCATATTTTACTGTTGGCTTGTTTGCTCTTTATAATTGAATATAGGATGAAAGGATGCACGGTTGTAATAAATAAAGAGTAGGTATTAAAAACTCGAATTATCAAGTAAATAATGTGTAGGTATCGTATACTTGTGTGGTTGGCTTCGACTAAATAATTTATTTCTACTCCGATATTTGTTTTCTCCTCCGCTTATTGACCAGCCTGCTGCAATGCCCGTGAGGACGGTTTCTTTGCAAATAAATTCTGATGATACTGTAGTTGGAGCTATTTAAAAACATGAAAATGTAAACTGGTTATGAAACAAAAATTAGGCAGCTAAAATATCCTTTTTTATAAGGTACAAAAGTAATGTATGGAGTTTAAAAGCTTTTACCATATTCCTTTCTTGTTAAGTGATTTAGCTCAAAACAAGTACAGATTTCATCTTCACTGAAATCGAGAAATCAATAAGCTTATTTTGCAACTTGGGTTACAGAAATTGTATCCTAGAACCAGAAATGCTCGTCCAATCCAATTAATACGATCCGTACGTAAAGGACCAATTCACCCCAGAGAGCAATATCAAGAGAAAATTTACGTCTTAAAAACATTGGTCCTTAAAGACATTATTTAAACTCTAATACCCCCACACACATTTAAATCCCTGCCAATCGTCTAGAATTAAGTCCAAAATAACATTTTCCTATACAGCCAATAAGAGTCTCATGTATAGAAATTGACGCAATAAAATTGTATACAGCCAGAATAATGTTTTTATTTTAATAGACTTTGAACGAATATAGATGAGGATTTGCATGCAACTGTGTTTTATAAGGACCCTGCTATGAAGTAATGTTCTTACCGCATGATGCACCAGCCTGTATAGTAAAGGGTGTTGACATAAAATGTTGATGGAATTCCAGAAACGAGATTGGTACCAAAGAGGTTTTATGGCGCTAATTCCGTTTATATTATGTTATTTGGAGCCAACTCTTGTTATGCTGTTAGCATTGGTAGTTAACTTCTTTCATTTAAACAACGTTAAGTAAACAACAGAACTTGTTTCCGAATGTCTAGTTCTTATGGAACAATTTGTTTTCTATATTTTTCATGTTTCAATTGTCATCATGTTTCAAACATCTCAACTATAGCGTTCATCTATCTATATCTTCTTCTATACTTATAATAAATCTGTAGAGAGGTCAATTCTGTACATGAAATATATTTCCAAATTAACTATCAGGGGGTGATTAGGGATCGATACTGATGCCAAAAATGCAATCAGTAAAATTTTTGTCTGTCTGTCTGTCCGTCTGTCTGTCTGTATAAACTCTATAGAAATAAAAACTACTCGACGGATTTTAACGAAACTTGGTACAATTATTTGTCATACTCCTGAGCTGGTTATAGTATACTTTTCATCACGCTACAATCAATAGGAGCAGAGCAGTGAAGGGAAATGTTGTCATTTTATTTAATCGCGCTAATCTAAGGAACCGCTGGTCCGATTTGAAAAATTCTTTCAGTGTTAGATAGTCCATTTATCGAGAAAGGCTATAGGCTATAATATTATCACGCTAAGACCAATAGGAGCGGAGCACCACTATTCCACGCGGACGAAGTCGCTGGCAGAAGCTAGTTTGTAATAAATTTCGCGTGCAAAAACAGACAAACCTTAATTCCTGGTCAGTATTTTTTTCTGGAGCTGATGGACATTATTGCGATCCAGATTCCAGTGCGAGAAAGAGATGAAACTATAGCACATAGCCCTTTTTCACAATGCGTCATATTAGTTGAAATTAAGTTGCCAATCTTCGAGAAAAATATGCGATTTTTAAAAGAACATTGGTCATTCTTTTTCTAAGAACTCGTGCTTACTATTTAAAATATAAAAAAAAACTTTTGAAATTGACGAATATTAAATTTCTAAAACCAAACCTTTTTGAAAATCTATAAATAAAGCTATAGGTATCGAAAATGTACCAAGTATTCGAAAGCCCTGAAGCGATAGCATTCTTGTCATAAATTGCCAAATAAAATGCAAAATGATGATAACATAATTCTCCATGCTACCGCTAATGCATGCTAAAAGCCTTTTAACTGCGAAATAAATAAAAAGATGATACTGTCTTGGTCAACACATAAAATAGAGTTTATCAAATGCTTATGAGACTAAGAGGGCTGGTTACCTGGATACCTCTACCGCGGATTTGAAGGGTTAAGTAGGGTTGGCGATTTATACTCGCAATGTAGGGTATTTTGAATTTGTGTATTGATCTACTAGTGTGCTGAAAGCTACAATGTGATTGAGTGTGTTTTAAAAATTACAAAAAATATTAACACGTCACCCAAAAAAGCGACCAATTATTTTATACGCATTATTGGTATTATATAGAAAGAGGCTCTCGTTAGATGGTTGGATCAAGCCCTGACCGTCAGTAACTTGGACCATGTTCCCAATATCGGTGGAGTACTATTTTTATATTGATTATTTAAAACTTTAATTATATATAAATAAATGTTCTTAGCTTATTCATACCCTGCTGACTAGTACTACTTTACACTTGCTCACTTGATTAATTTTATACTAGCTTTCCGCCAGCGGCTTCGCCCGCGTGGTCTATAAGAATTCAAATTAAAAATGTAAGAGTTTCATACAAACTTTGATTGATTTTATTGTAATTTCAAATGGCCCACCAATTCATTTAATAGTCTAATTCTATTATATTTGTTGCTATTATTGCAGTCGGATAAACAAGGCTACCAAAGAAGACTGTTTTGTTTATCTGAATTGAAATCAGTTAAAAAAACCGGCCAAGTGCGTGTCGGGCCACGCGCAGTAGGGTTCCGTAGTAGGAGTTAGTTAGTCGACTATAACTCTGGAACCGGTTAAGCCTACTTAGCCGTGATAGTTTTCCTTCCAATTTCATTACATGTACTACATCTGTGATTTTTTTCACATTTCTAGGTACAGCCATTCAAAAGTTAGAGGGGGGGGTAACTCGTATCGAACAAAAATTTGCACTGAAAAGCTAGATATTTCGCAAATGGCTCGCTTAACCAAAAAATGGTCTTCACACACCCATAATATTTTTGAAAGACCTATCTAACGATACTCCACACGGAGGGGTACGCGAGAAAAAAAATATTCATCCCCACTTTACGTGTTTGGGAGCTACCCTAAAAAAAATATTTTTCAAAATTTTATTTTACCACTTTTTTGGCGTGATCAATATACATATCCATACTAAATTTCAGCTTTCTAGTATCAAGAACCTCGGAGCTATGCCGCGGACAGACAGACAGACAGACGGACATGGCGAAACTATAAGGGTTCCTTGTCGGACTACGGAACCCTAAAAACGAGCATCTTTCAGCTTAAACATAAAACTACTACCTTTGTAGTAGTTTATCGTTTAGCGTATATCTTTATATACGCTATAAATAATAGAAAACCTACAGAAATTACTTAAGAAATAGGTCATTGAAAGCTCAGAGATTAGAAATGTACTCAATCGTGAGAAGTTACAACTTTATAGTCAAAGAATAGTAATAAACTTGAGCTCTCTAGTAGTAAGTTACTGGTTGACTGTTGAAACTGCAGGGAGTATGTAGCAGCTTAACAAGGTTCTCTAATTACTTTCTGAATCGAAGATATAATGATGATTCCTGTAGAAACTGGAACTTGAACGGAAATGCTTGCGAAGAAAGTTGTAAACGATCGCTGTTTGTTATTTGTAATGGACAATAAATTTATGGGGACTACTGTGCTTGGACGAAGCGCAAATATTTAGAAGAGTATGAATGAAATTCTGAAACTGGAATGGTCCTGAGATAATTACTTAATACATATATGAAGTACATAAGTAAGTAAGTAGTTGATAGTTTTCCGCCCGCGGATTCGCCCGTGTGGTCATTTTTTTATACCTTGGGTTACATTATTAAAGTTTTAGTAGGGATACCTAATTATTTCTGGAAATAAATATAGCCAATGACACTTCGTAAAGATGCAGCTTTTTTTCTTTTCAGCAAAGAATTTTTAAAATCGGTCCAGTAGTTTTTGAGTTAAACCCTTACAAACAAACAAATCTTTCCTCTTTATGATATTAGTAGGTATAGATAAAAGATAAAGTAGCCTATAACCATCTTGAGATTCCCATCTATCTCTGTACCAAATTTTATCCAAATCGGGTTAGTAGGTTTACCATATAAAACAAATAAACTCATTTTCTCATTTATAATATTAGTTAGGATTGATAGATTTGACAAATTGTATCACCATTTTTAGAGGGTCTAACCACCGTATTCATAATTAATAAACCTATTTTGGCTATCAACGAAAGAATTTTCCAAAATTCTATCCCTAAGGAGGTGAAAAAGGGGGCTAAAGTTTGTATGAAACTTCGTCAATTTTAATTCGTATAGACCACGCGGGCGAAGACGCTGGCTGAAAGCTAGTTGCTTACAAAATAAAGAGATTTGTCTCGACTCTAACAACTGCTATAATAAACACATTTTCACATAATATATAAATTCACATTCAACACTGGTCACAGACCCGACACAATCTCCATAGTCCTGTTGAAATAAGCTAAAACTACTAATTGACACGCATTCGTTTAAGAATGCTTGGAATAGCACGCCTTCGAATGTCGAGGCTGGCTGCATAGGTCATTTGCATGGTATTTGTCGCGCCAATGTCGCTTTTAAAACAAATTACAGTAATTGACTGTAGTTTACGTCTCAAAGGACGAGAAAATGGAGGAATTTTGCTGGGGGATTTGGTCTTTTTAAGTAGGATGGAGATAGCATCTGTATTGTATACTAGTTTTTTCCAGCGGTTTCGCCCGCTTCATTAGAGAACTACTTCACACACTCAGATAAGAACTACCCTATATCCTTTAGTAGCTTGTAAGTTATTTCCTAACTAAATATAATCTTAATCGGTTCAGTTGTTTTAGAGTGAAAGCGTAACAAACCGACGGACAGAGTTGACTTGAGACTTGCGGTTTGATAATATTTGTAAGGAATACGATGACTGGAGAGTGGAGATATGTATATATGAAATGTACTACTGGGCGTTTATAGACTATCGAAGAAATTTATTTTATTTTATTTTAACAATCCCAACAAGAACTCTAACTATATTCTATTCTTTTGATATCTATACATACATATAATATATAAAATAATCCCTAATGTCACGACATAACTTGAGAACAGCCTTACCTATTTGGATGGAATTTGGTGGGATGATAGAGGGGACCCTGGAGACTGTTATAGATAGATACTTTTTATCTAGGTGCGTTAAGTAGTTCCTTCGGTACGGGGGTGAAACCGCAGAAAACAGCTAGCTTTAAAATATTTAAGACATTTTCAACAATAACTTTTCTAAGCAACAATTTACCCGCTCCCGTTCCATATTGGGTACTGTACCTAAATGTGAGTCCATTACACGGTCCTTATTGTTAATAACAACATTCAAAGAACGCCAATAAACATGGTGCATACGCAAAAAAGGTAAAATCGTGATCCTCCATAATCGCCTGCGACGAGGCGACTAAAATGGCGCCGAACGACTTAATTATGTCGAGAATCCGATTGTTGTAGAAATATGTGGAGTAGGTTGTAGTTTTTATTGTGGCAGAATAGGGTTAAATAGTTTGTACGGTGCTTGAATAGATAAGTAGTGTTGACTGGAACGTTTAGCAGTGAAGATTATCTGGTAATAAAAAGTCGATACTTTAGAAATACTCGACAAGTTTTTTTACATTCATAGTGTGATCTCAATCTCTTTTTAAGTAGGCATTTAAAATAATAGTTGGTAATAATAGTTATGGTGGCCTGGGGGTTAAGGAGTCCGCTTTTCGAATATGGGTTCGAATCCTTGCAAATACAACAGTAAAAGACCGAAATCGCCAATCCGCCTTAAGCAAGCGTGGTGCTCTCATCATCAATGCTCATGCCTTCGCTGTATGAGAAGAGGTCTGTGCCTAGAAGTGGGATAATATAATGGTTGATGATGATGATGATGACAATGATGATGATGATAATTCTACTACTTTCTTATTTGTATCCCACAAAGACTTTATAAATAAAGTAATCCAATACTACGATATTGTTACTTACAATAAACATGAAAAGTCGTATGTTAATAAAACAAACGAAAAACGTATGTAAGCTGGTATCGCTTTGTAATACTCCTTATTCCTACGCATAGAAACTTTTATATATTCACCAGAGCGGAATACGAAGGCCCATAATGTATGTAAGTTTATAATGTTGTTACAATGTTAGCACTTTTTTCATATTTTCCCAGGTAAAAATGTTAATGAAATCAAGAAAAAAAATGTTCAACTCTCATTTTGAATTTGTTGAACAAATGTATTATTAATGTGTAGACAGTGTGATAAAAAAGATTCTAGTCTTCTTTAGCGGTTGTAAAACTTGTTACAATGTTGAGTTTACTGAATTCCTCTCTTTATGATATCTTAGTAGAAATGAGCAATTCAAACTGAAATGGATATTTTTATTGCACTCAGAATCAGTTTATTTAACTAAGTGCAAAGTTAAGAATCACTGGCCGGATGATAAAAGTAATCCAGTTTTTAGTATGAGTAACAGAGATAGGAATATACAAGACTAATAGGACTATTCCTTTTTTAAGCTGGAATTTAGAAATTTGATTTAGGAATTTAAATGTCGGTATGGTAGTAAAATCCTTATTAATATAACAAATGTGAATATGAGTTTGTTTGTTTCACTATTTTTAACCGTCTAAGTTGAATTTCGGTATAGAGATTGATGGGAACCTGGAGACAGTTACAGAATATTTTTTATCCGGATGCGTGAAATAGTTCCTTGGAGACGCGAGTGAAACCGCGGGAAACAGTGAACTTTAAAAATATCAAATAAATACCTACAATTGACTAGGGATTAGGTTTTCCCACGATAGTACAACCACCATTTTTTATAATATAAGACTTTTGCTATCACTTTATAGATACATATAAGGGTAAACATTTAAACCAAAAGATTGTTTGAAGGGCAAAGCACATAAAGAATGAGAAAACGTGAAGTAAAGTTACTTGGTAGCAATGTAAGTAATAGAGTACAAACAGTATATTTTGTTGCGGAGTTGGTAGCAATTTTTTTTCGTATCAAAGGACCACACACCATTTTGATATATCGAAGTGTCTGTGTCTAATATTAGTCGTGTTGCCCAAAACATAAATAAGTATATTTCCCCAACGAAATTTACATATGACCGTACATTCAATACGAACATCGTAATTTATGAGCGACATAAAAGCATCATTTTAGCGGCCCCGTATGTACTTCAATCGACAATTTTCCTGAGGCGCAACCGACGCAAAATATCGCGCAAAAATATTATTTTTAATATTGGCCAGAGCTTTATCGTCGCCAGAAGCAATAGGCAGGGCTTAGTGTACCCCATCTTAATTTTCGCTTATTACTAGCTACTCGATATTTTGTCTCTTTCAGGCCCGTTAAGTAGACGGGCTGTCTTTGTCGCACGGTCTTTATTAAATGCTTGGTTTTTGTTAATGTTTTATGGCTGGTATCATTAAGTATTGCCGGTCCGTACCAAAGGACCACCCTATGTTGTATTTTAGGAAATAAAATAATAACGAGCTGGTATTAAAGTCGAAGGTACGATTGCTAAGGGTTAGGTCCGGGGGCCTTACCATGACGTGCCAAAACAAGATTATTTTTGTTATGAAAAAGAGACGGAGCTATACGGCGTTAGTAGCTGTGTCACGCTCTCAAACTTCAATAGTGATTGCAAAAACACGTGGTGGTACAGCCCTTGGTAAGATTTCCCTTATTAAGCAAATTGATATAGTCGTTGACATAATAAAATTATGGCTATTGCTTATTGCTATGAGGCCCTTTAATAAGACAATTACAATATTCTGAGAATAAAAGCAATAATTGCAGGAACTCCAAATAAATATCCTTAGTAATATTACAAATGCGAAATTCAGTCTGTCCGTCTACTACGAGCCAAACAACGTAACCGATTTTGATAAAATTTTGTATAGAGATAGCTCTAACCCTAGAGAAGGAGGATATGGGATAGACGATTATCCAAGTGCATGAAATAATTCCCTCAGGATGCGCTTAGAAAGTACTTCGAAAAAGTCACATTGGCACTTGCCAGGTTTCGAACCCGCATCGTACACGAGATGCAGGTGCCTTAACCACTAGGCCACCACGACATCACGTTAATGTTTACGAATAATTACGTAATTTTTATTACTGCGGCCTCATTATACCAGTGAAATTTTAGTAACACTTAATTAGCCATAATTATGCTAATCGTGGTGCCAACTCGTGTCTTTACACTAATTATATCGGCTAATCATCCCACTATGGATTATAATAACTGATCGTTTAGATATACATACATACGTATTAACACCTACATGCATATCAATAAAACTATTCTTAGGCTAAACATCCTATAATGAGAAAATCATTTACACTATTTAAATAATTTTATAACATACTAGCGTTGCAAGAACTCATGGCTAAGGAACAGCCGCACGGGTCGATCTTATAAAGGTTAAGCTACGCTTGGCGCGGTCGGTCCGCGGATGGGTGACCATTTATGACACACAACGAAAATCCTTCGTGGAATCGAATCCAATAACTTCATACTCGACAGTCATGCTTACGAACACTACATTAACGATGCGAGATTTCATACAGAACAAATAACCCTTTCATCTGAAACTAGGAAGTAATCATACAATTACAATGTCCCAAGCCACAGCACCAAAAAGGCAGTGAGACAACGGGCTACCGTGCCGCACGCCAGTAAATTAACTAGAATGGTACGAGTTGACCCGCGGGTCACATTCCTACAAACGGGCCGCTTGACTAATGTCCGCGGACTCGGCGTCATTGCGGACGTGTCCCTGTTGTATAGGCAGAGTGGGCTTTTTATGCTGTCGCGATGATGGTTAAATGTTTTGCGTAGAACATTCACCTTTTTTCTTAGGAATACGGTGCCAATTGGTCATTGTAATTTTTCATTTTTTCATGTAAAACATCTCACCGCGCGCACTGGCGTTAGTACCCACATATTTTTCCGTGACATTGATGACCTGGCATGACGCTCGTGTATGCCGTCATGCCCCCTTTCCGCCACTCTATAGTGCCTTGTGTGCGTGCGTGTGTAGCAAGTAGACTACGTTGCTTTCCGGGTGAATATGCCTTTCATAATGTCACATCTACCGAGCGTGCTGTGACAACCACTAGACTAGCGACTACCTCGTCTAGTCTAGTCGCAAACGTGACTACGAGAATTCGCTTCGTTTAAAATTTCATAAGCCATCGTCACCAGCTGCTGTCTTGATAGCATTTGTTTTTTAAATTACATGTCAGAAGACCACCAGGCGGCGTAAGGCGTCAGGCTATCAGGCGTCAGACTTTGAGAAAACTCTGACACTAAGAATCATTAGGTTAGTATACATGCAGCCCACATAATAAGGAGACGATTTCAACACACTGATCGGGACCAGTCTTTTTTTCGGATGGGGAAATCATCAAATGACTCCTCCTGCCGTGGGTGGGGATAAAACCCATCCATGTTCTTTCTTTAGCCCTTTGCGTTCCGGGGGCACGGTAAGTCTTTCGAACATCATGTTCGACTGGTGGCCGGGGGTCGTCTCGCGGGACCTAGCCCTTGCGGTACGCGACGTGAACCTACCCTAATTCCCGCAGTAATTTCGTGACATGTCGATTCAGCAGTCAGCCTTTGAAGGTATTCTCGTAATATTTGAATGCGAACATTGGCGAAGTAACTTGACAGTTCAAATTAAACACTTCTCTTTTAAAAAAAAGCATAGAAATACCCTTGCCTTTTTTACGATTTATCTACGGATAAAACTTCACGGTATTCTGGCGTCAACTGCAGTATTTCAACGCAAGGCACACGCTTGATAAGTGGAATGTTCCGAGATATTTGACGGTTCCCATAAAACACTAGTTGATATTTAACCGTATTTGGTAAGATCAGTCGTTGCTGACAAAGTAGGTTGGCTTAAACAATTATTGTTATCTTATTTTGCCGTAAAGGTTTAAAGCGAAGGATGATCTTATAGATCGCTACAAATACTTAATAAGGTAGTATGTAATATATTTTAATGCTCGATGCTTGACTAGTCGTTAATTACTGATGGATTATAAAAAGATTACGTAGAAAACAAAGGAAGATCAAGCAAGTGATGGATGCGTAGTGTAAAAGACGATATAGCTAGAAAACTACTGACTACGGAGATGACGTCAGAAGAAAAATTCATGCTGTAATGTGATAAGGACTTAGAGTAAGATGGTTTTGAACTAAGCAAAGAGGTTATATTGCGTCAATGTGATCCCAACAAAAACATTCCGGAAAAAATAGCCAAGTCTCGATGGAGCTGCCTGTTTATCTCCAGAAAGTAATGAAATCTCTAGACAAAGTTGAGCCAAGTCTAAGGTTCCTTACTGCAATTTCTTTATTATTATATTTCATTCCGTTGATTTTCGTTGATTCCGTTGATCACTACTCTGCCCACAGATATTACAATTTATATGGTGTCTCAAACATAAAAGTGAGTTTGTTTGTTGATGTGTAACAAACGCTTTACCGGTAAAATAGCTGAACCGATTTGGATGAAATTTGGCACGGAGATAGATTGGACCCTGGAGACGGTTATAGGGTTATATTATACTTTTTATCCGGATGCTTTAAAATAGTTCCTTCGGTACGCGGGGAACAGCTAGTAATCCTAAAAACTGTAGATTAATTGACGCCACCAGAACCAGACTGACCCAAACACAAACTAAATTTATGTGGATATGTGCTCTATTTATATTGTTGTAAGAATCAAAATGCCACAAAAAAAAATTAACACCATCTATGATTGTTTACTGAAATTACCTTTTAGCCACTCTGACTATTAACTTGGGGTTTAAAAAGGGGCATTTCCGTGATCAACTATATAAAATACAACAAACAAATATATCACACATTGTGGTTTGGGCCGCTCTGGTTCTGGTGGCCTCAATTTTAAGTCCAATTGTCATACTCAATTTGAAAAGCGGGCTCTCTAAGTCTCCAACCACGCCTATTTATATTATAAATGTGTAAGTTTGTAGAGACGTATGTTTGTTTATACTCTTTCAAGCAAAAACTACTGAATGGAACTGGATGAAATTTAGTACGCATATATTTAATAACCTGGATTAATACATATAATACTTTACTAACTATATCTTTTTAAATGTTATATTACCTCATCTAGTAGTTAATTTCAAACAAAAAATGTTTTGGATTTTATTTCCATTTTTTTTTCTCTTTAGTCTTGAAGTGCAAATACAATGAATTTTTTGTGTAACAACCTTAAGGTGGAAGGCGCTGGCGACTGTACCACAGTTTATACTAGTACGGTCGTCATCGAATTCACTTAACAGATTTTGAATTCTTCATTAATAGATCCATGTACCAGATTAAGAGATATTTTTTTTAATCAAGTGATAAAAATAAACTATTCTATTCTATTCGGGTGTGTGAAGTAGGATTTCCAGAATACGAGTAAAACCGCAGGAAACAGCTAGTTTCAAATACATTAGTATTTTAATGGCTACAATGTTTACAATACTGATTGTTGGAACTTGACACTACCTTTGACAGTAACACGCTACAGTTTGTAAATTAGAACGGGCCCGTGTAGTAATGGCGACATGTTGACAGTCATTCGCCCATTTAACGAGCGTGTTGATAAAATGGTATCGTGTCGCTGTCTTTTATTAAGTAGAACCTAAATAGATAATAATTTGTGTTGTAACGGTGTATTTAACAGGAATTAATGAGTGACGGGCTGATACTAATAGAATACTATAAAGAATCAGTTTTTTTTTCTTCACTCAGCAACAATAAGAGGCTTTTTTCAAATAAATAAATAAATTTAATAAATGTTTTTTCTATTCTATTCTTTTTTAGGGATGCGAAATCTTCTAATGACTCCTCGCGCTCCACACAGCGGGAGACTGTTACTGACTAAAACCCATCCATGTTCCTTCCTTCGCCGTTTGTGTTCCAGGGCGGCGGTGACTCTTCCGAACAATGCCGCAGCCCCAGCATGCGCTGGCCCTTTATTTATATCAAATCATCCAGAGCTAGTTATGACAAAACTGTACCATCATCAAATTGAAATGTACATTTTGTGTGCAAACTCGAGTCATATAATATATTTAGTACAGTGTCGGACAAGTTTAGGGACCAACAATTGTATCTTAGAATACCGATGAATGAATAAGTTCAAATGAATGTTTCGACTTTAAATTTAGCAACGTAAACTTACACCATTGTGTAGAAGAGGAAGACAGTAGGTATAGGTAAGTCGGGGCTGTGGGATATTGGAAAGAGTGACCGCGCTCCTGAAATAATAGGAGGAAAGAACATAGATGGGTTTTAGTCAGTAAAGTCCTCCCGACCCACCCACGACGGGACAGGGTCATATTTTGATCATTTCCTATCTGAAAAAAAGGTATAGTTGCGACATTATTTGTAAAGTCGTTTTATATATATTACGGTAGGATGCACATAAAAAGGAGTTTAGAAATATTGCTTTCAATAACATAACAGCTATATTTTCTTCGAAAATAACAGTAATGAAGGCCTCTCATATTTTTCACTTAATCAAAGTAAAATTCATTGTCACCTCTATATTGCTAGGCTACAAATATTTGACCGCCAGTGTATCATCGAGTTCCTTCACCTATCCAGTTCCGTAAAAGCAATAGATTGGACATTTTTATGCGTCCGCTTCGTGATTTACAACGTGTTTTTAGGGGTCCGTGTGTTTTTTGCAATTTACTGACCTTTGTTTAGCGACCGTGAATAATTACCTCCGTTAATTTAAGTTACTTCATAATTTGTGAACTACTAAACTATTATACTCAACCCTTACTTGTACATATGTGTGGTAATATTATACTATTAATATAAGTGGTTATTAATAAATAAACAAATATTTTCAGCGACAGCAACTTTCTCAAAAAAACCTTGTTCACAGGGGTAGGTAGATTTCCCTAAAGCCCACCCATCCACAGTTATTTTAAGGAACATGGAGTAGTGGAAAATCTACATATATTCACGGACTTCAAAAAGCAGATTCTGTATTCGACCCGTATGTATGTTTGTATGTCCGCAAATTTTTATGTGTAATGCTTTACATTCTTGTTGACTGTATTATGTACATTTTTCACAGTATTTAAAGGTTAATCTGTAACATTTGAAAACTTATTTTGCTTATATTTAGCTGACTAGCAAACTACCTTTACGTATTATTTTTTTATTAAATTTAGTCCTAAGTAATTGTCTATTTTTCACTGTAATATTTTTTTTTAAAGATAGATTGACATATACGAGTATTTTATTTACACTTAAAATCTGCCAAACATCATCATTCATCAGATAAAAGTTATCTGACAAAATACTTTTATATACAAAGCATTTTTGTTTTTTTTTACGGAACTCCATTCTCACACCTCTAACCAATGCTTATCTGAAATCTCATCTGCAAGACAGTCTAGTGTCAAATGTTCAAAGTCGTTTAAAACTTTATTAAGAGTTAACGGGACAGTTGATTGTCCTGCCTTGTCTTGGTCGTTAGCATTCGCGTTTTCTACCTGACACGGTTACTACCACAATGTTACCGGGGAAATATGCGCTGTTTTATTTAGCTTACTATTTATTTACATATGTATTATATACTAACTTTCCACCTTAGGTTACATTATTCAAGTTTTAGTAGGGATCCCTAATTATTTATGGGAATAAATATAGCCTATGACACTTCGTAAAGATGTAGCTTTCTAACGGTGAAAGAACTTTTCTGGTTGATTTTTTACACCTTGTATCCGAAAAACCCAAATATCTTACGGAACCCTATTTTTTTCCAAAATAAAATTTAGCCTATGTTACTCGTGGATAATGTAGCTTTCGAATGGTGAAATCGGAATAGAATTTTTAAAATCGGTCCAGTAGTTTTTGAGCCTATTCATTACAAACAAACAAAGTTTTCCTCTTTATAATATTAGTGTAGATAATGGCGTTAAAAAATGTTTTAGTAGCTGGCAGATAAAAACAGTTAAGCAACTGTCCATAGTGATATCAAAAAAAAATATATAATGAATACAATATCATACAAACTTTGCCCACCTTTTTCACCTCCTTAAGCGTAGAATCTCGGAAAAACCTTTCTTATCAGATGCTTACGTCATACAAAAAACACCCCCTCCAAGTTTCAGGTCTCTACGATCAACGGTTTAGGCTGTCCGTTGATCCGTCAATCATTCAGGACAAAGAGTTTTATATGTATGTGTGTACAAGCACGATTGCCGAGTATAACGTTCTGGATTTGATTCCCTGGTCGGACAGTGTGGCATTGGGCTTTTCTTATCAAGAATTTCATAGAAGTAGACTAGAGTCTGTGTTACTGGTTGGAGTCCCCCTATAACTTCTCAAAACTAATATCATAAATTCTGATTTGAGTTTCTTTGTATATTTATTTGTTTGTCCATTTCACGGTTAACGGGTATAGGTATGGAGATAGATATGGAATAAATATAAGCTACTTTTTATCCGGGTGCGAGAAGTACCCAGTTTCAGCAGAACGCCGATATAACGGCTGGTCTTTATCATCATACACATTTTGCTCCTACACTACACACCTACTTCTCTTCCGCTGTAACCGTTGCGGTAAAACAGGATTATGTTACACAGCGTCAGCCATCTTTGTTTGACCTTCGAAACCGAATAACCCAGTAACTGATACCTGCTAGTTCTCAATAACACACACTCGCATAGAAAAACAACACTCAAACTAATATATTATAAGTAGATACTCAGCTCAGTCACCAAATTACTCGCTAATATTGTTATCTACTACGAAAGTAACTCTGTCTGTCTTTTTGTCAAAGGTTAATTTTGTAATAAAATTTGGTCCTTTTATCCGCGTACATATAGAACTTCTACATAAATTTGTTTGGAAGATTTAAATCTTAACAATTAAATAAACCTACTAAGTTGACACCAGAAGTAGGAGAAATACTAAAATTTACCTTTCAAAAAGATCGACTTATTTTCGCATTAAAATAAATTCTACTTTCGTGTAATATTTGCGATTTATTTGCAAGGCAGTAGTTTATTAAATACCCACGGAACCATATCAAATAAAATTATTTTTATTACCAGAATCCGCTTACACACTCCATATTTATATTATTATACATTTACCGCAATGAAGTAATAATTTCTAGGGCTCCATTAAATTATGATAGACCCATACTGGAACACCATTACATAATATTATAAATCTCAAGGGAGTCTTGTATGGGCTTGTATGATAAATTTACTGCGAATACATACCATGCCTAGCTTGGATTAGCATGACTATCGACGCACTGTTATATCCAAAATTAGTCCGCGGTTTTTGCAAATGCATGCATTTTTTAATTACTATAAAAGTAATTGCAACCGCGTGGCGCAGTCAGTCTACCGGTGCCGTCAGTTCGCAAACTATTGAACTCCTGACGAGATTGAGACAATTCTTTCCTTGATCCTTGTAAAGTTTTCAAGTTTCAATTAAAAGTGTTTAGTGGTACTTGTGAGTTTTTTTTAAAAAGACTGATACCAGCCGCGTCCTAACAACTGGTGTCAGAAGTGGGATGCTGAGGAGAATCTATACAGAAAGCCCTTAGCATCCAAAGAACTCTAGCGGCTACGAGTCAGTCGTGATCGACGGTCAGCCTCCGCCCTTAGCGTGAGCCCGCATCACATCCTGCTGCAAGTGCTACATTCACGATCAAGAAGAAACTGTGGTCGACGATTAGCCTCCGCTCTATGCGTGAGCCCGCACCACTGCAAGGTCTTCCATAATTCAACATCTTCCACCGGTTGAGCTCATCCATCACAGCAACGTGACGGCGAAATCACGTTTTCCGAGTCCGCGCGCGCCACTCCGTTGAGTGTCGGGTTACATCCGGCCGTGTCATCGCTGCTGCATCGCATCGTGATATTCGTGACCTCTTTAAAGACAATTTTTACGGAATATATCTTTCGCGTGGACAAATATGATGAAGCTGATAGCCGCACTGCTGTAAGTAATCTATCAATCTTTCCTTTCCACACACATCCTTTTTCTCAAACTAAATTATTTCTTAGGTATAACTATTTTCTTAATAACAGGAAGTTCATCTCTATACATATTACACCTATTCGTTTTATTAAAACCATTCTACTCTCCCTCTATTTCTCTCTATCTTTGTATTTTAAGTTTATTTACATATTCAAAATGACTGACAAAGGAGAACCTAAAATTACTCTTAATGTACTCACTAAATTCATCAAACCTTATAACGGAGACAGGGAATCTCTACCAGCCTTTTTGACCAATTGCGACAGTGCGATCTCTTTTTGTACATTAGACCAGCAAGGTTTCATGTGTAAATACATAATATCACAGCTTGAAGGAAAGGCACAAATAGCTTGTAGCCTTAAAACTTTTAGTAGTTGGCCTGAACTAAAAACGTTTTTAAAAACAACCTTTGGCGAAAAAAAACACTCGAGCCATTTGCTGCATGACCTTCAAAGCTGCAAACAAACACCGTCGGAAACTGTTACGCAGTATGGTCTACGAATCGAAGCTTGTCTGACCCGCCTCCAAGCTGATATCCAATTCTCGTGCGAGGACAAGGTCCAACTCCCTGGGCGTATCGGTGCAATGGAAGACTTGGCACTCAACACCTTTTTGCTAGGCCTAAGCCCTAACATCTCCACTATAGTTAGATGTAGGAATCCTTTAAGTCTAAACGACGCCATCACACAGGCTGTCGAAGAAGAAAAGCTATTTAAATTGACCAAGGTCTCTTCCTACAGCCCTAAACCCGTCAAAACATGCTCCGTATGCAATAAAAACGGCCACTCCTCCTCAGACTGTTACGTAAAGAGACGTGAACAGCAAGTCCATAAATCGTACTTTGTTCAGCCTTCAACTTCTTCTTCTCCTTCTGGCCAAAATAGCTCACAATTTTCCCAAACCATGTCTTGTGCGTATTGTAAAAAGCCTGGTCACCACATTAATAATTGTCGCAAGAGACATTATAACAATCAGCGTCGTGCGGGACCAAACAACATGCAGTCGCCACCTCAAGGTATAAAAGAAGAGCGTGTTCATGTGTGCGACTGTGAGTCCCAAGGCTTGCATGATTCATTCTCAGAGGACGAATCAAAAAACTAAATTTGGTTTCAGAGGTGTGCCAACTGAAACCAAAAGCTCTTAATAACGGCACAATTATGAAAATATCTAAATCTTATGCTACCAAATCTTATAACCCTAAATCTTGTAACACTAAATCTTATAATACAAAATCTTATAATCCTAAATCTTGTAATACTAAATCTTATAATACAAAATCTTATAATCCTAAATCTTGTAATACTAAATCTTATAATACGAAATCTTGTACTACCAAATCTTATGATACTAAATCTTGTAATACTAAATCTTATGATACTAAATCTTGTGCTACCAGATCTTGTAATACTAAATCTTATAATCCCAAATCTTTACCAAGTACTTCGCCTGAACCTTTACCTCAATCTTTTACGTGTCCTTATGAAAAGGATAATAAATGTAACCATGAACATATAATCACTAACTCTTATACTAAACCCTGTACTAAATCTTCACCTAAACTTTGTTCACAGTCTTGTCCTAAATCTTATACCAATCCTCATATAACGACCTCTTACAAGTCTCGCGATCCAGAGGCCGATCTAGATGCGCCCAAAATCCCAAAATCATCCTTAGACTCGTCACCTGTAATCGGATCTTACGTCGATGCCTGTAAGTCGCCGTTTAAAAATCTAGAAACAACTAAGAATTTAAATCAACCTCTAATTCGGGACCAAAAATCTTGTAGTGAAAAATCGTATTTCAAGTCAAAAGCGGACATTCCAATTTACGAAACTACCATTTTAAATAAAAAAATATCTTTACCGCATTCTTTTATAAAAACTCAATACTCTACTGAACCCTTGTGCCTCTTAATTGATACCGGCGCCACTGTCAGCGTTATTAAGCGCTCTAGTCTTTGTATACAACCTCAGCTTTCAAACGAGATAATAAAACTCAAAGGTATAAATGATAATGACACGTTTTGCGAAACCCTTGGGTCATGTGTAATGGATTTACAAATTTCTAACGCTACCTTATCGTATAAATTTCATATCATTGATGACGCAATCAACTTAGAGTCAGATGGTATCATTGGAACAGACTTTCTACATTTCTTTAAAACAAACATTGATTACTCAACTAGGTCAATAACATTAAAAGGTAATACTATACCCATTCATTACACGGCTCCTAAGTACATTATACCTGCCCGTTCAGAAGTTGTAATCGAATGCATGGTTTCAAATGACCCGTCGGAGTTACATAATTTCAAGGAGTCGCTTGTACTAGATCATGTTATTACTGACGGTGTCTTTATAGCAAACTGTATAGTGTCTTTAAAATCAAATAACCGCGTTAACGTGTCTGTTTTAAACACTACTGACTTGCCAATTGAAGTCAAGGATTTCAAAGTTCATTTAACTGAAATCGATTGGTCCGAATTTTCAAAAAATACCCTTCAACCCGAAGAGAACGCGTCTTTAAAAATAAACACTATATCTTCATCGTCCTCCGACCGTATGCAAAAAGTCTTAGACCAGATACGACACTCTCATTTGAATAGTGAGGAGAAAACTGCTTTATTGGAATGTTGTTCTAAATATACAGATATCTTTCATTTAGAGGGTGAGCAGCTAACTTGTACCAACGCACTTAAACATAAAATTAATACTGGTACTGCTGCCCCCATTCATGCTAAATCCTATCGTTTCCCAGAGTGTCACAAAGAAGAAGTTGACTCTCAAATAAAAAAGATGTTACAGCAAAAAATTATACGCCCCTCACAATCTCCTTGGAGCGCCCCGGTATGGGTAGTACCCAAGAAACTAGATGCTTCGGGCAAAAGAAAATGGCGTATCGTTATCGACTATCGAGCTCTTAACGACGTCACAGTCACCGAAATATACCCGTTGCCCTTAATTACGGACATTTTAGACCAATTAGGCCACTCTAAGTACTTCTCCACCCTAGATTTAGCAAGTGGGTTCCATCAGATCAAATTGGATTCCAGCGATACACCCAAAACTGGTTTCACCATAGTAGGCACCCAAACATCAGGGCACTACGAGTTCACACGTATGCCCTTTGGTCTTAAAAATGCACCGTCCACTTTTCAGAGGCTGATGAACACTGCACTCTCTGGGTTACAGGGTCTCCACTGTTATGTGTACCTGGATGACTGTGTCGTGTACTCTCATGATCTTGATAACCACATCTCAAAACTACGTCAAGTATTTGACCGGCTCCGTGAATTTAACTTAAAGCTACAACCTGATAAGTGTGAGTTTCTTCGCCGAGAAGTCACTTACCTCGGTCACATTATCACAGATAAAGGGGTAACTCCTAACCCCGAAAAAGTGAAAGCTGTAACCGAATTTCCTATTCCTAAAAACGCAAGAGAAATTAAATCCTTCTTAGGTCTTGTCGGTTACTATCGCCGCTTCATAGAAAATTTCTCGAAAATTACTAAACCTTTAACTTCTTTACTAAAAAAGGATACTAATTTTCACTGGCAAGCTGAACAAGAACAGTCTTTTAACCTTCTTAAAGAAAAACTAACTACGGCTCCTCTCCTACAATATCCGGATTTCTCTCAGCCTTTTGTAGTTACCACGGACGCTAGTAACTATGCTATTGGCGCCGTACTCTCGCAAGGCCCCATCGGTCAAGACAAACCGATCGCTTATGCATCCAGGACCCTTAACAAACAGGAAGGGAATTACTCCACAACAGAAAAAGAGCTGCTCGCAATCCTTTTTGCAGTTAAAACATTCCGCCCTTACCTGTACGGCAACAAATTCAAGATCGTAACAGATCATCGGCCCCTAGTTTGGCTTTTTAATGTGAAGGACCCTGGAAGCAGGTTAATTCGTTGGCGTCTTAAGTTGGAAGAATACGATTACGAAATTGTATATAAACAAGGGAAAATGAATTCCAACGCCGATGCCCTGTCTCGTATTCCTATCCACGTCATGAACAGCCACAATCTTAATAAAACGTCTTACGAAATCTTTTTTAAAAACCAATTTACAAAATCTTTACCTGAATCAAATACCAAAATCGAAGAGCATTCTCAACCCTTACATCTTTCCAAATTCAAATCAATCGCTTGTCCATTCTCTCTTGACTTTGATTATTCTATGCCCCACTGTGAGGAATTGTTATCGCAGGTGAATGACACCACTACTTTATTTGCGAGCGAGCGGTCTCCTATTACAGTGGAGTCGATTACAGTCAACAATAAAACTATTTACATATTATTTACAAAGGTTCACCATTTTGATGAGATTAATTATCGAACCGTGTATGATATATTGATAAAATTAAGGGATAAAATTCTTGAAGAAAATCCTGACGAAACGGATTTAGCCCTCTCTGACTTTACCGAACCTTTTTCTAAACTTATTTACACTAAAATCTATAATATAATATCCTACATCTTTCATAATACAAACTTGAATATTCATATCTACAAAAATCAAATTATCTACCCTACTCCTGCCGAGGTACCTAAAATATTAAAGGATAATCACGATTCTCCTATAGCTGGACATCCCGGAATGAACAGGATGTACAATCGAATCAAAGCCTCATACTATTGGAAAAGTATGCGTAACGACATTCAAAATTACGTAAAAAATTGTAAACTATGCCAAATTAATAAACCTTTAAGGGCTAACAACAAAGCCCCTATGGAAATAACATCGACGAGCACAAAACCTTTTGAACGCCTCGCACTAGACATAGTAGGCCCTTTACCAGAAGCTGGCTTTCAAAAATTTAGATTCATACTGACGTTACAAGATGACCTTACTAAATTCTTATGTGTTTATCCGATGATTTCTGCTACAAGTGACGAAGTTGCTCGTAATTTAGTACATTTTATATCCCTTTTTGGTATTCCTAAAATGATACTTACTGACTTAGGAACGTGCTTTACTTCTGAACTATTTAGACAAGTCACCGAGATCTTCAAAATTAAACCTCTCTTTACGTCACCTTATCACCCTCAAACAAATGGCGCGCTTGAACGTAGCCACGCCACTCTCAAGGAGTATCTTAAATCATTCGTAAACGACAACCAGAATGACTGGCATTGCTACCTAGCAACAGCCATCCTCGCTTTCAATACAACTCCTCATAGTACCACTCAATTCACACCACATGAACTCCTCTATGGGTACAAACCCACCTTGCCGAACTCTCTTTATGATAGCAATAACAGCCTCACCTATCAAGAATATGTTCGAGCTCTTCAATACCGAATGAGAGTTAGTAGGGAAAAAGCTTTAGAATTCATTAGTAAAGCTAAGGAGGCAGCAAAACAAAATTACGACGCCTCCGCTTTAAGGTGTAGTCCAAAATATAAGGTTGGTGACATGGTTTATCTCAAACATCACCACAGGCTCCGAAAAGCTTTATCCCCAATTTGGAAAGGTCCGTTCAAAATTGTTAAAATCAATGGAAAACATAATGTCACTTTATTAATTAACCGCAAACATGTAAAATATCACACAAACTTACTCAAACCTGCACATCCTTGATTTTCTTGTGTCCTTTCTTTTCAGACTTTTATGTCGTCATGGCTCTACTGAGTCGGAGGTCTCGCCTGTCATACACAGTCCTGGCCTTTACTTTGACCCAACAACCAACATCTTCTTCTATAACGACTTTTGGAAAATCATCACACATGTCGACGTTAACTCTATTGAACCGCATCTTAACGAAATTGATAAGCTTATTGTGAAGTCATCGTCACTATGTATTAAAATAGAACCTGAAGATTACATCAATTGTAAAGATATTTTTAATTCTATTGAAGTCCTTTTAGAAGCCAATTATGTAAAAGCACACTCACTATCTCATATTATTTCTAAAGAAACTGCGAATCGTTTTAAAAGAGCTTTAGAATTCGGAGGAGAAATACTAAAGTTTTTCTTCGGAACATTAGACGCGGAAGATGCCCGCAACTATGACGCTGCAATTGATGCCTGCGAGAAAAACGAACACGAGATATTTCGTCTCATGAAAGATAATATCCATATCGTCAAATCTTCAATTAATTCATTTAATTCTACTATAACCAAATTGAATCAAAATGAGGTTAAATTGAACTCTCAAATAAACAAACTTAATAAAGTACTTTCCTTAGTAACTACAAATAATGATAAGGTCTTACTATTAACCAAACTTAATAATCTTGTGAATATTATAGAAGGCTCCTTACTCACTATTTCTAACTTCTTAGACACTATCGTAAATGCCATTTTATTCTCTAAAGCTAATATTCTACATCCCTCAATATTATCGCCTAGTAAGTTATTCCATGAGCTAAGTTTAAGAAGTAGTTCCATTAACAATAAACTAGATTTTCCTGTACCGCTAAGGCTTGAAAATATACACACTATTATAGATGTATCTAAACTTATTTGTTACTATTATAACAATAGAATATTTTTCATACTTCAAATACCTCTCATACACCCTATCAAATACGTAGTCCATAAAATCATTCCATTACCAACCCCACACGATAAAACCAATCCTAATACCTTCGCCTTAATAACTCCTTCCACATCATACATTGCCTTAACAGATGATAGATTACATTATAGTTTATTTGATAATTTGCTACAATGTTCAAATGTAAACAACGATCATATGATTTGTCCACTAGGAAGCGTTTATTCTAGTATTACGAATCCGTGTTGTGAAACCAAACTCCTGACTGAAGTGAACTTGTCCTTGCCTAGTGAGTGTAATTCAAAACTTTTATACGGAGACGTAGACATATGGCAAAAGTTAAATAACAACAGGTGGATCTTTGTGCAATCAAAGCAAAATAAGTTAACAGTGCAGTGTGATAGCAGTGCAATGAAAGACTATCCGATTGTCGGAACGGGTATCTTAAAACTAACGGAAGATTGTATAGCGTTTTCAAAAACAATTAGACTAGAACCCTCTGTTTCAACAAACATTGTTTTTACTGACCAACTTAAAGTTGATTTTGATATCACCCAAGATGATTGTTGTAAAAAGGACATTTTGAATAAATCGATATCCTTGTTATCTCCTATATCTTTAAGTAACATTAATCTAGATTCCTTAAAACATTCTTATAGGCAATTAGATAATTTAGAAGATGAACTTAATAAGTTCAACAATGAATCTCACTTTGTAAAATATAGTAGTTATTATTCATCTCTTACTATTATTTGTCTTATCCTTATATTCTTATTTTTCTTTTATAAAATCTATGTTAAATGTTTCTCGAAGTCTAATAGTCGCCAAAACTCTTGTTGTATTCAAATTTTTAATCAATGTAATACTCAAAGAGTCTTGAAAAACGAATCCAAATGTCATAACTCTTTAGAATTGTCAGAAATTTCAGAGATTGACCGGTCTACTCAATCCATACCAGATAATTTGTCTAAACGTAATCTTAATTATTCTTAATTACTAATCCTTATTCTTTTTATATTAACTATTATTAACTACTAATTATGAAAACGTCATGTTCATTTGTCATATTACTTTTGTTTTGTCTTAAACTGTTAAATAAGTTAAATTGAAATAATTATTCATAGTTATTGTTTTAATATATATTTTGTAAAAAGTTTTGTCTCAACCTCCCATCAGAGTGACTTCACATATCCTTAAGGATATTGCTCCGTTTTAAGGGGGGAAATGTTATATCCAAAATTAGTCCGCGGTTTTTGCAAATGCATGCATTTTTTAATTACTATAAAAGTAATTGCAACCGCGTGGCGCAGTCAGTCTACCGGTGCCGTCAGTTCGCAAACTATTGAACTCCTGACGAGATTGAGACAATTCTTTCCTTGATCCTTGTAAAGTTTTCAAGTTTCAATTAAAAGTGTTTAGTGGTACTTGTGAGTTTTTTTTAAAAAGACTGATACCAGCCGCGTCCTAACAGCACGATCTATAGAAAGATTTTATAAGTACTATATATAATTTTATATACCCTTGAGCTCAAACTGTGACTGAAAATGTATAAATGATTTGCTATTCAAAGTGATTCTGTTTTTAGTTCTTGAATATAAGGTAAGGGAAATATTACTCTGTTTCCTGGTCTGCTCGCATACCGGGAACTATATCGTGTGCCCGGAAAAAAGTAATCCAAGTTATAAGCTATGTGTGTACCAAATTTCCTCTAAATCCTTTCAGTAGTTTTTGCGTCAAAGCGTAACAAACATACATACATCCTTACGAACGTTCACATTTATAATACTAGTAGAATTTTATTTGACTACCCCCCAGAATAAGGAAATGATATCGCAATGTACATATGTATGTCTATTTTTCGCAAATTAGGACTAATCAGCTTGGCTTATTTGCCACAATTTGTTCCGCTAAATACGAGCAAAAAAAGTAAAATAAATAAAGTATTATTTTTCTGCTATATTTAAAACAAATGAATCATCCCTATGTTTACAACCTTTTGAAACCTAGCCACTACTTATTAGAGATTCAGTTAGTCCTACTTTAAGCGTGACATAATGACATCAATACTTAAGTTCTTGTTGTGTAACACTTACATCAGTGTTCTAATTTACTACTTAATTATTCACCTTGTCTACAAATAAATTTTTGATAAAATTTTGGTAAGTAAATAATTTATTTACATATATTTTTTTAGTTTGAATAATCTTATACTCATTGATCAAACGGCCATCTAAGATATATCTACAAAATGTTTCATCATAAAATACTAGATGATTGCCATGTTTCACCCGGGTCCTAATTCAGCCTATAACTGTCTCCAGGGTCCCATTTATCTCTTTAACAAATTTCATCCAAATCGGTTCAGCCGTTAGACCGTGAAAGCGTAACAAACAGATAAACTCACATTCATATTAGTTGGAATTCTAGAATTATCTCTTTTGTGTATGTTTTGTAATTATGGTGAAAGAAAAACTTATTCCCAGAGTAGCTTTAAACTTTTAAGGCCGCATAATACAAAAACAGACTAGTAGCTTGTATGTCAGAAATTACACGACACTTCCTACATGTACCTATATAGGAACTTGTCAATTAGTGCAATAATAATTTCCTGCCATAGAAATTAATAAAGTAAGCCATTATCGAGATGGGAACCGGGTAATATAGAAGAAACACTTTCTCTGCGTATCGTTGCTATATTTAGTTCATGGTGTCTCCGTATCGGGTATGAAAAATCTTGTTGTTTTTACTTGATAATATTTATCTATAAAATCTACTAATATCATAAATGAAAAACTTTGTGAAGATTTATTTATACACACATAGTTTATAACCTGAATTACTACTTTGTATTTATCTGGACCCAATTCTAAGTCCAGGCGGACGAAATCGCGGGCAAACTCTAGTAAAAAATAAAATTTAACACTCTGTTAGTAATGCGAACTAAACGAAACTCTAAACTATGAAAAAAAACCTTTTACTTAATGCACATGGAGAATTACACAGCGATTAACAATGTTTTTTTTTTGCTGTTTATTGTTTCGGCTGAAATCCAAAATAGCTAAGCCGCTTATGACGCCACTTTAGCTGACAGATAGCTAATATTATAAATTGTAAATTTGCGATAAAATACGTAATTCTAGCAGGAGAATTGTAGAGAGTAATTCAAAAATGAAAAAAAAAAAACAGAAAATGTACACGCCACTCACTAGCGATTTACAGTTGACATTAAGCTACTATAAACACAGTAACTTTCTCAATAAGTGGTCCTTTCAGTCTTCAACATGCTGACCCAGCCAAGCCTTGTATCTCGA
Organism: Pyrrhia umbra; assembly: GCA_963891755.1. Lineage (NCBI taxonomy): Eukaryota > Metazoa > Arthropoda > Insecta > Lepidoptera > Noctuidae > Pyrrhia > Pyrrhia umbra. The sequence goes on along the minus strand of OY982937.1, from coordinate 3,148,179 downwards.
ACAAAAATAAGATACAACAGTGAACACGCTTTCCCCTTGAATGACAAGTAACCACATGCCGGGGGCCCATAGCTTATGGCGATGTAAAACTGCTAGTCGTAAACCGCAGACCACGAATATTTTATACTAACTCGCATAAATTACTGGGACGCTGTTTTTGAGAGGGAGCTTTGAAAGATACTCGAAATAACTAAAAGATCTATACATATAAAATGCTTTGTCCTGAATGATTGACGGAACAACGCACAGCCTAAACCGTTGATGCTAGAGACCTGAAACTTGGAGGGTGTGTTCTGAAAGGATTTTCCGAAATTCTACCCCTAAAGGGATGAAAAAGGGGGGGCAAAGTTTGTATGAAACTTTGTCATTTATAGCCCACGCGGGCGAAGCTGCTGGTGTAAAACTAGTTAACAATAAAAAAATAAATTTTACAAAAAAATCCATACTTTTTTTCTTAGGAATGGGAAATTATCAATGACTCCTTCTGCTGTGAGCATTGCGGGAGGAAATGTCAGACTCTATCGACTAAAACCCAACCCATGTTCCTTTCTGCGCCCAACGGTGAACAATCCCGCAGCCACTTTAATTGTATTTTTGTAAGGAATCAAGAAACACACGGTCAGACCTCTAGTCAGAGAGTCCTCCTGACTATGCGTTCCGTATGTAACGCTTTCTGTATCAACAGCTTCTAGTCCAGATGTCGTCACGATGTTTTCATATACCGTCAGTCAATAGTGCTTAAGATACACTTAAAAAGTACACATGACTTTAGAAACGTCACATAGATACTTGCCATAATTTGAACCCGCGCACTCGTACACGAGATGCAGGTGCCTTAACTTCTAGACCACCATGGCTCTGCTTGATGCCAGGAAATAATAACAACAGTATCTTTTGTTGAAACGAGGAAGTAAGATTGTTTTGTAATTGGATGGGCCCTATTCAAACTTCAAAATGTATTAAATCCTTCCTTTAACGCTTTAGCGTCTAAGTTCTAGACGTTTCGACGGGGAGGCTACAATTCAATGCTTTAATAATATTGTATTGTTGGAATGTTATTAGATCTATCTGGCAGATAGTCAGAGTAATTAGTTAGAACATTGACTGTTTCAGTGTTTACATTTATTGGAATATCGAAGGACCAATTCTTAGGTACCTACTGATAGTAATAATCAGGAAGTAACTCTTTCTATCTGTCTGTTACACTTTCATGGTAAAACGGTATTAAATTGTTTGCTGTAAATATTTTGATAAATGACACTCCTTGAAAAGATTTAATGGTTAATGCATAAATGTCAAATTACGCTAGAAGTATCTTAGCTCATTGTAAGATCCCATGCATTTAAATATGCAACTGTGATCAAAAGGGCGTAAGAGACAGTATAATGTCCCACCATATAAGGCAATGGACCGAAGCTGATTGATTATTCGCAACAAAAACACTTGCAAATCAAATTACATTACTATAGGTACTGTTGACTCAACTTGCTAAACAATTTGTCTATAAAATACAAAGTACTAGCAAAAGGTCGTCAATGACTCAACTGTGAGGTATGAAATTTATCAACTTTAGATTATCTCGTTAAGAAAACCTACGCGAACATCCCACGAAGTGTTGCAATTTTGATGAGATTTAGTTCTAAAATCTATAATTAAGGGTATTGATAGATAACCTAGGGTAAGCTGCAATAGCATGTCATTCCATGAATGGGTGACCAACTTCTTAACATATCCTAACTTCGTAAATCGATTGCGTCGCATTGCACTATGACAATGAGAGAATTTAAAGTGAACCTGTGTTTTATGCCGTGACGAATATTCGGGTAGAGAAACTAACAGGGCTTATGAGGCTTTAAATAAAGGCTAAATTTATAATTACACTAGCTTTCCGACCGCGGCTTCGCCTGCGTGATCTTTTTTTTACACCTTGGGTTACATTATTCAAGTTTTAGTAGGGATTCCTAATTATTTCTGGAAATAAAAGCCTATGACACTTCATAAAGATGTAGCTGTCTAACGGTGAAAGAATTTTTAATATCGGTCCAGTAGTTTTTGAGTTAAAACCCTACAAACAAAGAAACAAATCTTTCCCCTTTATAATATTAGTATAGATTGTGCAAGCTGCATGCAGAGAATTGTGTGTTTGCGCGCGTTTCGAACATAAAACCGTTCAAGACGCCGCGTCGCATAAGATTATTTTATTGACATATGACAGTATGCCCATAGTATAAAAAGGACACAGTAGGCTATCTGAGGCCCAATCCGCGATGTAATTGCCTACCGTACTTGTCTGTCTCAGGGTTGTCACTTTTAGCTAAATTTTAATTCAGTGCCTAGAAATACAATAAACCGGCGGGGCGGTGTGGGCGCGACATTCCGTGCTTCATCGGATTCGTGTGTCGCCAAAACGCTAATAAATGTTTATAGACTAAGAGCTTGTGTTTAAATAATATTCTTAGCATATACTAGTCAATTGCTTTTATTATTTTAATAGGCATAATTTATTATTCTTACACATTAAGGACAATATATATTTTCTATTAAATAAACATAAAATAATACAAACACATCTATTGAATTAGTAATTTTCTAGCATTGTTTTTGATTATGTCTTCTGGATAGAAATGGGCTTCACAAACAACATGCTTGGGTTGAGAGTTATTTATCAAATCCTCGCGGTCAATATTAAGCGCAGCTATTGAAGGCATCTGAAATACAAAGCACATTTAATATACATTAGGTATCTATCGTAAAAAGTGGAATAAAGTGACTAAAATCTCATATAAAAAACATAATTCCTAAACTAAAGAAACTAAAGCCCGTCTCTTAGACTATAATCATTTTTTGTTCTGTTGTTATGAACGGTTGCGATTCGAATTTTGCTCTATTTGTCTGATTCACAATTCGTCAATTATTTTAAATTACGATTTTATAACTGTAAGTAGGTGCTTAGTTACTATACCTGCCTACAATACTGAGAAATCGGCATGACGAAACGTAAACAAAGCAATAGCGGCATATCAATTTTATTAAAAGATCAAAAGTACCTAATACATTCTAGTGGGACAGTAGGCCTGCCTACTTTGTCTGTCTAACAACAACAAAAATAAGTAGATATCTCATCACCAAGTTAAAATTAAATGCTAGAATAAGTGACTTGCTTACCTTTCTTGTTTAGTAGGTAATCAGAACAGAGATAAATCTGGAATCGATGAATTATTTAGACACCTAAACATACAGCAATAAGTTCTCCTGCGATTATCACACATTTTTCATTTATTTAGCGGTGCCGAAAAGCCGTGACGCGTGAACTTTGTGCGGTGTTAGCCCCGACTGGCGCATGGCGCACTGAGAAACGGGTCGAGATTTTGTTTGAGTGTGCGTGCGGCGACGCATAGATACTATGGCGCACACATACAAGCCGCGCGCGGTTCATTTGTATGAAGATAACATACTTTGTCCTTTTTATACTATGGTATGCCTATTGTAAAATAACATTGGAAATAAGTCCCTTAATATACTTGAGCTGATTGGTAGAAATCGTTAGGTAAGGTAAAATCGGTATAGTTGCGGAACTGTCCGTAAGAGTTCGGCCCTGGAACGAGAAAGGCGACTGAAGGAACACGGGGTGGGGGGTCCATTGAAGATTTCCCATCCAAAAACAAGCACATGCCACATGCGTCCATGCATTTTTTTATTATTGTTTTCGGCTAGCTTCCAAAACTCCATAAGCACATATTTAGCGTGAAATTCTTTAATTTTTCTAATGTGCATGCATATGCATAATTTTAACAGTGATAACATACCGCAAACCAGAACCACACTAGCAACTTTAAAACAAAATTCTTCTGTCAGCTCACTTCCCACAATTTGCATTAAATGAAAAATAATACTCCTGTCCAAATCTTTTCTACTAAAGATCGCACGGAACTTAACCTCAATTTAAAATTTCCTACAGCATCTAATAAATAATAATATTGAAACACTCATTATTATTCTCGAACATGACGTCACCAATATATCTATCGACTATCGATATTTGACAGTATTTACTTAAGCCGTCGTAAAATATTGAATTACAACGTTAAGACGCCATGCTTTTTATATTCAAACTTTTTATATATTACAAGATAATGCTGATTCGTGTTATTTTAATGTTATTGCCTACTTGTCACGTTTTTATACTTATGATTTGGTTTTTTGCTTCAATAGGTTATTAGTTATGTGATAAGCTTTTTAAGTTCATTAGTTTTTCTGTTCGAATTTTTCAAGTGAAAAAGGCACAAACTTAACTGTCAGTTACTCAATTTTAAGTATTTTTCTTATTTAAAATATGTATATTTATATTGACAGATAGCTTAATTATCCCGACTACTACGGTAGAAAGCAATCCAACTAATAAAGGCACTTTTATTGCACTTTTTTGCAACACTAACACGTGGCCGTGATTCTTATAGCACAGCATTTTGCTAGTTGGGTTGTGCACTATAATATCTCCTGCATACCTACCTGGCTAGTGAGATTGGCCGCCGTGACTGAAATTAGTATAAAAAACTTTAATCTTGTACAGAATACTAATTTCTTGAGATACATTTATTTTTAAATAATTGTCTTTCTGTTTATCTAGTAATCATTTTAAGGCGTCTGCAAATAGAGACATTAATCTATTACAATTATTATCAAATGTCGTCACAATATAAACCTTCTTGTTACTGTAACGAGTCAGATTGAAGAGTGTAATAAAACACTAATTGCATCTACTGACAAGTTCCTACACTATCGCGTATGCTACATAAAAATGCAGAAGTTTTATGGTAACCCAAAAGCACATCTAATACAGTGAGATTACCTTAGAGTAAGAAATATACATACATACATACATTCGTATTAATAATATTAGTAGGATGTATGGCTAGCTGTTTACCGTGGCGTCACCCGTATCCTAAAGGAACTAGCTCTCGCACCTGGATAAAATTATCCTATGTTTTAATTCAGGTTATAGAGTATCAGCCAGTTGCACCAAAAAATATACGATACTTTATACGTGAAACGGAAGAACTGTCATCCAAGATCTGTCAAAATGGAGGATAAAATTGAATAATTGTGCTATTATTTTATGTTTTTCGTCTTAGTATTTATTATTTATGTTTATTTTACTGTCAGATCTATGTATTGATAACATAAAAAATATATGTATATATTAATATAAGTTGTATAAATTATGTTTGTTAGTGTTCCACGCAAAAACCACTGAATGGATTGTGATGAAATTTAATTCAAATTAACTTATTAGTTGAAGATGTTAAATTATTTAAAATGCCCTAAAAAAATCACCATATATCATATTTTTTACAAAACGGTATTACTGTCCTAACTTACAATGTGTCCCCAAGATCCACAGATACTTATTATTCTCTATCAATCCTTGCAATTTACATTTAAAATAGCTATCGTAATTTCAAGCTAAGAATGGCACCAGTTTCCTTGATATTGAAAAAGATAGGAATAGCTTTGGCTGAGCTAACTGAATACAAACTGTTGTTTTATTATAGACTGCACTCAAAATAGGGTAAGTTCACCTTACCCTATTTTGAGTGTAAAATATTTATATTTCTTTACTAGGAATCGTGTATCCATCCACGTTTATCCATACATCCTCCTGTATCGTGGGTGCGTTTCTAAACATTCATTACACATGCACAAACAACAATTTTAGTTGTCCTGTGCGGGAATCGAACCCGCGACACGCAGCGCAGCAGCCAATTGCTCAACCACTACGCCAAACGTTTTTCATGCTCCCAGCGCTCAGAGCAAACCCTCTGTGCCTTAAATACCGCTTGTTTATTTTTAGGATAATCTCAATCAGGTTTCAAAATCAAAAAAATATTTTAGAAACAATGTTTTCAAGTCGTCCATGTGAGCGCACCCTTAGCTACTCGTCATGCTTAATTTAAGCATCAACAGCTGCGCAAGAAGCCTTAATCTCAAAAATGTTAATACCACATAAAAATAAAATAAAAATAAAACTACATATTTAAATGTCAACCACTCCAATAATCCATTCCGTCATATAAGAAAAAGTACTAAAATCTTAGAGTTTTATATAGTTAGTTTATGTTGCAACAGAATATATACGGGCTATTTGAATAATCGTAAAAATTATAATATTTTTACGACTTCCTCTTTACCCCATGTGGATTGATTCATTATAAGGTTCGTTCCCACTTGTCCCTTACAAGTAGCAGACGAAGCGAATCAGGAAAAAAATATAAGAGCATTTCAACCTTAAGGACAATAATTTGTCGATAATTAATTGCTTCAAAGTCTTTGGTCTTCATTCTTACACAGATAATAAAATCAATCAATTATTATTAGGAGACTTTTTATGCTACTGGCTCAGCGCGCGGGCTGGCTCGTCGAGGAGGGTCGGGGAGGACATGGACGGGGACATGGACGTCGCGACGAGTATCGGCGGCGAGGACGGTATGACGGCGGTCTGTGTTTGTATACTATACCATTGGTTGCATTACAATAATATGCAGTTATATGTGAAACGGCAGAACAGTCATTTAAGATCTGTTAAAATCTGTCAAAACCGGCCATTAGTATCTTCGTACTAAGCCTCCTAATATAAAGATATCCTCCTGTTTTTTAACTTGGTCAAATAAAATTAATTGTATGATTAGATTTATTATATGAAGAATATATTTATCAAGATCAATCCTCAATACAGTAACCTCCTCACCGAACCTCCACCTGTTTTGATGTCGGTGAAAAAATCATTATCCAAGTTTGTTAAAAAAATCCTCGTCAATCGAGTGTATAAATATTGATTTTGCATAATACATATCTCCAACTATAAGCTAACACCGTAAGACAGTAATAAAGAACAATTTATAATGAACTAGCTTCTGCCCACGACTTAGTCCGCGTGGAATAGTGGTGCTCCGCTCCTATTGGTTTTAGCGTGATGATATATAGCCTATAGCCTTCCTCAATAAATGGGCTATCTAACACTGAAATATTTTTTAAATCGTACCAGTAGTTCCTGGGATTAGCGCGTTCAAACAAACAAACTCTTCAGCTTTGTTATATTAGTATAGATTTATGGAGTCGCAGTTATCCGTATGTCTTCTGCTGTGCTCAAATAAATCCTCCATCTTACGCATTTCTTTGAATTTAGCAGCTTGAAAATAGCATTAGACTGCGAATAGGGATAATGAGAAATAATAAATCTTTAAAAAGCATCGGATTTCTTTCCCAGTCCCAAATAAAGTCCTATTTAAATCATTTTGGCATTAAGCCAGCAATTTTGTGAGTCCTTCTAACCATATATATTTTAAGCAAAAGCAAACTGTCTGTTTTTTTTAAAGGTGCGTACATATTAATTAACTTAAAATGTTATAAAAAAAATATTATATAACATGTTTCAGAAATGTGGAGACTGAATGTTATGTTGTATAACATTTGTGAATATTAACACATCTTGTTATTTATAACACACAAGTTACATAACATGTTACTTGTTCTGTACGCACCTTTACGCTTTCACGGTCAAACTGCTGAACTGATTCAGATGAAATTTGGTATGGAGATAGATTGAAACCTGGGTGGGTTAAAAAGATCCACCAGAATGCGTGTAAAGCCGCGGGTTACAGCTAGTATTATTTAAGTATAGATAAGGTCAGATAATATAATAACTATGTTTAATTCCAACCTCGTAATGAAATGACGAGTACAAATGATTATAACAAATTAATAACAATTGAATAAAGAGATAACCGTACTAAAAATTGCGGGACTATTTAAAAGCATTAGATTTTTCAGCAAATAAGTTTTTGATGTCATAAAACGGCCGATTAAATGGTGATAAGTAATAAAAGATAACGAATAATGAAGAAAGCACAGTTGCACAATTATAAACAACAGTTTAGTTAATTGATTGCGACTAAGACCCAAGTTCACCGACAAGATAACAGTCCGATTAACTGAAAACAGCTGTTTACTGTAAATTCAAACTTCTTTCTTACGATGGACAACTTATCATTTGAGTTTTTTTTATTTCTAAAACGGTCGATTACCAATCCAGGGTTGGCCAAGAAGTGGAAAGCATGAAAATTCCCGCATCGTGGTTAGAACACGTTTTATTTAACGGGCCAATTAGGTAAACGTCTATCGGTGAACTTGGTCCTAAACTTTATCGAAGTACCTACTACTGTTAATGAAGTACCTTAGACAGTTATAGACTAATTTTCATCCAGGTGCGTTTAGCAGTTCTCTCGGGAGCCAAGTTAGAAATAAAGTGACACGCTTAGATAATTGGTTTACATACAGTTAAAAAGACTTACGTCATCTATTTAGCTACACGTCTCAGCTTCCACCTCAAAATTCTAGCCAGAGAACTCGACTACAGCCTACATTCGGGCGCTATCATTCCGCGAATCAGTCGGTTACATCGTATCGATTTCGTGGGAACGCCGCGAGCGTCCGACCCCTTAGTATTGATTAGCCTCCTGATTTATCTGCTTATTGTTGGCATCTGATACACGTCACGAATATTGCAGCTTAGATGGATAGATTAAGATTTGTCGAGGCCTTGTTGCTTGTAAATAAAGGCGGTTGTTGACTTTGGCAGAATAGATGTTTCATTGAATGTTGATCGTAGAAGCTCAAAAATTACAAAGTATTATGGGTTTCCTACGGTCTTAGATTACGAAACTACCGTTAAAGTTACATTACATTGCCCAGTTTTTTTTTTAATATATCCTGGGCGCTGGTAGAATAGAAAACAACATGTATGGGAATGACATTCGTTTACGACTAGCTATCTGTCATTCACATAAATTTTGTTTTCTATTCTACTAGCGTTTTTGCCACTTGTCTAACCTCTCTGTCAAGTCTGCATAGATATTTTTTTTGTCTACCTATGTAAAATTTTCTACGATGCAAATGAAGACGTCGGTAAAAATTAAAAAATTGAAGGTTAAAACATTGACACTATATTATTTGGGAGCAATTTTAAATATTGTTCTTGTTTTACAGAATGAAACACAAGAGGACGTTATTTCATCAACAAGTCTGACTATGCAATACAATCTAGCCTCATTCATTTGTTCACCGTCTATCACTTCTTCAATAGTATGATCACCTTTAACCAAGCAAGATATCCCTTGGTTTTCACTTTGGGCATTGATCCAAAAATCATCAGGACCCTTAGACATTAGACAAACACTAGATCAACCCCAAGCAAAAGAAGGCCGATTTGCTTCATAACGCAACCAATCATTATCCCAGATAACCAATAGATTGTTACAAGTATGTCGTATTTCCGCAATTTCGTATTGACCGAGATATGTTTCAATTTACCATTAATATTCCAACCAACAGTTACATTAGACTATAAACTTTTCAATTACGACTGTCGTAGATTGCTTCCTTCAATTAACATTAAGAACGCATGCGTAGATCGTTAGCTGATTGTCTGCACTTTCCTTGAGAAAGTGTGTCTTGTTCTGTCTATGAATGACATAGCATCAGGGTGTTGAGAAAGCTATAGATGCTATAATTAATCGGTCTGCTACACTGGTCTTGTAATCAGAAGCATGATTGCTGAACATGGATCTTTAGGTCAAGCAAAATTACCACTAGGTATTTTGCAGTAGGTACAGCTTGGAACTTGCATTTGTAAGTACCGCAACCAGTAGTGTACGCAACCAAAAACAGGCGCCATGTTTTTTTCTTCTAAACACCATTTTACGAATTACGTTGTATATTGACCGCTTAGCGCTTCTGTCATACTTACAAATATTGTAATGCCTAATTAAATGATCAGACGGAGCCCTACCCCAGGGCTATAAGCCTGCCGGGGCTGCGGGATGTTCGAAAGAGTTACCAAGCCCCCGGAATACAAAGGGAAGGAAAATGGATGGGTTTTAGTCAGTAAGAGTCAGACACTAATGGCGGGATGGTTCATTATGATGATTTCCCATCCAAAAAAAAAATGGATTAACAAGTAATACGGAGAAATACAATTTAAAAGCATCTAACAATTAGGTACATATGGAAGGACATGAATAAACAAACACCACACATCAAAGCAACGATGACAAAGACTTGTTTCTTAAAGTCTAAATCACTCTGAGAACTGAGAAGAAACGCCGAAAAAAAGGCCAAGGCCACTTTTTAAAGCCCAGACTTAAGAAACAGCTTACTGACTTAAGTGGACGAGTTCCGACAGCTGGCATGCCTGTGTCTTATACCTCAACTTAAAGTTAAAAAGTTCAGAAGCCATAGTATGTCATGATAAAGCTGTCTTGATTGCCGGAGCAATTCATCGCACGCTTATAAAAAAGACTTGGAGGTTTGCAAAAAATGGCACTGTTTTCTAGAGCCATCCTTGTCTAAAACTATGTGAGTAAAAGAGACAGATATGTCTAAAACTCTTTCCTTGGAACAGGATCACAATATTAAAAGATATTTAGGAAAAATTGTTTGTTTCTTCCACTAATTTTGAACACAAGCCGCCATGTTCAGTTTATTGAGCTGCAAAATGACAAAAATCACCATTATTTTTCGAACTAGCATCTGGGTGACTATAACATATCTTAATAAGACTTAATACAAATAAATTCCCAAAGAAGAATCTATGAATGAATTAAATAAGAAATGAATGAATCTATGATTTGTAAATCAGAGATTAATTTATGATCATCACAAAGTTTCTCCACGTTTAATTGTGCAACTCTGATCTCACTTACCAGCAATAACTTGGCAAACAAGCCATAGAGGTAAACTAGACATAAAATGACAGGTGATCAGAAACGTAATTAAACTCGTTACGTGTTGCCATGAAGAACTAAGTAAGTAATCATAGATTAATTAGTACTCTGATTTCCGTAGTCATAACTCATCGCTAACTACAGTTCAATGATTGGTGAAATCAGCGCTTGTCGCTTCGGGTGACAAATCTTGAACTACGCCTTCAGAACTTTCTAGTAGATTATTAGTCCCTGGATATTATTTCTTTATTAATTTGACATACAAGAATAAAAAAACATACTAAAGAAATTAGACATCAAAATACTCATCCGCATCGCTGTCAACGGGAATCGTGCCCAAAAGGCTGTCTGCATTGCCAGGTTGGATGTCAATGCTGATTCTTTGACCGAAATATAGACCAGCATTTTAATCACGCGTGGAGTCGACTAAACGTTTACCTAAGCATTTGGACCCCGTGGCCCTAAAAATGACAAATGACGACCGGGACCAACAGCTTAATGTTCTTTCCGAGGCACGGAGCAGTCTCGCTATGACATAGATGATAACCCATCCACGGACCGACCGCGCCATGCGCAGCTTAACCTTTGATCGATCGATCCTTACTGTTACTTAGCCACGAGCTCCTCTAACAGATATTTTTGGATGTATGATAATTATTATTAGTAAGGATAGAAATTAAGGTGACTTGGTCTATCACAGCACTTAGGTTAAAATAATATCATTTATTTCAATTACACCATCAACAGGTTCACTACAAGAACTGGTGGAAATGTTAGTATAATGGTTAAAGTTAGATACTGGTAGTAGAAGATCCGACCCTACATCGACATTCATCAGTTTGATAATAGAATCAAACATATTTTATAATAAATTTCGTATAATAGAAAATATATTAAAAGTGGGTTGACAACAAAAATCCTGGACAGAATATTTTTAATTATTTTTTAAAAAACTCATTTTTATAAAATTTTGCAACATGATGATAATAATAAAATTTTATACTGGACTTAAAGTATAAAACATATAGAATGTGCAGACGTAGGGTTGACTATTATTTACCTGGACGAACTACTGGGTTGACAGGTATAAAAGGTATGTAAATTCTAGTTACTTTCACTGATTTGATAATAGAAAAAAAAATTATATCGTATAAGCGCTGTTTTATTCCGAACACGATGATATAGGGTTGACTGCAAAAATTTCGGTCCTAATAGGGGTATACAAGTTTTAAAGATTTAAATTTCAACGCGTGTGGAAATTAGTGACAGAGAGATCCGAGGTAAGTATACCGTGTGATAATAAAGGACCGAACATTGCAGTCGTGTCTGATGGGATCGTGAATATAAGAAAGTGCACATGCTCGGTATATAAACTATATGGAGAGTAGAGGTACCCCTGCTACCCTCCATATTGTAAACAGTATGCGCTATTTTGGAGCAACTGACATTTGAATTCAGTATGCGTTATTTCGGAGCAACTGAAAATATTTTTTTTGTCTTATTTTCTTGGGAAAAATTTAAAAAAATAATAAAAATGTGAAAAGGTAGAAATTGAAAAACAAAAAAAAACAGGCCGAGGTTCTTCAGAAAAATTATTTTTCAAATTATTTGTTTGATAAAAACGAATTCAACGAACGTTAAAATTGTGATATATTTCGAATTCTATTAGATAATAATTGGAGGAATCATATATTATGTACTTACTGAATACTCTGTAAAGAAAAAATTATAGTCTTCATGCTATTTACTTCGTAAAGCAGTTATTTTTTTGTTGGTATTGTAACCAACGAAATTGAGTGCTGCTTTAGTTAGTTCAACTTCATGATAATTCGAGAGGTGAAAGGTAAAAGGCTTTAAGCGACATTTTATAAACTTTACAGGAGAGCCATTTAAAGATCTAAAATTTCGAAAAAAAAAACGTTATAAAGAAACTACTACTCCTACTTTAATGAGGATCGAGAATCTTTATTGCAAACAATCCACTGATGTTTTGGTATACTTGTCATAAAAAAAACTGCTATAATATCGAAAAGAATGGTGTATACTGAAATAAGAAAGAAAGAAATGATCTATACTGTCTTATTTCTAGAGTAAGGAAAAAAGATTAAACTGCCAACAGTGTCTATCAGTTGACGGCAAAATGGTTAAAGTGACTTTTCAGTGTTATTCAGTAAAAAGCAAAGTGATTTAAATGACTTAACTCCATGATAATGGGAAGGGCTATTTTGTTTTAACCACCAATTAGGTTTTGATAAATACTCACACTAGGTGGCTTAGGACACGCTTATTATACTAAATGGGTTGTTTAGAGTCTCGTCTTTGAAAAAAAAATTATAAAACATAGTTTTTTATGCCAAAAAATAATGAATGAATGTTGCTGACAGTCAAATGGTTGAAGCGACACTGCATAGTGTTAGACGAGGAAAGCAACATGTATGAAGCGACTTAACATTAATAGTTAGCTACATCGAACACCGTTAATCTGCCATTTACTTGTAATTTTAGGAAGAGAATAAAGGCTTAAGCTCCGATTCACTATTAATGAGTACAGCTTAAGTGAAGAACTAAATAAAATTGCCAAATTTGATGTCGGATCATACCTTGAGAATTATGGCCGAAAATTGCATTGTCTTTAGCGCCAAAAAAATGCTCAGGATCGTGCGAAAAATCGCTGATTCTAAATATGTATATAAGTCAATATCGCCCAAAATGTTTTACCTTTCACCCCTCGATATTTAAAGTTTTTTTTTTACGAAAAGCTAGCTTTAACGAACAATTTTTAAAAGCTTCATCTGTAAAATCACTTAAAGAATCGTCCAAGTCACATAAAAAACATTTTTTAGCCATTTTTTATCACAACGATACAGAATAACACGTATTTTCGATAAAATATAATATCATAAGTCATTAGCTACTCCAAAATAACGCGTACTGTTTACAATATGAAGGGTAGCAGGGGTACCTCTACTCTCCATATAGTTTATATACCGAGCATGTGCACTTTCTTATTTTCACGATCCCATCAGACACGACTGCAATGTTCGGTCCTTTATTATCACACGGTATACTTACCTCGGATCATCTCTCTGTCACTAATTTCCACACGCGTTGAAATTTAAATCTTTAAAACTTGTATACCCCTATTAGGACCGAATTTTTTGCAGTCAACCCTATATCATCGTGTTCGGAATAAAACAGCGCTTATGCTGATATAATTTTTTTTCTATTATCAAATCAGTGAAAGTAACTAGAATTTACATACCTTTTATACCTGTCAACCCAGTAGTTCGTCCAGGTAAATAATAGTCAACCCTACGTCTGCACATTCTATATGTTTTATACTTTAAGTCCAGTATAAAATTTTATTATTATCATCATGTTGCAAAATTTTATAAAAATGAGTTTTTAAAAAAATAATTAAATATATTCTGTCCAGGATTTTTGTTGTCAACCCACTTTTAATATATTTTCTATTATACGAAATTTATTATAAAATATGTTTGATTCTATTATCAACTCGATGAATGTCGATGTAGGCCCGGATCTTAGACCATGGACTTAGTTTAATGAAGTACTTATGAAAGTAGAAGTTAGCTATAAAAGGGTGTTTCGAGTTTTAACTTTTAATTTTGTAATTTACTCGGCCATGTATTTTTTATGTATGATAATATCAATGTATAAAGTGAAAGACGTATTAGTTTAATTAATCTACGTGTACTGACTATATAAATAGATTATATCCTACTTATATTTTTTTGTTTTTTTGTCAGTATGTTTGTAACTCAGTAATGAGAAAACGGCTAAACGGATTTAGGTGAGGCACACATATACCTGTAGGACATTTTATCTCGGTATGAACCGAATTCTGATGACAAAGAAGAAGAAGTTGCGAACAGAAGCTAACATGACTTGACTAGCCAGGTACGCAGGAGATATTATAGTGCACGAGCGCTTGCGCAGACACAGGTGCACTCTCTATTGCCTCACTCTCATAGTTCGATGGGTTAGCATCCGACTTGACTGAGGAGAGATCAGGCGCTAGACCTACAGCTTTACGTGCTGTCCGAGGCATGGAGAGGCCTCGCTATAAATAAATACACATTGTAAAACACGTTAAAAAAAGTAACCATGGAGTTTCTTGCCCGTTCTTCTCCATACGAATCTACGCTTTGGAACGGACAAATAACTTCAACTATTTTAACTTTTTATTATAATTTTAACTAACTGACAGACTCAGCATGCTTTGTCAATACTCAATACTCAATACTTTTATTGCATTCCACATGTAGGTATTCTTAGGTGGTAAACTTATAATTAGATCACATGGACCCTGTTGGGCACAGCAAAATAAGTGTGGTATGAGAGAGGAAGCATTTCTTAATTAAGGATATAGGTAATTCATAAGTGCCTGTAAATGGTCTAATTGAAATAAATGGTTTGAATTTTTTTGACTTTTTTTGTATGTTAAGAAAACGGTCAGTCATCCATGAACTGACCGCGGCTAGCTCAGCTTCATCTTTCTAATCTATCGCCAAAGAAGGTCAAAAATTTCAGCCAAAGAAGGCCAAAAATCTCATAATATCCGAGCAATATCGAAATGATGGTGGCCCTTCGCTTTAAACAATTCACAGGAATAAGTAGTTAAACGAAAATCCTCAAAGAGCATCATGATGTAAACCCCGATTGCGTTACTTAATGTCAAAGTGATTCAGTGCCTGTCTAAGGAATCGTGTTTTGTTTTAATTTGTTTAGCAAATTCACATGACCTTGAATTGTTTTTATTGCCTGATTTATGTGGTAAAGACTAGACACTTTACGATGTACTTTATTATGTATGTAGGTGCATATTTTTTGGTTGCTATTTAGACGGTGGACGGACAAAAAGACAGAATATTTTAATT